>CM033432.1:12995442-14217109 GCA_019425775.1 Rafetus swinhoei
AACAAACTGGACATGGTTTTACTAATGAGGAATAGGGACCTTATCTGGTCAGGTACCCTTGTGTTTTCCCAATGAGTAGCTGAATGGATTTTATTGAACACCTAAAAAAGTGTCTAAATCTGGTTTTCTGCCATCCCCCAGCCTCCTGGGAAATGTCATCTTTTGAAAATGGGACTTAGGAACTTAAGGTACTTTGAAAAATTTTACCCATTATTTTTTGGATGACCGGTGAAGCTGAGAACCTGTGATCTCTCTCAACCCCACAGCCTAATTGTGAGAATCAAATGCTAACTCATGCATCAGATTCTATCCTACGTAATTTCATGGTGCTTACCACAATTTTGGGTTTAATGGTAGATAGTTTTTAATTGGATACAGTGGCCCAAATTCTCTGATCCACAAAGGGCAGGCAGATTGGTTTCTGATGGGATTCCCTCTAGCTAGGGGAACCCCTGGATATCTACACCAACCTCCATCCTGGACCTCGATATAGAGAGCATGTCTAGACAAAAGAGAAGAGTGGTCATAGCTCCCCCGTGCTTGTTTAGTGCCAAATATTGGAATGCCCTCTGGCACCATTTAGGGCAGCCATGAAGACTGCTCTGATCTGTGCTGAGAGTCTGGACAGCCACTGATCCTGCTGAGGATCTGTGTATGTGTGTGGACTGAAATTCCTGGCTTGATATTCTTTCCTTGCTCCTATCTTAGGGCCTGACTCTGCAGACACTTATGCTTGTGAGGAACTTTCTGCCTATGGACTCAGCCTGAGAAGTTACTTGTGTGTAAATCTCTGCCAGATCAAGCCATAAGACTATATTGTAATTGAACTGAATATTGTTAGACAACTGCCATGGATCACCTCAGAGGAGGTTGCATTGCAGGTGTGAGTACATACAGCCTTGTTTACTAAAAGCCAGAATGCAGCACTTTGCTCGGGCAAGTGAGTCTAATGCTATATTAATATGTTTAAAGTGACTCCCCTGTGTGAGTTTGAAATCTGTATACACCTAAGGAAGGAAAGGATTATGATGATTAACCGTAGTCTAACAAAAAAAATCTGCAAAGGAAAAAACAGAAAAAGAAAATGTGCTAGGTTACTTAGGTATCAAAGGGGTAGCCGTGTTAGACTATATCTGAAAAACAACGAGGAGTCCTGTGGCACCTTAAAGACCAAAAGATTTATTTGGGCATAAGCTTCTGTGGGTAAAAATCACTTGGTCACATGCACCTTTTTGAGGTAAGGTGCTACATGACTCCTCATTTTTGTAGATAAGTTAAGATAGTTGTAATATTATTTTTCAACTGATTTATACACATTCTGTATTGGCTGAAAGTTTTTGATTCAGGAAGAGGATTTGTTACCTTTGTCCAAGTAAACCAATGAGCAATAAGAGACATTGTTCACGGAGATATGCCAGAACTGTGATAATGACATTGGCACTGGACCATTTCTTCATCTGTGACATTTATCATAGAGCAATATTCAGCATCTTGATTGTGAGTTCATGCTGTGAAATACAATGAATGTAATGTCTAGAAAACAAGAGAGAACAGCTGTAACTGGGTTGTATAATCCAGTGTGACATTCATTATGCTTTTGAAAGGAGTAACTACTGAACCCGAAAGATAGGAAATAAATGCTGCCGAGATGGTCAAAACTCTGGATTAAAAGAAATTTATAATTTCAGCTACCTGTGAATAGTCATTATGAAGTAGATTGTCATTACTCCAGTTCTTAAAATACACAAGAATCTCTTGCAATATGCCATAAAACCTGTATAATTTATCTAGAGGTGTTTAATTCCACTGAAATGATCTCTTGCCAAGTAACAAAGAGAGGCTGCACAACAAGGCTGTAAGGAAATGCTTTCCCATGAAAAAATTACTATGATGCCTGTAATCCCTGATTTGAAAAGTGGATAAAAACAAACAGGATTGAAAGGACAGTCAAGAATAAAAATAATATACCTGTTTTGAAATGCACTGCCTTCACTTTATAGTATTTACATTGAATTTTTATGAATTGGGTCCTCATTCACCGTGCTTCTGCACTCTGAGTAGACATTTGTACCAGTTAAAAATGGGTGCAAAATGTTGCCATTCTGACTGGGTAGCATTTGACACCCATTTTGCATTGACTGCACAAGGTGCAGGTCAACAGTGATTTAGTCCCCATTTCCAATCCCAATTCTTTGTTACCACTTTTTTTTTCTATTTTGATTTCCTGAGCTACTTTCCTCAAAGTAAAGAAAGCATAAAAATGGATGGTGAAAGAAAGCTGATCCATTTTGTCACCTGTCCCTTAGCTCACTGGCATTTGGGACAATTAAGATATGGATTTAGAGTTTTAACTCCCATGTTCATAGAATCATAGGACACTAGAACTGGAAGGGACCTCGAGAGGTCATCAAGTCCAGTCCCCTGCCCTCATGGCAGGACCCAGTTCAGAAGGGCTTATTATCACATGGAATAAAGTTAGGGGTTAAAAGCTGATCTCATTTACACCACCATGAGTCCAGACTTGTTTATTACCATCATGAGAGTTACTGTGGATTTACACAAATGGAATTGTAATCAGAATGTGATTCATTCCAGTATGTTTATCTCATTAGACAGTTTTTTGTTTTACTTCATTCAGCTGGAGTTAACATAGTAAGCACACATGGCTTGAAAAAAAAAATTTGTGACAACTTTAGGTGTCCCAAGATTGGCTTTTATTTGGAACAAATATAAAATCTTTTGAACATTTTTTGCAAAACACAATTGTGTAGAAGCATCAGTTTTCAGATTAAAATGCCCAGATGTTTGATTCTGGTCTCTCCTCTGTGAGTACAGCGTCCACTCTAGGCATCAGAAACCTTCTAGTCCAAAATGTTATCAAAATCAGTAATGGTACAGCTACATAACAGGGCTAAACTTGAAATAATCTACGCAACTTGAGCTACACTAATTGCGTAGCTTAAGTCAAAATCGCTTATTTTGAATTTGTGAACATCTACAGCACTTATTTCGAAATAGAGCAGTTGGAGCGAGCAGTTCTCTAGCTCGACATTATTTCAACAATATGTCAAAGTAACTGCTTGTGTGTAGACACAGTCTGTTATTTTGGATTAATGTACGTTATTCCGGAATAACGCTGCTGTGTAGACGTACCCTAAGTTTCCCTGAAAGTTTATGCTTTGACAAAACAGCATATTTTGGAAACAATCTGTTGAAAATGTTCTGACCAGCCCTAATAGTATAGAATAAAATATTGGAGACATCATAAAATTGTGGTTTATTGCACAGGGAAGCAAGCCCAATCAGAGTGTCATGCCTAGATATTAAATGAGGTTCTATATTGGTTTAAAAAGCAGAAACGTGAACCTGGAATAATTTATGATCAACAATATACTGAAAAACTGCAAGTGTTGTAATTATTTGTAGAAACTATTTTCCTCTGTTAATTTACTGCCTAGTAATCTATTAGTATGCAATCTATCTGCTGATGGATTTATGACAATATTAGACTTTGCTCCCCATTGCGATACATATTGATAATGGCAGCCGAAGTTAGTGATGCTATTTCTCTTGAAAATAGGAATTAGACACTCAAATCCCATTGAATGTCCAGGAAATTTAGCACCTAACTTCCTGTTGTATGTGTTGGGTCTTTGTGGGAGAGCTGTGTGCCGTACATCTGCCAGAACTGAATGACAAACTCTCCCAAAGCTATGATGACTCTGTAAAAATAAAGGAGGAAAGACTTTGAAAATGCACAGAGAAATTAGAGGGGAAATTGGGGGAGGGATAGAGGGGAAGCTACAGGAATTAATTCCAAAGCAATTTGCCTGGTGGCAAGAGGAAAAGGCCAACAGAGACCAAGATGAATCAATTAGATGTAGAAGGCTGGTTTATTTGCTGAGAAATAATGCTGCTAAAAGTGATATAGGCATGTAGAAACCGACAGCCTGAAAGTCTGGCTGGTTCCTTTCAGAGCACCAGGGTGAAGTGGTGAAAAAGCAAATCCCCAACGGCACAAATCCTCGCCTGTTTCTGATGTTAATTCCAGTTATCCCCACTCCTCTCAAGTGTTTTGTACTTTATAAAGGGGTTGATTCAAGTCTGGCTTTAAAAAAGTAGCTAGTTTTGGGATTTTTTCATTTTAGCCTTATTGGTACACTTATCCCTAATGAGAAATGCTTCAAGGACTCAATCCTGCACCCATTGGAGTCGATGGCAAAACTAGTATTTACTTCCATGGGGAAGAGGCAGTTCTCACACTGACATGTAGATGAATATCGGACCACTGAAATCAAGGGAAGTTGGCTCCCATGGTAATTTTTAACATCTGTCACTGACCACAATCTTTTAGCAGTATTTTTTATTAATATGTCATAGTTCTTTATGGATAACTTCAGTTGACAATACAATACAAACATGTATTTGAAGTAGGTGCCCCTAACTAGATATTTAAAGTTTTATACTGACAGCAACAGAACCAAGAGAAGAATTTCCAGATGCTGAAATATGCTGCATAATTCAATAACATACTCGTGTATATTGGCATCATTGTCAACTATTATGAGCATGAACAAATTTCATCTTTCATTGCCCATGGAGCTTCACAATGTTGACTTAATGATCTCCATCCTAAAGAGAACTCTATTAGCACTTGCAGATGTCAGTATAAATGTGCACATGTGTGTGTGTAAGCTTTAGAGTGTGAAATATTCACCCTATATACTGCTTGTCTCTTGCTGTTAGTGAAGTCTTTGAGAGCTCAAATTGGTTTCTTTTGAATGAATAGCAAATTCTGAATTCTTACGGCCTACAATTCCCTGTGACTCATTTAATAAGGCGTACGGTAAGGGAATCATAATTCATATTCAAAAAAACTTCTATATTTTAGAGATACTGTTTTGCATTATATAATGGCAGCCTAGTGAGAGCACTGAAATTATATTAAATCTCTTACAATGCTTGATCAATAGTGCATTGTACCTTAACTGATATATCTAAAGACCTATCTTTAATGCTGTTCTCAGAAGATCTAGGTTTATTATTAACCGATACCTTCTTTTGTGTTCTATACTAATCTCTTTTTATTTTTTTCACAGATCCTACACTTCTGAATACAAAAATCCATTATGTTTCCTCTGACCTCATAACTGACTGTTTCTTCTACCGTGAATGGACTGCATTAATGCAACAATGATGCTCAAGGTCAGAATGTTATAAATAGTCATTCAGAGCTCTGCAGCATCCCCGATGTCTCGATGTAATAAGGTACAAGAAAACTCCACTGATGACATTTTGCCCAAGCAATCTGCTTGATTCCTTTGCTGTATCAGAGACTTTTGATTGTTCTGCAATGTCATCTAAAGTTTCCAGCATTGTTTTGGAGGCTTTTTGAGCATTTCAATTATGGTTTTTATTCAGCAGCTCCATTTAATTCCTGACAGTGACTTCAGTTTGACAATCTCTGATTTAGCTGTTATCTATTTTGCAGCAATGTCAAGAGCAACATGATAAAGTGGGTTACTTTGAATATAAACAAAATCTGGACAGTCCAATACAAATGCCTTGCATGCTTAATTTCTAGCTGTCACCATATCAACAAACAACCCCAAAGAAGATTTAAGCTGATCTTAGTTCATTTCCTTTAGTGCACCAAGATGGAATTTATTAATGGATTTGTGTTTTGTGCATATTAATTGAACCACAAACTCAAAAAATTGGATGTTCAGGCAGCCATAAATTTGGGGGCTTGTTTAAGCTATTTTTCTGTTTGTTTGGTGAAATTGGGCTGTGCAATTTGTGAGAAAAGAGATACTCTCTTGAGAAAATTCAGCTGTTTCAGGCTTCTAGGCTGGTGGTTAGGGAGAAGGGAAAATAGCCTTCCATGTAATATTTATCCCCTTCTGCTTGCCTGCCTCGGTCAGGTAACATTGCCATTCTTAGCTCCTTCCAGTTTATCAGCTTTGCTCTTCTGTGGAACTCAGTACTGAATTCATTGCCTACGTTTGTGGGGCAGTCAGTGGCGTCATGGTAATAAACTACAAATGTTTTGTTAGTGGTCATTAATGAAATATGCTGCTGGGTAACAAGTTCCTGGCAGTACAGAATCTTGATCCTCATTTTCAAAAGTTCATTTGGGTGCCTCACTTGAGACACTTTTGCAGGCTTCATTATGAACAGGCGCTGAGCACCCTTGAAAAATCAACCCTGGTTAAGTTCAAATTGGGCACCCTAAAAACTGACACATGCAAAATCATAGGCTGCTTTTTCAAAATCTTGGTTCAGCTGTTTCAGGGAGATCCCTGAATAAGTGTCAATACCATTTTGCACACAAAGAATTTCTGACTGCTGCTGTGGTCTGTCACTGACATGCTACACATCACTTTTGCTCTGTGCACTTTTGCTCTCTAGTTTTTGGTCACTGCCTCCTTCCAGCAAAGGAACCTTTAGAGTAGTATCAACTTGCCAGTGAGAGCAACAGAGAAATTCCATCAGGATAGCTCCATAATAGTATCTGGTACAAGAGAAGCCAGATTTGAAAGAGATGGAAATAATATTTTGTAAAGCCTTTCTTCTTCTGTTCAGGTGCTGATTTATATTAGCTAAGGCAGGGAGCTAAGGCAGGGCGTATGAGAGACAGAGTGGCTAATTAAGGGATAAATGGGCCTACGTAATTTAAAAAAAAGTTTGGTGTTGCATAGTTTCCCAAGTGGCAGGTCACAAAGTACTTTCAGTTGTAAGAGATTTCTGCTGGGTTACAGCCAAAGTGTTTATGTACTGAACATGATGTGCAATACATCCCCTCCTAAAATTGCCACTAAAGCATTTAGCAGAGAGTTTATGAAAAAAAATGGCAAAGCAATAAGATCCCTGAGGTTGGAGTTTGCTAACATTTTCTGGGGACAAAATGCCATCAGAAGGTGTTTTTAGAAAGCTTCAGAGACCAGGAGAGAGTTGGGCATCAGACCACCTTGCTGTACAATAGGCAGAGCTGCTAGCGTCACCTATTATCAAGGTCATTGATACTTCCCATTATTAGACTTGATTTTCACCTGCTCATAACACTGCCAAAATGTAATCATCTGGGCTGAAGTTTTCCATGTCAAGTGACTGATTCAGGATAAATTGATTTGGAGAATTTCAGCCTCAATTGTCCTGTAAACAATAGGGAAAACTTTGTTGTTTTGGCCATGTTACATGACTTCAGTAGTGACCTTTTCTTTGAAATGCTTTAGTTCTTCTCATGGTTTAGTGCAGGGACTTGAGATTTAATAGAAGGAATGCCTTTGGGTGAGGCATGGGCCCCTTGCTGGTGACATTTGGGTAGATTTTTGGGGTGGGAGGAAGGACAAATGAAATGCACTTGCTCATTGGAGTCTTGATAGACCTTATCAACTAAAATCTCAATGATTCTGTCCTTACTGAGCATGCTCAATACCCTCGCAGCACCTCTGTGTGACCAGATGGAGTGACTGAGCATGATCCAGACCAGGGCCAGGAAAGACTTTATATTTAATGGATGCTCCCAAATGCTCCATGGCAGGGTTAGACTGTGCACCAGACTTGAGAGCAGGGAGCCTCCCTGGAGAAGGAACCCATGTGATTTGAATGCAGAGGGGAGAAGAGCTGGGTTAGATGGGAGGGAAAGGAGTAGATTGGAGCAAGGAGTCTTCTGAGACTGGTGTGGGAGGGGAATAACTGGGAGCTGGAGAGTAAGAAACTAGGGGCCAGTTAGGGAAAGGGAGGGGCAGGGAAAATTGGGAGCTTGTTGGCTGGAAGGGAAGGGTGTTGCTGAGGTTGGACAAGGAGCCGGAGGGAATGGAAGACTGGGGCTGAATGGGGAGAGAGACTGGGAATAGGAGACAGGGATGGGGGCAGGAGGAAAGACTGACACTGGATGAGCACCCCTGGGAAGGAGAGTAGGAGCCAATGTGTGCACAGGAAAGACAAATCGGATAAAAAACTTGGGGTAGTGAAGATTGGGGTTTCCTGGATTAGGGGACTGTGACTGAGATTAGACAAGGAGCCAAGGGTGGGGAAGAGACAGGACGGGTTGGAGGAGAGAGGACACTGGCAGAAGAATCTGTTCCCACTGGAGAGCACTCCCTTCCAAACATGGAATGGAACCCAAGCTTCCTGGGTGTCTCCATTCCTCTACTGTCAGCAAATGACAGCAAATATAAGTGAAACTGGCAAAGTATGTGTCTGGTCCCTCTCTAGTGCTGGTCCACATAGAGGATGACCACCTACTAGTGCTATTAATCTGTTAGCTGAAGTAGCAGAGGTCCGTAGGGTGAGTTTCCATCCCTGTTGATGAATGATGTAATTATCAATTTACCGCCCCATGATATCTGTTTTTCCATTTTTTAAAATCTAGGAAATAAGCTCTACAAGCTAAATTGAAAGAACGCTTTTAAGGTTGCAATGTCAAACCCTCAAAAGTTAGGCTATATGAGCATCAAGGTTTTCTGTACAACCTTAATTCATCCCCTTGTGCGTATTCATTGAATGGCACAATCACATGGTATTTTTCCAAAGGACTGGACACCTTCAACTCCTACTAATTCTAGAGAAACAGAGGGTGCTCAGCACTTCTCAGAATTGGAGCCTCCATAAGTAGTTGCAATGAAATTAGTTACATTAAGCTACATTTGTTATGGACTCAGAGTTGAAGCATTCTTAGCAAAGCTGGGGAAAGGATCCTCAAAGGAAGTAGTCAGGTTGAAAGGTGGCCATGTGGTATTTGAATCTATATGCTTCTCTGATTACGTCATCTAAACTTTAATGAGGCAAAATGCCTATCACACTTTGCAATTTAAAGATTACAGATTCAGAACAGGAATTGTAACGAGTGCTCAGGTTTTTTTATTTTATTTTATTGTATTTTATTTTTAACCTACTGCAGTAAGACTGAATTTTTTAAAAATGGAACCTTAGTGTGTGCACTTTTCAGCCTAACCCTTCTTGAAACCTAGGGGAGAGAAACCCTGTGATTAAAATTTTAAAACAGAATGTTTTCATCAACTGGGTTGGGGGGGTTAGAGAAAGGGGAAGGGGAGAAATAATTGGTAGGGAGGAAGCGATGTGAGATTTCTTTTGACAAGAAGATGACAGGAGGATAGACAGGAAAGATTTATGCAACTCATGGAGCTAAAACTGAAACTGATGCATTTGATAGCTGACCCGGGATGAGTCACTCACTCTTTATTTGCAGTAAAAAGCTACTTTAATGATTTTAACGTTTATGTATTACATTTTTCTGCTTGATCTATAATTCAAAACTCTAGAGCAGCCCCTTGAAGGTTAGGACACACATTTATTTTAATATGAAAGCAGATTGCTAGATTTTCCAGCATGCACTATGAAGAAAAAAGTCTGTCCCACAGCACTTCTGGAAGAAGATTTTAAAATAGTGACCTCTGATGCTAACTCGGTGTTGCTGGCAACATTATTCATAACAGCAGGAAGAACGATGGACTTGCCACATGGGAATCAGACTAGGCAGTCCGGTATCCTGCTTCTGGTAGCGAGCATTACTTGATATTGTTATGGCAGGAGCCACTGGAGTGTGCTCTTTCAATTTCCTTTTTCTTCAAGCACGAGCAAGATTTTAGCCTCTGAAGAAATACTGTATTGGTTTTCTCTTGCAATTTTTGGGGAGAGCTGTGGTTTTTGTTTTGGAGTTTGTCCACCACCTTAATCTCCCTATCTAGAATCAATTCTAGGGCCAGGGTTGCTCTCTGGAACCAGGGCATTAGTGTTTAGCTGAGAGTTCTGAAAGAGGAGATTGCCTCTATGATGGCTGTGATCATTTATAGTCACCAAACTTGGAGCCACTGATTTCTCTTCCAGTGGAAATCTGATTTGCAGGCTCTGGACATCTGCTGCAACTTGTCAGTCAGTAATAATGATCTAGAGAGAGTTAAAAAAATAACACTGATGCATATCCCATATTCATTGTGAAATGCAATATAGGAGTAAGGAGGTTCCTTTTTGACACCTGCAGATGACTAATTTACATTATATAGCATGAAATTTTGAACACAACCAGTATTTTAGCTTATAGGAAAGTTGGTGAAAAACAAAGTATTGGGTACTTAATCCTGCAAGATGGAAATATAAAGACCCAAAAATTTCCTGAAAGAAAAAAATATTCTTATGGCACAGATATTAAATTTTATATCCATTTTTCAATGTTCAATTATCTTGCTGCCAGCCAGGATGAATGGTTTGTACATGGGTGCTTCAGAGCAGCTTTGTAAATGGGCCTTCCAATTAGGTGCATCAGAAGAAACTGAGAGAACTATGGCTCGGCCTGGAGTAAAGTTATGGGCTAAACTATGATGAGGCACAAACATTTGTGATGTATCCATACTGACATTTACAATTGTGTTAGCGGACAACCTGGGTTACAACACAACCAACAACTCTTGTGTATGCAGCAAAAAATGTATAGGATCTTGGGCAAGATGTCTTACCTGTGTAAAATAGGTACAATAACTGAGTAGCTTTCCCATTATTTTTTTATCAAAGTCATGGACTCTCAACTCTTCAAAACCCTGTTGAATAAAAGACTTTTCAAAGGGGAAATCAAGATTGCCTGGTGTTCCATCTGTGAATCAGATGTGACTTTCAAACTATGTGAACTAGACAACGAATTAGCTGAACACTGTTGGGGTGCTGGCAAATAACACACAGTTGCTGTTCTCTGGATTTTAAATTAGTTTATAGTCACAAAGAAATTCAAAGGTGTTTGAGTTTGGTCAGTTAAGCTATCTTAACTTAAATGTCTCTGTAATACATCTTCATGAGTTTACCATGTCCATCAAACTTTTCCTTAATAGCCTTCAAAAAAACTGACACCATTTCTATATTGTCTGTAATGCCAGGACTTATCATCCTTATGCCTTCAACAAATCTAGCTACCGCTGCTTCTTAGACAGTTACTCTTTTCTGCACTTCACCCCAGTCTTCCCAATGTCTTCGCCTTGCCTTCTTGAGGAAGACTTATCTTTCTCACCCCTTCTTTTCCATTATCTTTCTAATGTATTTCCCGTCAGAGTAAAAATTAGGTGCCAATTATAGAACAGCATAACAATTAGTCCATAGGAGTTCCTGCTCTTTCATACCCATTGATTCACCCACTATTTTTAATTAGATTGCTTGAGGATTAGCAAATGTAACAATCTATCATTCCCCAAGATGATTTAAACTGATTGGAAAATATATCCAGACAATAGTGAATAAAGCAAATTTGCTTAAATAGCGCATGGGAATAGAGATGCTGTTTTCTACCTCATTTGTTAAATGGCTATTCTGGTAAATTAAAATAAATTAATTTCTTCTTATACTGAGATGAGGGGCATATATATTAATTTCAGGGATTTGCCTTTCCCAGTTTTAAATCACGGGGCTGATATTCTACCTATCTGTGTACAATTTTCTTAGGGCACCATATGTATTGCTGAGGACTTTAGCATCACATTATCACCAGGCATAAATAAATTTAGCTATCGTGTCTTTCTGAAATCAGTTGAGGGAAAAGCTATTAAAATGAAGTTAACAGAATTAAGGATTTTTGCTGTTTGGAGAAAGCTGCCAATTAGAGATAAAAGATTCATGTTTTATTGTGACTAGGCACAATATGTATTGCAGGACAAGATATAGTTACCTCAGTAAAATCCAGGTGAAAATGGTTGGGAATGGGAAATTTAAAATTTCACCATTTCTAATCATGCATTTGTCTCATTACCCTGACTTGTTAGTGATAGATAATATCCTGATACCAATCGAGAAGGCATTAATTTTCCCCTGCAAAGGTAAGATCATGTAGGCTACGTCTAGACTGGCATGATTTTCCACAAATGCTTTTAACGGAAAAACTTTTCCGTTAAAAGCATTTTGCGAAAAGAGTGTCTAGATTGGCACGGACGCTTTGGGCTTTTTTGCGCAAAACGGTTCTCAGTTGTCTACACTGGCCCTCTTGTGCAAATACATTTGCGCAAGAGGGCTTATTCCCGAACGGGAGCAGCATAGTATTTGCGCAAGAACACTGACAATCATACATTAGATCGTCAGTGTTCTTGCGCAAATTCAAGCGCCAGTGTAGACAGCTGGCAAGTTTTTCCGCAAAAGCAGTTGCTTTTGAGGAAAAACTTGCCGGTCTAAACGCAGCCGTAGACTATCTGAAGGAAATTATAAGAATACTTCAGCACTAATGAAAATAAGAAAACCAGTAATTCTGCATTGTAGGTTGCAGCTGAGGCAACAGTGATATAAGGGCAGATAATTAGCACTTCTGCTTCTATTAGAATAAGAAAAAATCAAATTGAGTCACTGGATCAAAAGGATTTTAGGAATTCTTCAGAAGTCTTATTTCAGAGAGGTAGTCATGTTAGTCTGTTTCAGCAAAAACAACAAGGAATCCAGTGGCACTTTAAAGAATAACAAATTGATTAGGGTATTAGACCATAAGCTTTCATGATCAACAACTCACTTCCTCAGATGCTGAAGAGAAAAAGAAAGACAGAAAAAAAAAGAATACAGAAATGAGAGTATGAAAATCAGAATTTATACTGTGAATCCAGCTGAACAATCAGTGACATAATCAACATTATGGGCAAATTCTCTTAATCTCTCTCATACACAACAACCTTGACTGACTAAATAAACTACTGGAGAGAAAAGTAATATTTTGAGAGAGGCAACAGAGCTGACAGGCTTAGCTGATCAGGAAAACCAGGTTACACTTTTTCAGCCCCGATGGTCTTCCCAGAATAATCAAAGACAAAATGTATGTTGCACCTCTACCAGGTCAGCCCCATTGCCATGGTCCAGAAGAGATATAGGCATGGAAAACACTTTCTGGGGCATCAAGTCCAGTTTCCTGCTTGTGACAGAGCGCTTGCACTGCACTGGCCCTTTAAGGGCAAAACCCAGCCTGGAGCAGAGGCTTGGCGTTTAGTCCCAGCTGAGGCTGCATTAGCTGATTAGGGCCCAGCTGGGAGCTATATAAGAGGACGGGCTGCTGCTCTGAGTAGAGAGCAGTGAAAGCCTGGTTGCTGGGGGAGTAGGAGTCTCCCTGGAGCTAGAGCAGTGCTGGGGAGCGGAGCGGAGCTCTGGCCAAGCAAGCTCCCAGATTGCAGGGCCTGAAGCACGCCTGCTGAAGAAACACCCCCCGGAAGGGGGCTCAGAGACTGATGTGGGCACTGCTGGCGGGCAGTGTCCTGAAGAGGATGCCGTGGCCTGGAGGGAAGAGGGGAGACTCCACCAGAAGGAAGGCACCCAGCCGGCCAGAAGGAGCTAATTCCCAGGACAGACGGCTGGTGGCGCTGTGGTGGTATGAGCCTCCTCACACTGCTATAGTAGGCCACGCTGTCTTATAAATCATTTACATAAAATTCTCTCCATCTTAAAACTAGTTATGCTGTTCAACCTACTACTCCTGTTGAAAAGCTGTTCCCGCACCTCACTCCTCTGATGGTTAGAAACCTTTTCTAAATATCCAGCCTAAATTTGTTCATGGGTTGTTCATATCCATTTGTTCTTAGCTCTTCTTTCCCTTTGGAGTTTACATGAGGTAAATGGGAAGGGGAAAATGAATCCATTGGTTTGAAGACCAAAATGGTTTGATGCAGCTGAAGTTTGGGGGAAATTTCAGGATGGGTTTGTAGATCCTCAATAGTGATTAATTCTAATAGAAAATAGACCACAGAGGACTAAATTTTTCCTTGGTGAGACATCACTGAAATTCAGTGAGTTACACTAGCAATGAATTTGGCTCAAACTCTTGACAGAATATGTATGGTATCAGCAAAACTGTTGTTGTTGTTTTCAAGCTTCTGATAATATTGTCGTTGAAGCAAGTTGCTTTCTCTTTCTTTTCAATGAATATTGTTTTGTCCCAGAATTTGAAGGATGGGATAAAGCATTCTACAGATATCCACAATGTAGATTGGAATTTAATGGACTCTTTAAAGTTGCTCTTCTGGATGCGGACAATCACTTGCTCTGTGATTGACTGGGGCCTATGGTGCAGGGGTGGGCAATAATTTTTTTGCCTGGGGGCCACTTCAAAATTTTTTGAAGTAGCCCCGGGCTGCCCCGGAAGGGATGCCCCTAAATGGGAAGGGGCAGGACTACCACACCCCCAGATCATGATTGGTCTGGGGGTGGGAGAATCCCCTTTGCCCCCCTTTCCCACTAGGCACCCATGCCTTGGAAGAGGTTTGGCATGCTCTCCCACTCCCCCAAGCCAATCAGGACCTGGGGGCAGGGGAGCATGGGAAGCTTCCTCCTGCCCTACGAGGAGCACATAGCACTTTGAAGTGCCGCAGGCTCCTCGCAGGGCCGGAGCAGGGCAAAGGAATCTTCACACAGCTCCCCCGGCCCCAGGCCCTGATTGGCTTGGGGGTGGCGGAGCACAGGAAGCCTCCTCCGCGCTTCCCTCCTCCTCCCGCAAGCAATGTGTGGCGCTTCAAAGTGCCACGTGCTCCTGGCAGGGTGGGAGGAGGCTTTGCACGCTCCCTGCCCCCGGGCCAATTAAGGGGTTGGATCCACCCACTTGGCCAGCCAGAGACCCTTTTGCCCACCCCTTCTCTAGTGGCTATTGCACTTGATCTTAATAAAAATCCATGAAGTAATTGGCTAGTGCATTTCAAATAAATAATACAGGGGATAAAAATACTAGTTTCCTCACTCCTCCATGTGGCTGAGAAACTGGCATAGATGATTAGGTCTAACTGGCTTTAAGCTTCAAATCCATGCTACCTATGGTTGAATGGGTTGGAATTTCAACAGGAAGCTTAACATGAATAATGGAAGGTAGAATTTGCCCTTACCATATTAGCATTTGAAGAGTAACACCAAGCAATGTATAGAGTCCCTTATTGCATGACTGACTTCCTCACTGCAATCAAGTAAAGTGAGGAGTGACGGGATAGACATTAATTTACCTAAATTGTAAAGCTACTCTTTTTCTGAGAACTCGAAGGAATAGCTTTCTCCACATTTCTCTTCTAAATAGAATCCCAGATGGGGGAAGAAGGGATTCTGATACTTCAGCATACATATTGCATTATACTTAAACCAATTTATATTTATAAAGCTAATTTCCACTTAATGCAATTCAAACGGAAAATGTAACTGGGGGAAGGCTGTTAAAAATTGGATTGAGAATGTCAATATAATCAAAACGAATTGATTTCCCTGGCCTGATAGCCTAATTTTTATGTGGCCTTTTCCCATTCTCTCCTGTTATTTTCCTCAGTTTAGTAAAGTAGATTAGTGAATTTCCTCCTGGCTAGGAAAATAACTGTGTGAAATGCACATTTTAGGTGACAGCTTTTTTCTGACCTTCATTTTTATTATATTACAGAGTTGGCCAGCTAAAAACTCTGGTGTCAGGAGATTTTTGCCTTTCATATTGCTACTCTATTAAGATGGGAACATATCGAGATTGAAGGTTTTTCATAGTATAACATAAATTGCGTCCACAATGAAGTACATTGTCTGGAGTCAGCCTGAAGTGTGATTATATTTATAGGGTCAGATTATTCTTCTGGTGTAATCTGAAGTCAGTGAAGTTACAAAAGGGATCAATCAAGCCTTATGAGAGTTTATTTTTTTCATTAATATTTCCATTCCTAACTGGAACTTTTAACATGTTAGTTTCCTGAGATTAAACTTTGGAAATCAATAACTGGCTCATGTTGAGTTTGGAGTAATTGTTGAGTATGGAAGTGAATTAGGAGAGTCACAGCATTCATTCAATCGTGTCCAGAAATTTCCTGGATTGTCTTGTGCCCAGCATTCACTCAACTGTCTGAGCTGAAAATGCTTCTCAAGCTGGGGAGAAAGCTAGTTCAGACTAAGTTGACAGACTCAATCCTTACCTGTGATGCTGGTAAATGTAAGTGCCAACTGGCAGAGGGTGGCGGGGGAACACAGAGTTTTACAGGTAAATACATATAAATTCAACAAAGGGTGGCATTAATGATGTCTACTGACAGCAAGCAGCCTGCTTGTCATCACAATCCTTGAGAAACATATGAAAGGGTAATATTTAATATATCAGTGCATATATGTATCTGTACAGAAAATTCTCAGAAGGATAGCCGTATTAGTCTGTATCTGTAGAAACAATGAGGGGTCCTGTGGCACCTTAAGGACTAACATTTATTTGGGTATAAGCTTTTGTGGACTCTGCATCTGATGAAGTGCTTTTGACCCATGAAAGCTTATGCCCAAAGAAATCTGTTAGTCTTGAAAGTGCCCCAGGGCACCCTATTGTATGTGCTGACAATGATAATATTAAGGCAGCTCACCAGGAAGTGACAAGCCTCAGACAGTTCCTTCTAGGCAGCAGGTAACAGAAGCTTCTCTCTCTGGTTATGTGTGTATTATGTGTGGTACGTGTTACAGTGGATGCCAGGAGGCATAAGATTGTGAAATCTACAAGAGAGAAATATGAGGGATTAGACTGGTAAAGGAGGTGATGCAAGGAAAATCACAGCATGTTTATCTAGGAGACAGGCTGACTGTACTTTTGTCATGAGAGAGAGATCACAGCCTTTTTGGCTGGAAAGCACTGGTGAAAATTATGTGTGGTTAATTGAGTCTAAGCTCTATAATGTGTGATATGATGTTATTTGATATGTAACCATTTGTTTCCAATACTTCCGTTTGCTATTATTCAAATCCCAGTACTTTCTAAATAATCTTCCTTGTTTTCAGTACAAACTTATCTAAGTGCCGTGTGTTAACCAGAGCTGTGGTCTGAGGTGGAAATGGGAGGCTAGGGTCACCTCACTCCATGGGCGGCAGGTTTGTATAATTTTTGGTGGTGCCCCATTAGCCATGGCCCCTGTTAGCAAAGCGCCCCTCTTCCCCCTCCCCCCCGTTAGCTATGCCTCTGGAGGGAACACGCTCGGGGCAAGATGGACACATGACCAGAAGTAAAAGGTGTTATGTCACCCCTCTAGAAAGGCTTTTCCCACCATCCTCCTACCAACAGGGATTAGTGTGGCCCCCACCAAACCCCCCTCCTGCAACTATCCTGCAATTGCATTAACCCAATGTGTGTGACATTAACTCAGGGCAGAGAGGCTGGGGGAAGTGTTCCCTCTCAGGCTATGTCTACACTTGCGGCTTCTTGCGCAAGTACAGCCGTTCTTGTGCAAGAACCCCCAGAGCATCCACACTGCCCGCCTGCTCTTGCGCAAGGAAATTTACAGTACGGCGTGGTGAGAGGGTGTCTTGCGCAAGAGCTACGCTCTTTTCTAACAGGTGTAAGCTCTCTTGCGCAAGAGGGCAGTGTGGATGCTCGGCAGGGATTTCTTGTGCAAGAAACCCCTATGGCTAAAATGGCCATCGGAGCTTTCTTAGGCAAGAGAGCGTCCACACTGCCATGGATGCTCTTGTGCAAAAGCACAGCTCGCACATGGCAGTGTGGACGTCGTCTTGCTCAAGACTTCTTGCACAAGAACCCTTGCTTAAGATGTTCTTGCGCAAGAAACTGCCAGTGTAGACATAGCCTAAGAGTTTCCTCCCGTGAGCAGAATGAATTTTGTGTTGTGCTGAGTTCATGTGGCTAGTTTGGATGTGCCACTGTGGCACCCAAGTTATTAATAAATATTTTTAAACCTTTACCTTTTCTCTCTGCTGCCATGTCTCCTCCCCTTGTTCCATCAGCTCCCCTGGTGCCTGCTGCCCCCCAACTCCTCACCCTCCTCTGCAGTCCTGACTCCTGCCCTTCTCACTGCCCTCAGCCCTCCTGCAACCTGCCCCCTCCACCAGACCTTCTCTCCCCCTTGTGCCCACTCCTCCAGTAGCCCCACTCTGATCATGTGAGCTATCCCTCCTCATCCCCTCTTCTAACACTTCCCTCTACACACCTGCCCTGCCTCTCTCCTCTGGTGTTGGTCCCTCCCCTGCAGGTGTCTGCCCTTCTGCTTCACCCCTAGAATCCCCTGGCACCTGCACCTTCCCTTACCCTTGCACCCTCCTGGTGCCTCCCCCGTCCCTCACTGATCTTGCCCCATTTGCCCTCTGCCCCCATTTCCCTCATGCCCCTCTGCACCCTCACACATGACTTGCTCCATCCCTGCCTTCCTCATGCCCACCCCTGCTTTCAAGCCTTCTCCCAGCACCGCCCACTCCAGCCTCCAACGCCCTCACCCTGTCCCCCTCCCACTGACACCTCCCCTCCTGCCCTTTTCCTCATTGTCTGCACTTGGCCCCCTGGCATTTGTCTCTCCTCTACCCTGTCCCTTTGGTGCCTTCCCCTTTCTTCCCCCTCTCCCCTCCCTCTCCGTACATGCCCCTTCCTCTCCCAGCCCTTCCCCTAGTTTTCTCCCTTCCCCTCCCCTACCTTCTGCCTTCCACTTTGCAGGGCTGGAGACTGTGCTCTGCCCCAGAAGTCCCCGAACTCCGAACCTGCAACTCAGCCGCGTGGCGCAATGCACCACGGAGCAGTTTTAAAGTTGCAGGCTGTCACGTCACGCCCGGCATCTCCCTGCCCACCTATTTGAGCATGCTGCACATGGCAGCAGCAGCCGGCAAGGGGAGGCTGAGTGAAAGTTGCACACGGCAGGGATGGTCCGGGATCGGGGCCGGGGGAGAGACGCTCTAGGGCCGGGGTGGGAGGACGTGCGGGGGGGCCGGGGCCCACTCCAAGCAGGGCCGGAGAAATCCAGCTCCAAATATTGCTGGAGCAGGGCCCCCAGCTCTGGATATTGCTGGAGCATGGGCACCACGAGCCCATATAACTTGCCGCCCATGCCTCACTCTTCTCTTCAGCTGATTAAATAAGGCCAGTTCCCATGGCATCACCTCATAAATCATATGCTACACCCTTCTAATCATTTTTGTTGCTCTCTGCTGGACCCTTTCCAATTTGACCACATCCTTTCTGTAGCAAAAGGGCCCAAAACCTCTGAATATTGGAACAGGGGCTGGCTGCTGTAGAGAGGTGCTCAGGGTTGCCCATTGCTAATCTGTAGAGAGAGGGCTTATGCAGGCCTAGAGGGGAGTGCTTTTGCGGCCCATGGCTGGTGTAGTTGGGGAGCTGACCCACAGCAGGCAGAGTGAGGACTTTTTCTTGCTAAGGGCAGGTGGTAGAAAAGTGCCTCTCAAATCTGGGTTCCCTGGAAGCATTACAACCAGTTCAGAAGCAAAATAAACTGCAAACATGACATCAGAACAAACTCTTCGGCTGATGGTACTTCATGGTGGCATGACACTGACATAGCAATTTTAGTCTGTGCTACAGTAACATGGGGCAGTTCCATTCCATATAGAGATTTCAGATTATTCTTCCAACAATTGGGAGCGGCAGGTCCGACCATTCATTGTAGATGAGTCCTACTGTATATGCAGTTGTCACTGTGTTGCAAAATATTGCACAAAATGTTCATCACACAACCTTGGAAGCAGGCTAAAAGTATAGTTCTTCCTTGGTCCGGTATGAAGACTGATCTCTGTGTACCGCAGTTTATCCACATATATAATTGTGATACTACCTCTTTCATAAAGGTGCTGAATGCATTCATATTTGCAAAGCAACTGTGACTTCAAAGGCACTATAGATATGCAAAACCACACTGATCAAGAGAAAGCATGGGTAGCCCTTTGAGTCAGAGAGTCAGTATTCTTGAATGCAAGAAATGCCTGGCAACTCAGGATTCTCAAGTTTTTTTTCTAATGGAGTGGTCTGCATGTTAGCAGACAGATTACTCTACACACCCCTCCCTTCTATTCTCAGTCATGTAGGTCTCTCTTGTTGCTCATGATCACACACCATCCCTGAGGCTAAAATAGCTATTGATCTCATGGAAAAGTGACAGTATTTCTATATGGTCAGCTTTTCTAAAAGGATGCATCAGATGGTCACCATATGACCAGTGAGCTCTCAGATAACCACTAGCAAGAGTTCCAAAGACCATGGTTTGTGGTGGCATTGTATTCTCATCCTTTAGGGTTACTATATAGATAGTCTTTCAGTGGGCTTGTCTACACTACAGAGAAGATAGACGTTGCCACAGTCAATCTTCTGGAGTTTGAATTAGCTGGTCTAGTGAAGACTTGCTAATTTGATCTGAGAGGACCCTTCCATCACTCCTCACAAGGCATAAGGGAAGTTGATGGGAGTGTTTGCTCTGAACAACCTTCCGCTGTGTGGATGGTGTCAAAACGTGATTTAAGATACTTCGACTCCAGCTATGTAATTAATGTAGTTGGAGGTGTGTATCTTAAGTCAGCTTTCCGCATTAGTGTAGAACAGGCCAGTGTGACACTGGCAGTTCCTTTTTATAGGTGAAGAACAGGAGAACAAAATGTCATTTATTAAGAACAGAATATAAGGGGGGGTGGGTTGTAAAAACAGTTCAAGCATGTTTTAACTAGGGCAGAATGGAGAGTGATGAACTGGTTATAAAAACACAGCTGCACTTGCTGCATGGATAGGCCCTAACAGACACTATGTGTAAATTTAAATTGTTTAAACATAGCCATGTTGTTAGAGAAAACAGAGCGAATGATAAGATAAGGGATAGCTGAGCAAAAACATGCTTCAGATTAAAAATGTTTAGGCAGACAAGAACCTTTTCTTACAAAGTAGATGAGAGTTCCCATGGACTTTGCCAGGAGAGACATGTTATTTGGCTCACCAGATATAGGGTCTCCATCTAGGATTGTCCTTTTGATCATCATCTTGTGTTACTTACCAGCCCTGTGCTTTTGGGAGCCAGGGAGTGACATACATGGAAAACCAATCCTCTTCTCTTCCCGCCCAAGCCTTTGCTGGAATCAGACAAAGCAATGAAAAGGCCAGGGAAGGCACACCTAAACTAATTAAGGAAACACCCCAGCCTCATCTGCATTGAAGATGGAACTCATTAGCATACAGAATGGAGACCAGCTCTTCCAAGGCAGGAACCGCAGTGAACTATGGGATACCGAAAGCAGAGAAGCACTGCCTGATGGGAAATCTCTACTCCAGATGCTAATGAACCCAGGCCTGCTCACACCCAAAGTAGTCCTTATCAGACCAATTCTAGTAACAATCCTATTGACATCTAAAATACTGAAACTGCCTAGTTGCATTGTGAGCTTGTTCAAGGAACATCACCCATAACCAAGGGTGATCAGTCTCTATTGTGTCTCCTCTTTCTCTTTGAACTGTCCCTATAAAAACTCCTATCCTTGGCCTAAGAAAAACTGTTCTGATACCTGGATTTAAACTGCATCCGTTCCATTGAGACTTCTTCATCTCCTGTCTGATCGTGCTGGGGGCTCTGTTCTGCTTGTCTCCTGCCCTCTGGACCCCCGGCTACCATCATCTTCTGGGAACCCCGATCAGTGCAAGCTCCATGGAGTGGTGAGGTGTCTCTCTCCCTCCCATCAACTATGTCTCTAAGCATAGCCTCCTGACCCTGCCCTATGTAAACTGTTATATGGTTACCTAACATTTGTAATCAGTTTCAATTTAGATTTAATATTGTAACTTTTTTATATCTATTCACTACTCAGAAATAACTTTCATTGTTAAGCTGGTTGCTTTTCTCTCTTTCTTTCTCTTTCACTCACTGTTCCTTAAGGGGTGTTGTTTTGGCTTCTCCATTCGCTCTGCAACAATGCTTCTTGTACCCAAGCTAAAGATCCCTGTAGTGCCCAAAATCCTGTGGGGTTTGCTCATCGTGTGGTTTACCAGTGAATGACTGTGGTGTGAAAGTGGGGATAGGGGGTGCTGAACCTGGGGACTTATGAGGCTGGCAGCTTAAAGTGCTGTTTAATCTAGCCCACTGAGTCCAAAGGCACATGAGGGTGCAGTGTGGCATTGCTGTTAAACCCAGCCAGCTGAGTCCAGGGACATATGAGGGGGTCAGCTTGTGAGTGCTGATTACCCAGTCCTCTCAGATGTGCTCTGTTAGTGGGTGTGAGTGTCTGTGTGTGTTGCTAAGGTGGTAAGAACCCCATCCTGAGGAACCTAGTTCCTGCAGGAGAGCTCCAGTGGGAGGGGGAATTGGCAGCAGGGAGAATTCAGCTCCATAGGAGAGCACAAGTAAGTACAAACAGCACACTGATAGAATGGTTAACCTTTTCCCCAGTCCCATAAGAGTAACCCTGATAAATGAGCATACCCCAGAGTATTGGGCAAATCTGGTAACACTTGTGATTTCTCGGATCCCAACATGAGATTTAGGGCTTAAAATGAAAACTTTGTGCCTTTATCTTCTTCTAAATTAACTCCTTTCCCTTCTTAAGTTGCAAAGGAGTTCAATTCTACATTTATATAATCTTTCCAAGCCAGTTCTGCATGCCCCTCTTTTTGCCTATCATCCCTTAATTTACAGGCAGATCTTGGCAGACCAGTAAAGGGCAAAAAACCACTACTGTTTATTGCTAAAATTACCAAGTCACGAGGGGAGCTACAGAAAGGGCAACTTGACCCTGAGTACTTGCAATGTCTGTTGAAATAGTTGAGATGTATTTAGAAAATCAGGAAGTTTGCCTATATGTGCTCTCAGGGATGTGTCTGTCATAGCCTCCAGGCATGCAAACTCTGGGGGGAAAAAAAAACACGCAGAAGATTAGGGTTGGAAGACACCTCAAAAGATCATCCAGTCCAACCCCCTGTTCAAAGCAAGATCAACCCAACTAAATAATCCCAGCCAGGACTTCGTTAAGCCAGGCCTTAAAAACCTCTAAGGATAAAGATTCCACCACATCCCTAGGTAACACATTCCACTGCTTCACCACCCTCTTAGGGAGATAGGTTTTTCTTAATATCTAATCTAGACCTTCCCCCTGCAACTGATAACCATAGCTCCTTTTTCTGTCATATGCCACCATTAAGAACCTCTTTGCACCCCTTTTTCAGAAAGTTGCAGGCTGCTATCAAATTCCACCTCACTCTTCTCTTCTGCTGACTAAATAAGGCCAGTTCCCTTGGCCTCACCTTATAAATCATGTGCCACAGCCCCTTAATCATTTTTGTTGCTCTCTGTTGGACCGTTTCTAATTTGACCACATCCTTTCTATAGCCGGGCGCCCAAAACTGGATGCAAAACTCCAGATGTAGCCTCACTAGTGCCAAAGGGAGGGAAATAATCACTCCCCTTGATCTGCTGGCCCTACAAGTGCAGCCCAATATGCAGTTAGTCTTCTGGGCATCAAGCGCACCCAGACGCATATCCAGCTTCTCATCTACAGTAATCCCCAGGTCCTTTTCTGCTTAGCCAGTTAGTCCCACAGCCTGTATCAGTGCAAGGAATTATTTCCTCCTAAGTGCAGGACTCTGCACTTCTCCTTGTTGAACCTCATCTGATTTCTTTTGATCCAGTTCGATTTGTCTAGGTCACTCTGGATCCTATACCTCCTCTGCAACATACCTACTTCTCCCCCTAGCTTAGTGTCATCCACAAACTTGCTGATGGTACAATCCATCCCATCATGCAGATCATTAATGAAGATGTTGGAGAAAACTGGGGCACTTGACTTGATACCAGCTGCCAACTAGCCATCAATCACTATCTGTTGAGCATGACGATCTAGCGAGCTCTCTGTCCACCTAACAGTCTGTTCATCCAATCCATACTTCTTTAACTTGCTGTCAAGAATCTTATGGGAGTCCATATCAAAAGCTTTAGTAAAATCACAGTAGACCACATCCATCTCTTACCCAGCTCTGTGTATATGGGGTATCTCATCATGGGAGGCAATTAGGTGGGTCAGGCATGACTTGCCCTTGGTGAATCCAGGTTCACTATTCCTGATCACCTTCTCCAAGTGTTTCAAAATGGATTCTTTGAGGACCTGCTCCATGATTTTCCAGGGACAAAGGTGAGACTGACTGGTCTGTAGTTCCCCAGATTCTGGACCTCCCCCAATTGACACGAGTTTTCAAAGATAATGGCCAATAGGTCTGCAATCACATCAGCCAACACCCTCAGCACCCTTGGAGGCATTAGATATGGTCTCATAGACTAGTGCATATCCAGCTTTTCTAAATAGTCCTTAAACTGTTTTTTCACCACTGAGATCTGCTCACTTCCTCCTGATCCTGAGCTGCCCTGTGCAGCAATCTGGGAGCTGACTTTGTCTGCTGTTACATACCGGAGCTTTGAGCAATCATACTTCTCCCCTACATACAGCGCAGCTCTTCCACCTTTTCCCCGCTTCCTGAACTGTCCTACTTTTCCATGAAAATGTTCTAGTCATGTAAGTTACCCCACCAAATCTGTTATTTCAGTAAAATCATAGTTCCTTGGCTGTACCAGGACTTCAAATTCTTCCTGTTTGTTTTTGTAAGCTTCTTGCCATTGAGGACAGGCACCTAAGATAACTAGATGATTGTACTACTTTCAGTATGAATTAGGAGGCCTTCCCTGGTGCACCCTCCTTCATGTGTTTCCTCCAGTATCCCACTTCCCCACTTACCTCAGGGCTTAGATCACCATCCCCCAGTGAACCCAGTTTAAGCACTCTCACCAGGTTAGCAAGCCTTCCTGTGAAGATGCTCTTCCCACTCTTCATTATGTAGTTCCCATCTCTTGCTGGCATCCTTCTTTCTGGAACAACATCCCATGGTCAAAGAATCCAAAAAGTCCTCTCTTTGACACCACCTGTGCAATCACACATTTGCATCCACAATTCGATGGTCCTTACCCAGGCCCACTTTCACAGAGGTTGGTCCAGTGTGGATAATGACTGCAGAATCCAAAGCTTGGATTAGAGAAATACAGTGCCACCTTGAATTCCATGTTGACTAGGTGGCTTGTATTTTGAGTCTGCTTGATCTATTCCACAGAGAAATGCTTTTTAACTAAACAAAAGAGGGAAGAAATAGGCTGAAGCCTCTTACTCTGGCCAGAGTCTGTGACTATATTCTGTTATTTTGGGGACATAGTACACCATGCACAGCTTTTTGGGATGGAGTCAAGCAAACATTTGGTACTGTAATGGCTGTTCAGTGTATTCTCTGAAGCTTATGTTCTTGAGGCATGTGACTTTAAAACACTCCTTGGATTTGTTCCTGGCTACCTCCTAGGACTTTCATCTCTCTTTCCTGTTCTAGTTCACTTGTCTAACAGTACCCTTCTCTCTGTCTGTGCAGTTTTCCCCTTAAGCACGTCACCTGAAATGGCCCCTTTCCAGCTCATTGGTGTGGTGTGTGGTTTTTTTTTTTTTAATATGCAACCTCACCTACAAATATCTCCTCTTACAGCTCTTAATTTCTCCCTTTCTCTCTGTTAACTCTATTATCCTTATAATTGTACCATTTAACTTGTGAAAAGCATTTTGGAAGGTTGCTTGTGTGATCTAACAATATGCATGTGGTGTTTCAATAGCATTTTAAAAACAATTTAAAAGAATAGATCTGAATCAATTCTGTATTTCACAAAAGATTTTTTCAAAACTTTAACAAATGCATTGCCATCCTGCAATACAGTTGAGGAAAGTTTTAATTGTTTCAGAAGGTTTAATGGCTTCAAAACCAATGTGTGACTTTTTAACTATTTCACTGTACTGGAGTGCTGGGGCTAAGTTTTTAGATCAGTTGTATTTCCAAAGATCAAGTGAAGAAGGATGGACTTGTGGGTAAAGGCAGAACTGGTGGCTGTGTAAAGTGATCTTAGGCAAGTCACTGTCTCTCGCTATCTTATTTACCTATGAGAATAAGAGAATTATTATTAGCATTGACTGAAAAATAAAAATTCCAATTAGTGAACAATGTTGAGGTTTCAAAATTTGTTTCTGTTCTGATGCCGAAAGACACCAAACTTTTCTGGTTTTGGAAGGAGTGAGTCCCACCCCCCATTCACCCAGAATAACCTATAGCTAAGTGGGGTGTGAGATGACCTAGCTTTAAATATCTTTTCTGCTTTATTTGAGCCAGGAATTTGAACCGTATTCTCCCATATTCCATGTGAGCACACTAACTCCAAGCTATTGGTTGTTCCAGGTGGGTCCTTCTGTCTGGGTTTTACCAGAAATCCCATCTTGTCCACAAGAAACCTTCCTAATAAAAGTTTAGTCAAAATAGACGTTTTCATGAAAAGTTTCAGTGAAGGATCATTTTTCAAAAAATGTATTGAAAAGTTTGCAACCAGCTTTAACTTGTCTATTTGAAGTGCAAGCTCTTGAGGGCATGATCTGTTCTTAGTCAATGTTTTGTACAATACCTAGAACAATGGAGTCCCAATATCTTGGGGACTTGTGTATTATAAATAACTAGCCAATTAGCCCGTCATAAGATGGGATTTTCAGGTCTCTCTTCCACCTTGGTCTTCACTCCTGAGCCTCTGGTCTCTCTCTTGCGCGCTCTCTCTCTCTGTCCTTCTGCCTCCCCCTCTCTCGCAGATCTCCTCCGCCTCCTGCCTCTCTCGCCTTCTGCCTCACTCTGTCTCTTTCTTTCTCTTCTTTCTCCTCCTGCCTCTCACTCTCCCTTTCTCTCCTCCTCCTGCCTCTCCCTCCTCCATCTCTCCCCGCCCCCGCCTTCCCCTTCCCCTCCTGCCGTGGCACTCGGCTGAGTGCTGCCTGCTCAGCCGGGCTGCTGCGAGGGAGGGTGGCAGGGCGGTGATATACACGGCCAGGGGGCGGGGCTGTGTACGTCACCGCCCCGCCCCCCCTTTCCCCTCCCACGCTGGGGGAGCCCAAATGGCCCCTTGTGCTGCTGGTTCTCCCATGGTGGCCCAGCTGAGGGGCGCAGCACTCAGCTGAGCGCCACAGCGGGAGAGGAAGGGGGGGCGGTGACGTACACGGCCCCACCCCCTGGCGGTGTACATCACCGCCCTGCCCCCCTTCCTCTCCCTCCGTGGTGGCTCGGCTGAGTGTTGCGTGCGCTCTGCCGGGCTGCCGCAGGGGAGGAGGGCGGGTAGGGTTGCCAGGTGTCTGGCATTGTACTGGACAGTCCAGTATTTGTGTGCTCTGTCGAGTAAAAAAAATCAGAAAATACCGGACATGTGCAATGTTCCGGTATTTTCTGAATTTTTTCTGGCTGTGCACTGAATGGAAGCCTGGCGGGGGGAGCGGCTGGGAGTCCCAGCTGGGAGGCGGGGCCATGATTGCTGTTGGGAGCCCTCAGTTGGTTGAGTGTGAGGAGGAGGGGAAGCCGCCTCCTCGCTCGTGCATCGCCGGGACCCTGCGCGGGACAGGCAGCAAGTGCCCAGGTCAGTCCCGCTCCCCACCGGCCAATTTGCTCACCCAACTCCCTTCCCAGCCTGCCAGTTCTCCCCCACTTTGCCTTCTGATCTTCCCCAGCCAGCCCCTCCGGCCCCCCCAGCTCTGCTTCCCGCCGGCCCGTTCCTCTTCCTGATCTCCTGCCAGCGCCGCTGCACCTCTTCCCGCCCCCTTCCTCCTGGCCTCCCCCAGCTGTGCTTCCTCCCCTTTCCTCTGGGCACCCTCGTGGCCCCAATTTCCCCTGCCAGCTATGCTTCCTGCCCCGCCTTACGCCCAGCCAGCCCTGCCCCTCCTGGCCGGTCCCCGATATCCCGCGGCCAGCCCAGCCCCGTTCCACCTGACCCTCCCCCACACGACCAGCCCTGCTTCCCGTTGGCCCCCATCTCCCCGGCCAGCCCGTTGCCCCCATTAGCTGTTTCCAGGCTCCCCCTTCCCAGCCAGCACCACTCCATCCCTGGCTGGCCTTCCCCTCCCATGAAGTGGGCCACCGCAGGAGAAGGAGGGTGGGCGCTGATGTACATGAGCTCTGCCCCACTCAGCTGGGCCACGGCGGCAAGTGGCCATTTGGGGTCCGTGCGCTGGGAGTGCGGACCCCAAACGGCCACTTGCCGCCGCTTGCTCCCGCCGCAGCCCAGCTGAGTGGCGCAGCGCTTGGCCGAGCCACCACGGAGGGGAGGGGAAGGGGGCCGGAGTGCTGACGTACACGGCCAGGGGCGTGGCTGTGTACATCAGCGTTACAGACTCTCAGACACTGGGCTACTATATATATGATGGGAAAGTGCTGGAGAAAATGCAGCTAACAAAAAAAGGTTGAAACTGAGGGTGCGTCTACAATGCACCTTAAACTCGAAATAAGATACGCAAATTGCGTACCTTATTTCGATTTTATTTCGAAATAGCTTATTTTGAAATTTGGCGCATCAACATGGCGCCAAATTTCAAAATAAAGCACTATTTCAAGCCATCCCTTATTCCTCATGCAATGAAGTTTACCAGGATGGTGAAATAGTGTGCCCGTTATTTCAAAAAATATTTCAAAATAACAGGTGGCTTGTGTAGATGCAGGGTAGCTATTTCAGGATGCCTCTGCTATCCCAAAATAGCCTTGCAGTGCAGACATACCCTGAGAGTAAATACTGAAGCTCAGGGAAAAATGCACAATGAACAATTTCAACAAATTTACCCTTTTTTTTAATCTGTAAATTATCTATCTGCAAATAATTTTTAGTATACAGCTGATTTACAAGCAGGTAGTTACCTCCTAGTCAAGGAGTTAGGTTATCCAGGTGGGGAACAGAAAATATAAGTAACAAATAAACATAATATGAATCTCAAATATTCCAATGTGATAGATTCAATTTTAAATTATGTTAAATCAACTATTCCAACTAAATATTTGCTTTTTATGAACTGTGGCAGGGTCAGTCCCACTCCTGGGTCCCAGACCCCTGTCCTGCCCACTATCCCACAATTTAGGGGCCGCAGTACAAGTCCCACTTGCCTTTTCTCGGCATTTGGCCTTCTGTCCCTTGGCAAAACAAAGGGGTGTTGGGGCCAATGCCCCCAGCCAGTCGGGGCTGAGTAAACAGTCCTCAGCCACTGGCTGAAGTTTCTGGCCACCTTGGGGGAAGGGAGCCTCCAAACACTCCCTGTTGGAGCCCCTCACCTCTCCCTGCAGCCTTTAGCAGTGCTCATGTTGATCTGCTCAGCTCCTCTGAGTCTCCTTATCAGTTGTTCCTGCCTCTCCATCTCCACTCTCCAAACTCCTTCTTCACCCTCCTCTACCTTCCCCCACAGGGAAGGTTTTTAAAGAGGCATCCTGAAATCAGCTCATGTGGCCCTTAATTGATTTATAGCAGCCCTGTCTCAGCTGCCCCTGATTAGCCAGGGCCGTTTTTTTTTTTTTTTTAAGAGTTGCCTCTCTCCCTTTCCATCCAGCCCTTTAATCTGCCCTGTCACACAGCCTTTGTGACAATACCGGAGTATTGCCAATTCTGACAATTTTTTTTGTGACACTAATAATGGGGTTGGATTTTTTTAACTTGTTCTATGAAAACATGATGAAAGACATCAACTCTTGAATTTTCCCGTATTCAAAATGGCCAGCATTTCCTATTACTGTCATTTTTCCTATTGGAGAATGTCCAGCAGAGGGCAACCAAAATGGTAAGGGTGCTGGAACACTTGACTTAAAAAGAGAGGCTGAGGGATTTGGGCTTATTTAGTCCTACAGAAGAGAAGAGTGAGGGGAGATTTGAAAGCAGAAGGGAGGTTCCAAAGAGGATGGAGAGAGGCTGTTCTCAGTGGTGACAGAACAAGGAGCAATGGTGTCAAACTGCAGTGGGAGAGGTTTAGGTTGGATATTAGGAAAACTATATTAGGAGGGTGGTGAAGCTCTGGAATGGGTTATCTGGCTGGGATGATTTAGTTGGGGTTGGTCCTGCTTTGGGCAGAGGGTTGGACTTGGCGATCTCCTGAGGTCTCTTCCAACCCTATGTATTGCTGTACGACTCTGTGGAATCTAGGGTATTACAACAGCTGCTTAAAAATCTTACTGACTCAAAAGAAGCAATTTCTGTCCTCCTAAACATCTTCAAAAACGTTAGAGATGTTATATGTAAGGATGTCAGCTGCTAACTGTTAGTATTTAAAGTCTTAGCTCCATCTGAAAATTCCATTTAGCAGTCTGTGCCTTATACTGCTTGCTTGTCTGATGACTTTCCTTCACGACTAGCTATTGCTGGTTTTGGTCAGTGGGATGGACTTTTCCATCTCATTTGTTTGTTTCAATGAGATGAGAACGGTGGGAACCTGAAACCAGAACACCTCATCTGTAGTGGACACTCTTGATTTTTCCCTCCATTCCATTCCAAATCCATAGGCCTAGTGGACCAAGGGTTTCTAGGTATAAATTAAGGTGGCATAGTCTGCCAAATGGATAATGAACCATCTTGCTTTGTAAACATTCAGATTACTTACTGTTCCCCAAACTGTCTAAAATGCTTTTGTCTTACATTTCAGATCCCTTGACATTTGATTCCTGCTGATTCTCTATCCCTCAATATTTTATTTGGATTCATAGAACAATAATTTATTTGATCTGTTCCCTACTCTATCTTCTTTAAATTAAACTCACATCTTTCTTCTCTGGCACCAAAGGTCACACTTTCGATCTGATTATCTCATTGGAATTATCAACCTTTGACATCTGTTTCTTTCCCAAAATACTCATCACTCCTGAATTTCTTCCACTCAGTCTCTTTCAAAGTAAAAAACTCCACTTCAATAGTGTCTCATTATACCAATTTTTATAGCATGATAACTTTTTAGCCCAGCTTGAAGAGTCTTTGACTTCTCTCAGGTTTTTAGTCACTTGACAGTGAACTTGAACTCTGATAATACTTTTTCATACGCTAATGCTTGTTTACCTAGTGGAATGCTAAATATTATGAAATCTATTCCAGGGTTCATGCCAGAATGGCAAAATCTCTAAATACACTTTTGCCACATTGAAAATCAGTGCTTGACAATAAGCCTGTTTCCTTTTCAAGCTTTGTAAAAAAACTAGGGGGCTGCGCTACCTACTTACTATGTTCTCCAACCCCCCTGTCTCAAGGGATAAGTGTCTGGCCAGTGGGGAGGGGGCAGGAGCAGGCTGTGGATAGGTGTCTGGCTTGGGGCAGGAGGTCCAGGCTGAAGGGGTAGGAGCAGTTGGGGATTGGGATTGGATGTTGGAGGGTATCTGGTGTGGCCCAGGGGTTGGGGGTTGCGCTCAGATAGCAGAGAGGACTCGGTGCAGTCCAGGGGGGTAGGTGAGTTGGGATCAGATGGCGGAGAGGACCTGTCACGGCCCTGTCACGGGTGTGAGGGGTCGGGCCTAGATGGTGGAGGGGACTTGGATGGTAGGGGAGCCCAGCCCCAGCAGCTCCTCCCCTGGGGTGTGAAGCAGGAACCAGAGCTGGAGCAGCCCATGCCCAGAGAGGACAGTGCCGAGGCTAGCTACAGCAAGCAGCTGAGGATTGAGGCAGAGGCGGGCGGCAGTGGTGGCGGCATGAAGATGCAGGTGACGTGATGATGTCACTGTCATCCTGCAGGAAATTTTTAATAGAAAACCGACAGTATTTTTTCCACTGCCATTCAATTTATATTTATTTTTCCCATGACCACCTAAGCTAATATACATAGAAAAGTTTCACCCAGCTTTCATTTTCAGAATAAAATATACTTACCACCCATGTACATTCACTTTTCAACATTTTAGGCCTTCTCGGTTATACTAACTTTGTAGAGATTTTTAATCTTTCATAAAGAGAGAGTGGTCAGACTCTGTAATAGTCTGCATCTAATTTCTTGCACTCTTATAAGTGCATCCTAGTGGTTAGAGTAGCAGTCTAGGCTCTGATGATCTGGGTACTATGTCGGGCTCTACTGCTGACCTACTGGATGATATTGGGTAAGTCACATTGCCTCAGGTTCCCAAACTGTAACTGGGGGAGAACAATACTGACCTCTTTTAGAACACTTAGAGATCCGTTTATGAAGATCTGGACACTATTATAATACCAGTAATCCAGTGTCATTGATAACTGAACCCACTCTGATTGCCTCAACTATTAAAATCACTATTGTAATTGATTTAACACTTAGATGACAATATTGACATACAGAGATTGGGTTGCTTACCTGAGTCATACAGCAATAGAGTGGGAAGTAATGCAGGTAAATCATCCATTGGAATATGGTGCCTCTTATATCAGGCTGCAAGAGTATAAATTATGTTCTCGTTAATTTGTTTTCATTGCTTTCCTGAGACTAGGATAGAGGATGGTTGGAACAAATTCAGAACTGCAAGTGTACACCTAGTCTTTGGGTAAGTTTGTGACTCTTTCAGAAGCATCTGCTTGAACATTGTCTGTCTGAGCAAGGTCTTTCCCTTCCTGCCCTCCAAAATACTACAGGTAGAGATGCCGACACAATGTCTGTGAATAATGACTTGTTGATCTCGCTCACTTTTTGTAGGCGGCAGTAATTTCAAAAATGATCTAAAAATGATTCTTTCTATTGTTCCATGTGCAGATAATTTGTGAACAAGACTTTGGGGCAATGTTATTGGTGGCTAGGTAGGATATGTATTTCACTAATTCACATGTCTGCTTTGAAGCTTGTAAAAGTTTAATACTGACTACCATGGTTTTCTATTTCGATTACATTACAACATTCAGACTCCTGGTGTAATGCAATGAATAAATGATATGAATCCCAATTTTCAAACTTGGGAGGCTACATTAGTGCACCAAATTATAATTCATGTTGTTTTGCAGTGCTCAAAGTACTAGATGCTTTAAAAATAAAAAATATGATCCCTGCCTTGAAGAGGAGGAACTCAGTGTCTAATTTCAGATCCCTAAGAATTTCTAAGGTTTGGTGGCTAAGTGCTGAGTTAAGATCCTAAATACATACATGTATGTTCAGACATAGCTGCCCTGATTTGAACATTGAGTCCACAAAGGCATCCAATGGTGACTTTTTATCATCAATATTCTGTAGTTTAGGCCCTACTTTCAAGGGTCCTACTCATGTGCTTGTAAGTCTGTAACGCAAGTGTTGTGCTGAACATGGTTTGAGTAAGGATGCTGCTTTGTAAGGATCAATGTGTTACAGCAGTGATCACCTAACGGTCGATCGCGATTGACTGGTTGATCATGGAGTTTCTGACATTTGATCTCCGTCTCTGTTTGCCAATTTTCCCAGTTTGACTAGGAGTCTCCCAGAATCAGGCTTCATCTTCTGGAGGCTTCTGCAGCCAAACCAAGATATCAGCTGCTAACCCTCTGGTGGTACAGTGGGGTTAAGTCAGGCTCCCTGCCAGCTCTGGCCTTGCACTGCTCTCGGAAGTGGCTAGCTAAGAATGGGGAACCATGGCCAATGGGAGCGGTGGAAGTGGTGCCTGTGGACGGTGGCAGTGCACAATGTCACTGCCCCCTCCAGGGGCCTCTGCCGAACATGCCAGCTGCTTCTGGGATTGCTTGGGGAGGGGAGCAGGGCAAGGAGGCAGCTTGCCTTAGCTCTGTTGCACCATCACCTGGGAGCCACCTGAGGTAAATGGCCTCTGGCCTGAGCCTGTACCCCAATCCTTACCCCATCCCCAAACCTTCTCCTGCTCCTCTCTGACCCCAAACACACTCCCAGAGCCTCTTGCCCTCTCCTGCACCCAACCTCCTGCCCCTGCCGTGAGCTCCTCCCAGAGACTGTTGTTTCTACATTTTCTCTGAGGTAGATTCTGGGTTGCACTTTAATTCAAAAAGTGATCTTGTGCTTAAAAAGTTTGGAGACGATTGTATAATAGTACGTAATTTTCTTGATTTCATTGTATAACTTTTTAAAAAATCACCCCATAGAGGATATTAGTGTTTTATTGATCATTTCTGGATCAATGTACTGTGAGTTCATCTTGGAAGTCTGAAGCCTGTTGTGTTCATTTTTTTTCCACAATTGACATCCAGGTCTTGGCCTCTTCCTTTCACCAAAGATGATGAAACAAAGCATATTCAGTATGCTACACAAGGTGTTTCCCATACATCAACCCCTTTTTCTGTTCTAAGACCACATCCTCATCTACCCAAAATCCTCTACCCATCAAAAGTATCCGAAGGGCAGGGTGGTTATTGTTTCTGGGGTGAGAACTAGGGATGTGAGTGTGTACCCAAATACATGGTGAACTGATGAGTCTGGTCTTACTGGTTAACCCTCATGGTTACATGCAACCCCCGCAGCCGGAGCTGTTTGTCCCTCCCCTGCTGCCCTCACAGAGGCAGTAATGCAGGGGGCAAGGGCATGAGCACTGACTCTGGCAAAGCCATCTGCCCCCCCTCCCCACTACTGCTTCGGATACGGAGGCAGGGCAGGCGGAATCCAGTACATGTCGGGAGCCCCTCACCCCTCTGCTGCATCCCAGAGAGGCAGCAGCACAGTTTGGCAGGCAAGAGCCAGTGCTCATGGGGATCTGGCTTAAAAGTCGGCTGGCTGCCTGTCCTCCTGCGTTGCTGCCTTGATATAGAGGTGGGAAAGGGGGGGGGGAGAAACAGGAGCTGGTGCTCGCAAGGTTACACGTTTCAACGGTTACATGTTTACACAAACACATTTTAACATTCCTGGTGAGAACCCCACTGCCTCACTAGCAAATAACCGTCTTCTCCAACTTTGAAATTGAGCCCTGATACCACAGACAGAATTCTTACAGTACAAAAATATCCTTAATGACATTTGCATTTCTTCAGTTTCTTTACAGGCAAATAACTAAACAAATAATAGCAACTCAGGGGTCACGTTTGATTTAATTTAGTACTGTGGTTTTCAAATGGTTTTTTTCTTGTGACCCAGTTGAAGAAAATGGTTGATGCCCACGACCCAACATAATTATATCTTTTGACTAGAGCGCGGGCTCCAGTATGAGGGAGATATTTGGAGTGTGGGAGAATGCTGCAGATTGAGGCAGGGGGTCGGGTAAGGGCACTTGGATGAGGGTGCAGGCTCTGAGATGGGGCCAGGATGAGGGCTTTGGGTTACAAGGGGGATGGGGGGGAAATCAGAGCTGGGGCACAAGATTGGGGTGTGAAGTTGGGGCATGGGCTTACCACCATTGGTTCTAGGTCAGTAGTGCAGATAGGGTGCTAAGGCAGGCTTCCTGCCTGTCCTGGCACCATGGAGTACACTGTGCCCTGGAAGCAGCTAGCAGCGGGTCCAGCTCTTAGACAGAAACACTCAAATGCCTCTGTGCAGCTTTTACCTGCAGGCACTGCCTCTTCCAGCTCCCATTGGCCAGGAACTGGCTAATGGGAGTGTAGGGCCAGGTGCTTGTGGCTCCCCTACCTAGGATCTGGACCTATTTCTGGCTGCTTCTGGGGCGCAGCACAGTCTGCAGGTCCCTGGACAGACAAGTGGGTTGCCTTAGCATTCCCGCTGGTCAGCTAGTCACCCTACCGTAAAACGACCCAGTGCCTACACTGGGTTGTGCCTCGTACTTTGACTACCACTGATTTAGAATATTCCTCTCAACCGTGTCAAACAAAAGTCCCGAGACAGACCAATAATATCCTTCTTATTGGCCCTAACTTGCACCCTAATTCAGCAAAGGACTAAGGCCCATGCCTAACATGACGCACACTAGGCTCGATCCTGCAAGATTCTGAGCACTCTGGCCCCATTCCAGCAAAGCACTTAAGTATGTATTTAATTTCAAACATTTGCATAATCCCACTGAAGTCAATAGAATTATGCATATACTTAAAATAAGTGCATGCTGAAGTTCTTTGCTGGATTGATGGCCAGTGTTCAGCATCAAGTCCATTATGCACGTGAGAACCTCATCCCAGGAAATGTAGTTCAACCCCACCTCAGCTTGCAGCTCTTCCATAAAATCTTTATCTTGTCTCAAAGCTGAGAAGGTCAATGCAGATAGAGTATGACTTATTTGGAATCTTCTCTAAAGCCAAATAAAGTAAAAGTTTTAGATGAAAATCTGGGCATAAAAGTGATGCCAATTTATGGTGAGCAACAAAATCGGAAACATCTCATTTTAACACGAGGCCGCCTTCTGTCCCTTCCCCCTCCCCAGATTATAATACCACTACCTTAAAAGAAGCCCCTTGGGTTTATAACTCACTATAGTGAAAGAGCTGGTTGCACTAGATTTAGCATTTTGTTTAATATAGTATTTGTATTGGTGATCCATATTATTGCTGGCTCATTTTGTAAAATGGCACAGTTTGTCAGGCTGATCATTCAGGGCTCATTTTGGACACTCTTCAACGTCAGTGGTTTCTTTTTCTTCAGTGAAATATTAGTCTTTAAATAATAGAGAATTTGTGTATGTTATGGCCTGTAGATGGCAGTGTTACATTGGTATACAAGTGAATGTAAACCACATATTCCAATACTAAAGAGTACAGAAGGGCATCCATACCAATTCAGTTTCTGAAAATATTGTGCTGGTAAATATCAAAATGCAGTATTTATATTAGAAAGTGGGTATGGCTAGGGAATATGTTGGATCTTTATGGTATTTGCGCTCAGGTAGGTTCAGTGAGGAAAATGTTGACTATTTCTGCTATGATTTTCTCACATTAGGCTGAAAAGCAATAACACAAAAAGGGCCAAAAAGTGCTATACTATTAAAGGTTTAACTCCATTCAGGAGAACTTTAGTTTTCTAGTTTAATGGGGTGGCACATTAGCACCAGCTCTGAATTTGAATGGGTAATGGATCTGTTTCCATGTTTCCAGAATGCTAAGATGCTCCTGGCAAACTGTGCAAGGACAGTATTCATAAAAATTCAAACAAAACCAAACATTCACTTCCTCAACCTTTTCAATCCCATGTACGTACCTTTTTTTGAACATTTTGCACAACGTAATTTATATTTGCAGGGACAGTTTCACAAATACTCATCCGTATAGTCCCATATCTTAAAATGGTATTCAGGTGCCTCACTCCCATTGCTTTCAATGGAAGTTAGTCATCTAAATACCTTTGGTCTGGGCCTTGTCTTGTGATCCTACAAAACACTGAAGCCTGGGTGTAACTTTAAATAAGTGGATAGTCTCATTAGTATGAATGGAACCATTCATCTACTTAGAGTTAAGCACTTGCTGAAGTTCTTTGCTGATCTGTGGCATAGAACCTGATTAAAGTCCATTAAGGTCAGCTGGAATCTTGCAATTGACTTTGGCGAGCTTTATTTAAGCAGTTCTATTTTTTGCATGCATATTTGCACCATGAGTTTGCATGCAGGAATAACCTTCTGTGAGTTTGGGGACCATTTAGCCAAGCAGCAAAAACAATGCCGTGTGACTTGAGAGCAATGACAAAGCATCTGTGCCAAGTACTTAAAGCAATAGTCATGGAAATACTTCGTGAGCAGTATTTAGGCTGAAATATATTTAAGCAGCTGTTCAATAACCTCAAATAATGAGTACATTGGTTTAAAAAAAGACAATTCAAGGGAGTTTTGGGCACCAAAAAGGAGGAACTGTTCACCCAGTTCAGCAAATATAGAACTGCAAATAAACTTCTTGACAAGCATTTTGAAACCTTCATGTAAATTAGCCACCACATTTTTGTGATCATAGTGTGATCTTATTTGCAAGCCTAAATCATACAACTATGTTACCTAATTATTTAGTTCGGAGGCAGTAGCATCACTTTGCTCCTGCACATCAGGTATGTACATGTGAAAATTCTATTTATTGTGGCTACAAATGATTACAGGCACCAATTTTGACTCTGAATTGGTACCTCTGAAAATGTAGTTCAGATAATATCTACAGTGAAATGAAATCTGAACTTCATTAGATCTGGGTTCTCTTAAGTGACCTTTTACAAGTATTCCCATGGTTTCCATTGCAATTTTGTTTGGCTGTTAAATGCCAACTTCTTGTAAGCAAATGGTATTTTTAGAGTGATCAACTAAGCAGCCATGGGATAAAGGGAAGGTCCTCTCATGGATTAGTAACTGGTTAAAAGGAAAGTAAAGGTTGGAATAAATCGTCTGGTTTCACAGTGGAAAGAGATAAATAGGAGCAACCCCCAAGCATCTGTAGAGGGACCAGTGCTGTTCAATGTATTCTTAAATGCTTTGGGGGAAAATGGTAAATAGGGAGATGGCAACATTTGCAGGGAATTAAAAAAAAAAAATAACTCCAAAGCCAGCTGTGAAGAGGTGCAAAGTAATCTCAGAAAAGTGGGCAAAAAATGGCAGATTAATTAAATGCTGATAAGGGCAAAGTAATGAACATTAGAAAACAATTCCAATTACACTTATAAAATGATGGGGTATGAATTAGCTGTTACTACTCAAGAAAGAGATCTTGGAATCCTTGTGGATAGTTCCCTGGAAACAGCTGAGATCAACCTGAGGTGGCAGTCAAAAAAGTGAACAGTGTTAGGAATTATTAGGAAAAAGACAGATGAGAAGACAAAACAAAAAACCAAACCCATCATAATGCCACTAAATAATTCCATGGTATGCCCATACCTTGAATACTGCATGCAATTCTGGGTGCCCCATCACAAAAAAGATACATTAAAAGGGAAAAGGTACAGAAAAGTGCAACAAAATTATTAGGGGGTATGGAACATCTTCCATATGAAAAGAGATTAAAAACACCAGGATTGTTAATCTTAGAAAAGAGATGACTAAATGGGGGAGCGATATAATAACTAGGTTCAACAAAGAATTAGATAAGTTCCTCGGGGATAGATCTAGCAATGGCTATTTGCCAAGATGGTCTAGGAAGCAACTCTATGCTCTGGGCATGTCTAAGCCTCTCATTACCAGAAGCTGGATGAAATGGATCATTTGAGAAACTGTTCTATTCTGTTCATTCCTTCTGAAGCATCTGGCATCTCGTACCTGCCATGGTTGGAAGACCAGATACGGCCTAGATGGACCTTTGGTCTGCCCCTGCATGGCCATTCTATCACTTCAGAGAGTTATCAAAAGGAAATAATTGTTGAAAAAACTGTGGTTATGTGAAGAAATGAGTAACAACAGTAAACTCCAAGAAGCTCTGGGAGACAGACCCATAGTCTCCTATAGACAACCACCTAACCTCAAGATGATTCTTACCAACAACCACAGGACATACCACACTAATACCAACCCTGGTACTTTCCCTTGCTACAAACCCCGTTGCCAGCTTTGTCCACATATTCACTCTGCTGATACCATTATTGGGCCTAACCAAGTGAGTTATAAGATCAAGAATACATATTCCTGCGCATCCAGAAATATAATTTATGCTATCATGTGCCGAAAGTGTCCGTCTGCTTTGTACATTGGACAAATGTCTCAGACACTTCGCCAAAGAATCAATGCCCACAAAACAGATATCAGACAGGATCACAAAGAAAAAACAGTTTCTTGCCATTTCAACCAGAAAGGACACTGTCTCAATGACCTAATCACATGCATCCTACTCCAGAAGACTTTCAAATCTGCACTTGAAAGGGAATCCTCTGAACTGGCATTCATGCTAAAATTCGACACTCTCCGGGGGCTGAACAAAGACTCCAACTACCTTACCCATTACAAAGATAGCTTCCCAATTATCACCTCTAATACCATTAGCTCACAGACATCTACCTTTCCCCACCTCTAATATCATTAACTCACAGACATTTACCTTCCTTCCCCCCTTGCATCTCCCTTCTGTTCTGAAATGTGATTTGTCCTTTTCATATGTGTTCATTTTTTTTAATTGTATCCTTTGGTATATATGGTTGTGACTATTTTCTTCCACTATTTGATCTGAGGAAGTGGGTCTGGCCCATGAAAGCTCATCATCTAATAAACCATCTTGTTAGTCTTTAAAGTGCTACATAGTCCTGTATTTTGTTTCAGCTACACCAGACTAACACGGCTACATTTCTATCACTAAACAATTCTTTGTGACTTATCTGTTCTGTAGTACATTATAACAATTTATTTCAATCTATCAAGGACTAAACAGTGAGTAATTGTTATAGTAGCTACAGAGCAAACTGCTAACCGAGGTGGGTGAAGAGAATGGGAATTCTCTCCGGTGACTCTCAAAACGTAAAATGGGAAACTGAACAAACAAACACAAAAATGTCTTACAATAGGATAGCTGGGGAGACAAGGAGTAGCAACATCTTTGTCTTCCCTATTGGCTATTAAATTTGTTTCCATGATAGCTCTGCTACTGAAACAACTTCATAGCGCATGTGGATATTATCACTACAAACACAAACCCTGGGTAAATGAACTCAATGGGTCTGACAGTTGGAATGGAAAATAAATCCATTGAATATTCAGCATCTAGCATTGGGAAAAAATTGTGGAGTCTAATGTTAAAAAACAAACAAGCACACAAACCAGTTCAAAGGTATTTTCTGAGATTGGTGAGACCTAACCTGTAATGTATAGATACAGAGAAGTCCCAGAGGATTCAAAGTGTAAGAATTGGAATACTAGGGGAGAAAAGGTCCCTTTGAATGGGCATATGTAGCCTAGGCAAGATTGACTGGATTAACTGAGAGAAATTTAACAATCTCCTAGACGGAGAAATACCTGTTCACCTGAATTTAGTGGGCTAATTTATTACAGCTCACCAGTGATCTGACCAGAAGATACTTTAGTTTCTCATAAAAATTCAGGTTATTGAACTAGAGCTCATAGGGAGTTCAATGTCTTGTGCAGACCCAGGATGTGTGGTTAGGGCACGCACACTGAGGACACAACCAAAATTTCAAGATCTTTATGAAAATAAAAGTAATCCAAGCTACAAATCAGAGTCACAAAGAAATGAAATAGTTCTATGGTCGCTAGTGATAACATCTCTTTTCTAAAAGGCTACTTCAGCTAGCATACTCACCCGTTTCCTTGGTGAGTGGGAGAGAGAGGACCAGCCTCATCTCTGACATGCCCAAGCAATTCAATGCTCCAAGCTCCTGAACTGGTAGAGATCAGACTTGAGTGTGGAGTAGCTAAGCTGTATTGCAGAAGCTGAGCCGATAGCTTAACAAAAGATCACTAAAAGCAAGAGCAACCACTCTGCATGGTGGTTTTGCCCTCTTATGGGGCCCTGGGACTGCATTGAATATTCATATCCGTGCCCAAACTTCTGTGCTCACTCTTATTTCCTCACTCAGATAAATCTTCTGAGGGCCATCCTTAGGCATTTGGGGAATACAACAGCTGCTTAGAGCACCACTAAATTTGGTGCACCCATGTGCCCCAAATTAAGGAGTGCTCTATGCTGTGTATGGTTAGTGCTGGCCAAGGACAGTGTTGGCACCTGCCCACCAGCCACTGCTTCGACTCTTGGCCCAAGCAGCCCAATTCCCTGACCCCCTGGTCCACCTCCCAGCCCCAGTGGCCCAATCCCTCAGTCTTCTAGCCCCTGGTCCAACTTCCAACCCTAGCAGCCCAAACCTTCAGCCCCCTGAACCTTTGCTCCACCTCTTGGCTCTGGCAGCCCAATCTCCCACCCCCTTGCACTGCCTCATAGCCTGCACCTCTGGCAGGCTACACTGCTCCCTCTTCCATAGCCCTCTGCCCCTGCTCTGACCACCTCCCAGTCCTGGTGGCTCACACCCCCAGCCCCTGCTTCCCATACTAGCACCAGTCCCAATCCCCCACCTCCTGCTCTGTCTCTCTGGCAGACTACACAGCTCCCCCTTCTGCTGGTTCCCCTGCCATCATCTCTTCCCTGTTCCTGTTCACCGAGAAACCCTGGCCACAAGGAATCTCAACGGGCAGGCCCATCCCCACACCTGCATCTATCATCAGGTTGTTAATAGCTTTCTCTAAAGGTAAGAAGACAGACCAAGAGTGGTAAACTAAAGGGATTTCATTAACAGGAAAAGGGAGATAAACAAGGTATGACAGGTAAGTATTAACTGTACAACTGATATACATACAGATCTATAAGGACCCCCACTGTTACAAAGGAATATAGGAAACAGAATACACTGAACTGAACTGTGACACAAAATAGACCCAAAAGGACAGGAAGGTGGCTAGATAGAGCCACCAACACTGTACCGTGTCTTGCAGCTTTTCCCTCGCTCATGCAACACAGCTCTGGATGGTCAGGAGGGGTCAGAACCAGGAACAGCAGCTGCTGGAACGGTGGCGGTGTCTAACCACCGCAGGCAATGACAAGCCTTGATTTATCCTATCCTCCCCCTGTGTCGTCGTGGCTGTTAGTGTGTGGATGATAAGGAGCAGTAGATAGCCACCCACTCCTTGCATGCAAGTGAGCCTATTCCCACCCAGCTACCCTAGGCTTGAGACCAGCACACCCACTCTGAGACAGCAACACTCTGCCACTCAGGTGGGCAGCCCCAGGCTGCGCCAGAGGCGGCCCTATATAGTTGTTGGGCAGACTTTGTTGTAACCATTCAGTCTCTGCCCATGTGATCTCCAGTTACTGGGCTGATTATACCAGGGTTTCCTGCTGCTGTGTGGAAAGAGCGGGAAAAGAAGGGGGAAGAAGGAACACCAATATGGATTCCAAAATGGTGTCCATGAGCAAAATGGCGGTTGTTGCCTTACATTCCTGCCCTCACCGTCCCCTCCTGGCAGGGCTGCTGCCCCGCTCCCCAGCAAGGAATGGGGGTGCAGGTGCTCAGGCTTTGTAAGGCCTCAGATGTCATAAGGACAGCCCTGAATCTTCATGTACAATTAGTGTATCTAGGATAAAACATTACGCTCTGATATTGCCACATCAATATATATAACTCTAGAGTATCTCATGCTTGAAACTGTTACCCTTTGACTCAATTATTACTTCCATGCTCTGTTCTGTGTAGTGTGGTCACTAGTATGTTCCAGAATGATGGTAAACACATTCCCCAAAGTCAAGAGGGGTACCAATAGGCTATTTATCTATGCCAAAGTTTACAAACTCTAAAGCTAATTTTCCTCCGGCTAATCATACAGGATACGGCCCTGTAGGTTCCTTGTGTTACAGCCATGTATAATGAAGTAATATGCACGAAAATTGTTCAGTACAAAACCTAATCAAGCCATAAAAGAAAACAGATTATATAATATAGCAAGCTAGCAGACTAGCCCCATGGGTTACACACCATAGGCTCATTCTGTAGAGGGGAGCGTTATCAAGGTAATAGAGCTAAGCCAGCAATATCAAAATCAGGAATTTTCCCTAGCATACTATGACATTATCCAACGTCAATTAAATCAATAGAAAGACACCCAGAGCCAGATTCTCATTTATATTAAGATCACTTTATACCACTCTGGCAGTAGTAATGGGCCTAGAGGAAGAGTAAGTTTAAACTGCTTTATACAGTCAGATTGACATGAAGGGGCTTTTTAAAGTAAATGAGATTTTGGTTTTCAGTGAGTTGAATTGGGCCATATAAAAGGCATGTGCTTCGAAGTGCAAGGAAAGCCTGAACTAGAATGCGGATCTTCCTTTATGAGCAATATAAACTAGACAGAAGAGAACCCCTCTCTTTGGTGGACTCTCACCTTGATTGTTCAGCCAACCTTTAGTTCCTTAGCTAAGTTTATGTTCAAGTTCCGCTAGAAGACTTTTCAAATATTCATCTATGCGTATAAATCAGTTGGAAATGGAAATCATGTGGTCTTAAGCCTGCAACCAAAAACATGATTTTTCCACATCTGTCACATTCTTTAAGCTTTGAGCATCCCTTGAACTTTAATATTGAGTAGGATCATATCTATGCAAAGAAGCCTATTGGATTCCAGTTACACAAATAACTGCACAGCAAATTACTCTTCACAGCAGAGAAGTATACTGGATATTTATAGCCCGATCTAGATGATAAAGGACAAATGCAACCGTGCCTGTACAAAAGAGAAGGTTTTGAGATCTGTTGCTTACCTCTTTTAGTGATGTACAAAGTTATGCCCAGAGTCACTGCCCAGTAGGAAGTAAGGATAATATTTTATCTATTTCAAAACAGGGCAGGATTAGCTTACCCAGCCTCCACTCAGGAGCCTAGAAAGATAAAAGTATTTCCTTTTAACCCAATATGAACAGAGCCACATAAGTGAGATAATCCCACTCCTTTGTAATCTGCAGAACCAAGTGTTAGACATGAATTAAAAAAAAAAAAAGTTTTGGAGACTTGGTGGCTGCTGAAAAGTTAGCACCAGAGTTAACAGTATCAGTAACATTTGCATGAGTGCACTTAGGTATGAGCTGCTAGAGACCTTAATGATGGAATTTGAAGTTACTTTTGGGAAATATGAATTTTGTGCCATGACAACAGAATGTCATGCATGTTAGGCCTTTCCTGTACCCCCTAAAGTCCTATGTGTGGAGCAATTAGAGTATGTAACCTGAAAGTCTCAAATATTGAAAAGTAGCTTCTAGTGCCTACCTTGAGACAAACTGAATCAGATTTTCAAAGGTGATCAGTGCCTAGAACTTCAGTGGGAGGTGCTGTTTGTGCAGCACCTTTGGAAATTGCCTCAAATGTTTATTATAATTGCCAAGTACTGGGAGAACTTAGTTTCTAAATGCGAATGAATGCCTTGTGTCTTGAAGGAGTCTCCTCCTACCATGGGGCTCCAGAGGGATTAGACAATTGCAATCTCTGTTCCCTCCTCGCTGCTTCCTGCGCGCACTCTGGAGGTAGGAGGTAAATCACCACTGTAGAGGCTGTATAGCAATTACTGAAATTATTTAGCCACATGAGGCAAGCTACCCCCCCCTTGCCACTGAGGAGAGGTGCTTGGGAGTAGGAGGTACCATCTGTTGATGCCATTTGGTATGGGTTCAGCTCAACGCTTCTCCTAATAGGGTCCTGTGGCTAAGAGCTGCATTTGAGTCCTTAGTTGCTATGTACTACTCTTTCTTCCAATCAAAATATGCTATGCCAGTCACAGTTCAAGTAAAGTAGAGCTCAGAAAAGAAATGGAGGCAGAGAAAGAAGCTACCCTTTGTCCCAGAATCAGCTACTAACCGACAATCACGGACTGTACCGAGAAGGATTTCATGTCAGAGAGTCTGTGTATGTGTATGTATGAGAGAGAGAGGACAACTGAGGTAACATTTGAATTGCTGCCTCTATGCAAAGTCCAAAGGACTCCTGTTTCTGGAACATAATATTTTTAAGATTTCTTTGTCTTTGAAGTGAATTTCCACTTTGAGGATCACAGAAAAAACTTAGTCCCATAATGCTTGTGGCACAGCTGGTGAGTCTGTGATTAAAAATTGGATTCCAGACCCATTTAAACATCTCTTGTTTGTTTGTTTGTTCTAAGTAATTTCTGAAAGGACCCACCAAAGCAGGAAGTGTAAACTTTGAGGTTAATTCCCTTCTCTCTCTCTGAACCTGTTTTTACTCTGTTTTATCTCCGTTGGCTTGAGTGGCTTTACTCCAGATTTACACCAGCGTCTGTTTGAGAATTGGGCCATTTTGCTTTCCTCTCTCTGCATCCTCTATTGTTCTCGTTAAAACACATAGACAAATTAGAACTTGAAGTTTCTGCTTACAATTTTTTAAAAATTTTGTTGTATATTCCTACATTTTTTAGTATTATGACGAGTGAGCAAAACTTAACAAATTAAAAATCCACTAAACGTTACTTAGTTCTCCATTATTATTACTAGTGTTTGTTTCCAGTGTAGCCCACAATGTGGAAACAAAAAAAAGCACATCCCAGCTCACACGCCAATAAAATAGATAAAGGGGAGGCTTATAGTGTTCAGTGATTAGTCAGTGTTTAAGAGGCTGGTAAGAGCTCAGCTTTAATCTAGGTCCTGTTCCAAGTGGCAGTGTACAACTAAAGTTTCACAGAGACCTCCCCATATTCTCTCTGGAAATTTCAGCCCTTAAAGGAACAATCCTCAATACCTGAGTGGCTGTTGCCTGTCTGAGACCCTCTTTGGGACAAAGGCTGAGTAAGTGCCTCTTATCTCTCTCTCTTCTGGGATTTGTAGGTGTCACCTGTCCCTCCCTCTTAGTGACTGTCTGAGCTGACAATCTTAGACAAAGGCTGAGTAAGTGCCTCTTATCTCTCTCTCTTCTGGGATTTGTAGGTGTCACCTGTCCCTCCACCATTGTCTCCCTCCATTGAGACACACAGCATCAGTCCTCCATTGGAGACACAGCATCAGTATCATGAACCTGTGGCAACCCCCAGGTCCCCAAATCATATTGGTGTGGGGTTTTTTTTTTTTTTTTTTTGGTTTTGCCTTGTCTGTCTCTTTGTTTCCCCAGTGATCCTGACATCAGTTTCTGACAATGCAGGCATTCTTACGTCCTGGTTTCTGTTGTACAAAATGCCAGCGGGTGACACCCCAGGTTTCATTTCTGCACATTTGTAATTGAACAGTGCTAAATATAGATTGGACTCTGACTCCTTTTTCAGTAGGCATTTTATTATTTTTCCACCATTTTCTACTATGTTGGATTGAGGATAATGGCAAGTAGCTGTTAAGTGCTTAACCCTCTACTTTGCTGCAAATTGGTTAAACTCATGCCCACTAAACTGTGGCCCATTGTCAGACATTACTATGTCAAATATACTATGTCTAGCAAAAATAGATCTGATGTGCACAATTACCTGCTTATTTGTTGTATCTTCTGGTAAAGCTATCTCAAGAACTGAGAATAATAGTCTTGTGTATGCACATACATAATCCCACCCTCCGGTCATTGTAAACAAATCTGTCTACTCTGTTCCAGGGGGTAATTTTTCCTGTGCCTCCAACATGGGCTCTGTTGCATGATTTGGCTTGTACTTTTGGTATAGGTGACAAGACTTAACAGATTCCTCAATGTCAGTGTTCATTTGAGGGATAAAATGTTCCTGGAGCTTTTTTTTAGGATTTTTTAAAATCCCTAAATCACCTTTGCATATCCCTTTAATTTTTTTCCCGTAATATGTTGGGAATCGCCATCCTAATGCCTTTAAACAAAAGGACATTTAGTACTGAGAGCTCCTCCCTTAAATTGATAAGGGCTGGTCATACCCTGTCCTGGCAACTAATCTTAATTTTCCATAGGATCTTAAACTGCAGTAGATCTGGCAGTCACAGTGCACATTTCATCTGAGAATGGACAGCGTTATTTTTTCTTTTTCCTCAATGACGTGAACCAAATCTTAGCTCTGGGACTTTGCTCTGCTGCACTTTTTTCAAATGCTCTAGAGAATGTATCTACAGCTGCCATCTTTCCCAGGTGTGCCATCAATTTGCAAATGATGTGTTTGTAGCTGAAAAAAATAATCTCTGTATTCTTAGGGGGGTATTTGCCAGGCCCTTGAAAGCAATAGCAATCAGTGATTTATGGTCAACTCAGCTAACAAAGGCCTCCCATAAATAGTCATGAGACTTTTCACACTGATACAATGAGGTTATGTCTACACTACCACTTAACTTGGTATAACTTATGTTCCTCAGGGGTGGTGTTAAGCTAAACCTCTAGATTATATAAGTTATACCAATCTAAGTGCTGATGTGGACAATGCTATTGTAACCCACACACCTAGTGTGGTTCACTGTCCCATGTAGTGGCACATAGATCACTTATATCAAGAGATAAGAACAAGGGAGCTCTACAGCCTAACCTGAAAGTCATCTGGCTTTTTATAGCTCAAGCTGTAGAGGTTCCTACACTAAGCTCCAGATGTCCAAGGTTCAGATCCACATGGTGGCAGTTACACTATGTCAGTGAGAGAGCTTCTCCTATTGACCTAGATACTGATGCTCATTGGGTTGGATTAATTAAGTCAACAAGTGACTACACTGGAGAGCTTATAGCGACACAGCTGCATCGGTGTCACTGAGATGCTGTAAGCTCTCTACTGTTGCCATAGCCTGAGGTCAAAACCTCCAGCTCTGCTTGGGCATATTGACACACTGTTTTTGTTAAAGCCCGTGACGCATAAGTTACTGTTCTCTGGTTTTGTTCGTACTGTTGTAAGAGGACTGAACCAGTAAACTCTTATAGATAAATTATTTTGTATTTACTGTCATATTATCTCCGGAGTGGGGCCTGTTTACCTCATCAGTTTCTCAAACTCTTTCTTAAGATTTGCAACCCGTGTACATTGGGCATCTTTGCACGGTAGTGCGCTCAGGTTGTGGATTCAGGCACAAATTTCTCTCTACAGTTTGCTATTCCAAGGAATCTTTGTGTCTCTTCCTTATTTGTTGGGACAGCCCATCGACAATGGCTTGAGTTTTACCATTTTCTATTTCTCCACCTTATGTTAATTTTTCTCCCAGGTATGTTATCTCCATTATGTGTCATTTAATTTTAGTCCAACAGCTGTTGTTAGTACCAAAGCCGCTTGAAGCTTTTGGTCATGTTCTTCTACTGTTTTTCCCCAGATAAAAATGTCATCTGTGTATACCTTTGTACTCTTTATACCATCAGAAAATTGTATTTTCTGGTGAAACACATCAAGCATAGAAAATATATTTGGCATCATCCATCTCCTCAAATTTCTCTTCCTTTTAATATATTTAATTCTTTTGGGTCTGTACATAAGTAAGGGGATCTGTCTTTTGTTTCTATAATGTCCAATGAGTTCATTAGCCACTTCATTCTTCTACTTGCTCTAAAAGCAGTTAATGTCCCGTTTGATTATAAACTGATAGTCCAATCATCCTTTGCTACAACATTGTCTATATTTTTCCTGTGAGAAATTAATTTGAGCAAACAGTGCTGTCCTTGTCTTGGTTGGGGTGGGCAATGAGATGGCCGTGGTTCACCCTGGTGGACTGCTGCCACTCTATTTACCTCTACCTTCACAGGTGTGGGTGATTGCAGCTCACATTGGCTGGGGAAAACGGTGATCCTCAGCCAATTGGAGCTGCGATCCTCCATACCTGCAGAGGTGTAGGTAAATATGGTGGTGTGGGGCCTGCCAAGGCTAACCCTGGCAGACAAGATCCAGCCCATGGGCTGGGATTTTCCTACCCTTAGTCTTGATCCATGTTGTGCAGACTCTGTTGGTGAGTGCCACTAGCTGACTCCTTTTTCCTGGACAGGGCATCTGCCATTATATTGCCCTTCCCCTTCGTACAGAAGAAACCTCTTTTGTCACCTTCCTCTGTTTCCAGTTTCCAGGACATTGCATCAATTTGACAGTTTCATAGACATGCTGAAGGCTGCTCAAAAGTTGCGGACACTCATAAATTAGCTGCTGTTGCCATGTTTCAGTCTTTTCAGTGGCCTCTCTGGGCACATAGTGTCATCAAGCTTGCTACGAAGCAGCAGATCTATAGAACCATACTTACACCAATTCTATCACGTGGAAGCAAAATGTAGATTCTGAGAGCCTAAAGAATGCTGAGTTGAAGCCACAGCCAGCCAGCAAACACCCTGCCCAGTGCTGTTGGACACAAACCACAGGGGAAACCGAGGCAGGGACTGATGGCCCTGGCAGGAGGGGTCCGTCTGACCAGGGCAGACAGAAATGGAACCCTGTTTTTCCTGTGGCCGATACGGGCACTTACAACCAGACTGCACAGATGTGGATTGTAACTTCGGGCAAGTCTATGCTGGGAAGTCCTGTGCCTGCCCATGGTCTCCCCTTAAACTGACAACAGGTGTTATGGTTGGAGTCAAACAATGGATTACCCTTCTTGATTCTGGCTGAGAGCAGACCCTAGTCCAACGGCATGTGCTTCCTGGCCTCAGACCAATCGAAGGCAAAATCAAACTACAGTGTATTCATGGAGATGGCCAGACCTATCCTCAGGTTCATGTACCGCTGACAGTAAAGGGGGTAACAGAGGAGATGGCTGTTGGCATGACCCCCACCTGGGCCTATCCCATCATTCTTGGGTGCAATTTGCCCAACTTTTCAGAATTGCTGCGGGAGGTCAGCTTGGGAGGACCCGAGGTACAGCACACTTTAGCAGGGATCCGGTGGAAGACAATGGCCATGACGGGGGGACCCTGGACCAGGTAACAGAGGCGCCTGCCAAGACAGAGGCTGCAGTTCAGACTCAGCCTCCACCCCCTCACAGGAACCTCCATTCTGAACCCCAGCACAGATTTCAGTTGGGATCAACGGGAAGATCCCACACAAGTCTGAGCATTTGAACAAGTGTCACAGGTCAATGGGGTGGCAAAGGACTTGCAGTAGGCAATACAGTGGCCCTGCTTTGAATTGGTCTTGGACATCCCAGCTGCCAGGCACCAGGGGCGCGAAAAGTCCCTTGCACAGGTGTTGTCATGTTTCTTTTGGCCGGGGATCTACCAAGAAGTCCGAGACTATTGCAACTCATGCCCCCACCTGTCAGCTCGCCACGGGCTCATGAGTACTGAAAGCTCCCCTGATTCCTCTCCCGGTGATGGGCACGTCTTTTGAGTGTGTAGCTGTGGACTTAGTGGGTCTCCTGCCTAAGAAAATGGCCAGATATAAATACATCTTGGTTTTATTGGACTTTGCAACCTGGTTCCCCAAAGCAGTCCCCCTCTGGAATGTTCACGCCCGGACCATTGCGGCCAAGATGGTAAAGATCTTCACCCGGGTAGGACTCCTTCAGGAACTCCTAACTGACCAAGTGACAAATTTTACCTCCTGACTGCTGTGAGAAGTATGTGCCTTGTATACCACCCCCAATCCTCTGTATACCAAACGGATGGGCTTGAAGAGTGGTTTAATAGAACACTCAAGGATATGCTTTGGAGGTTTCCCATACAAGAGTTACAGCAATGGGACCAGATGCTCCCACCACTGCACCTAGCCTCAACACACTTCGCCCTTTTTGAACAGCTTTACGGTCACCAACCACGGGGGGGGTCCTTGACCTAGTGTGCGATGAGTGGGAGCAGAAACTGCCTGCTGCCCAGAGTTTGCTGCAATATGTGCTCAAGCTGCAGGACCATCTTGCACTGGTGGGGACACGACCAGGAAAACCTTCGAGCAGCCCAAAGGTCCCAAGAAAACCAGTACAATAGGGGGACCCATGAGCATACCTTCCAACCCGGGAAGAAGGTAGTCTTGCTTACCATCAGAGGAGTTGAAGCTCCTTGCCTGCTGGAGAGGGCCTTATGAGGTGATACGCCAGGATGGACCCGCTATATATGAGATCCATCAGCCTGATCACCAACGCAAGAGGCAAATATACCATGTAAACCGTTTAAAGCCCTGGCAGGTCTGAGAAGGACTAATGATTGCTCCTCATCCCTCAGACCCTACCTTGGGGCCTCAGGTTGTGGACCTGGATGCCTGTGAGTCAGCAGAGGAGCATGCACTCAGTAACACCCTCTCCCTGCTGAATTGCCTGCTGAACTCCTTCCAGGAGATGTTTACTGTCTGTCCAGGATACACGACAGTCGTGTGTATCATAAGATCCAAATGATCCCAGGAACTGTGTTCAGGGAAGCGGCTCACCCTCTTCCTGGGCAAAAGTAGGAAGCTGTCCAGAGGGAAATCCAGATGATGGTGGAAGTGGGGATGATAGAACCCTCCTGGAGTGAATGGCAGAGCCCCATTGTGTTGATACCTAAACCCGATGGGACCTTGCATTTTTGCGTCGACTTTTGCAAGGTAAATGCAATTTCAAAGTTTGATGCCTATCCAGTGCTCTGAGTGGATGAACTGCTGGAGCACCTGGGGACGGACAAATATATTACGACATTGGACTTAACCAAGGGGTATTGGCAGATCCCCTCGACCCATAGCCATGAGAGAAGATGGCCTTTGCCACCCCAACAGGACTCTATCATTTTGTCAGAATGCCTTTTGGGCTACATGGGGCTCCAGTGATGTTTCAGCAACTGATGGATCCGCCTCTTAGGCTGCCACACACTTAGTGTGGGTGCTCATCTGGATGATGTCATGATATACAGCAAAGACTGGGGCACTAACCTGAGACAGATAACAGCTGTCCTTTGGACAATCAGTGGGCAGAGCTTACAGCCAACCCAAAAAAGGTAAGATTGGATGGCAGGAAACAACTTATTTGGGGTATACCCTGGCCAGAGGACAGGTCTGACCCCTTATCAGGATGGTCCAAGACTGGCTGGCCCTGAAGACCACACATCAGGTCTGGCAATTTCTTGGCCTGACTGGCTATTTTTGGCATTTTGTCCTCCAGTTTGCAAGCATCACCTCGCCTCCCTCACGTCAATCCTGAAGAAGGATAGCCCCTGACAGATCAGCCGGACTGCTGAGTGTGAGAAGGCCTTTGGCACCCTGAAGAGGATCCTGTCACAGGAACCAGTGCTTTTTAGTCCGGATTTTGATAAGGAATTTGTGCTATAGACAGATGCCTCAGAAGTAGGGTTTGGGGCACGAGGTTGATGGGGACAAACACTTTATCCTTTATTTGAGTAGGAAGCTGCTCCCACAGGAGTACAAATACTCCACGATTGAAAAGGACACGTTAGCCATCAAATGGGCCATTGAGGCCCTCTGTTATTATTTATTAGGTGTTCCCTTTGTCCTTGTGATGGACCATGCCCCTCTGTAGTGGTTGCACCGGATGAAAGACACCAATGCCCACCTCACACACTGGTACCTAACACTGCAGCAATACACCTTCTCAGTCTGACACTGAGCTGGTAAGGAACATCAAAATGCAGATATTTTCTCCCGCACAGGGGAAGTGCCAGAATCCAGCCCAGATACCCAAGACTGGACTTGAGGGAGGAGGAGTGTGGTGAGTCAGCATGACCTCCCACTGCCCCAGAAGAGGAAACTTTCCCTAAGACCCCTTGGTGGGTGGTGCCAGTGCCAGGAAGCAGAAAGGCGGGGGCAGACGTTGCCAGCACCTTTGTCCCCCACGGACCCTGCAGAGCCAAGGTGGAGCCAGGTAGGACCCCATGGGGAACTGGGAAGAGGACCAGGAGTAGCCAACCTAAGGTCAGCAGAGGAAATAGAGGTCAACTGGGTGATGTGTTGCTGCCGGGATCCCCGCTGACTTGTGACCTGGTTGGTGTGTTGCGGCCAGGATCCCTGCCTACCCAGTGACAGCCCATGCTGCCACAGTTAGGGACCCGGGCTGGGAAGCAGTAAAACAGGTGGGCCTGCGTCCGTGTCCCCCCCGCCGCCCCTTACTTTGGGTGTCAGGTTCCCTCTGTGGGGAGAAAACCCCTGCGTCTGTCAGCTCTCCACCTACAAGGAGACCAGACCACTGCTCAGCCTGTAGACAGGCCTGAGCTTTAAACTGCTTAACGGTTTGTTTGCTGCCTCACCCTGACCTAGGGCCTGGGCTCATAAACTGTTGCTCAGCTTGCAAAGAGTACAGCTTAACTGTTTGTTTGTTGCCCTGCCCTGAATAAGGGCGTAGCCTCTATAAACTGCTACTCAGCCTGCAGTCAGGCCCGAGACCCCAGATTTCTGCTACTTGTAGTGAGTCAGCATGGCCTCCCACTGACTGGAACGATTACATTCCTCCATATCCTGTATGTCCTCCATAAAAGCTAAGAAATTATCCATCAATTATGGGAAGTACTTTAAAGACCGGGTGCAATGGGTCAAATTTGTATCTGATGCAAACAGGTGTAGTTCCATAGGACTTTACTGCCTCAAAAACAGAACAAAACAATCCCCTCCAAATATACAAGCACCAAGTCCTATAGAATTCATTGTATTCATTTGTTTGAATAACAGAAAACGAATGTGGTGATATTTAATCTATAAAGAATGAGTTTTGTTGTCTATTGTCTGGCCTGAGAGACTTACGTTAAGAAATATGAGCACGGAGAGAGGAAGAATTCGAGATTTATTTTAAATGGAGCCGATGGGTAGAGTTAATCCAAGTTTAATTATTAACCTTGTGTTAATACTAATAAAAGGAAGTTCTCTCTCTACTACAAAGCTCTGAGTAGATTTAGGGAAACCTCCATTATGGTAGATAGCAGTGTTAAGTATGTAAGTACAAGATTTTTGGCTTTTAAGAATATTAAGGGAGAGGGGAATCTTCATTGCATTATCTTATAATTTCTGATCTTCTTGAATTACTCTATCGTTTTAAACATATCAGATACCCTTCAGGTACAGATTTCTTTTCAAACATGCTAAACAGAATAAAGAAAAAAAATTGAATAATTCAGATGTAATATGTAAAATCATTCTGCCATGCTGTACATCACTTGTCAGTAGTGATGCTATTTTTTGTAGGGGTTGGCAGGGAAGGCATACTGACATAATGTTATAATTTAATTTTAAAAAATAGCAACGAAGTCAGTAATAGGTCTAAGAACGGCCATACTTGATCACACCAAAGATCCATCTAGTCCAGTATCTTGTCTTCTGACAGTGGCCAGTGCCAGGTCCCCAGAGGAAATGAGCAGAACAGGTAATCATCAAGTGATCTCTTTTCCCCCTGCCATTGTCACACATTTCAAGCTTCTGACAAACAGAGGCTAGGGACACCATTCTTGCCTGTCCTGGCTAATAGTCATTGATGGTCCTAACCTCCATGAATGTATCTAGCTCTTTTCTGAACCCTGTTATAGACTTGACAAGATCTTCTGGCAAGGCATTCCACAGATAGACTCTGAGTTGTATGAAAAAATACTTCCTTTTGCTTTATTTTCATTTGTTGACCCCTAGTTTTTGTATTATGGGAAGAAGTAAATAACTTGTCCTTATTCACTTTCTGTACACCAGTGATGATTTTATAGACCTTTGTCATATCCCCTCTTAGTGGTCTCTTTTCCAAGCTGAAGAAACACAGCCTTATTAATTTCTCTTTATATAGCAGCCATTCTATACCCCTAATCATTTTTGTTGCCCCTTTTTGAACTTTTTCCAATACCAAGATGTTTTCTTTGAGATGAGGCAACCATATCTGCATGCAGTATTCAAGATGTGCGTGTAGCATGGATTTATACAGAGGCAATAAGATATTCTTTGTCTTATTATCTATCCCTTTTAAATGATCCTAACATTCTGTTTGCTTCTTTGACTGCTGTTGTACATTGAGTGGACTCAAAGATATCTCTCTTGAGTAGTAACAACTAATTTAATCCCCATCATTTTATACAAATGGTTGGGATCATATTTTCCAATATGCATTGCTTTGCATTTATCATCATTAAAATTCATCTGCCATTTTATTGCCATTTGTGAGATCCTTTTGAAGCTCTTCACAGTTTGCTTTGGACTTAACAATCTTATATAGTATCATCTGCAAATTTTGCCACCTCACTGTTTACCCCATTTCTCCACATTGTTTACAGCCTTGTTAAACAGAGTAAAATAAATATATTTCTGTTAAACCAGTTCTCTGCAGTAATATTTCATGCATAAGTATAGTGGCAACTAAGATAATATATGTTGAAAAGACTTGCTGGTTCCTTGAGAATGCTTGTATATGCTAGGGGGAGAGGTAGATACTTTGTTACTGCACAGGAAAAACTATGCTTATGAGAGACCCGGATCTTCCACATCCCCTCTGAAAACACTTCCTCCACAAACTTCTAAACCTTAGTTCTCCTCATCCTATTCTCTATGGCTATGTCTAGATTACATCCCTTTTATCGGAAAAGGGATGTAAATTAGACATATTGAAATTGTAAATGAAGGCATGATTTGAATTTCCCGCACTTCATTTACATAATGGTGGCTGCAGATGCTTTTTGAAAAGCCACTTAAAAAAAAAAATCCCGCGGTTAAGACGGGGATCTTTCTAAATAAATTCTCCTTTTCAAAAGATCCTGTAATCCTCAAAAAATGCAGTTTACAAGATCTTTCAAAAAGGGGCATTTATTTAGAAAGATCCCGTCTTAACCACGTTTTTTTTGGAAAAGCGGTTTAAAAAAAAAAAAAAAAGCTGCGGCCACCATTATGTAAATGAAGCGTGGGAAATTTAAATCCCGCCTAAACGTACAATTTACAACTTCAGCTACATTAATTGACCTAAACTCGAATTTTGGGAGTTTAGTCTTCACTATACCCACTCTTTCAAACTCTGAAAGATTGACAGTGGCAGCTTCGAAGTGACAACCAAATAATAAAATTAAAAACAAAACCCAATGGAATAAACAAGATGGATCTTGCTGCTCTATTCCATGCTTTGTGTTGCATCCCATTCTCGTTCTCTTCTCAATATAGACTGTGATCTCTGTAGGGCATGTACTTTGGCCCAGATACACAAAAGGTGGTAGGTGCCTAAAGCCCAGATTTTAGGCACTATTTCAATCCACAAATCCTCCTCCCCTGCCTCTGATGTGCTCCCTAAACGCATGGGTGCCTAATCTCACTGTAAATTTTCTAGGCATCTAAGTTTGTGCCTTTGTGCATGCATACTGCAGCTGTAGGAAGATACAGTGGCACCTATCTGACACCTTCAGAGTTAAATCCCAGTTCAATTGTCAAACCAGGTGGAAGTAGGTGTCACCCTGCAGGTCTAATCTGAAAGGTATACTGAGACCATGTCTAACTCCCTCCAAAACTGTCTCTATCCTAGTTATAAGTCATTCACATGGACTCATGGACACCCTGGTTCAATTTCCCCTTCTGCCAGTTGTGGCAAAGGGATTTGAACAGGAGTTTCATACATCTAAAACGAGTGTCTGGCTGTCTGCAGCCTGAGCCTGTAGTCTTATGGGATACTCTGATATAGGTCTGTCATGGTGAAGCCTTTCTATAAATAAGCCTTTGAATAAATACATTGGGCCACAGAGAGAGCAGTACCACTTGCCAAGAGAGGGTCCTGGTTGATGGAGACAAGCAGAGATAGGCAGCCTCTCCAGCCCAAGTTTTGGTGCCTAACTCTATGATACAGGAAGGGCTTAGGACAAACCCCTCTTACCAGCATCTCCCATTGGTTACCATAGGCAGCTCCCTGCCTAGCATGTTGGCTTTTACAGAGCCCATTCTCAGTTGCCTATATATTTAGTGTAACGAAGGGAAGGTTAAGGAATGATTTACACTCTACCTACCTACCTATAGAACAAATATTTGATAATTGAGCAGGGAAAGTGCAAACCAATCCAATGACTGAAAGCTGACAAATTCAGATTGGAAATAAGGCAGTATGAGGGCAATTAACCATTGGGACAATTTACTAAGGATTGTGGCGGATATTTCATCAATGACAATTTAAAAATCAAAATTAGATTTTTTTTTCTGAAGGATCTGCTGTAGTAATTATTTTGGGGGGTAGTTCTGCAGCCTGTTGTACAGGGACTCAGACTAGATGACCAAAATTGTCCTATCTCACTTTGGAATCAACGAATCTCTCCCCAGGCATTGTAGAGAGACCCATATCCAGCAATTTTCAAGGTGCCTAAAAGTTGCAACTCCAATGTCCCTTGCCCTTATATTTCTCTGTAAGACACCTGGCCTACTTTTGGTATTACAGAAATAGGAAAAAATTCAATTTAGAATGTATCACAGAGATACCAATTACTTAGATATGCCTCCAGTGGCAAGCAATTAGACTACTCTAGGGGAATTAAGGCACATAGTATTGCATCTTCATAGGCTTAGTCAAGTCTTATAGTTTCCTGAGAGCAGGTAGCCTTGTAATAAAAGTATGTGGTCATTAGTTACTCACTCTCCAGTTTCTCTGGGTCCGCAGGAACGCAACTGAAGCTTGTCAGTGACCTCTCTTCTCTTGATAAACCAATTAAGGGAACCTATATGGAGTCCTGCTTGGTTTCATATGAGTGAAAGATGGATGGATTTCAAGAGGGCTTGGGATGGTTAAGGAGTGCATCATAGCACGTCTTAGTACTGCGTGTAAAAACAAAATGTGCACTACTGTGTAAAGTCCTAACATCTCTAATGCTACATTAACATACCACACAGGAGATTAAAAAAAGCTAAAGGTATTTTGGTCATGTTTGCTCAGCTATAATTGCACATACTGTGTATTTTACATAAGAACATAAGAACGTCCATACTGGGTCAGACCAAAGGTCCATCTAGCCCAGTATCCTGTCTGCCGACAGTGGCCAGCACCAGGTGCCCTAGAGAGGGTGGACCGAAGACAATGATCAAGCGATTTGTCTCCTGCCATCCCTCTCCAGCCTCTGACAAACAGAGGCCAAGGACACCATTTTATCCCCTGGCTAATAGCCTTTTATGGACCTAACCTCTATGAAATTATCTAGCTTCTCTTTAAACTCTATTATAGTCCTAGCCTTCACAGCCTCCTCTGGCAAGGAGTTCCACAGGTTGACTACACGCTGTGTGAAGAAGAACTTTCTTTTATTAGTTTTAAACCTGCTACCCATTAATTTCATTTGGTGTCCTCTAGTTCTTCTATTTAGGAACTAATAAATAACTTTTCTTTATCGGCCCTCTCCACACCACTCATGATTTTATATACCTCTATTATATCCCCCCTCAGTCTCCTCTTTTCTAAACTGAAAAGTCCCAGTCGCTTTAACCTCTCCTCATATGGGACCCGTTCCAAACCCCTAATCATTTTAGTTGCCCTTTTCTGAACCCTTTCCAAGGCCAAAATATCTTTTTTGAGGTGAGGAGACCACATCTGTACACAGTATTCAAGATGTGGGCATGCCATAGTTTTATACAGGGGCAGTAAGATATTCTGGGTCTTATTTTCTATCCCTTTCTTAATAATTCCTAGCATCCTATTTGCCTTTTTGACCGCCGCTGCACACTGTGTGGAAGTTTTCAGAGAACTGTCCACGATAACTCCAAGATCTCTTTCCTGATTTGTCGTAGCCAAATTAGCCCCCATCATACTGTACGTATAGTTGGGGTTATTCATACATGAATACAAGTAATGCAGCAAGGTTTACAAATAACAAGAGAAAGGGGAGTTGGAAATGAAATGGGACCAATGTAACTGAATTAGCATTCTCAGAGCAATCTTAAGTGTAGGAATTTCCTGACCTTTTAAGTTCCTGGCTTTACACCTTCAACACTATCCTGTTTTTTTGTTTTTTTTCTTTTAAAACTTTAACTGGAATTATGGCAAGCATATATAGGGGTGGGGTTTTTTTGCATTTAAATTTCTTTGGCTGTCTTCAAAGGTGGAAAAGGTCTGGGGAAAAGCTGGAGGCAATTAGTGCTATTTATGATCTCTGCTTCAAAAGTGTACATGTCTGTTGGTCTCTTTTTCCATCAGATAAACTTGCATTTTTAAAGCTGAATCTCATTTTCGTTTCTTTCTGTGTTTATGATCCGCTCGGTTCTTTTTGCATGTTTCCTCTTTCCTCATCGATATTTGAAAATCCTCAAAACGTAATAACATTAGTAGATGTCATTAATTTGCGGTTAACTCTCACTTTCAGATCTCCGTGAGGTTGTTAAATGAAATTGGTTCTGATACAATCTTTGCAATAACTTGCTTGATGCTTCTTTCATTACTGAGGCCATATCTATACTTACCACACCAGAGACCTATCTTCTGGTGTTTGATTTGGCTGGTCTAGTAAGGAGTCACTTAATCGAATGCTGAGGGTGCCCCCAGTAAGTGCCAGTACTCCTTGATTTGTGAAGAGTAAGGGAAGTCAGTGGAAGCTGTGGAGATAGTGTCAAGTTCTGCTTAAGGAATGTTGATGCCAACTTCCTGCTATGAAAAGACCTGGCCTGAATGTTTTTTTTTTTTTTAAACAATGTATTTTGAAAGCTTGTTTTCAGTCCCCATCAATGTTCTCATCAAAAGCTATGTTTTTGCCGCTGTTGTTTTTGTTTTTTTGGAGGGTCTATGTCTTAAGGTTGTACTTCATACCCACAGATGTAAAGCTCGGTATGAGAACTGGCTGCTGTGATTGTTTGCTTGACTGTCTGTCTCTGTGTCTCTCTCTCTCTCTAGCTGGCATTATCCTAAGCCTCAAATGCTTCTCCCCATAGCCCTGACCTTGCAGTTCCTCCTGTTACCTCAGTTTGGCTCCTTTCCTCAGGAAAGAGTAATAGCAAATTGATTTTGTTCTGGGGTCTGCACAAATGCAGAGACTTGCGTGATACCACAAAATGAATTTTACGCATGTCCAGGTGTAGTTAACTAACTCTCTCTGCCAAATTGTCCCCAGAGTAGAGTCGAGGTGCCTTTTTGTCAGGGAAACGAGAATCAACATTAAAGTAAGTAAAAGGTAACTTCTGCAAATAAAAAGAATCTTTTGCAACAAGTAACAGGCTCAAAATGTCTTTAAATACAAATTATTCTGTGAATTTATCATTCTAGATCAGCATAAGAAAGCCCCGGAGGGGTTAAATATGTATGGTAACCATGTCAAGTGAGTTTACTAAGGATTCAGAATCATCCTCATGCATGTAGTCCGGTCATGCATAAATCATGTGAAAATTTAATCTCTGTTAGGCTGGAGTAGAGTGAATAACTTGCAACAAATAATTTATGAAACAAATTTACTCTCTTTTTTTCCTGTCCACTGCATATCTGTGAGAAGATACCATTTGTTCATTTGAAATTCTTCAGGTTTTTTTTTTTTTTCATTTTTAACTCAGTGCAGCAGTGTGTCCCATGTGCCGCTGTGCTGCAAGATGATTTTAATGACTGTCTCTGTATGGCTTTTCTGAATTTGACCCAATGACATGCTCGTCAGCTTGATATGAATGAATGATTGCAATATAATTGCGTCTGCGTATCCCAGGGTTCTTAAACTTCATTGCACCATGACCCCCAACCCACTTCTGACAACACAAACTACTGCATGACCCCAAGATGGGACTGAAGTCTGAGCCTACCCAACCCCCATTTCTCTAATGCCAAAGCCCCAAGCTTCACCCCCCTGGAGAAAGGGGGGAGATGGAGTTGAAGCACAAAGGCTTCAGACTCAAACAGGGGGGTGGGGCTGAAATATTCGGATTTGTCATTGGGAAGTGGGGCTCAGACTCCAGCCGTGGGCCCTAGCAGGTCTAAGCCAGCCCTGATGACCCCATTAAAATGGGGCTTGGGACTCATTTGGGGAGTTCCGACCCACAGTTTGAGAGGTGCTGCCTAACTCCAGGATTGAATTGGGCCATATGAAACATTCCATTCTTGCAGTGGTGCTATAATGCCTATTCTTATAAAATTTAGCACTTTGGAACACTAAGCATGTAGTTAGCTAATGTTGTGCATGTCATATATAGATAGAACTACTTGGCATATGTAAGAAAGGTGTAATAGCATTTTGTAATGGCTGTTACTTGAATGGGTGTGTTGGCAGCATTCAGTGGCACTATTTTAGTTTCTTATTTCTTAGCTACATCTGAAAATTATGAAAGTATACTTAAAAATTCTATCTGGGCTAGTGAGTGGTAGAAATCTTTCAGTGCTGAAATTTAGATTAAGCACATAAAGGAAAAGATAGACAAGCAGTTAAATATTAGGCAAAAAAAAAAAAAGACAACATCTGAATAATAGATGTGGCTCATCTTGGGCCAGCTCTGATTGCTAATTCTAATTTTTGGTTGGTTTGTTTTGACAGTGATCTACTGAAATACTTCATGCATTTTTAATGCAAAGGTTATCTGAGGATAGTTGAATCCCACACTGCTGAGAGGAGACCGGCTCTGGCTATTGGGTGGACATTCTGCAAGACTTTCTGCATGTGCACAGTTAGAATCTAAACATCCCTTTTAATAAAAAGTCATTCAGTCTGGATTTTTGTTTTGTTTTGTTTTCTCTATGCTAACTGGTCCAAAGCTCACTGAAGTCAATTTTCACCTTTCCATTGGCTTCTGTGGCCTTTGGCTCACACTTCTAATCCTTCTTTTCTTTCCCTCTGCCCCCGTATCTTACAACTTGCTGCATAGAGAGCAGCTAGCTTTCTCTGTGTCTGCACTTCAGAAACAATAAGGCTGAAATGTAGTGTGAATGGCCTCTCTCTGAGAATTGTGGCCTAAATGCAAACTAGAAGGGTGGGTTTTGATCCAAGACACCAATGCAATTCCATTTTGTCTGAACCTTCATCCTTCATGATCTTCTGAGGGAGACAGAATTTGAGGATTTTTTTCTTGGTGCTGTTTGTAAAGTCCCCTTAATAGCACAAAAATCATTGAACTATAACCCCTTTCTTCTGTTGGCTTTTGCTATTTTCGAGCTGGCAAACACCGGGAACCTTGAATAAATGCCGTATGTAGTTGCTGTGGTCATTGTGTTTACGCAGTTCTGTTTGCACCTTGCAATCGAGAGCCCGACAAGCTGGTTATGTGCATTTGAAAAGATGTTGCACGTGGAAGTATTTCAGAGTGCAAACATTTAGTAGTATAATGTTTAATATGTAGAAAATGCGGATTAGAAGCACTCAGAATTTTACCAACATGTGTAAACCTAAAACAATCACAGGAATAATTATCCATGACTACAGCACAGAACTTGGAATTATGATCTCCTTAGGACAGACAGGTTTTGGAAGAGAAACCTAGCAACCAGAGTAACCAGCTTTCTAACAAAATAAGGTTATTTAAATGCCAACAGAAATCTTGATTAAACCCAGAGACTTTCTTTTATTCAATTCTGCTAATTATCAAGGAACTGCAGGAGAGGACAAATATTGTCTTTAGAATTAAAAACTGCAACATACAGTAGACTTGCGATAATCCGGAACCTTTGGGACCTACATGGTGCCAGATTATCAGATATGCCGGACTATCAAGAGGTACACTATAAACTGTTTTATTTATATATACACACACACACACACACACACACACACACAGTATATACTGTATATAAAGTGTTTTTAACCCTTTTTATTGTACATACTGTAATGCATAAATTTAATCATAGAATGAAAGAATAAATGTACAGTACAGTATTGTTGCGAAGCGAAGCCTTTGAATACAGAAAGCAGAGGATACTATGTACAGTAGTGTGCAGCACTGGCTAACCACTTAAACTATTAATACAGTAACTTAAAACACTTAATACAGCACTTTATTCACTTAAACACAAAATTATACACTTCAATACACTAATACAGTCTGTAAATTATTCACTTAAACACTAAAAAACCCCACTAGGCTCTTGCCATTTTGATGCTGGACTATCAGGAGTGCCATACAATCGGATGCCAGACTATTGGAGTTTTACTGTACTAAGACTTCCCCAACAGCTTTTTTTCATTTAAAAATGATCAAACCATTCTGCATGTGGATATTTAGTTTTCTTTTGTCATTCTTTGCACTCACTAGAAGTTGATTTGGGTGTCCTTTTTCGTCAGTGTAAATTGCTAGTAAATAAGTCTGCACTGGCTTTCAAAGCAGCAATCCATATTGTAATAAAGGTAAGGTGTACACAAGTGTACAGGTAAGAGACAGCCCCACAGTCTAGCAACAGAGGTTCAAGGTTACAAGAGAAAACTGTCACATTCACTTCTCTTACATTTTATTTTTTTAATGTTCTGTTTGGCCACTGTGGTGGATCTGCTAATTTCTCCAAGTTAATTGTCTCTGTTTTAGAATCTGGAGCTCAGGTTGTTCACAAGTGTCTTAGTTCTAGAAAAAGCCCCTTTTGTCTTAAGGTGATCAGCTGCTGGGAGCTGGATTGTCTTGGATTCAGAGTAAGCTGTGAGCTGAAGGGAATGGTTGTGAGGAAGCTTGCTTTTTAAACCATTCCGAGTCTAGATTGAGGGCTCTTTCTACAACCAGAATAATGTCTTCTCCACCTCGTGTCATTTGAGGTTCTGACACCGTTATATATCTTCAACCCAGAATGTTCCATCAAATTTTAAATCTATAGGACAGCTCATAGTTCTGATTATTTCTATTGTAATTGACATTCTGTGTTATCCCTGGAAGAGCCAAAAGCAAACAATCAAAACATGTGGCTTTGAATTCTGTTATATTGCTGTATTATCATAGCTGGCCGGTTTGATGGTTGGGTTGGCTTTTTTTAATTCATGGCTTCCACGGTAAAATATTTGAGAGAAAAGCAAATTATTCCAGAAAGCCACGCGGTCAACAATTATGTCAAAGCAATTATGTCATGCTGTCTGTCTTGGAGACTTGCGTGTTTTCTGGAGCATTCTTTAGAAACTTTGATATTTACTTCATAGGAACAGCTTTTATTACTGACAGCTTTTGGTCCCAGCAAAACTATCCTAGCAACTAAATCCTTGAACCTAGAACTTCCTTATACCTTCCTGGTACCATAATAACCAGGCAGTTGAAAGAATTGGGAAATATAAGTTACAGGAACCAAAGCCCACTGAAGTGAATGAGAATCTTTCCATTGGCTTTAGACAAGGTCCTGCAAACAAGCAGTTGGAAATCTATCTGGAGAAAGAGCATTTCAAAGAGATCTAAGAAAGTCAGAGTCTTCATCATTAGTCCCTTATTTGATAGCATTATTTAAACACATTTACCTTTGACTTTGTGATTATCAGGTTGTCATGGGATTATAGCCCAGTTCTGCTCATCCACAAAGACTCTACTGCTAATCATCATGACCTACTAGCTAGTGCATACTCAGTTTGATAGGTCCTGTATCTTTTTGGTGTGATGTGGTATGTATGTTAAAGCACAGCCTCCAATATTCATCCAGATAATTCTGAGCGTCATCGTGCATAAGCCCTTGGACTTAGCTTACATTGACTTTCATAGCAATTTTGAGAGTGGAGAGTTTTGAAATAGGTGGTAAAAGCAGAAAAGAGACTAATCCAGAAGCTCCTCCTCCTCCTCCTAGACAATGGAATCTCATGTTTTATAATTTCTATTAAAAGTGAAATAGACATGTCTGGTATTGTTTCATTCTTCCCTTACTGAGAGGATGATCAATATCACATGGACCTCCTCAAATGTATTACAACTATAGGCAAGGCATTTTTCTCTCTGACTTTTCCATTGCCCTTTAAGTTATCAAATTTATGTCTTCAGAACATGTGCTGTTTCAGAAGAATAAAAATGAATATCTCTTTTTCTAATGGTTCTTTCTTGGTCTTGGCTGTCTCAATAATCCTTCTCATCTTAGTTTGATTGATAGTGTAGTTTTTATTCAGAATTTCTGAGTTCCATTGAGTTCTGTTGAGTGCTTGCAGAGAAAATCCCTATTTATATTTCCTTGATTGCAATATTTATCTTTTACATCATCTAAAACTGAATCCACAGCCCATGTATTTACATGTGTGTGGTGTCGTGGTGGGTTTTTTTTTTTTTCAATTTCATATAACATAGTGTCCTGATGACAAACCTGCAATCTCATTTAGGTATCTATGATTAAATTTATAACCCCTTAAATTTCAGGATGGGCTTCAATGCCCATGAAATTACCATTTTAAATAAGATCTACAGGTTGAACCTCTATTATCCAGCACTCTCTGGTTTAGCAACATCTGTGGTCCAGCATGAATTTAGTTAGTTGCATGTCCACTCATCCTGGGTGTGGCTGTATTTCCCACAGTCCCATAAAGTTTGTTTACAGCCACCAGTCCCGGCTCTCAGTAATGTGTGCTGTTATTTAGCTCTAATTTGCCCTAAATGTCTTCTAAGAGCTCACTAAGCAGTGGAAGTGTTGGTAATGCTGCTAGAAAATATTGACCTTCCATGGTTTGGAAATTCTCTGGTTTGGCATTGGTCAGGTCCCAAGGGTGCCAGACTAGAGAGGTTCCACCTAAACCATAAACAATTCTGGGTTGTTGTGGCTGTAATGGTATATGCTTTGGAAATGGGTACTATATAATAGCCTGAATAACAGAAGAGCCTGGTAGCAGCTGGAGTCATGTCCTGAAATGGTCTAAAAAGGGTTATTAGTTCCTTGCTTCTCTAAAAGCAAGTACCTAGTAGGTATGAAAGGCGATGGAGGTTAGTTTTTATGCACTTCCCATTTTTTGATACTTTTATGTGACACTTATGAGGAAGCTTTTAACAGCAAATGCTGGTTGACATTTTTTGTCAGATTTTCCATTATTGACCCATTTTTAAAAAATGATTGATCCAGAGAGAAATCTGGTATAACAGGTGGGTTTTAGTAGGTTTATGGGCTAATTGTTAGTTATAGTTCACTTTAATAATGGAACAATTATGCACTGTTTTTGAAGACACTGTGTGTGACTGGATACACTGGAACTTGATTAATCAAGGGCAATACACTAAAAACCTTCTTCCTCAAAAGCTACACTTTTCTACCTATGGAATACATATGGGCCACTTGCAGAGAGACATACACCTATAGGTAAAAGTAAAGTACAAAGTATCTTGTCCTAAAATAGCCAGTGCAATTGGGCCTCTTGATTTTGTTTTAAGCCAATTTCCTTTTGTCCATATTATACTCCTTAAAATAGTTTACATCCCTAAACATTACATAATATTATTTTGATATATTTGTCTCCATCTATACCACTGCATTTGTGACCTCTGATTTTCACAAGTTTCTATCACACTGTTATATCCAAATAATTCCCCTCATTCTAATTAACCCCAGTCCATTATATGCATTTTTCTCTATTCTTGCTTCCATTTTTCCCAGTAGCCTAGGTAAATGATTAGCTTATTTCAATCCCGCATTTATATCTGCTCCTCATGATAGCTGGTTACTTGCCATTACTCCAGCTTACTCGCATTTTTTTTCCTTTCTCATAGCTGACCTAGAAATAATTTGGCATTTTTTCATTTTTCCTCACCAACTTATTCTAATCCTTTCACCTAAATGTCCAGACATTCATAATCAGAATGCAGGAAACAATTCCTGCTTATCTTTTCAGCATTTTTACAACCTGAATACAGTGGAAACGTGAGAAATGAGAAATCTTAGTTGAAATCAAAAACGGTACTTTTCCCTCTCAGTGTTATCAGGTCTAAAACTTAAAGAGGTTTTCTTTGTGTTTCTGTATGCAGGAAGTGCATTCATTTGACATTTCCAGGTTAGTGTTCTATTTGTATGTAATCTTATGGTTCACTAGTAGGTTATTCTCTGTCTGTCCAGGCTTTCATTTAAAGGGGATTCAGTATATTTCTTTACATGCTTTTGTCTAGCTATGAGAAAAGATAGCCTTTCAAAGGTTTCTACTATTGACACTGGTTTTATGAGGGTTCCAATGTACAACCAAACATTCTATGATTTGGAGCCCTTCAGTTCAAATATTGCATCATTTGTTTGTACATTATATTGATATTTACATCTCTAAAGGATTTTGCAGCCCTGGATTTCACAGCACTTTAATGACTTTAAACCTTAGGGTATGTCTAAACTACGCTCTATTTTCAAAAGAGGATATGCAAAAGCTTTTGAAAGTGAAAGTAGTCTGGATGCATTTTTTTTTTTCAGGGAAAAAACCCTTTTTCAAAAAAAAAACCCCAAAAACTCTGCATATACCTCATTTTTAAACCGAAGAGTGGTTTTTTCGAAAAAGGGGTTTTCCTCCCCCCAAAATGTGTCCAGACTACTTTCACTTTCGAAAGCTCTGCTTTCAAAACTGAGATCAGAAGAAGATATACAAATTCCTGGGGTTCTAGGAAATTCTGTCCTCTTTCAAAAATAGAGCATAGTCTAGACATAGCCTTATACTGACTTGGGCTATATACCTGTGATCTGGGGGGAAGAATTCCTCTTACTCATTTATTACCCAGGCCTTGAGCTCATGCATGCAAAAGGAACAGTTCCCACTTATTCCCCCATATAGATAAAGTAGGCAGGGGCGGGCAACCTGCAGCCCATTGGGGTTCTATGTATGGCCATGAGACATTTTGTTTACCACTGACCATGCACAGGGTTGCCAGATTCTCCTGGTTTTGGTCCAAGTAGGTTTTTTTTCCTATCAGTGTTACTAACGTGACATGCACATGAAGTGAGGTGTGTGCTGAATTCACACAACATTGTGAGAGCTGCGCTCTCCCTCTGCATCCAATCAAAGTGGGGTTACTACAGTTCAATCAGCACTCCATGCATTCTAGGTATACAAGCGCAGTGAGCAAAACTACTCTATCCCAGGAGACCATCTTGGTTACAACAATCCTTCAGCCCACTGGGATGAAGGAGAGCCACTCGTGGCCTGCTCACTAGCCTAGGTTGCCCCTCACTGGTGCACACTGAGCAACGCTGGCAGGATGCAGTTACCCACAGACACTCAGGAGCACCTGCATACTAGTGGCTGTGAGTGATCTAAGTTCCTAGCAGTAAGGAATTACAGGGCAAGGGATGCCACAGCCCTTACCAGTCTGAATAATACCTTGGAATGTCACACCTAGTGGTTAGGGCACTCACCTGTAAAATGTGGGAGATTCAAAGTCAAGTCCCTGCTCCAATAAATATGAAAATATGACCCCGTACCAGAGTAATCCATAGACCAGTTGCCAGGTTACTTTATCACAATATGGGAGTTGCAGAATCAAATTTGTTCTTATCATGCAGAGGGGAGAATTGAGCTTGGGTCTTCTATATTCCAGGTGAGTACCCTAATTGCTATTCTATGGGTATAAAAGAGCTCTTTTTTTCTCCCTCTGGTGTAGTCCTCTTTTGCTTTTATGGGTTGAAATGAAATCTTTCATTCCATTTAATGAGTTGTGGGTTTGTTTGTTTGTTTGTTTTTGACGTTCTGACTTACTGAAAAATTCCAGTGTTGGTTCAACCCAAAACCAAAGATATTTATTTTTTAAATTTTGTGGAGTTGCCAGTTTACCATTTTATGCAGTCACTTCTATTCTGAAATTGAAGGATGTGCAAGCTGCCTGAAAAGTGTTGTGACTTTATGTTCTAACTGCTTGATGATTGTTGCAGTGCTATTTAATTACCAGGGGGTTAAATTGGACATGGGTCAGGCTGGCAGAATGGGAGAAATAAACTTCAGACAGCACCATTCAGAATTTTTTCCTCTGACTGTGCTGAGTTGAAAACATTCACTTGACACATGGGGTTGGGAAATCCAAGTGGGAAACTGAAACATAGAACTTGGGGAAGGGGAGGGAGGGGAGGGCGGAGAGAGAATGTCCCCAAAAGCCAAGGGTGGGGGTATTTAGAATAAAACTAGACCTACTTAAGCTTTAGTTAAGATAGACATGTGAAGACTGTGGTTTTTTTTTTGCTCTGCAGGGTTCCATTTGTTGAGCTATACAAAATAAAGTAGTTTGAAAGCTAGATTGGGTCACCATGTTCAAGCTAGTCTCCTCTCTAAAAAGGAAGTTTTCAAGGGAAGCCTTGTTCAGTTGGCCTTCTGAGCAATCACAGTTGGTCAACAGGGAGTTGGATCCTGGGAAACTGATCTAAAGAGTGGAAGAATCATAAGATCCTATCTCAGAAAGTAGAAGGCTTGGGGCCTTGAAGAGAGACTGAGTGGGGTTAAAGGTTAAGATAGCCCTGACCCATAATGCTGAGCTACCTACTTCTCAGAGGTCCCGAGAGGATTAATTCTAATAATGTGTGTGAGATACCAACAGACCCTGGTAGTATGCAGGAGGAACTGAACCTGGAATCTCTGGAGCTTAGTGGATGAGCCTCTAATGCCAGCTGGCTATTAGCAAAAGCTGTAGAGCAGATTCATTATTCTCTCTGTAAGTGGCCTTGGTGCCACTAGATGGGACACCCAGAAGCTGTTTGGGTTATATCTGCACAGTGCTTTGATAGAACCCTGAAACTCTAGGGAGACCAGCTCAGAATGCAAATTCTCAAGTTTTGGGAGGCCTCATCTCTAATTATTGCATTTATATAAGAGGGGAATATGTCAAATTGTGTGTGTGTGTGTGTGTGTGTGTGTGTGTGTGTTCGTTCTTATCAATGTGTTTTTTTTTAAATTCCGTCTTTCCCCCAACAGCTTTCTTATTTCTTTCCTGCTGTCAGCTTTATTTTTCCATTTGAAATAGTAGTGTGTTCATTTTCCAAGAGGTATAGATCTCAAAATCATGACCAGATTTTTTTCAACTTTTTAAAAAAACAGCAAAGTTAAAAATATCCTGTATTTTTTCATTGCTCAGAAAGTCATGAATTCTAAAGAAAATATAAATGCTACTCCCCCACCCGTCATGCAATAAAACCTTTTTTTTATTGGAATATTAAGAAAATATACCAATCAAATAGCTTCATGAAGATATGTATTACTTTCCTATGCAGGTGTCCATCCCTAAGCAAATTATTACTCAAGGCCATAAAAATGAAATTAATTAACAGTTTGTGTAGTTCTCTGGGTTCTTGGAGCTCCGGTAATGACTGGACTTTTCTAGAACTGTGCCTGTTACATGTATTAGACAAGCCTGGACAAAATGACTGTGTAGTTCTTTGGCACTTATTATTGTTATCAATGTCCACCATCCAGCTTTTTCAGTAACTGCAGAGAAACCAGCTGCTGGAATGCTAAGTGTAAGATGAACAGTCAAATGAAGGCTGTTTTTTTCAAGACCGTGTTATGGTTTCAATCCCTCTTCACCAATTTTCAAGTGACCCCCACAAACTAATGTTGCTTACAAAATAAATAAGCAGATGAGACACCATAGTTAAGGCTGAATTAGGACATGCAATTAACACGGGGGTAAAATCTACTCACTGTAATGGTTGGAAAATAGTCTCTGGCTTTGGCCCCCCTCGCTCTGCAGAGAACTATTCATATTTCCTTATTAAACTAGAAGGACATATTTAAAAAGGCATTTAAAAATGTTCCCTATCAATTTCACGTGTTGGATTTTTGTTTTTCATCTTCTTAAATGACAACAGTCCTTTCAAACTCTTCCCATCTCTCAGCACTTTTAAGTAACAGATTGTTCCCTGTATGCGAAGAGAATCCAGCAGAACTCTGTTCGCTGGTACTACAAGGCACAACTACCCCCCGTGAGCTGGAGAGCTGGGCTCTGCAGAGCCCAGCGGTTCCTAATGAAGGTCCCCTTCCTGAGGCTTGCAGAGTGTGAAGGGCAAAGGTTAGATGCAGTGGTGGAACCCAGGGTAAGGCAAGAGAGCACAGATGCTAGTAATGGATCTCTGGAGCAGAGGTGGGTTGAGCAGTGACTCTCCTGACTGAGGTACTGCCCACTGCTCTTGTGACCTGGGCCAGGTGGGCAGCCTGATTTCCTGCTCCCATAGGCAATCTTTCCCTCCTCTGTCAGCTGCCATTGGCTTGGATGTACTACCCTATCTTGCGAGGATGGCTTTGGAAAATAATGAATTTATTCAATGTCTAAAATAGAGATAATGATACTTTTCCTGTAAAGTGGCGTAAGTGTGGTGTAAGAATTAGGTGATAGTAATATCTCTGATGCAGTCAGATACTCGGGTGAGAGGGTCCATATATGTACCTGTATAGGTAGGTAGAAACAAAGGAAATAAGACAACATAGGCACCAACTCTGTGGGTGTGTCTAGACTACATGGCTCCGTCAACGGAGCCATGTAGATTATGGTTGTAGGCAAAGGGAAATGAAGCGGCAATTTAAATAATCGCCACTTCATTTAAATTTAAATGGCTGCGCTGAGCCGACAAACAGCTGATCAGCTGTTTGTCGGCTCAGCGCGCTAGTCTAGACGCTCCCCTGTCGACATCAAAGGCATTTGTCAACCTCCCCAGTATGCCTCGTGGGATGAGGTTTACCGGGAGGTCGACAAATGCCTTCGGCGTTGACGGGAGCGCCCAGATAGCGCTGAGCCGACAAACAGCTGATCAGCTGCTTGTCGGCTCAGCGCGGCAGCCATTTAAATTTAAATGAAGCGGCGATTATTTAAATCGCCACTTCATTTCCCTTTGCCCAGTAAACAAATCTACATGGCTCCGTCGACAGAGCCATGTAGTCTAGACATACCCTATGGGTGCTCCAAGGCAGGAGCATACATGGGGGAAAATTAGTGGGTGCAGAGAGCACCCACTGGCGCCAAGTTCTCCCAGTCTGCCCCTTTCTTCCATACCTCTTGCCTGCGGGTGGCCCTGCTTACCAACTGCTCCCAGGCCTTCCGGAGCATCACAAACAGCTGATTTGTGACATTCAGGAAGCTCCAGGAGGGAGGTGGAATGTGGATGGGAGCATAGGGGGAAGGAGTGGAATGGGGCAGTGCTGGGGCAAGAAGAGGTAGGCCTAGGGTGGAAGGGGGATTAAGCACCCCCAGGCTGGAGGGGAAGTTGGCACCTATGCAAGACATGGTAGATGGAACTCTGTTCTGCTATCTTTAATGGGAATGCTGCTTAGTGTCAGGATCAGCCCCATTATTATTGTGTAACTTATCCAATGCTGTATTGGCTGTGTTTCTCCTATATTTGGGAGAGAGGAAAAAACAGATGTAGAAGGGATGACATAGAATTTCTAACTCTTGTGCTAGGTCTGTTCTGCAATTAGACACCCACAGTTGGTCTGTGACAGCTAACTTGTTCTCCAGGGGTTCTGGCTAAGGAGCTGTTTAATTGCAGAAGTTTCAGCTTGGGCTTCAGACCAAGCTCTGGGACCCTCACACCTTGCGATGTCCTAGAATCCAAGCTCTAGCCAAAATCTGAACATCTAAGCCACAACTAAACAACCCTGAGTCTGAGTTAGCTGGCACACGCCAGCAACAGCTTCCTAATTGCAGCACAGACAGACCCCTGGCTATAAATTTCCTCTCTCATCAACTTCCTTGCTGCTCCAGATTAAATTACTTATTGCTAACATGAATCTGATTACAGTTAAACCCAGGCAAGATGAGGCAAACTCCTACGATTCAATCCAACATGTGCACTTGTCCTATAGTTGAGTTTTTTTCCTTTTACTTCAGTTTTGGCACTTAATAGAATATTGTACAAAAGGGGTTGCAGCTTTTTTTTTTTACTTCAAAAACACAGCAGATCACCTCAAAGCTTTGGTTAGAAGATTGTTTGGGGCTGTTTTTATAACAAGATTTTAGGCACTATAATCCTCTGCAGAAGTTATATGCAGAATATAATTTATTTTGTAAAGTGAAGAATTTCTTGAATTTACCCAGTTCTGAGATTTCTGGTTTGATGTGGCTTTGTTTGAAATCCTTCACTGTTGTGGTGTTTTTTAATACTGGTCATTAACAACATTTTCAAAGTGTGTACATACAACACATTTTATACTTACAGTGGTAAAATAATTTTTCTATCCTGAAAGAAGCCTTCATAGATAAGACCCAGTGCTTAATTTGTGCCAGGGCTGAGCCCTCGTACAACTTGGTGTGGCAGTTGAGAGCCCTGGGACCTCTGGTTTTTCTGCATAAGTTATGAATGTGTTAAAATTAATTTCCTGAGCCCCAACACCTCTTTCATTACCAGTTAAGCAGTAGATCTGGCCAATTTCTGGAATGTCTGTGTGCAGCTCATACTGACCAATTATGTGTTAAAAGAAGAGACCTCCCCACAAAACTTCTCATTTGGGCAAATTATCCAGGTTAAAAGTTTACATTTCAAACTTTATTGGACCTCTAAAGGTCCTCAGCCATTACACATTTGCAGTAATGGAGTGAGCCTAATTCTCACTGGGGAGTCCTGAATGGGATATGAAGTTTCAAGAGAATATTGGCAAGGGGAATGTCAACATTGGTCCTATTAGGAACTCTGAGTACTGGCCGTCTGGGCTTGATCTTCAAGGCAGTTCAGCCTGTGCTCAATGCTTTGCTAGATGGGAAACGTAGTTTAGAGGCTCCTGATTCAGCAGCACATCCATAGTGAAGAAAACCGTGCAGCTCTTGTTTAAATCCCGTTGGTTTTGCAGAAGAGGGATGGATGCTGCAATGTTTTGATTTGTAGAGCCTCATTTGGCAAAATCTGTGATATTTATCAGCATTAAGGGCCAGATCCTTTGATGTGCTAAGCACCTGGAGTGCTCTGGCAGTATGGCATTATGTTATCTACAGGAATAGCAAGTTGCATCCTCTCCCAGTGTTCTGAAGATGTGGTGCGTATTACTTCATGTCTGTGCCCATTACTACTGTACAGCAATCAAGTCAGCATTCTTATGTGTCGTCCTAGTCTCACCCTTGACACTCATCGTCAAGCTCGTTAGTGTGAACTGATATCATCATGACACTTAAAGGAAAGTAGGGCAAATATAGTATTAGGCTAGCCCTGGAGTTCTTCCTCAGTTGCTGAAAGGAGCTGAAGATAGTGCTGAAGAAATGGACCCTTTTATATGGTGGCTTTTTCTTGTATTTTTAATGCACTAATAATTACTCTTTTGTGGAAGTTGCATACTGTTCTTGTGTTAGCATTTATAAATGGTACAGATTTAGTCTGTGTTTCTTGACACTAGACACTGAGTTACTAACGAGGCTTAAATTTTTATGCAACTAATGCTTTGTACACTAAATTTCATGTTGCCTTAATCTCACTGCTTCAGTCAATTACAGTGTACTTTTTTACTATGTTTGAATCTGCCAAGACCCATGGCAAGAGTTTCAGGACCGGTTGTGCAGCACCTGTATGCAGGTGCATGAGCTGAGGCAGAGTGCATTCAACACAATTATTGTTTGTCTAAATTTTCTATTGCATATTGCATTTTTAGTAGACATTTGGATACTAAAATATTTTGCATTTCAGACCTTGTTTTTCAATATAAAAATTAATATTCACAGAAAGCAGACATTTCTCTTACAGAAGTTTGTGTAGTCACAACCCCACTTTCCTTGTAAACAGTTACAATGGAAATAATTCAACCAACCTTAAATGTGGAGTGTCAGGGCCAGATCCTGATCACAAGTGAGATGCCGCTGCAATAGAAGTAAATTATGATAATGGTGGGGGATAAAAGTAGTCCTTAAATTTAATTTTGGAGGTAAACCTCATCTTCTGTGTTAGCTATATACATCTGCCTCCAACACACACAAAAAGCAGTGGATTCATTCTTCTTCAGTCAGAAGTTCCTTGGCTCTGAGAGGTAATGTTTCCCCTCTACTAAAGATTTGTTTCTTGTTTAAGACTTGTAGAGATGTTTATAGCTGCGCTGTGGTGCGTGCTATGCCTCCTCTGTCCTCAGCAAGAATGGATAAAGAACTCCACGTTCACTGAGACACTTTTCATACCCTTTCATCTTTCAAAACGTAAACAAAAAAATCCCATATCATGCAAACAGCGGTAACTGAGGATGGAGGCATCGCTTCATTTTGAAAGGCAAAGATAATAGATGCGAGGCAGGAAGGGATGGATAGAAGCTTGCTTTGATGTCTCAAGCTCTGCCATAAACTATGATGTGACAAGCGGAAGAAGAGTCTAGTACCAGAGACCAAATGTTCAGCTTCGAAGCCTTCCAACACACACATGGCCACACTATGGTAATAGGTTACCTGAAGTAAAAGCTAAGCCAGTAATACAAAGATGTTGTAAGTTATGTTAGGAGAGATTGAAAGGCACAGCAGCAGCCCATCTTGTACATGTACTTAACACTGTTGGTCATATGCATTGGAACTAATAAACATACCCATCCGGTGTACGTGGTGAAATTGCAAGATTTAAATTAAGCAGAACATCTAATCCTAATGGCAAATATTTAATGCCGTCCGTCCCAAAATAAATGAGAAATGGGGACCCAATTAAAAATAGAAACTTGAAGCAAATTCTGCTCTCATCCTACAGGGTTGAGCTAGGACTGTTTGTTCCGGAACAATCAAGAGTGGAAAGTATTTGCACAAGGGGCTGACTTGTACTAGATTAATGTGCATCGCCCAGCAGCATGTAGTTTCTGTCTTGTCTTGGAAGAACTGGGGCTACTATGATACAAATAATTTATGCCCTGCCATGAGCGTGGATGACACATAGCAGAAGAAAAAGAGGAAGTTCCTGTTCAAAGAATTATAATCTAAATTAAATTAGAGTTGCCTGCCTGATCCCCATTGATTTGTTGATTATAGCTTTTCTGTTCTTATGAATTTTTCTTGCCATGGGATGAGGATAAGAGGGAGACTGTCACCTGACAGATGTTCATCTCACCACCTAATGTACTAAGCTGGAAGGCACGTGTATACTCTAGGGATAAGGGTGATTACGAGAACTCACATAGAACTCTGTGTACAAATATCCTGTGGATTGCTTATGAAGTGTGTGCTACAGCTACTTGTTTAAATGTCATGATTATTGTAATTGGACACCTAAGTTGAAGGAGAGAGCTAGCTGAACATTTTCTGACTGTTTTCTGTCAGAAAATGCTGATTTGATATAATTGGGATGTTTCAGAGGAGCATGTCAGTTCTGTCAACTTTGATGGAAACTATGCAAGTAAGCAAGTTGGAGCAGGACTGATAGTCCATCTGGCACTTTATAATCACCACTTTATAATCACCAATCTCCCAGCTCCACACTGTGTTCGCTGCTAAGGAGCCCCAGGGATACCTAGCTACAGGGCCAGGAAGCTATGTATTGATTTGTCATCATGGAAATTATTTTAAAAAATTGCATTTGATTTTTTTATTTTATTTTATTTTTATTTTTTTCTGGCCTCCCCCCGACCCAATTTGGAACAAAAAACCTTGTGGAAATGCAGAATTTTCCGCAGGACAGACATTCCAGTTCTTACACTACATCTATTGAAGTGAAAGTGGGCACTTTACCTCTATTGCAAGTACTTGACTCTCTGGATAATCTGTCTAAGGTAGATAAACATCTTCTGCCTGAAATTTTCATTTCAAATGAATTTTTTTCAAGCTAACTTGATAGTGACAGGTCTAAAATTTGTTCTGCAAATATTTCAGTGATTAAAACTTTATAGCACATTGCATGGGGCTAAAACTAACTCTGTTTCCATCCAAGTGAAAAACAAATATTAGGCATCATTTCAGTCTCACCTTTTGGGGTGCTAAGGAATGGTGATGTGTATAAGTCTTGTGCTGGTCCTCTACATAGGAGTGTATTTTTCCCAGTTCTAAAACAAGCTTGAGTACTGATAAATGTTTGGGGAAAATGGGGTCAGGGGAGACAATAAAAGCAATAGCAAAAAGTTCATGTACCCAGTTGCTTTGATAAGTAATTGACATGATTTCAATGGAACTATGAACTAGAGCAGAATTTGTAATAGACACCCAGTAAAGAATACATCTATAGACTTTCAGCTACTTATTCAAATCTGATTTATGTAGTGCTTGAAATTCAACAACATTAACGTTAACCTTAATATATGGGACCATCAGGAGAAGGAAAATGTGCTCTATGGTTGGAGAGTGAGGGCACCATGATTAAATTAATATGATTCTAGTCTCCAGAGGATCACAGAGAAAGCCTTCCTTCTCTGTGTGATATGCATTACATGTCTGGGGCACAAGTTACAAAGGTATAGTGGTAATGATATGATGAATATAGGTGCCAAAATGTGTCTATTACATATAATTCTTAAAATGTGTACTTTATCTTATGAGAAACTGTTAAAATTGAAGACCGTTGTGATTCTGACTGCAGTACACGAGCAAATGACACTATAGTGCATGTATCTTTCAGCTTTTGAAAAACAGTAAGCAGTTCTGGAGGGGGAAAGTACTTTTTAGAACATTCTGTGTAATCTTTTGCTTCAAAAACAGATTTTAGGTCAAAGGCAGTTTGTCAGCCTTTGGTTAAGTTCTAAAATTCATAATCTTCTATCTACCCAAGTTTGTTGTACTAGTGTTATCTAACACCATGCTTCAGTTTGGTTGCTAATATCAAGTGCCAATTTTGCAGACCATTTCTAAATGGGTTGCAGGATTCATTTCTCAAATTTGTGACACTTCTATCAATCTTATCCATTTTAACAAGGTCATTCCATGATTCCTCATCTTAACTTTGGGTCAGGCAGCTTTCTTTCTCCCCTGGTTGGGTTTCTTTTCTGGAGGATGTATTTGTGTAAGCAAAAAGATAATCGGTGTTCAAGTTTCAAAAATCAAGACCTTGTCTGCAGTGGGGATTTATCCAAATTCTAGCAGTTGGTGGCCATCCATACTGAAGTTGTCCTGATTCAAACTTCAAGCTTCAACAAGGAAAGGGTTGGCTCCAGCAATGGGGCTTAGAAATCATTATATACTCCAAATTTACCACTTTGCTTGTGCACGTTTGTGGTGGAACTTCTGCCCCACTGAAGTTAGTGACAAGACTTCCATTGATTTCATTGGGCCAGGATTTTACCCTATGGAGCTTGAACTGGCTTTGCTACAGCAGTGACTGGAGTCCAGCTGCTGGAACCGGAACCCAAATCCCAGCAGGAGACACAGCCTAACCAGTTGAGATCTCTGATGCTGTCCCATGGCATAAAACCCAGGCGTTATAGAATGATGCTTGTGCCTCCAGAGTGTGATGCCATACTTTGAAACAAATCCTGAGTCTGCTAAAATAACAGACCAGCTTGGGAAATTATGTAACCTAAACAAAAAAAAAAAAAAAAAAAAAACCCTCTCTATGGCTGGTTAGAGGAAGCCAGGGCTAAGCAGTGAGCTGAAGTTTCCCCCGTAGGCAGGGGGAATTGCATGTTTGTATTTAGTCACTTTTACTGCCCACTCCTTGCTTGCGTTCACAAAAATAACGGATCAAAAACAAGGTGGAGGAATTATTAGCAAACCGGTGACTTGTTTTTAAGATTGTCAGGAAAGACAGTGCTGGGGTGTATGCAGAGATGGGGAGCACAACTGTAACCTCCAAAGAACTGAGTCTATTACACATCCAGCTAAGGAACTGTAGCACATTCTGTAGGACCACATGCTTTTAGCTTTGGGGGACTTTGGTTCAGTCCTGAGTGCACACGAGATCGTGGCCGTGCCACAGAAATCCTGTTTTCTGTAGGGTGCAGCTGCAAAAAACCATGTTTCCTCCGCAGCTCTGAGATGTATTCCAAGGGAGTTAGCCTAAATTCCTCCTGGGGATCCCACTGTAAATCTCTCCTTGAGAATATGGGGGAAACAGAAGCCCAGTTCTGCTGCTCTGTGTGTTTTACACTGGATGTTTGAAGACGTATTTCTGCTATTTTACCTGATCCACTGTTAAACAATATAGTTTGATTAGGATTTCTAATGTATATTATATTGGCTACTGTTGTAGGAGGCCTGTGAGTCATCCTTTATATTTTGCCTTGTGCAGTATTTTCTGTTTTGTTTTGGCAGCTTTGAGTTAGTAGTCACAAGTGCTCTGTAACTTGCCAGCCGATTGGTATTTGCTAACTGAACCCCCTAACTCTGTCACTCAGCGTACGTCTAGACTGCAGGCTTCTTTTGAAAGAGGCTTTTTCAGAAGAGATCTTTATATTAAAACAAAAACCTTTAGAGCGTGTCCACACAGCAAAAACACATCAAAAAAGCGATCTAATTTTCCAAAAGCATCCATTCAGTGTGGACACTCTATCTTGCATTTCAGCTGTGATTACTATGGATGGAGTGGCCACCAGGACACGTGTACTTTTTCCTCTTTCCTCTTCTTCTGCGTCCACACACGCCTTTTTCCAAAAGAGCTCTTTCGGAAAAATGCTTCTTCCTCATAGAATGAGGTTTGCCAATGTCAGAAGCCCCCCTGCATTCTTTCAATTTCCTTTCGAAAGAACACAATAGCAGGGTGGATGTAAGTGAAGTTTTCCCAAAAAAACCCTTTGCAATCTAGAAGCACCCTCATTTTCCCATTCACTGTTTCTGGAACTTAGAAGATACAATTGTCTATTTCTTGTCACTTTGTAGCAAACAATCTGTACCTAACAAACCAATAAACTCTTATCTTTCTTGGTACGCCTCGGGACGCCATTGCATCTCATCTTGATGGGCGATCATTTATACCCTAATCTTTGCCGTCCTTAAAAGATTGTAAACCCTTATATCCCATTGCCATCATGTGGTGCTCTGGGGTTTCCCAGTGCTGCTCCAATTGCAAGACTGGGGAGAGATGCAACATTAGTTGTATTGTGTCCAGAAAATCATAGCAAAAGAACAAGAAAGCTAAAAGTATTCTGACTGTTACAGGATACTTTCAAAAGCTGGCACGTGCATTACATGCCCCAAAAATGTGTGCATTGCCAATCTGTCACATTTGTTAATTGCGGCATTGTAGCCTTGTTGGTCCCAGGGCATGAGGGATAAAGTTGATTATTAATATCTTTCATTAGACCAACTTCTGTTGGCAAAAGAGAGACACTTCCAGCCTTCTCAGAGCTTTTCCTCAGGTTAATGGCAAGCATACCAGTTGCTGTTCAGTCAGCCAGTTTGCTAGCACAAGTACCTTATTGTATATACTTGATTCCTTCCCCCTCCCCAATTGCACTTTAGTTGCTGCTCTTTGAAAACATCCCAGTGTTCTAAATTGGCTCTTGACACAAGGAAGGTCAGTGCAAATGACCTAATCATTCCTTCTGACTTTAACATCTATGAAAAAAGAGGTGGCTCTCATCTAGGGATCAAAACCCCCCAAAAACCAACAACAAAAAAATCAAAACAAAAAAACCCTGACCCTTTTCTGTGTATGTCCGTCACAATTTCTTTTCATTTAGCTGGGGAAACTATTTTTCTGTCTCCTACACCATTTATAGGCAGCTGATCATTGAGTAATTTACATCAATGCACCCGCGAAAAACAATATTCTTACCAATGGGAGTCCTTTACTTCCATGCTTTCCTGCCTCGGCTGGGAATCTGGAACAGGGAAGCAGTTGCGGTAAGAAAATAGGGTCTAAAGATAGAACATAGTGAGGACCCTGTACATAAACCCTGATTACAGAATTTGAAGGAACAGTTTTGAAAAAAAAAATGTAAACTGCTCCGGGCTGCTTTAGCATGTGAGATTATTTACACATTATAGGCCCAATTCTGCTCTCAGTGAAGTTGATGATATTTTGCCAAGGACTGCAGAGGAAGAGTGCTGAACCCAACAATCAGATATCTACACCATTCACTTCAAGAGCAAACCCTCTAGAGTTGGCTTTCAAGTGGTCTCTCTTAAACAGGCACAAATAAGTTTCCCATCATCATCTGTGGCTCTCAAATTTTGCTTTCTCCCACATTTGTTTAATGAGCTGAATGCAAGAAAAATTCTAAGGTCTGACTCCTGACTTAAATTTCTTTACATTTTTCTCCTGGTGTTTATTATAGAATCTTATTACAACAACAAAACTGGTAAATTTTGTAAATGAAGACTATATACAATACAGCCTCAGGTTTAGTCATTCTTCGTGTTTGTTTTTATTTAAACCGAGCCACTGGCCAAGACTTAAACTGATCTGAAGGTAAATCTGTTTGAATTCCCCGACCACAACCAAGCCACAATGTCACCAAATACTTCTGTGGTCCTCATCACTGTATCTGAATGGATCTCTTATTACAAGGTACTGCTCCCAAGGGTAGAAGAGTGTGTTTCTAATATCATATCCTCCCTCCCCACAAACACAACGAAGGCCAAATATTCTAGAGGCTTTTATTTGAGGTAGGATCTTCCCACAGTTGAGCCTTTCTTTAAGGAGATGGTTGGATTCAGGGGCATCCTTAGGATTTATGGGGCCCTATTCCGTACTATCAAACTAGTGCCCTTCTCCCTGATGACAGCCCAAGAGGGAGATGACTTTTTTTACAGACTCTTCAGATATACACTAATGAAATATTTTTAAAACAAATTTTTAAGCTAAGGTCCTGTAGATTAAGGCTTTGTCTACACTTAAGAGTTTAAAGCACAGCCACAGCCATGCTTTAAACAGAAAAGCCATGGCAAGCTCTATGTGAGGCACTTCTGTGAGGGGAGTATCTATCCATGCTAGGAACGTGGCTCCCAGCACTGTAGCCTGGTTCACACTGGTGCGTTACAGTGCTGTAATTTGCTGCACTTGGGGAGAAGTGTGTATTTTCACATGCCTGAGCTAGAGACTTCATAGAATCTGTCATAGTCGTAGCATCATAGGGCTGGAAGAGACCTCAGAAGGTCATCTAGTCCAACCCCCTGCCCAAAGCAGGACCAACCCCAACTAAATCATCCCAGCCAGGGCTTTGTCAAACCGAGACTTAAAAACCTCTAAGGCTGGAGATTCCACCACCTCCCTAGGGAACCCATTCCAGTGCTTCACCACTCTCCTAATGAAATAGTTTTTCCTAATATTCAATCTAGACTTCCCCCACTGCTACTTGAGACCATTGCTCCTCATTCTGCCATCTGTCAGCACTGAGAACAGCCTCTCTCCTTCCTCTTTGGAACCTCCCATCAGGTAGTTAAAGGCTGCTGTCAAATCCCTCTCACTCTTCTGCAGACCAAACAAGCCCAGACCCAGTAAAGTAAAGTGCCGGTGTAGACTTAGCCTAACACACTACATTCAGAAACTGAGAGCATGTACCTGTGGTTGGCAAATGCTTGTTAAATGGCTTCATTACCATCTGAATGGCTTTCACAGTTTTAATGTCTATTAAGAGGCCTCTCTCTCTCTTCCCTGGTGCAGCGGGAAGCAAAATCCCCCACATCGAGCCAACCTTGCTGCTTCTCCTCACCACTTGGAATTGGTATTTTAAACCAAGCCCTACTCTCCTTCCTTCACCCCCACCCCACAGTGCTTTAAATGCCAAGAAACATGGCACAGTAGCCGGCAGGCTCCACATTGCAGCCAGGACAGCCCAGGGGCCAGGGCAGTGGGGTGTGGTGCTAGGGGACAAGCCCGGCTGAGAGCCCCACTCGTAGCGACTGTGCCAGCAGCGGGCTCTTGGGGGCTCCCCCACCACCAGGTTCTAGGGGAGCTGGAGCACAGTGTCCAACCACCCGGAGTCCGGCTGCCCTCGTGGAAACTCAAGCAAGCAGCTGTACTTGACGCAGCTGCCAGAGCACCCCTGAGCTGCTTGGGGGAGCCGCCGCACCAACCTGTAGGCTCCTTCCCTTCAGCTCCCAGAGGGTGGATGGCAGGGCAGCCCCAGGCTCTGTGCACAGGGCTGGGGCAGTGAGCAGCTCAGGTGGGACCGTGTGGGGAGAGGAGGGGACAGGAACCCTGGGCTGCTGCTTTCCTCACCTCAGCACCCTGCAGTGCCCCAGAGAACCACATGTAGAGTGCACTACCTGTGCCTTGCTATGCCCCAGGTGGGCAGGGCAGGGACCCCTGAGCTTCCCTTCCCCCTCCCTAGCCAGATTGCACAGACAGGACAGAGCAGCCTCCTCAGCACAAGCCCTGCCCTACTAACTACAGCCCTCAGGCTGCCTCCCCTCAGAGCCCTCAGCCTCCTCTCCCTCCCCTCAGGTTGCCTCATCCCAGCTCCACACCAGCCTCCCAGCACTGCCCATAGACTGCCTCCTCCCAGCCTCCTTGCCCTGCTGTCAGGCTGCCTTCCCCCAAGCTCCCAGTCCTGCACCAATCTCCCAGCACTGCCTCAGGCAGCCTCCCCTAGTCTCCTCATACTGCCCTCAGCCTCCTCCCAGCCCCCCTCCAGCCTTCTTGCAGAGTCCTCAGTCAGTCCCCTTCCTCAAAGCTCCCCCCCCACTACACTCAGTCAGCCACACAGCCCCATCTCCCTCCACTCAGAGCTCCCTAGCCTCCTCATGGTCCTCAAAACAACACCACACATTTCCCCAACCTCTTGACTCCCTTATCCCCCACCCTGGTGCTCCGGGGGAGACCTGGGACTGCTGCAGCCTTGGTCCGGTGACTGGGGCTGCCTTGGCCCTCCCCTTCCTGATGGCCATGGAGGAAGGAGGAGAAAGTTGGGGCTGGCACAGACTTGGCCCTCCCGGCAGCTGGTGAGGGGGGAGGGGGCAGGCAGGAGTTGCCATGCCTCGGCCTGACCCTCCCCAGCAGCTGGGGGAGAACCAGGGCTGCCTATCCCCAGAGAGGGGAGTTGGTGAGTATAGAGAGCAGGGGGCGCAGCCCCCAGTCACTTTTAAGTTAACTAGATTGTCTCCTGAGAGAGCAGAGAGAGCTCTCCAAAGAAAGTAGGTGAGTGGACATTAAGACGCAATGGAGCCTCAAGTTGTTGGGTGTCCTACACAGCTGTATATTCTGTTTATGGGGAGGGATGGCTCTGGCTGGGTTCTACTTGAGTGTCATCCTTAGTGGACTACTCTAGCAGCTTCCCCCAAAATTATATTTTAGGGGGGGGGCACTGCTGGATTTATAAAAGCTCTCTCTTTGTGCCTACCTATGGGGCAGTGCTTTGGGATTTGTGCAGCCAGTTGGGTACTATGCAGCAGTTGTAGTATGCAATCCCTCATTGTGCCCTGGTATTTTAAAGGCAAAAAGAGGAGCATTTACTTTGCATAGTTGCATTGTAATGGCCTGTACCTGAAAGAGTACAACCGCAGATAAGGCTGCTCCAGGAGAGTAACACAGCAGAAGGGCCGCAGCATGAATGTGCATAGCCTAAAACATTTTAGATTAGTTATCTGTATTTTTTGATCCATCCACTAGTCCTATCATTCTTCACAGAGGCTAAATTGGAAACAAGTATTTCTGTCTTTGGACAAATATCTATTCCTCATCCTGTCATGGCTGGATTCTAAAGCATGCATCCTTGTTGCACTGCCTGGGAGTACGAGTTGCAGAGGATATTAAAATCTGTATATAAATATGCCCATATCTATAGCTCAATTTTCCCCCAAAGCAGGGATTTATCGAATACTGGAAAGGTTAGGAGCACCAGTTTGCAGCAGATGATGCTGAGGCAATGACTCACATCACACTCCTATTCCATTGCCTTCCGTGAGTGCTGTGGTCTGGCCCTGTGATTCTAATCAGCACCTGCATCTGAAATGTATAGTTTGGCAACAGTCATCCGTAATGCCTACCGTAGGCATTCTTTGAACTAAATATCACACAGCTGAAAAGCCCAGAGTGCCCCACACAAACAAAACGAGGAGAAAAGAGGGGAAAACACACTGATATGTAAATCCAGTCCTTGAGTACATGGCCCTAGGTGTCCATGCATCCTTGTGTACCAACTGTTTAAGTGAAGTATTCGAGGGACTTTCCAGGGGTTATGTTGCTAAGGAAACCTTTTATTTTAACTGAACATGCTAGGAATCAGTAGCTTTATATATATATATATATATATATATATATATATAGTCTCTTAGGCAGCTCTGGCAACTAAAGAAACCCTTAAGAAGCCATTTTGAAGTTTTCCATATCCATATTTTCCTCAAACAATAAGCAAGAAAATCCATAGCCTATTTTAAAGCAGCAGCATGGTAGGGATTGTTAGCTGTTGGAGACCAGGCAAATTGCAAAGCTAGCCAGTCGAATCAGGAAATCCTGAAAATAGCATCTCTGTGCGAGGTGCAAGGAATATTCAGGCCTTTGGATATGGGCTACCCTTCTCCACTCTCCTTACTGGTCTATATCCATATGTCTACTCAGCATTTTGAACCAACCAGATCTGGACTAGCCGGGCTCATGCTACGGCTCCAAAAATAGGTGTGTGTAGAAAGTGCTTTGAAGTTGCAGTGAGGGCTTTGAAGCCCACCCTCTTCCTTTGTTTCAGAACTGTCAATGGTAACTTTGATGTGACATCTACGTTGGAGCCCTGCTATCCTTTCTGTCAACCCTGGCTGATGAGATTGCGCCAAAATGCTGTGAATATTTCAGAATAGCAAGGAGACTCCTTAATTGTTTCAGAGGGATCTCCAGGTATAATCCATGCCTGAGGATGCAGGCAGGACACTGTGTAGGGAAGGAGACTTGGGTGTTCAGACTATCACATGGGAGGCCTAACAAGGTCTGCCTTATTCTAGGCCAATATTGTATTTGTCAAAAGCATAAATCCAGGGTAACTTCACAGCCCAAGCTGACAAGTCTGTTTCAGAGAGCAAAACTTGGTCCTCAGTGGGCCATCTGGATGCTATGTGATGAATGCATCAGTGGGGACATACAACATGGGCTTTTTCCTCCCTTCCTGTCCACTTTTAAGATCCTATAATGGTGGTCATGATCCTGGTTAGTCTTCTGGACTTGGTTCTTTGGCCCTAATCTGCTCAACTAAGTGCTTCATTTCTACTGTTAAATGCTTTGCTTTTTCCTTCTTGAGCTGTGTTATCCTGAAGTCTGTAGCTATCTTTCTGGGTTATAAATGGAAAGGGGCTGCTGACTCGGCCAAATCCCATCTTATTGATGACCTCCAGCATTAGTATCAAAGCCTCCAAATGGCTTAATAGATCAGGAGAGCATCATGCCTTTCTTCCATAGCTCAGGACTGACTTACACTAGAGGGCCGTAGTGGAGCATCAGGTGTTCTTTGGCTCGCTTGTATTCATCATAGTTGTATTGTAAAGTACAGTGCAAGAACTTTACAATGTCCCCGAGTATACCCAGTGTCCTTATGTTTTTTCCAAATTAAAAAAATAGGTATTTCTCTCTCTATATAGATCGCATAGAGCTGGAAGGGACCTTGAGAGGTCATCAAGTCCAGTCCCCTGCCACTGCAGCAGGACCAACTACCATCCCTGACAGATTTGCCCCAGATCCCTAAATAGCCCCCTCAAGGATTGAGCTCATAACCCTGGGTTTAGCAAGCCAATGCTCAAACCACTGAGCTACCCCTTCCCACCTCTGTTACCCTAGGCAAAGATGCTCTAAGCTTGCTACTAATGTTAGAGAGTTTGGTTTGTCTCTAGTTTGGTATCATTACTTATTTCACCAGTTCATTGTGACTAAAAGGTAACAGTCACGAGAAGCTGAAGTTTTTCTGCTGCGGGTGACATCTTGCCATGTGTGAAGTGTCCGCTAACAACTCACTTTGCTACTATTGCATTCATCATTACACCTGGCTGCAAGAACGCAGGACTCAGCATGGTCTCCTAATTTGCATTTACTGTTCTCTAACTTTGAGTGGCTTTCAAACTTCTTTCTTTGTGTTAGGTCTCATGAGCTTTCCTTACTGAGAGCATGTCCTCTAATGCTTTGCAAACCAATATCTGTTAGCATCCTGATAAATGTTGGGGAATTCCATTTTATTGCAGGAGGTCCTGAGATGATGGGTTGGGTCTACCCCCAGGAGGGGATGGTGGAGGTCCTGTAGTGTTGCAGAATGCACCTGTGTCACACTCACCCCACAACAGCAGGCCTGCCCAGCGGGGGTGGGTCCGTTCCCCTCTCTGGATGGTTTTGGTACCTAGGGTATGTCGACACTTGCACCCTCTTTCAAGAGAGGAATGCAAATGAAGACATTTGAAATTGCAAATGAAGCCAGGATTTAAATATCCCATGCTTCATTTGCATAATCACGTTATGGCGCTATTTCAAAATAGCGCTATTTTGAAATAACAGACGCTGTTAAGATGCGGTTATTTCGAGAGAAAACCATTCTCTCTAAATAGGAATAAGGGTTATTTCGAGAGAATGGTTTTCTCTTGAAATAACCACGTCTTAACAGCATCTGTTTTTCGAAATAGCGCCATTATGCAAATGAGGTGCAGGATATTTAAATCCCAGCATCATTGCAATTTCAAATGTCTTCATTTGCATCCCTCTCTTGAAAGAGGGTGCAAGTGTAGACATACCCCTAGAGAACAGGATCACAGCATTACTCAGGTTTGGCCCAGTCACTTCTGTCATCATGATTCAAGGGTAACTAGGCCAAATTTGAGTGAGTGGTATCGTGACCCTGAGCACTAGGGTATGCCTACTTTAGGGAGGCAGCATCATGGGATGGGAGCTGCAGGATCCACCACAGTGGGAATTAAAAAAAAATTTATAGGGTTTTTTGTCTTGTTTTACATTTGCAAAAAACAAAACCCCCATTCCTTTGTTTCTCTTGATTTGTTTTGTTAAATTACGCAACAGCTTGAAATGTGGAAAGAGACATAAGATACATTAATCATACCCAGCATTTGATGTTTTGGAACAATTTTAACCCCACTGTTACCTTGGTTTGCAGAACCTAAACCTGTAATAATTTAACAGTGTCACTCCAGGCAATGTCAGGAATAAATGAATGGGGACACTGCAATTTCTATCTGATAAAAATGACTATTTTTGATATTTAAGCACACCGAAGTTTTTTTATTTAAGTATTGCATCTCATCCAGTGACCTTCAGCAAACTAAAATGAATCGCTTTGTATTTTAGAGACTCTTAATGAGTTGTTTATGTTTACAGAAGCCTCTTAATTCCTGCCATCACTATATTATACAAATAGGGTTATGTAAGAATTTACCCTGATGGGAAAACGAGTGCAGTTTTATAAGTGAACATCAGATTTTTTGTTCTGCAATACTTTACTGAGATTTTCTCTGGGAGGAAGGCATATTGGGCAGCCTGATGAGTTAGCAAATGTGAAGAGAAGACACTTACTCATCTAAGGAGATTTTCACTTTTATTGATTGTAGTTTAAAAGGGCTCCTCCCATATTGATTGCTGCTGGCAATGGTGGAGGGTTTTTTCAGTGTAATTTCTGAAGGTTCTCCATAAGAATGATGGGGTGTTTGTGTGTGTTGTGTTACAATATCTGCCTTTCAGTCTGTAAAGGGCTCCGCCCTTCTTGTGAGAGCCCCTCGGTGGCTGAGGGGAGACTTATAGTCTCTCTACCGGGTTGTCTACGGGAGAGGAAGTATCCGGTATGTAGCCTGGGACCAGGCTTCCTCTTGCACCCTGTTGTGGCGGTTGGAGGGCGGGGGGGAGAGAGACTCAGGCCCACCCACTCCTCTGGGTCCTGGCCCAGGAACTCTATAAGTGGCAGTTACCTGCTGAGTCTCAAAGAGATTGGGTGAGGTCACGTTCCCTGGGCCACATCCCTGGGAAGCTACTCTGTCCAGCCCTTTCTCTTGCGTCTTGTGGTCAAGTCCTCCCTGTCCAGGGTTTTGCAAGGGCTGCCATTGGATTACCAGCTAGCCTTCAGCCGCTGGATCGGGTTCTGACCAGGTCTGAAGTCCAACTCACTCCAAACTGTCTGTAGTGCTGCTGTTCTCCCAGTCATCCCTTAGGTCTGCCTGAGTCAAGCTCCAGGTAGGAGCTGCAAGGCCTTAGCCCAGCAGGTTCTTTTATACTGATCTGTTGGATCCTGATTGGCTGTCTCTGCAGCAGCCACTCTGTCCTGCCTGGAGGACCTCTTTTCTGTTCTCTCACTGGGATGGGGTGTGGCAAAGCCTCTGGCCTCCTACACACATTTGAGTGTAGCCCTAGAAGTAAAGCACTGCATTGTGATCTCTTTATGTGATGCTAGATAAAAATGGGGACAAATTGGATTGACAAGTGGAAGTTTTGGCTAGAGATGCAAGAACTGGTTTGGAAAATATGAAAATATCCTCAAACCACTGCCACAGGCTAAGCTGAGTCTTTGAAGTATATGAAATATTGAGATTGAAATAAAATTAACTTCATGCAATGCCCCCTACCCTTACAGGTTCACAGTGGGTACAAGAGGAAAACGATAAGGGTTGAGAGGATTCCTGGTTGGACTGGAAACCGTTGTTAATATCTAATAAGCTCTCCAGCCAAATTCCCAAGACTCAGAAGATTCAGATAGTTTGGATGGTTTTCCATTATGGAGCCAAAATTTGGTGCTTCCCTGAATCTTCTGGCTATCATTAGTTTTAACTTCTATGCACAGAATACATTTTTATTTATCTCTTTTCATTTAGATAAATAAAATCGCACCATGAACAATACAATAAAATCTAGGCAATCAATTAAACAGGAACTCATCTAGACAGCCACCTACAACATCTTTTTTCTATCCCTTCAAGATAAGAGGAAGAACTGTTTGCTGCATTATAATGCAATTGCTCCCTAGACAGGACTTTTTCCTCCTGTTAATTCATTAAATATATCTACACACAGTCCCAAATACTCTGTAAAATATATTTGAAAACAGTTTTTCTTGCCCCATTTATTGAATTACATCATAACATGATAGGTTATAACACTGGCAAAGGCACTGGTTTGGGATAACTGGCTTCACTCACTTGTAACTTCACCACTCATGAGTAATGCAGTCATCCCAAACTAATGCTGATTAAACTCTCATGATGTGAGATCAATCGCTTTGTATGTTTATGAGTATACACAGTGACTACACTTACACTGGGAAGATTCCAGCATTTTGAAAGATTTTAGCAGGCAGTGAAATTGGCGGAGAGTGGGGGATTCTTCTGGAAGTGGTAGAATCTTTTAAAATGGTTCCAAATTTCCCCCCGGAGTGTGTGTATATAATGGTACTTCATGCGAATAATAGTGTGTAGGTGACAACTTCTTTGTTCAAGGTAAATTTTCCATTAAAGAACCTTCTAATATTTAATTGTACATAATTATAGTATTACTTTCTCCTTGACTATACTATTCTCTTTCATCCAAGCTTCTGGAAGTGACTTGCAAATGAAGCATTGGAAGCTAAAGCATTTTAGTGACTTGTGTGAGTTGGTAACAGAACTGGAGAAAATCAGTCACCTTGACGTCCAGTCCCCTGAAAGTTATACACTTCCCTTTAACAATGCCTAATGGTGCAGATGTGTTACTTTATATAAAAAATACTTTAGCCTTAAAAATCGTATACCTTTATATAACACTGGGTAGTGATCATTTATGCTCTTAGTTATAGAATGGTAGGTTTCTTTACTGCTTAATTTTTTTGCTAGTTTACCATGATGTTTCTAAATTTTTTTTATTAGAACAAAACATATTTGCCTAACCTTGAATATTGACTTCTGACTCTTGTCAATTACAGCCATTTTCCCTGGGTGTAGATTCACTAAAGACAATGGAATTATTTCCAAATAATAGTTCTGATGGGAGAATCAAGCCTGTTATCTGTATTGCTGTTAAAATGAACTACATTAGTGCCCCTTTTAACCTGTGCCATTTCAAGAATTGAGGAGGTAAATGGAAACATTTTACCATTGAAAATATGAAGGATATCTGATTATTATTAAGCTTTTATGGCTGATGAGCCGTAAGTCATATTATGAACAAAATATATTGTCTGGAAACCATGCCACTTAATATTTTATTTTACTGGCAGTGTGCAGCAAAAAGAATTGAATCTTTAATCAAGTATATTATGTAACATGCTTTTGGTTGTAATCTATTAAGGTATGTCTACACAGCAGCGTTATTTTGGAATAACTGACCTTATTCCAAATTACAGTACAGGTCTATGCTACAAGCCTTCATTTTGAAATAATGCTGAGCTGGAGAACTTCTTTCTTTGACTCATGGTAACCCTCATTTCATGAGGAGTGTAAGGTCAGTTGAAAGAAGTGTTCTTCCTTCAACTTCCTGCTGTCGAGACAGCACCAAAAGCCAAATTAAACTATTTCTACTTAAGCTACGCAATTGACGTAGCTGATGTTCAGTAGCTTAATTTGACTTGAACCCTGCTGTGTAGACGTACCCTTAAATAGTAGGGATGAGGAGAGGGGTGCAGTATATAAACTTCCTGGATGCCAAAATAAAATCAAATATATAAAATTGAGCTGCTCTGTTTTATGAACTGTTTTTCATCCAACCCATCCTCCCCCCATATGACTACATAGGAGAGCTAATATCTCATCACTACTTTTGCAGTGCGGAGAATCTCCACTTTCCTGAGTACAGGAGAAGACAGCAGTAGAGGGCAAACAATATTTCTTGTACAGAAAATAGGACTGGGCAAGAGCAACTGTTAAAACATTGATGGGTCTTCCTAATAGAGAGAAACAAAATCGAAGTGTTAGAGACCCTACTACACTTTCTATCCCCTTCCAGCTTCTACTGTAGAATTATTCTCTACTTGACAATCATGGCTTTAAAGGCTAGAAGGGACCTAGTTTGACTACTTGAATAACTGAGACCATGGAATTTCACCTAGTAATTTCTGCATCAAACCCATAACTGAACTAAAGCATTTCTCAAATATTGTCTAGTGACTTGTGAATTAACAACCTTTCTTAAGGTGCCACTGAAGTGCTTGTTGTTTTTGTCCTTACCGCCATGTCTTTCAACACTTTTTGTAACCTAAAAATAGTGAACCTCTATACTCTAAGATTAATGGAGTTACTCATTCAGGCCCTGAGTCTTATAAATCTGCCTCTTTCCTGTATTAGGTAAAGTTTCACATCATTCTAGCTCCTTCTTTGTTTTGATTTCTTTTTTATATATTATACATCATCTTCCCATGGTAATTCTGTTGCACTCTAATCATATCACTTTTAAAGATTCATGGATAAAAAGTTAATTAAATTGATACTACCAAGTCCCTTTTTATAGTTCTTCTTATGGTTTTTGTAAATATCTGGTTTCAAAAATAGAAATCCTTAGGTACAGTCCCAGGAAATCTTTACAGAATAGGTTTGTATAAGATATTCACTAAACACACCTGAAATTCTCAACTCTTTCCATGTTGCAAATAGCTAGTGGAGAAGGTCAGGGGTGCTACTGGTTTCCCACACTCTCAATGGCAGCTGTTCAAAGAGCTTGGTGTTTCAGAAGAAGCCAGCTGAGTGACCTTTTTAAGCCTAAATCTAGGATTTGCTCCTCTTGAATACAGTGGAAAAGCATCCTTTAGTGAACACAGAAGCAGGATCAGACCTGAATACCCCAATTGAAAATTGATCTTTCATTAATTTTCTTTTGGAATTTGTTGGTCTAGAGCATGTCTATGAACATACTTGATATTAAACAGATCTGCTTTGGGGAACACACTGAACCTTGACTGAAATGCATAGGAGTTAAATAAGACTCTGCTCATGATAGCGGTGTTTTGAAATATTTCTGTCTCATGTGTACAGCCCTCAGCATCCATGAGCCTATTTCAGGGAGATACAAGTTCATTTCTCTTACAATGCAGCCCAGTGAGATACATATGCATCCTGGTAAGGCATAACCTGATGCAACCCACTGTAATGCAGAAACACAAAGCAATCGGACTTTCTTATGCAGGCCAAAAAGACCTTCAGGCATCTATGGCAGATGTTACCCACTGATTTTCTGGCCTTATTTTCACCATGGAATTACATGAAATCTGCTTTGCTGCTCTGCTGCCTTTTAGACTAGCTGAGCAAGCTGGCTCTTCAGACAAAGCGTTGATGCAGCAAATGAGGTTATTCAGGCAGGGTGTGTTGTAGACAATACAGAAGGCCTATCGAAAAAGGCTAAGCTTTCTAGCTACATTCAAATGTGTAAAGTCAAATGGGGACACCATGTAGTCTAGCAGACTCCTGGGGTCTAACTTGGACTCTGACTCAGAGTGGCTTTGCGGGAATCACATTACCTTGTTCCGTCTCTGTCAGCTCAACCACACAATGGGCAGAACTTCAGTGAAAAAACACAGATGCTGCCTCTGAATTACCCTCTTTTCAGTAAATAAACCAACATGCATCTTTTTTTTTTTTAATGGAAAGATCCAGCATTTTCAATGCAAATACCACCTAAAAATGTCAGAACAATTTCAGCCTGGGGGGAAAACAAATTACTGTACTTAAATATAATGAATATTTTTATTGGGAAAGGAAAAGAGTTTCTTAAAGAAATCCACAAGTAAAGAAATAAAAATGGGCCTGGTTTTCAGTTGGCTTAAATCAACATAGCTTCTTTAAAATTAACAGTTATATTACCTGAGAGTCTGGCTCAGGAACTTCAGGAGAAATAAGATCTAAAGTCTTTTAGCCATAAAGATATAGGCACAGTACACAAGCACAAAAGAATTGCAAATGTGTGACACATTGTAAAATGCATTGCTGTAAATGTAGAGGTGTACCAAATATGGTTGGGGGAGGGTGAGAGCCTAGCTTTGAACTTTCATGAGACCCTGAGGTGATGAGGTGGTCTTGTCTCCATACAGAGATGATCATTTTTAAAAGTATGCATTTTAACAGCTGCATCTAAAATATCGCAGTGTTTCTCAATACACTGATGATAAACATTGGCAGTTTCTTCACATTAAGAAAGACTATTATTATTGTTAATGCTGGATGAGAACCTATAATTAACAAAAAAAAGCAGCAATTCTTAAGGGTTTATATTCTAAGTGTGGGGAAATAAGTGCAGTATCTCAGACAGCATTGGTGGTTACCTGATATCGTGATGACTCAATTATCCTGTCATTGCATACATTCACACTACATATTATTGGCTTTTCTTTGTGCCTTTTGAATACCTTTTCTAAACATCACTGATAATGGTGCAACATGGAGCATTTGTTAATACTGTAGACTTTGTGACCAGATTGCCAGCTAATGTAAGCTCATTTGTTGTGTTAAAATCAGTCGAGCGATTGCAATTTTTTTTTTAGCACTAGCAAGGTTGTTTTAGGACCATGACCAAAAGTACTGTTCTCCCCCCCCGCCCTCATATTCTGATGGAGATGGGTGAAATCCTATACACTTGTTAAATTTGTTTTTTTGTTCAGTACTATAGCCTGATAAGAACTTGGACAAGAAGATACATAGTAATAACAGGCACTTTGAATTAACAAAATGTTTAAATCTGAGCCTAGATTTGAGAATAGCTATTGGGCTAAACACCAACCAGGAATTCCTATAAACTGTCCCATGGAGTGAGATGCATTTATTTGGAAGAAAAGTAGCTGTTTTTGTCATGCAGAAATCCTCTCTCCCAAAGCAGTATGCATCACTCAGTCCATGATTTTTGCTTGTTGTTCTTTAGATAATGGCTGTTTTTCAGGTTTTGCAAAATTTAGATCAGAAACTTGCAGGCCCTACTCAGACGAAATGCCTACTGACCTCAATTTCCCTAGGAAAAGAGATGCTGAAGAAATAGAATGTTCTTCCCAAAGGAAATGTTAACATTTCATGATGAGTTTTCATACTAAATCAGAGTTGGAAGTTGAAATACAAAAATTTCACATAACAAAAAAATTCTGAAAAGTGTTGATAAAAGCACTTTGCCACTTCAGAACGACATTGTTTTGAAAGTACAGTGATACAAATGATGATTCTTAGTTTAGATTCAATAATTTGAAAAGACTTTAAAATCTTTCCTGTTCGGAAAACCAACAAGAAATGTGAAATGAACATTTTTAAATAGAAATCTTTGACAAAAACATATTCTCTAATGCAAATGTTTTTCAAGCAAAGAATTCAACCAGCTCCATCTACGAAAAATGACGACAGGATTGGGACCTTCAAAACCAGTTCAGAAAGGGACACATGAATATAACTTTGAGCACATATATAGTCCATTGTCTTGTAGGTCTTTTGTCCTGAGCATTTTGGTGCATTGGAGTCACATTACATGGAATAAATGAAGTTGCATGGTGTTAAACTAGTCTGAATTTTATGTTGAATTCTAATTTTTATTAAGATTGAACAACATTTGATTTCTCCTCCCACACTGGGCCACACACAAAGCCTAACTAGGACCATGAGGACTGATTAATTTTGTCCATTTTCTACTCTAAGTCTTGTCATGGGTATAAGAATGTTTTATAAAGGGGAACGTTAAATATAATTCTCCGATAACTCATTTTTGTTAGAGTGTAATGAAACCAGACAATGGTGCAAATTTATCACATCCTAGTGACAATTTTAATAGTGTGATCTCATCCTTTTCTTTAAGACTTCTAGGCCACATTGCTTTGTTTAATTCCAACCATTGATTAAAGGAATCATTTTCCTTAAGGGAATTGTAGAAGTCCTCATAGATCATCAATTCCAGTTACATGGATAGACAGTAACCTGGATTTAGTATTTTCTTCCTTCTAATTTAAACACATTCAAGAGTTAAGGAGTTATTTGTTATAAGGGACATCTAATCAAGAAATTCCTTTTTGAAAGAGGATTTTATCAAAAGTCAGGAAGTAATGATTTTAAAAGACTTCTTGAGTGATAATGTTCAGTCAATATCACTAGAGCAAGGACCTCACATTTATGAAACTTTACAATGCCTTACATTTATTCCTGAAATCTATTTAACGGGATATTGGTATAAAATACTCTTGTTGCTTATCCATAGTGAAGAGTAGAATAATAAACTGTCCTGAAAGTAAGATCTAATTGCCATCAGCACTATTTCCTAAATATTATACAGATTTTTCTTTCTATTCCTCAAGTGAAATCCTGGACTCCTTAAAGTCAATGGGAGTTTTGCCACTGAATTCAATGAGTCTAGGATTTCACCCATCATACGCTTCACTTCAAGCTAAAGCTGATTGGAACACCCTGATGGTATAGATGACCCAAAATATGGGGCAGCTGAGTAAGAATTTCAACCCAAACTTTACAAAAAGCTCTCACCATGAATGCATTTGGGAATTATTATTTTAAAAAAATCTGATTCTTCCTGGAATATTTGAACAAATTTTGCTTCTGTAGGTATACAGATGTCAGGCCCTACAAAAACAAAAACAACAAAAAGCCATAAGAGAAATAGAAATAGGTAGCTTAAGCATTTGTTTTGCTTTTTTATTACAAAACACTAGGTTTCTTAATTTATGTTTGTAGTAGGTTCCTGCAGTGGAGTTTAGGTTAATCTTGCATATAAAACAAATGCATATCTTTTAAAGTGTGCAGCAAAAGCTCATCTTCTCTTCTCTGGGTTAAGAAAAGTGAAATAAAGAATAGACTTTGTAATAGTCAGTTTGCTCTTTATCTTTCTTCTGTTCTTTGGAGGTAGACTTCTGGGTTTATTCAAATGTCAATTCCTAGTGTCTGGGATAGCTACATTTGTAAGGAAAATATACCTATGTCGATAAATTATTAAAGAAACCAGTGACAAGTAGAAAGGAGGAAAATAGCTCTTTGCATAAGTTCCTCAGATGGGTAGGTGGCTGAGGAATGTCTGCGGATGTTGAAAAGCTAAGCTATATATTTCTGCAGTCTTTGCTGATAATGACTTATGACTTCTCCCTCTGGATCAGAGTCCTGTGTTGTGCCCACACTCAGTCTTCAGAATGATTCCTCCTGCTTCAAGAATCCTGAGATAAACTTTTCCAACACTAGATTATCATGCCACTTAAGGCCATTATGTGCAGTGTTATGGAGAACTCCCTTTCACTTTAAGATTTCTATATCATTGCTGGGGAGGGGAGGCAACAGATTGAAAAGTGGGGTGGTCTGTCGTAATCCCAGCTGAAATAAATTTGTATGCACTTGGTAGCAACAATTCAAAATTTATGTATAGGTCTGTGTGACAGAGGCTGGAGGGGAAATGTATCAGCCCCAGATTAAATAGATCGCTGTTCCCAGGGTAGATTAATAAGGGCTGATCCAGAAACCTGCTAGAATGAGTCAGAGCAATCAGGCCAATTAAAACATTTGGAGCCAATTAGGAGGCTTCCAGACTCAAGGGAGCCAGAACACCTGGACACCAATTAAAAACCAGTTGAGACTGGTTTAAGAAGGCTTCCCTTCTGTTTGCTCAGTGTGAGAGGAAGGTACTGATTAGATGCAGTGGTTCCCAAACTTTTCGGCATCACACCCCCTTTTTGATTTTTGAGAAACCCTCAGGCCCTCCCCCAAAAAATAGCAGCAAAACTTGGGGTGGGATTGACGGGGGATGGGGTGTGTGGCTGGGTCACCTCATGTCCCCCTGGAATTTTTTCTTGACCCCCAAAGGGGGGCAGGCCCCCCCAGTTTGAGAACCAATGGTAGAGGAAGTGTGGTGGAGAGTCTGGGAGGGGAAAAAAAAGAGCAAGGAGATACCTGGAGGAAGAACCTCTGGTAAAGCAGGTGTGGGGGAAGGCTGCTGGGGAAGTGGACTAGGGATATGTAGCTGTCACACAGCTGTTACCAGAAACATTATAGATAGTTGGTATTACAGCGTCTCTGGACTGGAACCCAGAGAAGGGGGTGGGCCTAGCTCCTCCCTCCCCCCCGCTTCAGTACTAGGAAGAGACTGACTTTGGTACATGGGTTTGTCCTAACCTGTACCACTTGGAGGGGCCACAGAGGCTATGAAGTTTGGTTTCCCTTTTTCCCCATGCTGGCCAATGATGAGATAAGCTCCTCAAACAGCAAATTGAGGGCTGCTGTGAGCCTGAGGCAAGAGATCTGATTTAAAGCACAGGACCCACTAAGGTTAAGGAGGGGCTTTCTCACAGTTTATTACATAATTACATGGGTTAAAACTGTATTTGATTACATATACTTATTTGCTTCTATTTTAATGACTGTAGCTAGACACCAGAACTTCTATTGAGGCAGAAACTAGCTTAAACTTTTAAAATGCTGCTCTCAAGGTGATTATCCAGCAAATCTCTTCAGAGAGGTATGATCCAGTGTGTTTTTTCCTGGGTCTGTGACCCTTTCAGTGGCGGCCTGTCAATACAGGCGAACTAGGCAGTCATCTAGGGCGCCAAGATAAACGGCTGTTGAGGGCTTTGGAGGCAGGGGCGCTGATCGTTTGTTTCGCCTAGGGCGCCAGTTGCCGGCAGCTCATCTAGGGCCGCTCCTGGACCCTTTGCAATCCTGCCTATTAGAAGTACTGAGGAAATGGTGTCCCAGCAGTTCAAAGCTCCAAAAGTTGAAGCTCCTCTAACGCTATTAATTAATACTTGTGTTTATACTTGTAAAAGGGCTATTTTATCTGAATAGATATGTTGTAACAATAATAAACAGAATTGGCTTCATACTGCTGCATGAATTGCCATGCTGTCACAAGCCACTGAGCACCACAGCTTTGAAATGGGCAAAACTGAGGCAATCTGAATTTGAAAAGTTAGATAATCTTGAGGAGAGGGAAACAATTATTCTTGTCTTGATGTGAAAACATCTTTATAAGCTGGAAATAAGGAGCATTTAATAAAAATGGGGGAAGAAACCAATTTTTGAAAGATGCAGTACAAATGTCATACTTGTTAAGAAATATGACTTATTAATATTTCATTTGCCATGATGTGTGACAGGAATTCCCAGATTTGCATCAGGACTCTTGAGTACTTTATTCCAAGAGCACTTATCAACAACTGCTATCTATAAAATGTATTGTGTAAATCTGTTAAATTCTCTGACAGCAGTTATAGTCTCAGTTGCATCAGGAATTGGCAGTGTTTGCTGCTGCTTGGAGATTAACGGTATGCTAATTTATGGGAAAAAACCTCTCTCCCTTTCAATTTATTCCAATTCCCAAACAATAATCTCCATTAATTTTAATGATTTACTTACACAAGACAGCAATCTGTAGAATGTTTAGTTAACTCCTTTACCATGCAAGAATTTGGACCATGTCAATTAGGTGGCCAAGTTTTTAGTAAAAAAGTCAAAATGTAGCAACCCTCTTGTGTTAAAGAGTAAGAGGCAGTAAGAACCTCCCTTATGCTCATATATTCCTGAACTACCTGGATCTTGAGTCTAGGCACATAGCAAGAAGCAGGCCTACCTGCCCACTTACCATCTCGGAAACAAATGGGTGGAGAGGGATGAATTAACGGATTCTTGGCTCCACTTCACTTACCCATTCATTAGTCTGAGTATCAGTCACCACAGACAAGCTGCGTTCTTTTGAGTATAGCAGTGGAAGAATTGTTACTGACTCAGGCCACATCTACACCACAAACTTTGGATGGTGCAAGTTGCATTATCCTATAGCTAATGAAGTTTATACTTGCATGGGCATGAGCAGTACCTGTGTTTGCATCTATGCTCGCTGTCCTCAGTCCTCCAGTGTAGGGACAGGAGAATGGAAACTACACTGATCCTGGAGAAGTGAGTGGTGATTGTGCTCTGAAAGCTTCCAAAGCCAGGTTGCTTGGTCACTGGGAAATAATTTTGGATCTGAAAAATCCACTGGGGGGGACTGGTGACAGAAATGGGTAGGGGCATTAATAGTCTCCTGCTGTGTAGGACTGTGATTCTTAGCAATTTCAAGAAATAGACTTAGATCAGTGGTCTCCAAGCTTTTTAACCACAAGATCACTTTTTTCAATGTAAGTGCAATGTAAGATCTACCTCAAACCCAAATACCCTTCCCCCACTTCCTTCTTGCCCCTGCTCCACCCCTTCTCCAAGGCCTCACCCTGCTTACTCCATCCCCTTTCCTCCTCTATCCTCACTCACTTTCACCAGGCTGGGGTTGGGGTGCCGGCTCTGATCTGGGGCCAAGGAATTTGGCATATGGGAGGGGCTCCAGGCTTAGCCCAGGGTGGGGGGTTGGGATCCAGGAGGAGTTTCAGGGTCCTAACTCTGAGAAGGAGTTTGGGTGCAGGGGGACTCAGGTCTGGGGCAGGAGGTTGGGTATAAGAGGAGGTTCAGGGCTGGAAGAGGGGTTCAGGAAGCAGGTTCTGGCTGGGCACTGTTTAACTGAGATGGCTTCCGGGTGATGGAGCAGTGAGGTTAAGGCAGGCTTACTCCTGCCTTGGCCCTGCACCACTCCTGAAAGCAGCTGGCACGTACAACAATGGCTCCATGGCACTGGCATGTACAACAATGGCTCCATGTGCTGCCCCTCATCTACAGGAACTGAGCCCACAGCTTCCACTGGCAATGGTTCCCCATTATTGATCAATGGAAGCTGCAGGAGAGGTGTCTGCAGGCAAGGACAACATGTGGAGACCCCCTGCTCTGCCTCTCTCAGTGGCTGCAGGGACATGTCGACCACTTCCAGGAGCAGCAATTACCACAGGGATAATTATTCCAGCCACAACAGGTTAGGCATTTTAGAACTCACAACTCAAAGAATTAAATTTAAATGTAAGAGAAATGAAAATTATGAAATGCATAGACCAACTGTCATGGGGCTGACTTTCCTGCCCCTCCAGAGGGCTGGGGTAGGACCCTGAGTCTCTATATAAAGTCACTTTAAAACAGGGCCCACCAGCCTGAGTCTCGATGCAAAGTCAAGACAGGGCCTGCTGGCCGGAGTCTCTATGGAAAGTCAGTGACTGTCTCTTTACCACAGGGCCCACTGGCCCGAGTCTCTAGAGTCACTGGTCAGCCCTTTAAGGCAGGGCCCGTTGGCCCATTGGCTGGAGTCTTTTTTCACCAAGCTGGTGTTCGGTCCTTTAATGCAGGACTCACCAGCCCAAGTCTCTATTACCTGACACTGGTTGGCCCTTTAAGGCAGGGCTGAAAGGCCTGTGATGGCAAGTCTCTGGGTGGGGGGAGGGCGGCTCCCCTGGTAGGGGGACCCGGGCCCACCCTACTCCACCAGGTCCCAGCCCAGGGCCCTGTGAGTGGCAGGACAACCCACCACTCCCTCAGTGAGGAATCCATCTGAAAGGGGCCAAGGTTCCTGGGGTGGAAGAGGCTGCTCCTGCACCCTCCCCTGGGCCGCTTCCTACCTGGTCTGATGGCGTACCTTCCCACATTCTCGCAGGGTCCTTCGATTCCCCAGGGGCTGTTCCTTCCATGTAGGCAGCAGTGGAGATGTCCAAACTCGCACAAGCAGCTCTACTGTCTCCCCTCTGGGTGGCTGGTTGGGCTCCCCTCTGAGGTCCTTCTCCTCCAGCAGTCAGCCCAGACTGAGCTTCCCCACAGGCTTTTGCAGCTGGGCTACAAACTGAGCATGCCCAGCAGAGTTGTGGGGGGCAGGGCTCCTTTAGAAGCGTAACCTGGCTAAACCCTGTGAGTTCAATGCGGGGCTCCCTCGCCCCGTCACACCAATCAAAAACCAAAAATAACCCACTTTGCAAGCAAGCAGTAAAAGTAATAACAACAACCCCACCACGTATACATTGGGTCAGGAGATGAGAGTGTAGGACAGTGTGTGTGTCTTTCAAACACACTGTGTGAGTGACAGATTTGCATTGCCAAGCTCCCTCCATCCCCTTCTCTCTGTGTGGAAATAGGGTACAGGAGTGAGGGGAGGAGGGACACCCTGACATCAGCACCTACCTCTTCTCCCTCCCACACTCCGCACAACAAGCAGGAGGCTCCCGGGGGGGCAGCTCCAACGCATAGGGCAGGAACAGCATGACAGTGGATGGAGGGGCAACTGAAGTGCCAGCACTTGATAGCTTCTGGGCCAAACCACTCAATCACCTGATAGAGGCTCCAAGATCTACCAGTAGATCCCGATCTACTGGTTGAGCACTGGACTTAGAGCAAAGTTGTTCCTGAACCGTGATAGGGTGATATATGGCATGTTTCCCTATTTTGCCATCAGCCCACCTTACAACTGAATACATCAAGAGAAAGGGCTATTTCCCCATGCTTATGCAAGCACTAGTGGATGATGGGATACCAGTGGTGGATTTAAGCACAAACTACATCTTAGTGCCACAGATGAGAGGGGCCTCTAAATACAAAAACATTATGGCTATGTCTACACTGGCAGCTTATTGTGCAAGAACAGTCGTTCTTGCGCAAAAACTTGCCTGCTGTCTACACTGCACGAGCATTCTTGTGCAAGTAAATTTACAGTATAGTGTTGTAAAACAGGGCTTCTTCCGGAAGAGTTATTCCTCTCCCCACGAGGAATAAGCCCTCTTGTGCAAGAGCTCTTCCACAAGAGGGCAGTGTAGACAGGCAACATGAATTTATTGCGCAAGAAGCCCCTATGGCTAAAATGGCCATCAGAGCTTTCTTGCACAAGAGTGTCCACACTGCCATGGATGCTCTTGCGCAAAAGCACATGGCAGTGTGGATGCGCTCTTGTGGAAGATTTTTTGCACAAGAGCTCTTGCGCAAGAACTCTTTTGCAGAAGAAGCTGCCAGTGTAGACGTAGCCTATTAGTTTTTATTTGCATTCTTGCCTATGTACTTGATATATCTTAGGGCATCAGCATTCTTAATCCAGCCCAGTGGATTTATTATTGATAACAATGTGGGCTGGTCACGGAAGGTGCATGACACAGGAATCTTGAAGAACACAGGACTGTTCCAAAGATTCCCATAGGGATTTTCTTTTGTAAGTAGTGGATTACCATTAGCAATGTGGAAATGCCGCCAGTGATTCTGGGTGACCCAGCCGGCCTCTTTCTCTCCATAAGAAGCTATACACTTTCCAGCTTGGCTGTGCAAAGCCAGAATTCAGCTACTGGATCAGTAGGTGCAGAATGACTGTGTAACCATATTTTTGGTAGATTACACGTCACTGGTAACATCTACTCACTAGGTTAGATCTCAGTAAGTAAAAATCCCTGTGGTTATAGATCCATACTGAGTACTTCATAACATGTGGGAGCTAAAGGAAGAAAAGCTACTGTGAGGGGCAAAGTAGAGTGACTGTTTGCTGAATTCAAACTTTTGACTCCAGAGCTGTTCTATAAGGGTATGTCTAGACTATATCCTGCTGTCGCCAGAGGGATGTAAATTAGAAATACTGACATTGTAAATGAAGCGAAGATTTAAATCTCCTGTGCTTCATTTGAATAAAAATGGCCACCGCGTTTTGCCAAGTCAGCAGTTTGTCAGCAAAAAAGTGGCTGTCAAGACGGGGATCGGGCGACAAAGAAAGCCTTTGTCGGCCGATCCCTTATGTCTCGTAAAACGAGGTTTACAGGATCAGCCGACAAAGGCTTTCTTTGTCGCCTGATCCCTGTCTTGAGAGCTGCTTTTTGCCGACAAACTGCTGACTCGGCAAAACGCGGCGGCCATTTTTATTCAAACGACGCGCGGGAGATTTAAATCCCTGCTTTATTTGCAATGTCGGTATGTCTAATTTACATCCCTCTGGTGACAGAGGGGATGTAGTCTAGACATACCCTAAGAGCCCAACTTAGAGCTGTATGTTTGAGAGAGGGCTGGTCTACACTGAAAATTTACATTGACATAGTTAATGTTTCTTAGGGGTATGCTTGCCTAAACCTTCTGGTGCACATAGAACTAGGCTGACCAAAGAATTTGTCCATCAGCCTAGCTAGCTCTTTTCAGGGAAGTGGATTAAGCACAATGAAGGAAGGACCACTCCCATCACTCTAGTGAGTATTTACACTGAAACGTGACAGTGGTGGCGTAGTTGTGCCACTGTAACTTTTTAAGTGTAGATGTACCCAGAGGCTTTAAAGGTTCATTTCCAACATCAGACATCATAATGTTCTGTCCTGAAAGACATTATGTGCTATTTTAGTTTCCTGCTGGTAGTTGTACTATTATGCCTGCTGCAGAGTTGAAATACTGTGGGGCCTGAGGCTCTGCCTGCCACTACAAATATGGTGCTTCCTGTACTTCTGTAAATATGGTTGGATGTTTTCCCGAGGCTGTGAATTCTGAGTTGGTTGCTGTGCATTTGGGAAGTAGTGCTTGATTTTTTTGACTGCCGTTATGTATTCTGTAATATCTAAAAAACAAAACTTTGAGTACAAAAAGTCTGTGTATAAAATCAAAGCGCAAACAAACGCATGCAATGCCATAACAGACTTCAAACATTACTTCCTTTCTGGTAGGAATTTTAAAAGTTTTACCCTGTGTAACCCATCCCTGAGGCATGGCGGAAGCCGCAGCCTTTTCCACCGCAGAGGCCTTGGTCGTCATCTCATCTATAACGCCTCCATCCAGGATAATCTGTCTAGTGCCAACAACACCGAGGGCCTGTCCCTTAGGAAAGTATGTAACACCCAACCCCATACAGAGGAGAGTCAAAGTACACAAAGTTAAATAGCTAGCTCAAGTTCCAGGGTAATAAAACAGTACCCAGGCCTTTTTTAGGTATGGGGAACTCAGGATAGTGAACAATAGAAAAAGGAGTTAAGAAAAGACAAAACTACTATATAAACTTTACCCCTCTGAACACTTAGTGCCAATAAGTACCACCCTGCTTCCTCCAGTGTCTGCATAGACAAAGGCTACGTCTATACTGCTTCCTTCTTGCGAAAAAGCCTATGCAAATGAAGCATGGATTAGCAGCATATTGCCATGCTTCATTTGCATAATTAGGGGCCGTTTTTGTGCAAGAGGCTTTTGCGCAAAAAGGAGTTGTGTAAACGGCTCCTTTTTGCACAAAACCCCCCTCTTGTGCAAGAGCCGTTCTTCCTGAAAAAATAGGAAGAATGGCTCTTGCCCAAGAGGGGGGTTTTGAGCAAAAAGTAGCCGTCTACACAGCTCCTTTTTGCGCAAAAGCCTCTTGCGCAAAAACGGCCCCTAAGTATGCAAATGAAGTGTGGCAATATGCTAATCCATGCTTCATTTGCATAGGCTTTTGCGCAAGAAGGAAGCAGTATAGACATAGCCAAAGTATGCTTAGGCTCTGGTTTTGATGGGTGGTACAGCCTGAAATCTGTTGTTGATTTAAAAGTGAATGATGTTGTAGCCATGCCTCTCAAACTCTGTCCATATACTAGTTGTGCTTCTCTCATAGACGTGAAGATATCCGGGATTGGAGAGATATAGTCTGCCCCAAGAATGGTTTTCAGGAAAAGAGAGGAAGGCTTAAAGTAAGACCCTGGTTGCAATTGTAACTCTGTGTGACGTTTTAAAATAGGTGGAATATGGGGATTTTTTTTTTTTTTTTTTGCATTTTTGTAATGTTTACTTGTCCTGTTTTGCATATGTTCTATTCTGGTAAACCATCTGTACTCTTAACTGATTGCATCAAAATTCTGAGAATGTAAAATATTAGAGGGGGAAATTGTGAAGAATGTAGTGTAATTAATAACCAAATTACCCTTCCACGTGTTTTCTTTTTGTTGTTGTTGTAGTGTTGGCTGGGGCCAAACCTCAGAATGCTTCCTGTACAAACAAGTATGTATCCTTGAAGGGACTGGCATAAAATAAAAACTGTCCCAAGCCTCCACCCAGAAATCTCGTTTGATCCTGTCCACCGCCAGAAGTGGACACACATGCTCCTGTTAGATTACAGTTAATCTAGAAATAGTGCCAAACAGCACTGGAAATCTAATGCAAACACGTCTTCAAATTTTCATCCCACTCAAATAGGGGTTCGGATTGGGGTTTGGATAAGTTTCTGCTAAGCATCTATGATATTTAGGTACTTACTTTAACCATGTGTCAGTCCTCTTTGGTCTATCTTCTTCCTCATCCTTCTGTTTGTTTGTTTTTCCACCCTCATCTAATTTTAGCTGCATTAGCAGATATGAATTTCTCCTGACCTTCCTTTTCCTGATTCCAAACTCTCCCCCACAGCTTCTGCATTTCTTTCCCATCTCCACTTCGACTTACTGTTTTCAGTCTCTGATCTTCCAGTGTCTTCCTTCCCATGTCCATGGCTTCTTCCACCATGGATTAAATTCTTGTCATAGAGCTAGTGGCTAAAGTGAGAAATAATTTAACTCCTCTCTGGCTGTGAAATGCAATGGTACTAATGTGGAGTTTACTGATTATCTACTGACAAGTTTATGGTCTTTTAAAATTAATTATATGGAAGTTAAACATAAGAGGCATTCATTTTATTTGGAAGTCTGAAATCTTCTGTGTGTGTGTGTGTGTGTGTGTGTGTGTGTGTGTGTGTGTGTGTGTGTGTGTGTGTGTGTGTGTGTGTGTGTGTGTGTGTGATTATTTTCATCCTTATATTTTGTTATCCAAATGAATTTTTCTTCCAACTATAAGACATTCACTTTATTTTCATTTGTCCTTCTACCTAGGAGTCCTCACTTCAGAAAGCTATTGTACTTAAAAAACAGCTACCACTAGTCTAAAATTGCCTGTTGCCTTGGTAATCCCAATGCATGCGTACTTGCTGATTATCTGTGTTTGAGAGTTGCGTTGTTCGCAGTGCGCTGCCTCTGCTATGTTTAATCTGGGATAATGGCAGCTTGAAAAATTCCTTTTGTTCCCGGTGTTTCCAGTCTCTACAGAAGAACTTTTTAGGTCGGCAACTTTTACAATAAATTGTGAACTTCTGTGTAGGTGTCTAGTGCTTTTGACCCCACTTCTACCAACTCAAATGACCTTGGAGCCACAGTACTGGAGAACTGCAGAGAATGAATTAGAAGCTTGCAATTGAGACCAGTGCGATGAACTTGTCATGTATTTATATATATATATATATATATATATATATATATAACACTCTTATTCTGTGTGCGCACACAAGTGATGGGACACACAGAATATACAATTTGCAACAATGTGTGGCATTTGGGCACTGTTTGTTTATATATATAAATGATATCTTGAGTAACCAATTTACTTCCACATAGGTGGGGGGGGCATCACCTGGAATAGTGTCACAAGAACGGACATATTGGGTGAGACCAATGGTCCATCTAGCCCAGTATCCTGTCTGCTGACAGTGGCAAATACCAGATGCCCCAGAGAGAGGGAACCCAACAGGTAATCTTCACATGATCCCTCCCCTATCACCCATCTCCAGAGAAACAGAGGCTAGGGACACCATTCCCTGGCCATTGATGGACCTAACCTCCATGAATCTATCTAGCTCTCTTTTTGAACCCTGTTAAAGTCCTAGCCTTCACCACATCCTCTGGCAAGGAGTTCCAGAGGTTGACTCTGTGCTGAGTGAAGAAAAACTTCCTTTTGTTTGTGTTAAACCTGCTGGCTATTTCATTTTGTGACCCCTAGTTCTTATATTGTGGGAATAAGTAAATAAGTTATCGTTATTCACTTTTTCCACACCAGTCATGATTTTATAGATCTCTATTATATTCCCACCCCCCGTAGTCTCCTCTTTTCTAAGATGAAAAGTCCAAATCTTTTTAATCTCTCATCACATGGGACTCATTCCAAACCCCTAATAATTTTTGTTGCCCTTTTCTGAACCTTTCCCAATGCCAATATCTTTGAAATGAGGCGACCACATCTGTACACAGTATTCAAGATGTGAGTGTACCATGGTTTTATATAGAGGCAATAAGATATTTTCTTTTATTCTCTTTCCCTTTTTTAATGCTTCCTAACTTTCTATTTGCTTTTTGGCTGCTGCTGCACACTGAGTGGATGTTTTCAGAGAACTATCCACAATGACTCCAAGATCTCTCTCTTGAGTATTTGTACCCAAATTAGTCCCCATCATATTGTATGGGTAGTTGGGATTATTTTTTTCCAATATGCATTACTTTGAATTTATCAACATTAAATTTCATTTGCCATTTTGTTGCCCAATCACTTAGTTTGGTGAGATCTCTTTGAAGCTCTTCACAGTTTGCTTTGGTCTTAACTGTCTTGAGCAGTTTATAATTATCTGCAATTTTGCTACCTCACTGTTTACCCCTTTCTTTATATCCCTAATAACCTCAGCCATGAAGACTGAAGCAAAGAATTCATTTCGCTTCTGTGCAATGATTTCATGTCTTTGAGTGTTCCTTTAGTATCTCGATCATCCAAGGGCTCCACTGGTTGTTTAGCTGGTGTCCTGCTTCTTGCTTCTGATTTACTTAAATGTTTTACTGTTACTTTTTGAGTTTTTGTCTAGCTGTTCATCAAACTCCCTTTTGGCTTTTCTTATTATATTTTTACACTTAATTTGACAGTTTATGCTCCTTTCTATTTTCCTCACTAGGATCTGACTTCCACTTTTTAAAAGAGGTCTTTTTATCTGTCACTGCTTCTTTTACTTGGTGGTTAAGCCACAGTGGCGCTTTTTTGGTTCTCTGTTTTTTTAAATTTGGGGTATACATTTATGTTGCACCTCTATTATGGTGTCTCTGAAACGTTTCCATGCAGCTTGCAGAGATTTTACTTTTGTCACTGTACCTTTTAATTTCTGTTTAACTTCCTCAATGTTGTATAGTTCCCCTCTTTGAAATTAAATGCTAAAAATTACAAAGGGTACTCCTACACAAAGCCCACACTTTCCATAATTTTGTTTTATGCATGTTATCTCATTTTTCAATGTTTAATATGTGCATATCAGTGCAAGACCTGTACATAAACACTATACTACTTTTAAATCCCAGTTGAGTAGTATAGACTCACCATAACAATCACCTCTCCCATTCACTTCTAATTAAATTTGATTATACAGATGGGCTTTGCATCATTTTTGAAGTTTAATAAATTTGTGTAGGTTATACCAATATGACTATATAAATTCAAAAAGCAAAGACTATACTTTAGAACTGGTCTGAAGATTCCATTCTGGGAAGTCAGCATTTTTTGTGAAATAATAATTTCAATACAATTGTGTTTAGAAAAAAAGAATTCTGAAAGAATTGGGTCCAGACAGATTAGAGGATAGGGCCAAAAGAAATCTGAGGTTCAACAAGGACAAGTGTAGAGTCCTGCACTTGGGACAGAAGAATCCCAAGCATTGTTACAGGCTGGGGACCGACTGGCTGAGTAGCAGTTCTGCAGAAAGCAGCAGGGAAGCTACCACACAACCATGGTCCTATCTTCAGCCCTTTCATCCCAGCTGGGGCAAGAGGCGAGCCCTGTGGTGGGTGGCCCCTAACTGCTCCAGGGGCAAAGGGTGCTGGGCAGGACGGCAGCATGGTGCCAGGTGCCCTGAGCCAGGCCCCGGCTGCAAACACCAGGAGTGGCCTTCTCCCCTCCCGCTTGGGGTCGACTGTCTACCACCCATTGGGCTCCACCACAGGCAGGACCAGAACGAGGCGTCCCCTAGTCCTAGCCAAGCAGCAACTGCCCACCCACGGGACTGGTTCAAGGGAAGGTCCCAGTGGCAACCCAGCAGGGGAGAGGTTAGGCAGAAGGGTTTGGCACCCTTGGGCAGGGCATTGCCTAAATGGGCTGAAGGCTCCTAGCAGCCTGAATAGGGCAGCTGCAGTTCTCCACTGAGCTGCAAAGGAACCGGGTTGGGTAAAATATCATTCAGATCCCACGGCCCGGCAGTTGGCAAGCCTCATTCATTGTAGTGTTAAAAATGTATCCTCTGAGGATAGGGCTGCCTAAACCCACATGTTGACTGACAGACGTGGGTCTGCTGTTTTTCTTATGACAAGGAAGGTCCCACTAGGGTCTTGTAATTTACTGCTTCAAAGGATGCTCTTATTCGTCTTTGCCCTTCATCGTTTATGTTTGTAAACATGGTGCAGATGGAGGACTGAGTGCTATGTAGCTTAGATTTTAATAGTAAATAACCATCAAAAATATGTTCCTAATATAAACTCCCCCATTTTTACTGTGATTTTGTAATGGTAACTTTGGAGTCTATATTGTTGTTTTTCTATAGCAGCAATTTATTTCTTAGGATTATTTGATTTAAAGGCTGACTGACGTTCTGGATTGGAGTCAAAATTTACTTCACTTTCCTTTGATCTGACAATAAGATGCCCTGTGTGAATTTATTTTTATTCTCTGGGCAGCACTTTAGTGCTTTTTCACGTCACCACTTGTGAACATAAAGACCAGGTTGAAAGCACCTATTTTCTTTTGAAAATCCCACTAGTTACCTAAATACCTTTAAAAATCTGGACTTCTATGGAATCTTTTGCAAAGGCAAATTTCTACTATGTGTATTTATGTTTAGTAAAAAAATAGCCAAGACTGAACACCACAAGAATTAAAAGATAGTGTATTATGCACCATAAGTCATGAAGTTAATTATGTTTTGGGTGGTTCTCTTTTAGTGCCTTTAGGGTGCACTAGCTAGTAGCTACATGCATGTATTGTTCCCTCTCCCAAAGAATCGATATATAAGCACATTACTATAAAATGCAATACCATTTTGAACTTCTAGTAATACCGTCCCTCCGCCCCTCCCCATTAATTGAAAATTTTACTGATTCTTGCTTGAGTAAGTAACTCCTCATCCTGCAAACGTTGAGACGCTTTATTTATTTGTTGCATGCTTCTTTTTTCCTTTTAATATTATATCCTGTTGTACCATAAAAATATGTAGCATACATTTCAGTGATGATCTTTATGCCAATAAGTTTACTTTTTTGTGCTGCCAAAATCAAAGACATTTTAAAAATGAATTATTCCCTCATTCCTTTGCACTGTTGAGAGGGAAGCACAACACTTCCCTCACCTACTTTGTTTTTTGGTGAAAATACAGTGTCTTGTTTCAACAATGTTTTTACAACGGGATAGCAAATGCATGTTAGTTGCTCTGTGGTGAAAACACAAATTTTCATAGCACTGGGGAGCAGTGCCACTGATGGGTGTGGCACCCATCCGAACAAGCACATATGACCTCATTGCTGGCGCACAAGACAAAACTCATTCCACTCATGGATGGAAAATCTTAGAGGGAACACTGGTCACACTATGCTCCTTGTGTTGCCAGCCTGTATCCCTACCAGAAGCACTAGTACCAATTTTAACTGCAAGGATGGGGCATTGTTGGACAGATTCTGAAAGGCAGCAACGGTAGATGTGAGCAATACAGTGTTTATGCTGATGCTGCATCACCCTAAATACACTGACATAAGCACTATACCTCTCATGGAGGTGGAGTTAAGTCGGGGTAGTTGGTGAGTTACATCAGTGGGAGCTATATTGAATGTAGATCCTTAGAGTTCAGTTGATGTAAGCTACTGTATGTTAACCGAACTCTGTAGTCTAAACCAGGCCATAGTAACAGTTTTCTATAAACTACTACAAAACATAACCTGGACAGAGAATTTGTCATTGTTTGCACAAAGGAAAATCAGGCACATAGACTTTTGACCTTTTGGGACAGGGGAAAATAGCTTTATTCATTTGTTTTTCTTGAAAACTGTAAAAACAGTGGTGTGACAGTTTGTGTCCCTGGGGTGTAGTCTGGAGCATGGGTACCACCAAATGCAATGGAGGAGAAATCTAGGGGGATCACCAGCCACACGATGCTTCCCCCTGCTGCTAGGGTAAGATCTGGAACAACTACCCTCTGCCCCAGGCTCACCCCTTGCTCAGACCTAGGCTCCATGGCTTCCCCCAGCCTAAGCAGCCCGGGGGAATAATGGGGTTGGAGAGCCAGTGCCAGCAGCAGAGGGGTCTGCCCCTCCTTCACTCATAGGCAGCAGCATTGGAAGCAGAGCAAGGTGACCCCATTGCTTTCCTCCCCTAGCCATTATGTCACACTGCTCTTTCCGAAGAGTGTGGGGTGGTGCTGCCCCCTTCCCCGCTGCGGAGTGGCTGGGAGAGCAAAGCAGCTGGGCCGCCTTGCTCAGCTTCCTCTGCCACTGCCAGGAATTGGGGAAAGGGAGCACAGCCCCCTGCAGCTGGTGCCAGTCCCCTCGTCCCACTAGTCCTCCTGCCAACTGCTGTCTGGCACCTTTGTCCACAGCATTAGTGGGTACCTGACGCATCGTACCTCCTACACATCCCCTCCCAGGTGCCACTGAGCTCCCTGGTTCACCAGTCTGGACTCCCCTCTTACACTGTGCTGATGTGACAAGCTCTAGACCCACTCCAGCACTCAAACAAGCAAGGACAGTGCCAGCTGCCCTTGCATGCAGGCTCTGGTCAGCCCTTGCATGAAACAATAGAGAGGCTACAGCCTGACCAGTGTGGAAGTATTACACAGTTCGCCCCTCCATCAATGTGGAGAGGACAATGCGTGACAGCTCTTATTAACTGAGCTGAGATTTTTTTTTTTTTAAGACACTTTACTCAAAAGCCCATTGTTTAGTTAAACTTTTGTATGTTTTTATTTTACAGATAACTTTTTAAGTGGTAGAAAACTGATCAAAGCAGATTGCATAAGATATTACACTGTCTCACATACTAGACAGGATTAGTATCAAGCTGTATCTCATCCAATTAGTGCAAGCAGGCTAGCTTTTGCATACACTGCCTGGCTTCCTTCTTTCCTGACATGGGACCAGAACTTCCCACAATTCAGACTCTGCTGCTTAGGTGTTTCCAGGAGTTCTTTTGTACAGGGAGTAAAGCGAAGTGGTAATGCCATTCCCTACCTCTTATAGTCTCTCCATATGTGGAAACACCTTTGTTCCAAGCCCAGTTTGTGGAAAAGCACAGTATCATGTGATCTGGTCACATGCCCTTGCATGCCTTGCTGAGTCATAACAGCCATTAGCTACATGTTTGTCACAGAGGTCATGGAAGTAACAGATTCTGGTTTTCTGTAATCTTGGTGACTTCTGCAGTGGCCAGTCTGGCTGACCCCAGAGTTGCCCAAACAGTTGGCTCCAGGACCAGCTGGTCAGGTAGCACCAGACAGCCACACCAGCCACTGCTTGAAATAGCTCTGCAGCCAGTTGCTTCAGCTGCTGTCAGAGCTGCCCTGGGGCCAGCTGCACCAGGTGATGCTTAGGCAGTCCCTGGAGTCAGCCAGATTGGCTGGCCTCTCTGTGCGCAGCTGGCCCTGGGACTGCCTGAGTAGCCACCAGTGTGACTTACCCCAGGGACCACATGAACAGCAGTCCCTGGGCAGTCAGAACAGTCACTTATGCAGTGACCCTAGAAGCTGGTGCAACTGGCCCTGAGCATCCCCACCAGCAGTGGCCTCCAAGAAGTAGCCTGGATATTTATAATATCAGTCATGGAGAGGTGACTGGCCATGAATTTTTGTTTATTGCCTGTGACCTGTCCATGACTTTTAGTAGAAATACCTGTGACTAAATCACAGTTTTACCCTTAGGCTGTCTGGAGCATTGTAGTGGTCAATTGCGGAAGAACTCATTTTCAGAAATATCCCCCATCTGGGGAGCCTGTCTCCTCCACCCCCAAGGCCCTGTTTTCTTTAATGGCCATTACTTTGAATAGGCCCTGGACAATCATCTCTAGACTAGAAACATCATCCCTAGTGAGTGTTAGCCGGACGATTACACCTATATTTCAAATGTGATTACAATATTTGTAGCTTCAGGGGGAAAAGATACATGCATATAAATAAGATAATCATGTTCAGCAAATCTTAACTCCTCCAATGATTCCTCATGTGATGCATTCTGTTCAAGATACATCATAGTTATGTCATAATTACATTAATCCTACCACTGCAATGCATCTGGGGCTCAGAGTATCGCAAATAATTTCCTAAATTGTGTGATCACATGCTGGGAATTGAGCGTTGTGGCTGATAGAGTACTTTTTGGAAACATAAGCAATGTTAAATGGGATGAAATTATTCAACCAATTGGTTTTCACTTTTTGATCAAAGCTAATAATCAAATGGATTGCTTTTGCTTTTTTATTAATGAGAATTTTTCACCCAAGTCCCTTAGCAGCTTTGAAATTCTGATCCTTAACTTGTTTGTTCATGTAAGATAGACTGTGCATATGTTGTTTTTCTATTTCCTGTGTCAAGGCTTTTCTTTCAGAATCAAAGTGCGTAACTCAAATTGTTCCTGTTTTTTCTTTTGATATTCAGTTTTAAGATTTCTGTTGTGTGAGTTGCAGGAGCAGGGGCGAGGAAATGGCAACCCAAAAGGATTTTGAGCCAAATTATGTAATTTTTAGATAGGGAAATTGGATCTGAATACTGTTCTTTGCTGGGCAATCTCTCTGTCTGTGTCTGTGTTAAAAAAACAGATATTTTTCAGCTCTTCTTTACTTATAGGCTGGGCTATTCCCTTGGGAACATTATGAAAGCTAAAATGGCACAAAACAGATCTAGAAGAGGTGGGAGTAGGAGAGGAAAGAGAAACTATCGAAGACGGATACGTCCGTCAGATGAAGGATTTTCCTTCCTAATATTCAGCTACTCTAGGCTTAAAAATAAGTTGAAGAGCAAATATTTGATATAAAATATGTTAGGAGCCATGAATAGTAGATTTATAGGTAATAGAACTGAAAATCTTAAAAATTTTTGTGGCGTTTAAAAATTAGGTTGGGTCCTGCTGTCACTTCCCATGTACCTGTTGTTGTAACTTTTGCATGTAAAAATGGCTGCCGAATACAAATACATGGCCTATTAAGTGAAGAAAAATACTTCCATCAGTGAAGACGCACTCACGCTCGCTCACTCTCTCTCGCTCGCTCCTTTTTTTAATCTTGGCCTGTGAATCCTAGGCCCCAGTCCAGCACAAGGACTTGCTTAATTTGAAGCATATGCTTCATTTCCTTTGATTTCACTAAAAAAAAGGTGTTCTTTTGCTCTGAGTGCATGTGGTTAACACTTCTTCAATATTTCATAATAAACTCTTTGTAGTGGGTCTGAGTAGCTGCCCACTGACCCAGAGGGGGAGGAACCCCTCCTAGAACTCTGGTGGGCAGCACCTAGCCCCAGCATAGCACCTGACTGGAAGTCAGGAGGTGGGGCCAGAACTATAAAAGGCCATCCTAAGAGTCCAGTCACCACCCAGCCGCCAGAGGCCTCCCCTGCACACCTAAGCTCAGAGGTAGACCTGAAGGAAGCCGAGGACTGGCCTGGACTGCTGGGGCTACAGTTGGACTAGGACCTGGAGGAACTGCTCACCTAGCCAGAGGATCCAGCCCCACAAAGCACAGAGGACCTGCACTGGAGCCAGGTACATGCCAAGGGGGAGAATGGAAGCAGACCAGGGATAGCCGACAGTAGTTTGTCTGGGGTCAGTGTGTTGCCGTCAGGATCCCCGCTGGCCCAGCAGCAGACTGCTCTGCTGCTGTTAGGGCCCGGACTCAGATGCAGTGGAGTGGGTGGGCCTATGTTTCCCCCCTGCCACCCCATCCCTGCGTGGCAGTCTCTCCCCTTGGCTGTTCAAGGCCAATAGCTTCCATTGCCAGACCCCTGCCTGAGCAAGGGGATCCAAGTGTGTGCGCGCCAATTTGGACTTGTGACTGTTGTTGCCCAATTCTGAACCAGGGCCTGGGCTTACTATCTGTGACTGAGGACTGACCTAAGACGGAAGCCCAGTATAGCTGATTCCCCAAAAGAAAGTGTGTGTGTGTGTGTGTGTGTGTAGTGGGTCAGAGTGGCCACCCACTGACCCAGAGGGGGAGGAGCCCCTCCCAGAGTCCTACTGGGCTATGTTCTTCCAGAACACCAAGTCCCTTGCATAAATACTCCACTTTGAGAAATATCTATATGTTGTAGTAGAATCAATTGTGGGCAGCAGAGACTTACTGAGTTACTTGCCTTTTAGCCCTGGTCTACACTAGGAAGCTATTTTGAAATACCACCCCCTTCCCTATTTTGAAATAAGCAGAGCATCCACAGTACCAATCCTATTATTTCAAAATAATGGGCTGGATATTTCAAAATCTGAACTTCCTGCTTTCCTCCGGGGGGCGGGGGAGTTTATTTCGACATGGTTATTTTGGGAGTTATTTCAAAATAACTAAATTCCCTAATGTAGACATGCCCGTATTGACAGCTGAGATGTAACAGGAACAAGTGGCTGGGCTAACATTTACCAATTGTTTGTGTTAACTCAGGTTAATTGGCAATTAATTCAATTTATAACCCAACCAAAATTTCTAGACAGATCTTTTCCCTGATATCCTTTTTGATGTCTCTTGAGTGTCTGCATTCCTGTTTCCTCCTTTTCTTCACTCACCTTAGTCTTGTCTATAGTCTTCAAAATCCAAGCAACCGAGATACCATCAGTGTTTAATTGTGCGCAGTGTTTTCCCATTCCACTCCAGTGTATAAGGAGCTTTTAAATATAATAATCAGTTACATTTTTTGTGCTGAGGGCCAATACAATCCGTTGCTTACTAGCATCCATCTGTTGCAAAGCACATAGCACCTGACATTGGGGTGAGTTTATGAATAGAGCACTGAGAGCAATTAGCATTTGAATTAAAGCTACCTGTGGATAACAACAGGTGATTACCCTATTTAACAGCTGCTAAGTAGTGTTATTTGCCAGCTATGGAGCACAGGCAGAGTGAATTGTATGCATACAAATGGGAGTTACTGTGCATACATATAGAGGAAAATTAACTGGATTTTAAAAAATAAATTGCAATTATGATATATGGGCATTAATTCTAAACACGCAGTCACTGGCAGCGTGTTAGCTACATCAGATTTGGGGAACAACATATTCAATGTTAGATTGCAAAAAATGTTTAAAAACTATCATTTTGTTCAAGTCAAAGCTTGATGTCAACAATCATTTTAAAAGTGATTCAGCTTCACATGAACTGGAAAACCTGTACGAATGAAGAACTTTGCATGAAAAATAACCCGTCTACAATGCAGGCTTATCAATTGTGAGTCTTTTAAAAGTGTGGTATTGTTACCATTGTAGTTCACCAAGCCTCCACCTCCTATTTTGTAGCAAGAGGTAGCATGTTATTAACTCTCCTGTACAAGGAGGTTCTCATTGAACATTGCTTAGCATGTAGATGTGCAACTTCCTTTTGGATATATGCAGATTCTGCCCACTGGTTCTGCATCCAATGCTATCTTTGCACATTTTCCTTTTGGTTGCACCAATTTACATCAGCAACTTTTTCCTTTGCTTGAAGTTGTTCTTGTAAATTTATCTGATGCACGGTTTTTTTAGTGCTTTTTAAAGGCTTTCAAAACAGATTCTATTGTAAAAGAGTTCTTATTTGAGAGTGGTCCCCGTGGTCGGTGCACTGCCGCCAACCCCATTTTTCAGAGCAGTGTCCCTGGGGCTGTGCATGCATGTGCCTCAGGCTGCATGCTCCTACAGTGCAGGCATCATGCATGTGCAAGCCCTTCCTTCCCTTCAGTTCCTTCTCTACTACCTCTGGTCATAGACGGAGCTCAGCAGTGTTCCCAACCTCGTTCTGCGTTTAGATAAGTGAACCAGTTTTTTCCCTGGTCCTTACCTTCAGTTAGCGAGTTATTCCCTTGTTGGCGGTTGGTTAAACATTTTTTTTCTTCCAAGTTGTTTTTTTCCCCATAGACAGTTAGTCTTGGCAAGTGCCATGCACAGCTCCCTGGGTTTCAAGCGTTGTTCCTCCTGTAAAGACTATTCCTGTGTCGGACGGACAAGCTCAATGTGTTCGCTGCCTTGGCAAGACTCATGTCTCTCAGAAGTGCCCTCACTGCACCAAATTGAAAGTGATAGCGCAGCATGACAGAGATCTACGCCTCAAGTTGATTTTACCTGAAAAATTGATAAGCCCAGCCTCAAATCCAGGCCAGGAATCTGATAAGCCCCGGGTGCAAAAGGTCAAAAAATCTTCAGAGAAATGTGCCTCCACATCACCTCAGGAGGCTCTGGCACCTAAACGATCGTCTCCGACCCTTACGGTGCCGAAAGCGACTCCGGCACTGCGTCTGAGTACCTATCATGCACCGGGCGTGTCCAATACCTCCAGTACCACTGTGGAAGAGGCAAATGCAAAGCCCTGCTCTGAAGCCATGGGCTTGAAGTTGCCTGCCTTGAGTGCTGTTGCAACTTCTGGCACTGACGTTTCATTGTTTGCACCACAACTGCCTCCAGCGCCAAACACAATGTCTAGCACCGCTGTCGGCATTGACATGGCACTGACAGTTTTACCTGCCCACTTGGTGCCAAGACATCACCTGGCACCGTGAGTGGCATTGGTGCAGCCAACCATGGCACCATCTACACCAGCACAGCTGTATACACAACATAGAGGTTAGGGGTTTGGAACAGGTCCCATATGAAGAGAGATTAAAAAGACTTGGACTTTTCAGCTTAGAAAAGAGGAGACTAAGGGGGGATATGATGGAGGTCTATAAAATCATGACTGGTGTGGAAAAAGTGAATAAGGAAAAGTTATTTACTTGTCCCCAAAACATAAGAATTAGGAGTCACCAAATGAAATTCGTAGGCAGCAGGTTTAAAACAAAAGGAAGTTTTTCTTCACTCGGCACACAGTCAACCTGTGGAACTCCTTACCAGAGGATTCAGTAAAGGCTAGAATATTAACAGGGTTCAAAAAAGAGTTAGATTCATGGAGGTTAGGTCCATCTATGGCTATTAGCCAGGATGGATAGGAATGGTGCCCTTAGCCTCTGTTTGTCTGGAAATGGATGACAGGAGAGGGATCATGTGGTGATTACCTGTTGTGTTCCCTCCCTCTGGAGCATCTAGTATTGGCCATTGTCAGCAGATAGGATACTGGGCTAGACCTTTGGTCTGACCCAGTATGGCCATTCTTATGTCCTCCCCAGATGAAGCAGTGAGGCTCCCTCCACCCACTACAGCAGACCATCTTTATCATTTCCAGGACCTTTTAAAATGTGTCTCAGCTGAAATCAATATTCCCACACAGGAAGTGTCAGAGAACCAGCATGAATTGACTGATATTTTACTAACCCCTATGACTTCTAAGATGGCCCTACTGATTTACCCAGTCATTATGGAACCAGCAACTGCCATCCCAACATGCAAATGGTTTGACAAGAAATATTACGTTTTCCCCCGAAAGGATCGGAGTTTCTTTTTACACACCCTGCACCTTATTCCCAGGTGGTGGAGGCAGCACATCAAAAGACTAAGCAGCAGCATATTAGATCCACCCCCTCTGCTCGTGACAGCAAATGGTTGGACCCAATACTTTTTTTGTGATGGTACTGCCCGGTACTCGTGTACCGGCACCTCCAGACTCAGTATCAGCACCTCCAGTCAGAGCTCAACAACTTTTCCCCTTGAGTACGGGTACTTCTTTTTTGTGTGTTTAAAAAAAACAAAAAAACAAAAACAAACAAACAAACAAACAAACAAAAAATACACTGGCTGGACCACTTCAGACAAAAAGTCTATTTGTTGTTGACACTGCAATTCTGAGTTGCAAATTACACAGCATTACTAAGCAAATATGATCATTGCAATTATTCCAAACTAAATCACCTACAGCCCACAATTAAACCCCTCCAATGCAGCATTAACCATCTACAACCTATCCTGGAAAATGACCCCTCACTCTCACAGGCTTTGGGGTGCAGGCCAATCCTTGCCTACAGATAACACCCTAACCTCAAACAAATTCTTACCAGTAACCACACAGCACACCTCTATCATACTCACCCAGAAACCCACCCCTGCATTCAACACCCATGTCAGCTTTGTCCACACATCTGATGAGACAAGCAATATTATCCTAGGACCTAACCACATAAACCACCACATCAGAGGCTCATTTAATTGCACATCCACTAATGTGATCTATGCCTTCAATGCCCCTCTGCCATGTATATTGGCCAAACTGGACAGTCTCTGAGAGAGAATTAATGGACACAAATCAGATATCTGAAAAGGTAACACACAGAAACCTGTTCGGGAAAATTTTAACTTGCCCAGACCCTCATTAATGGATCTCAAAGTCATTGTATTGTTTCAGGCCAATTCCATAAGCCAACTCCATAGGGAAGTCTTAGAATGTAACTTCATTTACAAGTTTGATTTCTATAACAGAGGTATGAATCTTCAGAGGGTAGCCGAGTTAGTCTGTACAGGATAAACTTAAAAAACAACAAAAGGTCTGGTAGCACTTTAGAAACTAACAAAATATGTAGATGGTGGTATGAGCTTTCGTGGGCACAGCCCACTTCTTCAGATGACCATTGGCTGGATGGCCCGCTACATTCCACATCCTAATGACATAAAAAAAATGGTTACTTACGAACATTTAGCGTATGTGAGCAAATGGCAGCATCGGATCACTTCAAACTGAAATACTTTTAACACGAAATGAAATGATTTCAGTTTTCTGATAGAAAAATTGAAACATTTTGGCAAAGTCAAAATGTTAGTTTTCTGGGAACTGCCATTTCCAATGAAAATAATCTTGACCAGTTCTATTTTTCAGTAGATGCGCTGCCTGCTCTCAGGGTCTGGCTTTCAGGCAAATACTGCTGGCTTCTTACAGTCACTAAAACCATTAAAATTATGTCAGTCAGAACTAGGAGCCATTTAGGCATGAAGTACAAATAAAGAGGAAAGAGAACAATAAGAATAGCAGTTGACATATGTTCTTATAAGATCAGTGTTTATATAAACTCACATAACATATTACTATAGAAATACACTGCCTAACATCCTATATCTCCTGGAGTTCAAAGTGAATAACATTAATTGTGCATGGGGGAAATTTAAATGGATTAGAATGAATGTGCTGAATTTTAATAATATGCGATAAGCAGTATCATTGTACCCATGTTGGTTTCAGGATATTAGAAAGACAAGGTGGATGAGGTAATATCTTTTATTGGACCAACTTTAGTTGTTGAGAGACAAGCTTTTAACTTGCACAGATCCCAAGCTTTGTGTAAGTTTCCCAGTCCTGAAGAAGAACTCTGTTTTAAGCTCAAAAGCTTGCCTCTCTCACCAGTAGAGTTGGTCCAATAAAAATTCCAACTTTGTCTTTTTTATATAGGTGATGTCTCTTATTATGGGGTTTACCGTACTACAAGTTTGAGATGATCTGAAATTAAACACTAGTCAATTCTTAAAATATCAACTGTAGCCATGAAATAGTACTGTAAATATGCAGCAAATTAAGACTAAGACAATTAATTAATGGTTGTGAACCCAGGTTCACAATAGCTGAATGAATCTTACATTTAGGAGACTTTTTAGTTGCTGACATTTGTATTACAGAAGGGTTCCAATAAAAGAAAGAAAGAAAGCCAGAAAACAAGCTAGTGCACTGGTAAGAGACTTGCTGGGGGGAGGAGGGAGAAGAAGAGAGGTTCCAGCCCCAGTGCTCAGGTGGCCACACAGTGGGTCCTGGCCAGCCCCAGTGCTCCACACCTCCCCACCCTGCCCTAACTCTTGCACTCATCACACCCTCCACACATTTGCTCTAAACTAACCCATGCTCCATCCCACACTTACATTTTTTGCATGTACTGTCCTATTGCAACTCATCCAATCTCTTGCCCTGATCCCCCCCCCCGGAAAGGGGTGTTTGAAATATGACAGTATCTCTATGAAATTATAAGAGCTGTTTAGAACATTGTCTCCAGGAGGAGAAGTCCTGGAGGCACCATTCTCCTACTGAGTGTGGAAGCAGACTAAGAGAATAGACTGAACTGCGAGACTACAGGGGGCATCAGGATGGGGCCCCTGGTAAAGTATATATGCCAGAAGGGGTGTGAATATTTCAGTGTGTGATTTCAGCTGCAGGGCTGAGTAGCCACAAAGGCTTTTAAAGAGACCATGAAGGCAAACACACTCTACCAGATGGGTGATAGAGATGCAGCCATGTTAGTCTGGTGTAGCTGAAACAAAAGACAGAACTATGTAGCACTTTAAAGACTAACAAGATGGTTTATAGGGTGATGAGCTTTCGTGGGCCAGACCCACTTCCTCAGATCAATATGTGGAAGAAAATTGGCACAACCATATATACCAAAGTGATACAATCGATTATTTTTTTCATTTTTTTGATTGTATCACTTTGGTATATATGGTTGTGCCGATTTTCTCCCACATATTGATCTGAGGAAGTGGGTCTGGCCCATGAAAGCTCATCACCTAATAAACCATCTTGTTAGTCTTTAAAGTGCTACATAGTTCTGTCTTCTGTTTCTACCAGATGGGGGCGCTTGTGGCATTGAGTGCTACCCTATTACAGGAAGTGTTACTTACCCCATCTGTGATGGGGTATACCAGCCCTGCACTGAACTAACAGGGTTTAGCCAGGTTACCCTGTCTGAAGGAGCCCTGCCCCTGAAGCTCTGCTGGGCATGCTCAGACTGTAGCCCAGCTATAAAAGCCCGGGGAGAGACTCAGTCTGGGCTGACTGCCAGAGGAGAAGGACTTCAGATAGGAGCTCCTGAGCAGCAGCAACCAGCCGACCGAGAGGAGAGCCGCAGAGGCTCCGATGCTGGTTGGGACGTGACCACTGCAGACCCCGAGGAGTCAGATCCTGCTGCCATGTGGGAAGTTGGCCCATCAGATCAGGTAGGAAATGGCTCAGGCAGGGTGCAGGAGTGGCCTCTCCCGCCCAGAGATCCTCGGCGTGTTTCGGTACTCACAGGGCCCTAAGCCGGGACCCGGTGGAGTAGGGTGGGCCAGTGTCTTAAAGGGCCAGTGTTAGACTGTGGTTTACTGACTGTGTCCATTGGGCTGTCCAACCCTGCCTGAAAGGGCCAGTGAACAACATTGTGTTACTGACTCTGGCCATTGGGCAATCCAGCCCTGCCTTAAAGGGCCAGTGATTGACTCAGGTTTACTGACTCTGGCGATTAGGCCATGCAGCCCTGAAGGGAGGGGCCAGATTACCTGTAGGTTACCAGGTACACAGGATGTGCCATGGGCTCAGATAGCTCAAGCATGTGGGATCCTACCCCTGCCAGGAGGGGGAAGGAAGGACCGCCCCTCAACACCATCATAAAACATAAGAATCAGGAGTCACCCCATGAAATTCATATGCAGCAGTTTAAAATAACATAAGAAAATACTACTTCACAAAATGATGTCAATCTATGGAACCCATATCCAAGGGATATTGTGAAGGTCAAAAATATAACTTGGTTCAAAGGCTAATTAGATATGCTCCTGGAGCATAGGTCTATCAGTAGCCATTAGCCAAGATTGTCATGAATGGAATCCACTGCTCTGATTTCCATGAGCTGAGATTAGATAACAAGAGTTGGCTCACTTGATAGTTTGCCCTGTTCTGTTCATTCTCTCTAATGTATCTGGCACTGGCAACTGTGGGAATAACAGGTTACTGGGTTAGATGGATCATTGGTCTAGCCCATTATGGTCATTTTTATAACATCCATGTTACAGCATGAAAAACAATGTAATAAATTCAGTTAATTGTGTACTTTTGATCATCTTATGTACATACTATCTGCTAATCCATCTCTACAGGACTCTTTCTTATTCCAACTTTTCCCAAACATCAGCCTTTAAAAAAACTATCAGGGAAATATTTTCTTCCTCCCCAGTCTCCCACCTCCCCAAAACAATGATTTGATGTGCTGGAAGAACAATATTCTATTCTAGATCAGTGACATGTTTCAGGTCCAATATCTCACCAATCCTGGGACTTGACCTAAGTAATTCAATTTTATTGGAGATCTGAGTCTGTTGCCTTTCCAGGAGATCTGAGTCTGTTGCCTTTCCAGGAGGACAAGGCATTTGTTTATACAGAGATTGAGAGAGTGAAACTTTATATTCACTCTATCTTAGAGAAGCTATTTCAGATAATTTTTAGAGGTGTATGTGTGTGACTTTAATACTCTGAATATTAATAGCTTTTCTAGATATTGTGGGTCATATGAACCATGTGTCTGTGAACTACAAACATGCATTTTATATTTGATTCACAAGATTACTTTGTACTTAATAATTACAATAGAAAATAACCCACTGTTCAGTTTAATGCCAATATTTTGATTTGCCTGGCAGTTTCTTTGCACTGAAACACCGATTCATCATAAACAGAGCATAGAAAATGCAAATGCATCCTTATTAGTTACTAACATAATAATATATGAAAAACATATGGCATTTTTGATGCTTTATTAGTGCTTCAGTTCATTTTTGTGTTTATTGTGGCATGAAAACCTAACAAAGCATTAATAGTGACTTCCCTCTTAATTAAGCTCCTCTATTGTAATGCCAGAGCTATTGATAGAATAGCCATTTAATAACACTGTAATGAACATTCAAGTGTCACAGCTTTGGAAGGTTTAATGTGGTGGGTTAATACAACATTATTTTTTCTCATAATTGTTCTTGAGCTATACTTAATACCAGTCTCATTTATGCTTACCTGTAACATTAAAGAGAGCAGAATCCAAAAAGCTAAAGCTTACCATATTTAAAATGCAAAACAGTCATAAAATAATCAGCCTCCCTAACTAAAAAGTAATAAGCCTTTACATTGTGGTTTTTACACACTACAGCTACAGAAGAAATTTTGCTGAAACTAAGGCCAAGTCTACACTGGGGGAGAAAATTTACTTAAGATACGCAATTCCATCTATGAGACTGGAGTTGATGTACCTTAAGTCTAATTTCTGTAGCATCCCTATTGCAAGATGTTGATGGGAGAAACTACTGTTGACTTCCCTTACTCCTCGCAACTTGGGAGTCAACAGAGGTGCCACCAGTGGTCCATTTAGCAGGTCCTTACTAGACCCACTAAATCAAACCCTGGGAAATCAATTTCTGGAGCATTGATCTCTGGGTAAGAATAGACAAGGCCTACAATAAAGGTTATTGGCCTACAGCCATTGCATCATGCTAAAAGAATTTGGAACATGCCATACAACTGATCTGTTTAGATACTCCTGGTGTGACGGGGTAGAGCGGCCCCGCAACGCCGCTGGGCAAAGTAAATGGCGGCCCAGCAGCCACCGCTGGGCAGAGCGCCAAGGGCACAAGGGGTGCCTGAGGGGCGTCACTGGCTGATGATGTCACCCCAGCGCCGGCTGGCATTGCAACGCCAGCGCTGGCTGACGACATCACCCGCTGGGCCGGCGGAGCATTAAAAAGCGGCTGGGAGGCCACCGGGGAGGAGGAGAGTCTTGGGCCGGCCACAGGGAAGGCAGGCAAGACAAGTATTGGGGAGGAGGAGGGCGGATACCAGTAACTGGCCAGGGTGAGCTGTAACCTCGTGCCAGCTAAATTGAGTGGAACTGCAGGCAGGGTAGGAAGTGGCCCAGGGCTGGGCTGAGGACCCTGAGTACAGGTGAGTTTAGGGGTTTGCACCCCATCCACAGGCAGGCAGGAGGTCATTTCCCCCTGCCTTAGGGCCCTGGGCTGGGGCTCGGGAGAGTGGGCAGGCCACGCCCCCCCCACCCCGCCGCTAGCGGGGGTAATGCCTGTCTGTCCAGCCGTGCGACCTTGCACGGCAGCCATCCAAGTGGGGAGGGGTGGATTACATTGTAAGGTTTGGCCAGTGGGGCTTGGTGGTAAGAAAAAAACATAATAAAAACAGGCCACCGACCATGACTTTGGGGGTGGCCTTTGTACACCTGGATACCTGATTAGATTGTGCACAAGTATTAGTCAAGAACTTTTCCTGTCACGGAAAAACTTTTGAGATTCCCCATATGGGATACCAATTAGTCTAAATGGTTACCCATTATATCTCAAATCTAAGGACAGAGAGGAAATAAGAAAAATATGGGCCCACCAAATGCTGGGACAACCACAGAAAACTGTCTAGAAAAAATCTTTTTTTTTTTTTTTAGTTTAAACTGACACACATTAAAAAAAAAAAAAAAACAGGCAGTGATCAGGATCTGAACTGGGAAACAGGATAATGATTGTTACACGATAGAATAAAAATTGATACCATAATGCATGGATATCTTATCTTTCATAGCTTAGCCTGAAAATATATTGGGGTTCTGATTTTAGGTTTTAAGTTATAATTCTAAATGCAACCAAACAAACAGCCAACCAATAACTCTGGAAACATTCACTAAGTTCATATGGACTTGACTATTTTCTCAATGTAATCTCCCTTCTCCCTGGTTTAAAGGGTTTGTCTACATGGAGCAGTAATGGGGGCCGCACTGGTGTGATTTAAAAAAACTATGAATGTCATGCATGTTTATTGATCCATATAGACCTTGCTAGTGACCTAAAGGGTTTCTAGTGTACTTAACATAGTGCTGCTTTGGAACATGCGCATACCTCCCCATTCCCTCAAAGGCTACGTCTAGACGGCAAGTCTCTTTCGAAAGAGGCTTTTTCGAAAGGTACTTTCAAAAAAGCCTCTTTTGAAAAAGAGCATCTAGACTACAACCAGTTGCATTACATAGCGCCTTTTTTTGAAAGAGCACTTTCGAAAAAAGGCGTTCTTCCTCATAAAACGAGGTTTTCCATGGTTGAAAAACTGCAGCATTCTTTTGATTTACTTTCGAAAGAACGTGGCAGCAGTCTAGATGCAGGGGAAATGTTTTCAAAAAAAGGCCACTTTTTTTGGAAAAACCCTGTAGTCTAGACATGCCCAAAGAGAGAGCCTTAAACTCCTGACTTTTAAATATCTACACAGAACTGAAAAAATCCTAAAAATAAACCCTGAAAAAATAAATCCTCCAAAACAGAAGCTCGAAATATATATGACTCCATGCATGGTATTCACATATCAATCACATGCAAATCCCAATTTCCAAAATGGTAAAGGCCAAAACATTCTATCAAACTTCTCTATAAGCTCTGTGTATGTAACATACCTGCAAAGGCCAGGGAGAAAGAGTATATAAGAAGAAATATTTAAAGAGGCTGTAAGTATGTAAGGCTGTTTGTCATCCAAAAAGCCTTGTAACTTACACCTCCTACATATCCCTCCAAATTTTGGTCTGTATCTGTTTGTATAGCATAGATCTATATCTCTGCATGTATGCATACATGAAATAGCTTATTAAATAGACCTGGGGTAATAATATTCCAAATATACATATGTATTTTACTATGTTGACCATTTTAATTTATATAGTGAATACACCTGATATTTCAGGTTTTCACTATCAAGCTGAGGGGCTGTGGATTGTACTTAACATATGCTCAAATTTAGTGGTCTTAAAACACAATGTCCTTGCTATTGATTCCTGTCAGATGGAACAATTTAATCTCTGTAGTACCAATAAGTTTGGAGGTATCTGGGTATTTTCTGTTCGCTGTCCATCTAGAAGGGCTCAAGTTCTAGTCAAGAGAGTAGTGAAGTCAATTTCTGCTTCTCATTCAAGCATGTCAAATTTGTATTGGAAAGTAGCTCTTTGGCCATACTACTACGAGTGCTTTTACATAAGAATGGCCATACTGGGTCACAACCAAAGGTCTATCTAGCTCAATATCCTGACTGCTGACAGTGGCCAATGCCAGATGTCCCAGAGGGAGTGAACACAACAGGTAATCATCATGTGATCCCTCTCCTGTCATCCATTTCCAGACAAACAGAGGCTAGGGACACCATTCCTACCCATCCTGGCTAATAGCCATTGATGGACCTAACCTCCATGAATTTATCTAGTTGTTTTTGAACCCTGTTTAAATTCCTAATCTTCACAACATCCTCTGGCAAGGAGTTCCACAATTGTGCACTGTGTGAAGAAAAGCTTCTTTTTTGCTTTTAAACCTGCTATCTATTAATTTCATTTGGTGATCCCTAGTTCTTATATTAAGAGAACAGTAAATAATTTTTCCTTATTCACTTTTTCCACACCAGTCATGATTTTATAGACCTCTATCATATCTCCCCTGTGGTCTCCCCTTTTCTAAGCTGAAATAGAAGTCTTTTAAATCTCTCTTCATATGGGACCGTTGCAAATGCCTAATACTTTTTTGTTGCCCTTTTTTGAACCTTTTCCAATGCCAATATTTCTCTTTTGAGATGAGGTGACCATATCTGTATGCAGTATTCAAGAGGTGGGCATACCATAGTTTTAGAGAGAGACAATGAGGTATTCTCTGTCTTTATTCTCTATCCCTTTTTTAATGCTTCCTAACACTCTATTTGCTTTTTTGACTGCAACTGTACACTGAGTGGGTGTTTTCAGAGAACTATGCACAATGACTCCAAGATCTCTCTCTCTCTTGAGTAGTTATAGCTAAATTAGTCCCCATCATATTGTATGTGTAGTTGGGATTATTTTTTCCAATGTGCATTACTTCACGTTTATCAACATTAAATTTCATTTGCCATTTTGTTGCCCAATCCCTTAGTTTGGTGAGATCTTTTTGAAGCTCTTCACAGTCTGCTTTGGTCTTAACTATCTTGAGTAGTTTGGTATAATCTGCAAATGTTGCCACCTCACTGTTTACCCCTTACTCTAGATCATTTAAAGATAAGTTGAATAGGATTGGTGGCAGGACAGACCCTTGGGAGACCCCATTAGTTACCTCTCTCCACTCAGAAAACTTACCATTTATTCCTATCCTTTGTTTCCTGTCTTTTAACCAGTTCTCAATCCATGAAAGGACCTTCCCTCTTATCCCATGATAACTTTCTTTACTTAAGAGCCTTTGGTGAGGAACCTTGTCAAAGGCTTTCTGGAAATCTAAGTATACTATATCCACTGGATCGCCCTTGTTCACATGTTTGTTGATCCCCTCAAAGAACTCTAGTAGATTAGTAAGGCATGATTTCCCTTTACAGAAACCATGTTGACTTCCCCCCAACAAATTATGTTTATGCATGTGTCTGACAATTTTAGTCTTTACTATAGTTTCAGCTAATTAGTCCAGTACAGATGTTAGACTTACCAGTCTGTAATTGCCAGGATCACCTCTAGAGCCCTCTTTAAGTATTGGCGTCATGTTAGCTATCTTCCAGTCATTAGGTACAGAAGCTGATTTTAAAGGATAGGTTATAAACCACAGTTAATAGTTCCACAATTTCACATTTGAGTTCTTTCAGGACTCTTGAGTGAATACCATCTGGTCCTGGTGATTTGTTACTGTTAAGTTTATCAATTTGTTCCAAAACCACCTCTAATGACATGTCAGTCTAGGATAATTCCGCAGATTTGTCACCTAAAAAGACCTGGCTCAGGTTTGGGAATCTCTCTAACCTCCTCAGCCGTGAAGAATTCCTTTAGCTTCTCCACAATAACTTGATCATCTTTGAGTGCTCCTTCAGTATCTCGATTGTCCAAGGGCCCTGTTTGTTGTTTAGCAGGCTTTGTGCTTCTGAGGTACTTAAATATTTTGCTATTACTTTGTTCTTCAAACTCCTTTTTGGCTTTTCTTATATTATTTTTACACTTAATTTGACAGAGCTTATGCGCCTTTCTAATATCCTCACTTAGATTTGAATTCCACTTTTAAAAAGATGTATTTTTCTGTTGCTGCTTCTTTTACTTGGTGAGTAAGCCATGGTGGCACTGTTTTGGTTCTCGTACTGCAGTTTTTAATTTGGGGTATACATTTTAGTTGGGCCTGTATTATGGTATCTTTGAAAAGTTTCCATGCAGCTTGCAGGGATTTTACTTTTGTCACTATACCTTTTAATTTCTGTTTAACCTCCTCATTTTTGTGTAGTTCCCCTTTCTCTGAAATTATATGGTACAGTGTTGGGCATTTGAATGTATGCCTAGTACAGTTGTTCCTCCAAGGTGCTGACCTCATGGACCTGATTCCACAGAACACTTCTGGACATCAGAGCTTTTAGTGACTGCAGTGGGATTACTCATTAATATTTAACAATGTGCTTTAGTCTTATGCTGCACCAGACCTGCTGTGTTCAGCATCTTCCAGGATTGAGCCCTGTAGGTCCTGAAATTCTACAGTGACGAGTTGCTATAGAGCCTTTTGATAAGCTAAGCTCATAACTATGAAACAATCTCAGTAAACTAGTTGGCTTGTCATCCCTTGATCATTTCCCACTGAAGGATTGAAATAAACGGACTTGATCAATAACCGCTGGAAGCCCATGGCAAAGCTCCTGTTCACCTCAGTGATGCAGGGTCAAAACCCCAATCACAAAGGTCTGAGTTTGTTAAATTGGTTTGGCGTTACCTCACTTTTGTCAGCCACTTATGAAACATTTCTCATTGATACTCATGCATAATTTAATGTTAGTTAAGCCTTGACATTGTTGGGGCAACTCAAAGCAGTAAACCAAATATAAACATTTAAGATGGGGGGGGAAGGGGGCAGGCGGAATAAACAAATGCAGGATCAGCCATCCTTTGATCAGCACATTTCAAAAAATACAATTATGCTGAGATTTACAAAACCCATGGTGCACAATACATTAACAAGAGTGTGTGGAGCTATACCTGCAGAAGGTGTCAGGTCTGAAGGAAGGAGTTAAAATAGAAGAACTGGCTCAGTTCATGGCTTGCTGATAAGGAAAGCCTGGCTAAAGTTAGGAAGCTGAGTTGGGCAATTGCCGGTCAAGGCCCCTCCTTAGGAAAAGAGGCCTGAAGCAAGATTATCATTTGAGTTAATTTGAAATGCCTTATCTGTTGGTGCTGAGAGAGAATGGTGCCTGTCAGAAGTTCCTTGATGGAAGACTGGCCTGTAGCAGGGAGCCCAGATGAGCATTAGCTAGAAAAGACAGACTCTCAATAAAAGGGCCGTCCGTAGCCCTTGGGATGGATGGCTCTCCTTTTTTTATTTTATTTATTTGGGAACTTTGATACACCAGAGGTGTAGAACCTAGGTGTGATTAAACCAGAGGGCTAGAACCTAGGTGTGGTTGAACCAGAGGGCTAAGTCACGCCAACGTGATCTACTGTTTGTTGTGTTGAGACTCTGGATAGCAGCTAAACTACGTTCTATTTTCGAAAGAGGATATGCAAATTCCACGGGAATTTGCATATCTTCCGATCTCACTTTCGAAAGCAGAGCTTTCAAAAGTGAAAGGAGTCTAGCTGTGTTTTTTTGGGAAAAAAACCTTTTTTGAAAAAAACGCTCTTCCTTTAAAAATGAGGTTTACGTGGTTTTTCCCCCCCAAAACCCGTGTCCAGACTACTTTCACTCTTGAAAGATCTGCTTTTGAAAGTGAGATCGGAAGAAGACATGCAAATTCCCACAATTTGCATATCCTCTTTCAAAAATAGAAAGTAGTCTAGACATGGCCTCTGAGGGGAAACTCAGGCAGGGTAACTGTCATGGTTTAGCTAAAAAGGTTGCTATAGAGGCTAGCCTGGTGACATACACAAAAATCATTAACATCAGTTGTAATGATCTCCTGACTTGCCTGAATTGACTACATTGTTCACATGGAAGATGAGCTTTTCTTCATTAATGCTGTTGTGGGGGAGGAAGGGTTTTGTGTGCGTGTAAGGATGTAGACTTTTCTACACAACTCTGACACTTGTACTCCTCAGACTCCACTGTTTTGATCAAATCTAATCCAAACTGCATGAAGAGTATGTTTGGTGTTCACAGTTGAAACCTCCTAGCACCCTTAAATGTGCAGATTTGTGGTTCACTGACTACCTGAATGAATTATGTTCAGTTAATTTGGCATATATTTAAAGGAACAGATGGCTTCATGTTTACTGAAAAAACAATAACAAATAAACAAAAACCAAAGAATCATCCATGAATCTCCCTGGAAACTCTTCAAATATGAAAAAGATCATCTTACAGTTCCTACTGGATTATGTTAAGAAAAGGAGTTTTTAACAAGAGAATAACGTGTATCATTTACTAAGCAAATTATCATATACATGGAACTGTTGGCTGCACAATAAAGCTGTTATGCACGAAGTTTCTAATAGGACTTCCCCTAGAGTCTAGCAGCTAGGAAGAGAGAAATTAGGGAAATGTGATATTGAGTGAATTAAGGAAAGCAAAAGCTTAAAAACATAAATAACAATAAAGAAACAGAGCGCAAGGGGGAAAATAGGGATTAAGCTTAGAGAAAGCTTGAGTAATGTGACTGAAAGCACACATCATTGATATGTTTAATAGTCAAAGTTCAAGTATAGAAGCTAGCATTTGTTATAGTTGGGTATTTTATTTTTCTCAGTATTTCTTTGGAAGGATATGTTGTTGAAGTTGCTGCTTAGTTGCTAATATTTTAGTGAAGAGAAATGGTCAGAATATGGATTATATAAATTATTTTCTCATGTAAGCAATAAAAATGGGTGTTTTGGCTAAATGAGAATTGGAATTAAAGCAATAAATATTATGCATAACATTATTTATAACACTGTTTTGCAAGCTGTAGCTGGTTTATATGGCATAGATAACATTTACTCGAGAGAGACCTCTGACTGTCTCTTCCACCTCTGAGATCCCCCCTTCCCCCAACAGATACACTGTAACAATGAGAGAGCAATATGAGCTCACTACAGTTATTGGAGGATTTCTGGTGTGGACAATGTATGGGGAGTGATACCTCAAACTTTTACCAGGAAGCTTTTCAGTGATAACCCTCCAAATATAGGAGCCAAGTCCAACAGTCCTATCATAGTCAAAATCCTACTGAATTCCATTTGATTTCCTCTCCACCTTCCAAATTATAGCTTGTATAAAGGACCCAGGATTTGGTGTTATATATGGAGTATTGAAAATTCTCACAGGAAGTGCAGCTCCCCTTCCTACTTACATATCTTTTGTAAGAACAATGCCAAGTCTACTTTTTCATCTTCTTTTAACACTGAACTCTGATTTATTGTTGTGACAGTGGTCTATAAAAGAAATATCTGCATATATAAATAGACGAGGTGCAAGTAAATGCTTCAAAAATATTCAGTTCTTATCAGTAGTTCTTCATATGAAGCTCTTAAATTACCACCAGAGACCTCTTAGTCAATTTGTGTCATAGATTATGCTCAGTGTTATGGAGAGGTAGGCAGTCTACATCACAAAAGGTGAACTGGGCCTGTAAACCTCTATTCTGACCAGTGCTTTAATCAGGTGACTAAAAGCCAAATGATAGACATCTGGACTAGGCACTTGCTATAAGAAGGGCTGACTTTTCCCTCTCCCCATATCTGAAGATAGACCAGGGTATGATCTCTCCATGGTGCCCTGTAGCTGGATATTTGCTTTTCCTCAGAAGTTGGCTGTCCGGGGGAGCTCAGACAACTGTTGGGGTTAAGCAGAAACAACCCATGGAAGAATTAGGAAAAGTCCGTGAATCTGAAAAGCCAAATAATAAATAGGTGCAAGTTGGATAGAAGAGAGGAAGGAGGTGGCTACTCTTCTGTATAGGACCTGGACTGGAACATAGGATAGAGGTGTCCATGGTGCTCCCCTATGTTTTACTGAGAAGAGAAGGTGGCATCTAGAAAATAGACTGAGAGCTCCAAAAGCAAAAAAGGCTAAGACTGGTGGGGTCAAGAAGATGGACTGTGTGTTAAGCTCTGTTGCAAAAGGAAGGGACAACAGAAAATGGATGTGGGGTGGCAAACTGATATATAATGTTTAGCAGTTTTACCAAGCCTCCAATGAGTGGTTTTATTTCCAGGCTTCCTAATGCAGGGGGCAGCTCCCTTGGGGCCCACAATTCAAAAAGGCCCAGGCTCTTGGCTGGAGTTCTGGGCTGGGCATTGTGCTTCAGTGGTGCGGAAGGGCTGGTGGAGGGAGGCTAGCCCTGACCTTGCCTCTTCTGCCCAAGTCCCCACCCCTTCCCGGAGCAAGGAACTGTCCCCCCCCCCCCTTGCCCAGGTGCCCGGCAATTCTATCGGCCACCCTCCTCATTTCCTATGGGTGGAAACAGGAAGTAACTCTACAGGAAAGGAGGTAATGATACTAGCCTTCATTGTAAAGTGCTTTGAGAACTACTGATGGAAACACCACATAAGAGCCAGGTATTAACACCACTGAAGCAACAGAAGTAATAATTAAACCACTTTGAGCAAGAGGAGCATCGGATCCAATGTGAGATGTCAGCACCATGTTTTGCTATCTCTGATGCAGCTATTGTAATGCTGTAACAACACTGTTTCCCAATGAGTGTACACACTGAGTCAATCTAACCAGGCTACTGCAACTTGTGCACATGTGTGGTGCTGTGGGAGTCCAGCATTAAGAAATTATTTTTTCTTAAGCACTGCAGGGAGATGGGCTAGTGCTTAAAATTAAAAACACAGTAAAAAATGTCATTCTAGTAGTGCCCACCACGGCTGGTATTTTAATGTGTTCAGCATTTTCATTATAAACTCACATTTTCAATTATGTATAACTCAATCATAAAGATTTGCTAGGAGCTGAATTTTGGCAAACAGGGCTGTTTACTTAAAATTGAATGACTCCTACATTTCAGGGAGAAGCAGTTGCAGGCTATTTATTCCAATGCAGAAATAATTCTAACGTCATGCTGGGCAAACAACTGATTTTTTGATTTGGTAGCAGAACCAAACTCTGCCTCTCCCACTCCAAATGTCATTGTGAGTTGACTGAAACTTTTCATTTGGCCAAAAAAATTAAACTGTTGGTGGTTTATGGTTAAATCCAGCTACGATTCTAAACAAAATGTCATTTCAAAACAAAACGCCAAGGTGAGCTCCCTTCAACAGCCAGGTGTGAGGCCTGCACAGAATGCAAGCACTTTCCCCTTACTCTTTTAGCACCCAGCGAATGGGATGAAAAACAAGCTGCATCCTGGAGCGCACAGTTGCTGCCCACCCTACCCTTCCGAAATGGCGCCCTTGCCCATGGGCCTCCAGCAGCAAAGTGACATGCGTAAAGTCACACAGGAACTCTCTCATAGAGCAGGGAATTGAACCCAAATTTCCAAAGCTGTGGGCTACTGCCTGAACCGCTGGAACATCCTTCCTCATCTGTACTACAGCTAGAGCTAAGATGCAAGATCCAAATACTCCCAATCTTTAGATCTGGTGCTCTCTTTGGTATTTGGGCTCACCCTAAATAACATCGATTCAATTGATTAATACACCTGTATTATTCAGCACAGAACCCCACATTTTTCAACATCGCTCCAGTTTTGCATTGCACAATACGATCATGATTCAACATTGAAATCACAGCAGCACCATGTGGTTCTTATAGGGGCTGGAGAGGGTACCATTGCTAACATTAGATAAGTCAACAAAGTATATTATGGATAGATCTTTCATTCAGGATCTGGGTCTTGGAATGCATCACAATGTAGATTCAGGGCTTAGGAGGACAAGTGATATCTCAAGGGTAAGTATATGAAGGTGCAATTAAAATATATTATTATTCCATAACTAGTGTCAGCTATCTTGAGAATGTAAATGATTGAAATAAAAGAAAATGGAGAGAAATGTAACTGATTTCATGCAGTGTAGTATATACAATCACATTCATGGAAAGTATAGAAACCCTCAAATGGAGAAACAAGGAAGAATTCTATAATATTATCATCCACTCTCCATTCTTCAGCTCCTTCCTCTTATCTGACGGATTAGTTGAATGTCTTCCATGAGGAAAACAGTTTCATGACAGAATTGTTTGTTCTATAGTAATATCTTATAATTTGGTAAGAGTTGCCTTTCAATTAACTATTCATTCCCTGAAAGATGCATTGTATTTCTTTCCACAAAATTTCTTTTTAAATTACAGTTATTTCTAAAAAAATAAAGAGAAAAAGCTCCTATTGATTAATAGGCAATGAAATCCAATTTGAGAAGATAAATCAGGGTGTAATTTCTCTCTCATTCCCTGTCTCCTTAAAGATATAAGTAGAGTGCATATGTCTTTGTAATATGATGCAGTGGTTGCCATGGGAATATTTTTTAAAAGTTTAGTGAAAAGCCATGCAGTCAAAGGCATAAATAGCCAGAAACTTTGGCAAGATAACTTGGACAGTGACATTTCTGAATAATTGTTCATGGGAATTTTTTTAATGGATGTTAGTCACCATTCCCTCTTTGTGGGCAGAAGCGTTTCATTTTCATTGCAAAGGAGTAACTATAATTTTGTAACTGCATCAGCTAGCAGGTGATATTGTAATAGACTGTCCTTCACGTTTTCATAGGCTTAGCTCCTTGAAAGTCCCTGATCCTGACTTTTCTGTGGGAGCCCCCGTTAATCTAGCTTATGTGAAATGCTTTTTCTATACATCTACATCTACACTACAGAGCATCCACACCTCAAGTGCATTTTTGTGCAAAAAAATGTACAGTAGAATGGCAGAACAGAGGGCTTTTTCCAGTATAGGTATACCTCTTTCTACGAGGAATAACTCCTTTTTGCGCAAGAACTCTTGCACAAAAAGGTGTGTGTGTGTACGCTCCACAGGGGTTTCTTGCGCAAAAAGAGCCTATCAGAAAAAGCACAGGTGCTCTGATGGCCATTCTGTTAATGGCAATCAGAGCTTTCTTGTGCAAGAGTGTCCATGCAGTGTGGACATGCTTTTGTGCAAGAAGTTTTTGCAGAAGATCTCTTCCACAAAAAGCTTCTTGCACAAAAAGCCTGCAGTGTAGACATAGCCTACCTGTTTTTTCTTTCAATAGTTTCTTTTTTTTACTCTCCCCTACTTCTGCCTTTATGGTTTATGCCATGATTTTCCCACTTAGCTTGGCACAATAAAGCGGGGGAGGGGGATCCAATCCCACAATTCTTGCACGGTTTCTAGAATGATGGAACCAATTAGATCAAAACCCATACCAGACCAAGTAGTCTTGAACTCATATTTTGCCAGTGCTAAGTGGAATCTCAACCTCAAATACTGTATTCAGCTCTAAAACCTAAAATATTTTGTATATCTGACAATTCAGAGAGGTTTATTGTTTTAGTTTTGCTCAGGTCAGAAGAAGTCATTGTGACACTATCCTGACATATTTTTATGGGAATGTTTTTGAATATGAATATGTGTAACTTAATATGCTTTATGCAATATGAGGCACATAACCTCTCACTGTAAAGCTTGTAATCTGCTGAATATGCATATTCTATTTGTGTACATGTATCATTCTTATATGTAAACCTGCTTATTAAACTAGGTCTTCTAGCAAAAGCAGTTAGTGATACTTAAGGAACTTAATGGCCCAACGCTCAAAATAATTCTCTGTGAATAGGCTTACAGAAAAAACGAAACCAAACTGTGGTTGATCCTAAAAAAGTGTGAGCATGCCACCTGGTGCTGGAATCCATCTTCAACTTGGTATTTTTCTAGAGCAAGTGTGTGTGGGTGGCAGGGGAATGGAACAAAGGATTCCCACCCTGGGGAAATTCTATTTAAGGGATGGGAAACAAAGAATGATTGTCTTCAGCTGGCTTTTGAAACTGACTCTCTACCCTAACATGATACACAAGGACACCTGGAAAAAAAACTGAGGGTGGGAAAGCATTGCTGGGCTCAAATTAGAGAAAAATATCAGCTCTCGCTCTTGAAGAACTGCACCTGAAATAAGAACTCGTGCAAGAAATATGATTTGTAACAACTTTTCTTAGTATATTTGGCTTAGCTGGTGTGTGTTGTTTTATTATTTTCTTAGTAACTTACATCTGTTTTCACTAGCATTCACTTAAATTCTACTTTTTTATATTTAATAAAACCACTTGCCTATTATGAAACCCAGTGTAAATAATTACCTAGCAGGAGCAACAGCTGTGCATATTTCCCTTTCATTGATAAAGAAAGTGAACTTATGAGCATTCTTTGTGTAAAACTTCAACATAGAGTAAGACTGATTTATTTGAGGTTTTGGTCCCATTTGGGGCTGTGCTCCTGGGTTCTGACAAATCCCTGTAATTTAGCCCACCTAGAGATGTCTGTGTTGCTCTGCTGTGGGGTGGGTACCCCAACTCTGTGCCTTTGATGGCAGAGAGCAGAGCTTATGGATCAGCAGAACAGGGTGATGGGGGCACCCCAGAGGGCTGGTAGGTGGGCTCAGTGGTATGATCAGCACATCTGGCAATAATCTCAAAAGGGTCTCTGTGATCCAACCCGTCATGGTCATGATTACTCTGACCTCCTGTGTAACACACGCCTTATTTAGGGATTTCTGCATCCCACTCATAACTTCAGTTAAGAGCAACAATGGGTTTCTTTGTTTAAAATGTACTTGCGTAAGGTATTGTTGGTGTCGGTGTTGGTTGATTGGTTTTTTGGAATGATGAGAACGTGGATTGTTTGGCTTGAGAAAGTTTGCTTTAAGGATACAAGGTTCCCAAGAATAGGGGAGATGGATCATTTTTAACCCATTCACTGTCATTCTCTACTACCTCTGCTATGCTGACGTGATCAGCAACACAGCAGATGCGCTCTGAGATCCAGGAATGCAGAGATCAAATGGCTAATGGACAAAGGGATGCTGAGACCATTTGGCTGAAAGTCTATCCCAAAAAAGGGACAGCGAGCCAATTACTGGTGTGATTTCTCATAGCCTGCAGAGACCTGCATCCCACTGCTCACCTGATGCTATAAATTGGTGCTGTGCTATTGAAATTGATTGGACTATTCCAATTTATATCAGCTGAGAACTTGAACTCTGGAGAATATGGTGAAAGCTGGACAAAATGGAAGAAGCCTTTTCATCTTGAAAACCTGTGTTTCTGTGCAAGCTGTCAAAGCAGGTCAGCGTGCAATTTGCTTTTCTGCCCTCACAAAGCCTGATTCCCTCCCTGTTGGTTATAAGAGAAGATTCTTCAGGGGAAGGGGAAATAAGGAAATAAATTCACTGTTTATCTCCTCGCTTTGCCACAATCCATGAACAAGCTAACACCTTCTTACAGTTGGCCTGAGCCATTTATAAAACTGTGTTTGATCCCAGGGGTTTTATTTCAGTTATGATCAGAATAAAATTAAACTCATTTGAGAGAGAACACTCGTGCTCCAAAGCTTCATACCAACTTATATGTATTTGCCAGACCATAACTGTCTTTATTCTTACACTGTTTCTTTTTTAAAGTGTTGGGTTTTAAAAATATCAATATTTCAATTATACTTCAGTCTTCATGGCACTACACTAAATTAAAAGGATCTGTATGGTGGTGTCTGGTAGTGAGCAGAAAAAGGAAAACTCCCTTATCCATTTATGCACCTCTTTGCACTATAACGATCTCAGCTGGCCCTGGTCACTTTCATTTTGGCTGCAGTGTGACTGTGTGCCCAGAGAACTATTACTTGTAATATAGCAGTTCCTAGTGGCCTTGACTGAGAGCTCATTGTGTTAGGTGCTGTACAAACACCTAGCAAGAGATGGTCTTTGCCCCAAAGTGCTTAATTATAGTCTGAGTAACCAAGACAAAGGATGGGAAGGGAAACAGGCACAGAAAGCTAAATCTGAACAGATTTTTCAGGTGGATAATTCGGCAAAAGATGCCGTTTCCATTCATGCACTTAGAATCATAGAATACTAGAAATGGAAGGGACCTCGAGAGATCAAGTCCAGTCCCCTACCCTCATGGCAGGACCAAGCACCATCTAGATCATCCCTGATAGATGTCTATCTAACCTACTCTTAAATATCTCCAGTGATGGAGATTCCACATCCTCCCTAGGCAGTTTATTCCAGTGTTTAACCACCCTGACAGTTAGGAAGCTTTTCCTAATGTCCAACCTAAACCTCCCTTGCTGCAGTTCAAGCCCTTGATTCTCGACTTGACTTGATTATTTCAGTCATTCACAAAATAAGAGGAGGAGGAGATGGCTCCGGCATCACTCACCAAAACACACACATCATTTGTCCCTGGCCTTCAACAAAGCAAACAAAATAGGTTTTAGAAACTTCTTCCCAAAAGAGAATACAAATCTATCATGAAATGAACTTTTTAGATCATGAAGAAAACATTGCTGGTTAATGGCATTATTTGTATTGCCTCTCTGGGGTTTTCTCCTGAGATGTCCATGTGTTACTACAAAAAATAGCTCACAATGGCTGGCTGCAGCAGTCTGCAAACAACACTTAATCTGGGCTCTGTCAGGGCTCTTCAGACACAGCCCTACCTTGAAGGGCACTGCAGAAGTGCATCACCTTAGTGGGAGGTACAGCTGCAGCTGGGGCATGTTGTCTTCCAGACCTGCAGGGAGTGAGAGCACTGCCTGATCCAAGGGTACCCTGTGGGCACTCAAACCTGTACGGAAGAGCTCTACTGTCCATTGTGGACAGGTCATAGTCCTCCATCACCTGTCAGAAGTCGACTGCTGCTTTTGACACTAGCTTTATACTCTTGGGGTGGAATCCTGGTCCTATTAGGGTTGACTGGTGTTTTGCCATTGGCTGCAATGGAGACAGGGTTCCACCCTCTGAGCACAAGGTCTCTTGATTGTACCCTGTCTCTGTGCAAGACGAGGGTAAGGATGACCTTTCCATCTGCACAACTGACTTTTATTGCCAACCCTTGATTCTGATACAGAATTTATTTGTGCGCATTTGCAGCCAGGCGATATGTGCTCACTGAAGAAAGAACTTTGAAAATCTTTCAGTAGAGGTAAAATGTATATAGGCTCACTGTACGAGTGATACATTACTCTAGCAACTTGTCATGTACACTGTGCACTTCAGGCCTCATTTCACCATTCTCGTTGACTCTCTGGATATGTATTTTTCAAGTGCAGTTAGCTAAGCAGCTGCAGTTTCCAATCTGCCATCACCTTACAGAAGCTAAATCACTCCTTAACTCTGTACATTTGACTTCCTTTAAAAAAAAAAAAAAAAATCAGTTAGCAATGAGGATGCAAAAAGCACAAAGAGGTTCTGTATTAAAGCTGATCTTGCTGTTCTGTTTGTAACTTGTTTTGAATTTTAAACTAAATAAATACAACATCAAAGTCCACAACATAAGGTGTATATAATAGATTGTTGTCAAGCTGTGTGACAAAGTAACTCTTCACCAAAGACACATCATCTTCTCCCAGTGAGAAATCTTAAATTTGAGGTTGAACACATTATAGAAATGACAGGACAGGCAGCAATGACATCAAAAGTTTGGTCGGTGAGAATTCTCTGCTGACTGCTTTTGATGGACACCAAAATGTTTTAAAGTTACAAATCCTTTAGAAGCAGAGAAAAAAAGATGACAAAGTGAAACATACAGAATAATAAACCTAACTGTAGTAAGCTCCTGAATACCTAAGGAGCAATACCATGATTTTTTTTTTTAATTCTCGTTGTTTCATTATGTGTAAATTTTTACTGAATTCTCAGTTCGTTATATATCTAGATTTTCTTTTTTGTGGTAATTAATTAACCCTATTTGTACATGTCTCTTAGAGATTATTAAATTGTCTCTTTTACATTAAGTCCTAATTAAAGAAATCTAAATAGATTGTTAAAAGAAATTACCAACTTTGAATAGGCATTAAATGGAACTCTTTTGCCCTCTATATTTAAATATACACTGGTTATACTTGTGTAAACAGACTAATGGTGGTGTTATAGGTACTTTATATTGCCTGCTACTTTATAGTGTGTATTGTCTGACTAATAAGGAATGTTTATGTTGGAATTTAGTAGAACAGTTTTGCCCTGTTCCGTGTCAAATTAGTGTAACAGATATTTAATATTATGGCCAAATCTTGTGCTCTCTCTTTACTCAGGTAAAACCTCCACTGAAGTCTGTAGCATATTAGAAAAAATTAATATCCCAATTGTCTGAGAGACCTCTAGTGATGCTCACTGTTAAGTTCCAGAAATCGCCAAAGGCCAGCCAGATCAGCAGTAGGAATGCAGGTAGGCCCAGTGTGGTTGTGTGTATATTTAGTAAATGTAGTTACTTGGAATTCTGTTGTGCCCAGGTCATTTCTTCATATTTTTATTTTGTAAAGATCGAAACAATAAAGGCATCCTCCATGTAGGGTTGCCAGATGGTTTCAACAAAAATACCGGACACACTTGACATTATATCAAAATCAACATTACATCTTATTTAGAAAATACCGGACATTTATATTTTCTCAATTTGTTTCCCAAACAGAAAGCTCAAATATTGGACTGTCTGGTTCACAACTGGACACCTGGCAACCCTACCTCCATGCAAGTTTAAGTTAAGAGTTTTGCATATGTACTCTAAGGATATTAAAACTTCAGTGGTGTTACTCTGGCATGAAGCAGAGTGGTACATTGATGAATCAAGCCTTGATAGTCTGTTTGCTCTTTGTCTATGGATAAACTTATCTACCAGTCATTCACCATAACATCTACACAACGAATGGTAATATTATTGTGAGATATCTTTTAGTGTTTGTCATTTTGGAAGCAAAACTGTGGTTATTGCCTTACAGCTGATTTCCAGTGGAAAAGACTCCCCGGTCCTCCATCACACAGTGATTGTGGGATGGAAGGAAAAGAAAACTGATCCATCAGCCAGTAAAGCCTCAAGGATCCAGAAATGGTATTGGCATGAGGTAACACTTTACGTGAATAGCCCAAATATAGCAAGTCACAAATCCAGTTATGGTGAAATAAAGATGCTCAGGGATCCATGCACACATCTATTTCAATTATTCTTAAAATAGGTAGGAAAATATTTGCCATCTCCTTTGCCTTTGTGTTTTTAGAGCAAGAGGTAAGCGTTCTCTTCCATATATGGCATATCCTGTGTGTGGTTAGCTGATAGCTATAGTTTTTCTGAAAGCATGGAGCTATGCCTAGCTACATCTTTGTGAAAGTGTGTAATCAGGATGCCATTTGTAAATGTTAGTGTCCCAGAACTGGAACCTTGTTGTCTATACCTACAGCTTCGTAGATCATTCATACAAAGAAAGCAATCTTTCTTTATGTGGATGTGAATATATGTAGAGTTGTAACTCCTGTAACAATCAGTCTTGCCCACTGCATACAATAGACGCTGACAGATTATTAGCTGCATATAGAAAACCAGAATCAAATAAACAGAAGGACAAAAAAATTGCAAGCACTCTGGGGTGGTACTTTGTAAGAATTTTCACTGGAGATTTGACTAGCAATGTGTTTTTGTTGTTGTTGTTCAACTCAGTACATAAACACCACATTTACTAATTGCTCTAATTACTTACTTCAGTCAAATAGTCCTCCTAAGTAAAATAACATGTTGATTAACTAAAGCATTGTGTGGAATAACTGACTGCCATGACTCATCAAATCATCTTGTGGCACACTGATGTGTAGGCATAAGATGTACGTCATAAGCTTGGTATATAATGCTCAGGCTAGGGAAACACTTAAAGAGCTAGAGTCTACCCTAGGGACATGTGAAACATTCAGCTGTATATAGTGTCTGATTCACTGCCTGTCGAATTTAATAGAAGAATTCCTGTTTACATCAGAGGACATTGGGTTTTGTCCATAATGCACTCTTTAGCTGCTGAGGTTCTGAGGCTTGGAGTAGGAACAGTTAAGTAATATTTTGGTACTTTTAAAAGGAAGACAGCGATGGAGAATGGGAGAGGCAAGAGACCTGTGGAAGTGGACGGAAGACAGATCATAAGGCTAAAGATAGCGTAATGGAAAAGGAAAAAGAAATATAACATGTAGCATTTCAAAGCATTGCATACATGTTAGTATTCTTGTGAGATAGGAATACCCTTATATCAACATTTGAAAGGTGAGACATTAGTAATGTGACCCTCTCCAAATTATACCAATGCAATTAGGAACACAATTTGGACCAGGGACGTTATGGGACAGTAGATAGAGAGGGCTCTGAGTTACTACCAAGGAATTCTTTCCCAGGTGTCTGGCTAGTAGGCCTTGCCCACATGCTCAGGGTCTGATTGCCATATTTGGGAGTAGGAAGGAATTTTCCCTGAATCAGATTGATGGAGATTGTGGAGGTTTTTTGCCTTCCTCTGCAGGATGGGGTTTGGTCTCTTGCAGGCTTAAACAAGTGTAAATGGTGGATTCTCTGTAACTTGATATCTTTAAGCCATGATTTGAGTATTTTTGTAACTCAGCTGGAGATTAGGGGGTCTATTATAGTAGTGGCTGTGTGAAATTGTGTTGCCTCCAACGTGAAGAAGGTTAGACAAGATGATCATGGTGATCCTTCCTTTCTGATCTTAAAGTCTGTGAGTCTATGGGACATGCCCAAGATGACACAGCTCTAGTTTATGCATCCTTTGGGGGCAGAATTCAAGTTTTTGTTCTGTTTCTACAGCCCTAGCACCGTGGGGTTCTCTTGATCCCTGTGAGGGTCTCTGAGGCACTGTCACAATACAAAAGCTAAGAAAGATAAGTTGATGTTACAGCTGGAATTAGAACCCCAAACAGTAGCCAACTTGATATGAAGGACCCAGATATTGTGTATTGTGTTTCAGCAGTGTTAGGAGCTAACAGAGGCCAGCTCTTCAGAGCTGTATGTAGTGAGTTTAATGGCATTACACCAACCTGGATATACATTAAACAGAGCTCTGTTGACTTCTGCTGCATAGGAATCACAGGGGAACTGAAATCAATGTTTTCCAAATGGAAAAGAGCAAATCCGTTAGGGAAAGAAATGGCATTTTCAAGTTTCTTTGAAAGGTGTAACAAACAATGCGGGGGGGAGGGGGATCTTAAAAATAAAATTAAAAAAGTACTTGCCAATAGTCATCTTCACACTACATTTAGCTTTTTTTTTTTTTTTGAGGGTTTCAGACTAGGCATTGTAGACCCTTAGAATCATTTTAAGACTGTTTTTGTGCTTGTGTCACTAAATATGCTTTGAAATGGCTTTATTTTGAATTGCAAGATATACAGATGGTTTGTGTATCACCACAGCAACTGAAGGCGCTGAGGTTTCACAGAGGGACACTGTGATGACACTGGGAGTGCATGACACAATGGTGTAATGAAACAGAGATCAATGTTAAAACGAATGTAGCACCACTGAGGAGTACACACAGATCAATACTCTTGTAAGCCATAGAGTACAATCCTGCAATATAGGTCTTGTTAGATAGTACAGTCAATTCTACTAAGACACATTTTTCTACATTTGCCGAATACACCCTTGAGTTATTTGTCTCTGAGGCTGTATTAAAATGTCCTTCTTTTGAAATTTAAAGGTTCACAGCTCCATCTGCCCATCTATAAGATGAAACGTGCATTGCAAAATATGCAGTCTGTAAAGGTAAATTCTCAGTCCTCAGGAACATAGAATGGGAGGATAGAGGGGCAAGGCAAAGATGGCTGGGGTTTCATTAAAACATTGGCAGTTTGACTTTCCTATTTTTGTTGTTGTAAAAACACATCTTCAATAGAGCTGGCAGATTTTTTTGGGGGGGGGGGGGGTTGAAACATATTTTAATGAAAGATACCATTGCCATGGAAAGTGAAATGTTCAGGGAAAATGTGTCACCTTTTGACACAATTTCCTTTGGGGGTGGGAAGAAAGAAAAAACCTGGACATTTCAATATTAAAATACTAACACGATAAAATTAGTTTAGAGTCAATCAAAATGTTTCATTTTGGTTGACCCACATTTTTAAGAGGGTGAGGGGGTCACTTTGTGCAAAATGTTGGGGTTTTATAGAATCATGGAAATGTAGGCCTGAGAAGTCAAGTCCCAGTCCCTGGTACTATGGGAGAACCAAGTAAACCTAGGCCATCCCTGACAGCTGTTTGTACAACCTGTTTTTAAAAGCTTCCAGTGATGGAGGCTCCACACCTTCCCGTGGTGCCCTATTACAGAGCTGAACTATCCTTACACATTAGAGGCTTTTCCTAATCTCAAACCTAAATCTCTCTTGCTGCAGATCAAACAGTTTTTTTCGGAAAAATGGCCTTTTTCCAAAAAAACTTCAATCACATCCATACTGCAATCGCGTTCTTTCAAAAGAAAATTGAAGGAACAGAGGGTTTTTTCTGGCATTGGTAATCCTCTTTCTATGAGGAAGAAGCTTTTTTCTGAAAGAGCTCTTTCATAAAAAGGCGTGTGGACAGGGAAGAGGGAGTTCTTTTGAAAGAAGAGGAAAGAGGAAAAAGCACAGGTGCCCTGGTGGCCACTCCGTCCATAGTGATCACAGTTTAAATGCGAGAGTGCATCCATTCAGTGTGGACACTCTTTCGAAAAAGCAGATCACTTTTTCGATGTGCTTTGGCAGTGTGGACGTGCTTTTTCGGAAGAAGTTTATTTGGAAGATCTCTTCCGGAAAAACTTCTTCCGAAAGAATCCTGCAGTCTAGACGTAGCCTATGCCCTTTACTTTTTGACCTGTCAATGGACATGAACAATTGATCACCATTCTCTTTATAATATCCCTCAGCATAAAGGAAGACTGTTATGAGGTCTCACCTCCATCTTCTTTTCTGTAAATTAAATGTCCATTTTTTAAAAAAGTTTTCTCCATAGGTTAAGTTTTCTAAAATTTTCTATCATTTTTTCTGTGTTCCTCTAGACTCTTTCTAGTTTGTCCATCTTTCATAGAGTTCCCAAAATTGGAAACAGTACTCCAGATGGGGCCTCCCCAGTAGAGCATGATAATTATCTCCAATATCTATCTTACTACAAAATCAGTACACACGATAATCATATTAGTCTTTTTTGCAGCTCCATCACATTGACAACTCATATTTAGTTGGTGGTTCACTGACCCCAGAGCCTTTTCACCTAGACCATTATTACCCATTTTGTAGGTGTGCATTTGATTTTTTTTCCCCCTTCCTAAGTGAAGTACTTTGTACTTGTCCTCATTGAATTTTATCTTACTAAATTCAGACCAATTCTCCAAATTTTCAAGGTCCTTTGAATTTGAAATCTGTCCTCCAAAGTGCTTGCAACCCTCCTGAGTTAGGTGTAATCTGAAAATTTTATAAGCATGGTCTGTAGTCCATTATCCAAGTCATAAATGAAAATATTGAATAGTATTAGACCTAAGAATGCATGGCTCCACTAAATACAGCTTCCCAATTTGACATCAAACCATTGATAATTGCTCTTTGAGTATGGTCTTTCAAGCAGTTATGAACCCACCTTATTGTAATTTTATCTAGGCCACATCTCCCTGGTTTCCTTCATAGAATATCATGCAGACTTGTGTCAAATGCCTCATTAACATCTAGGTATATGATGTCTACAAATTCCCCCATTTGGCAAGTCAATAATCCTGTAAAAAATAGAAAAATAAGTTGATCTGGCATGATTTGTTCTTGACAAATCCATGCTGACTATTCTTATAACCCAGTTATCCTCCAATGCTTGCAAACTGATCATTAAACAGTCTATTTTGGAATGGAATAAAAATGTTTTAAAATTATGAGATTTTCTGCAAAACAGAAAATTTTATGTCCACCTCTGCTCTAATGATTAAATACAATCACTAATGTACTATAAGAGCTCAGATCCTGCGGAACTTGCCTGAATTGTGCTCAGAGCTGGCTTTGGGGTGTTATATATTTCCAGCGTCTTAAAGGATGATTGTCCATTTAAAAAACTCAGCAAGTTTCCATCTTTCTGATGAATATAAACTGGTTACTAATGTTGAAGGATATTTGAATCCCTCTCCCCTATTAAAGAGCTCAGGTTTTCTACATTTCCCCTGATTTCCTCCCCCTAGTTTTTGGGATTTGTGGAGTTGGGAAATGTTTCTCCCATCTTTGTCATGTGATACCAACACTCACCTTGCAGGATTTGGTGACCGCATGCTTCTGATAATTGCTCCAGCAGCCCCAAAGCAACCTGTTCTCTGTTGGGGCACAGTCAAAGTGAGTGTCTCTGCTTTTTATGTTCTCTTTGAATTCGACTTAGCAATGGGGTAAGTGCAAATAAAAGAACCAATAATTCGTCCCTTTTGCGATGACATCAGGATCTACAGGCTGAAAGGCTGCCACGATCCTAGTCCTAGCACAGCAAAGTGCACCAATGAACCCATGTATTCTTTGAGCCAATCACAGGTGAGCTCCACAAGTCCAGTACTGCCTGTTAACTGGGGGGTCAGCAACTATGTGAGTAGCAATGTCCAAAATCTGCTGTGGTGTAGTGGTTATCCTTAGTGCTCATGGCTACTGTCCAGCATGTTCCTGCTGCTGGAGGTTTAAGCTTCAGTGGCCACCCCTTTAGTTCCTGTGTCCTAAAACTTTCTCCATAGCATGTCCAGATGGAGCTTCTGAGTTAGTGTCTTCTGAAGAGCTTTTCAGATAACTTGGGAAATCCACTGCAGTTTGCTGCCCTGGGCTAGCACTTCTTCCTCCAGCACATACAATGCTGCTGTCTGGTTGGCTGCTGTAAATTTCTTTCTAACTGCAGTAAAGTCCTTTGGAAGGGGGGCTCCAGCAGTGAACCCTGCATGACTGTCTGTGCCCCACACTGTCCCATTTCAGTCTGTGCAAGTGCTCCTGGTGACCATTTGTTCCATCAGCGGAAGGAAGGTAGTGTGGATACCAACACCCAATTGACCTAAATTAAGTACAGGTTGAACCTCTCTGATCCGGCAACCTCCGTGGTCCGGCGTGATATTAGTTAGCTGGATGCCCACTTACCATGAGTGTGGCCAAGTTTCCTGCAGTCCCATAAAGTTTGTTTACAGCCACCAAACCTGGCTCTTGATGTGCTGTACTGTTGTTTATCTCTGATTTACCCCGAATGTCCGAGAGCCCAGTATGCACTGAAAGCATTCATAATACTGCTAGACAAATGTGGCAAATATAGGCCATAAAATGTTACCTAGTAACTTCTACATCAGGCCCATAATTTCTTGTTGAGCTAACGTGCATCTTTCAATCAAGATTCAAAGTGTGTCTAGAAGGGTTTGTTTAGTGAGGATGAATCCAGCATATGCCTTGGCAAACTGTTCAGTGGTTACTCCAGCTATTAAAATTTGCCCTTTATTTCCAGGATGCATCTGTGTAGCTTCTTGTATGTGAAATTCCTAGCTCTTGAGTGAGGGTGGGGTTCTCTATTGTTGTGAAGGAGCCATGTAATCTCAGTAGAGCCTCTCTTGACATTTTTTTATTATTGTTGGCAACCCTTCAAGACCTTGTTTTCACATTTCATGCCATGCCATGCCATTCCTTTCCTCCCAGGAGCCTGTGTGCCTTAGCTTCTCTCCGTATCAGCTCTGCTGTCTCTACCAATTTTGATACTACTAGCTCACTATGATAACTCTCAGTGCCACTGATGCTTACCCATAATTATCCTTCTCTTCCTCTTCCAAGGCCATGACTGGACCTGTCTACTGCAGTTCAGCTAGCTGGGCAGTGAAATGGAGGAAAGGAATTGAATTGTCAGTGTCACTCACACCACTTTTTGGGAGATGGCTTCCCTCATGGAACTCCAAAGGTGCAGTGTTGTTTGGAAACCTCAAGACCCATGTTTCTTCCAGAATTCTTTCCTTCTCCAATGCACAACCAGAAAACCTATTAAGGGATCACTTCCTTGCAATACTAACTTAACATCTGTGCTGCTGATATGGTGGTAGATGAGCGACTTCAAGTAATAAGACTCTTCATTGCTCCTTTCTATAGGAAAAAAAAAAGTAATACACATGCAGAGTAAAATGTTAGCGGCATAGTTCATTAGTTTAATCTGTCATTCCTGGCTGAACTTCTGTGGAAATTAGATAGCATTCCTCTCAGTGTGCTTATTTGATTGAAAGGGTAATTTATCAAGGCTCAGCCCCACAGTGTATGCTGCACTCTGGTCTGGAGGGTAATGAGTTGTACCCATCGCTCATTTTCCTTTCTCATGTGACCATGAGATATCATAAGATGAGGTGAGCCTTTGACATCTCACGCAGAGACAGCTCCCTCCAGCTTCTCAGAGAGGGACCCTTCAGTACAGCTTCAGAATCTGCCAGATCATTTGACCCTCCCAGTGAGATGTGGAATGCATTAATCAGGCACTCTCTCAGAAAGCTGCAGGAAGACCATGGAAATAAAGCTGGTGAGAGAGAGGAAAGGGAGGGGGCGGGGGAGGAGGGAAAGAGAGAGAGATTAGAAAATGGGTTGGAGGAGGGGAAAAGATGGGAACATGCTAAGAAAGCACAAAGGGCTTTGTTATTGTTATTCATCAGTCTCAAAAATACCATGTACGTCAAAGATGGACTATTGCTGTTATTCATGCTATCAGCTTCATTATGTGGCACAAAGCCACCGGTCATTATCTTTGCTAACTACAGTAGCCAGGCCAGCCCTGTCTCCTGTCTGTTTCTCTCTCTTATCATAATACATTGCAAACTAATACCATCTCCCCGGGTCTCCTTTTTATGAAAGGCATTCATTTCAATCACAAGGATGTCCATTATATCACCTTAATTTAAGAATAAACTAAACTATTTCTGTTCAGCATAAAGAGCACATAGGAACACATGCCACCATGTATCAGCTGTAATAAATTTTTATAAAGGCCATATGTGAGCAAAGAACTAAATGCAATGATGGTTTTTGCAATAAATACCTAAATACTTTATTGCCTATTTATGGGGTAATCTCTCTACATTTGTGCAATATATGGCTGTTTAGAAAAGGCTTCAAAATCCAGTTATGTGGTTTACTTACCAGAAGATGGCAATGGTGATCTTCTACAATATCCACAGGGTCCATACGATTCTTGTGCAACACACCAGACCCCAGTATGAATGAACCCGAGTGTTCTTTTCCATTTCTTCCATCCCTTGTTTCTGAATTGAGTTGTTGCTAATCATAAGACTTACACTTTTTGTTGGAACTGCAGTTTTCTGGATGTGTCTATACAATCATTCCCAGTATTCTGGACAGCAGGGTGTATGAAGTAAGCATGCTAAGTGTCAGAAAAATCATATGATCTCTGAAGGTGGAATGAAAAAAGAACTTGTCTAGTTTGCTAGTACTGAATCTGAACTTCAACTGTTAATGAATTGAGAGTATATTGGGGTAAACTATTAAGTCATGTTATCTTTGTCAGTGAAACCTTTTGAAATATAGCCCCAGAGTGTATACACAGTAACCATATTATAGCATCTGAAATGGATCATAGCCTGCAATACAGTTTGAATGGCCACACTATCTAACTTTTCAAACTATTAAATCAGCAGGAATTTTGGCTTACTAAGGGCTGCAGCACTGAGCCCTATGAAATGTGCATAGAGTAATGTGTGCTCTAGAGAGCACTTCAGTAGAGGAAGAAAAAAAGTCTGTGAATATCATCTGTAATGTTTAACAGCCAAATTGTTACCCTACCCCACATCTTATTGGTGAGCAGAGACTTGTCTGAGTAGTATTATTGGCTTTATTGGGATGATTCCTGCAAATTGCTGCTCATCAGGGCATTCAGGAATTCACAATCTGGTCTTAAACTTGCTGCAGCCAAGAACATCAGAATCATCAAATGAATCCTCCATCTATGCAGAGAGAGAATGAGAGAGACAGAGCATTTCCAGATTTCATGTGTGAACACTTGAACAAATAAATTAGGACCCAGGTCTTACCAAGACTTACCGTATGTGCAATCTGTGTAGAGGCATTGAAGTTGGTGTTATGTTATGCATAGCTACTGTTCTGGCCCATCACAGTTAGTTATTGGTGCTCAAATAGTAAATAATGAGTACTCATAGATAAATAGATCATAGATTCATAAATTGGGATTGGAACAGACCTCAGGAGGTTATCTACTCCATTCCCCTGCTCCAAGCAGGACCAACATCAATTAAATCATTCCAACCAGGGCTTTGTCAAATCGGGCCTTAAAAACCTCTATGGATGGAGATTCTCCCATCTCCCTAGGTAACCCATTCCAGTGCTTTACCACCCACGTAGTGAAAATTTTTCCTAATATCCAACCTAGACGCTCCCCACTGCAACTTGAGACCATTGCTTCTTGTTTTGTCATCACTGAGAATAGTCTGGCACCATCCTCTTTGGAATCCCCCATCAGATAATTGAAGGTTGTTAAAAAATCTCCTCTCACTTGCCTCATCTTCTGGAGACAAAATAAGCCCAGTTCTCTCAGCCTAGCCTCATAAATCATGTGCCACGGCCCCCTAATAATTTTCATTACTCACTGCTGGACTGTCTCCAGTTTGTCCACATCCTTTCTGTAGTGGGGTGGGAGACCCAAAGCTGGATGCAGTACTGTAGATGTGGGCCTCCCCCACGGCCTTCCCTTGATTTGCTGGCAGTACTCCCACTAATGCAGCCCAGTATGCTTTTAGCCTTCTTGGCAACAAAGGTACATTGATGCATATCCAGCTTCATCTGCTGTAATCCCCAGGTCCTGGCTGAGAGTCACATCTGACACTCCCCCTCTGCATCCCCCCCAAGCCAGCTAGACTTCCTTCTCCCTAAACCAGCTGGAAGACTAAACTCTCTCCCCCAGCAACTGGTGCCAGCTGTCTAGGCAGCCCCCCCGCCCCACTTTGTTCAGATTCCTAGGCAAGATGTTATCTGCTGTCACCTGGTCCTCAGGATGTGAGAGACTGAGCATACTTCCACAGTGAGTCATGAGCAGCCTTTCCCTCCTCTTCCAGATAGCATTGCAGTGCCCAGGGAAACTGAGGCGCTGCACACGCACACACACACACACACACACACACACACACAGAGAGTTACTACAGACCAGCACAGGACAATAGAATCACATAGAACACAACAAAGCAAATAGAGTGACTACAAAAACAGAGTGAATACAGTGACTACAAAAGTGAATACAGTCCCCACTATGTCACAACCATATCAAAAGCTTTGCTAAAGTCAAGGTATGATTTTCCCAGGGAAAAGGTGAAGCTGACTGGTCTGTAGTTCCTCAGATTTTCCTCCTTCCCTTTCTAAAAGATGGACCTTACACTTGCTTCTTTCTAATAATCCAGCACCACCCCCAATCACTACAGGCTTTCAAAGATAATGGCCAATGGCTCTGCAATTAGATCAGCCAACTCCCTCAGCACCTTTGGATGCATTAGATCCGGCCCCATGGACAAGTGTATGCCCAGCTTTTCTGAATTGTCCTTAACCTGTTCTTTCTCCCCTGAAGGCTACTTACCTCCTTCCTATACTGTGCTGCCCAGTGCAGCATTCTGAGAGCTGTCCTTCTCTGTGAAGACTGAAGTAAAAAAAATACATGCAGTACTTCAGCTTTTTCCACATCATCTTTTACTAGGTTGCCTCCCCCATTCAGTATGGGTTCTACACTTTCCCTGACCACCTGGTTGCTAACATAACTATAGAAATCCTTCTTGTTACCCTTCACATCCCTTGCTAGCTGCAATTCCAGTTGTGCTTTGGCCTTCCGATTATGCTCCTACATGCTCAAGCAGTATTTTTATGCTCCTCTTTAGTCATCTGTCCAAGATTCCTCGTGTTTTATGCTTACCAAAAGTTTTTCTGTTAATCCAAGCTCTGGTTGCCTGCCATATTTGCTATTTTTTTTCTGCACATCAAGATGGTTTGTTCCTATGCTCTCAATAAGGCTTCTTTAAAATACAGCCAGCTCTCCTGGATTTTTTTTTTTTTTTGTCCCACATATTCGTCTCCTAGGGGATCCTGCCCATTAGTTCCCGAGGGAATCAAAGTCTGCTTTTTCTGAAGTCCAGGGTCCATATTCTGCTATTCTCCTTCCTTGTTTTTGGTCAGGATCCTAAACTCGGTCATCTGATGGTCACTGCGGCCCAGGTTCTCACCTGCTCCTATTTCCTCTACCTGTTTGTGAGCAACGGGTCAAGAAGGGCATGGACCCTGGTTGGTTCTTCCACCACTTGCACCAAGAAGTGTTCCTAACGCTGTCTAAAAACTTCCCAGATTATCAGTGTGCTGCCATATTGCTCTCCCAGAAGATATCAGGGTGATGGAAGTCCCCCATGAGAATTAGGGCTTGAGAGCTGAAAACTTCTTTAGTTGTCTGAAGAAAGCCTCATCTACCTCGTCCTCCTGCTCTGGTGGTCTATACCAGAAGCCTACCATGACATCACCTTTCTCTAACTTTTATCAACTTAGCCCAAAGACTCTCAACTGGCTAGTCTCCAGTTTTCTACAGGAGTTGTGAACAATCATACTGCTCTCTTACATACAGTGCGACTCTTCCATCTTTTCTATGATGTTTGTGATCAATTCATACTTTTCTAAAAGTTATAATTATAATTTTGAATAACTTCAAATTTATAAATAATTTATAAAAAAATCAGGTCTTATGGTTATTTTCACAAGTGGATAGAGACTAAATCCATATAATTACTGTTTTCTGTTAATTTATTTAACATTACTGCAGATATGCACAACTATTGAAAATGTAGCAACTTCTGAGTTAGGAAGTGACACCAATTAGTGGGGCACAGCAGATGTCTCAAACTTAATTGCACCATGACCCACTTCTGACAACAAAATTACTATATGACCCTATGACTATATGAGCGAGGTGGACTCCAGGCCCTGCCAACCTAGGAGAGGGAGTAAGGGGTCCGCAGCCTGTGCCCCACCCCTCTGGGTGGAGGTGAAGCTTCAGCTTCAACTTCAGCCCCAGGTCACAGAAAATCTAATGCTGACCCTGGCAAGCCCATTAAAATGGATTTGCAACCCATGGTGATGTCCTGGCCCATGGTTTGAGATTGCTGGTGTACAGCAACACTACAGAAATGGAGGTTAGATAATTATCCAATGAAAGTTGCAGGAAAATTTCAGGGAAGGCAAATGTAATTATCAGGACGGGCATCTATCCCAAATGTTAGGTCTAACTATTTCAAGACTTTTCTGCTCTTAGAGTGTTTCAGCAGTGCTGGTATAGCTCTTCAGTGAAGACACTAGGTAGTGGTGCTGGTGTAGCACTTCCATTGGCATAGGTAGTATGCTCACTGGAGAAGGGTTTCCCATTGGCATAGATACTCCACCTCCCCGAGAGGTGGTAGCTATGTCGATGGGAGAATTCTCCCATAAACCTAGTGCAGTCTATGCTGTGAGTTAGGTCAGTTTCACTGAGTTGCTGAGAGGTGTAGATTTTTCACACCCTTGAATGATGTAGTTACACAACCTAACTTCCTATTGTAGACTGGTTCTCAGGCTCCCACCCTGAACCTACTAAAGATGAAAGCAAGTCTGCTGTTTACTGGGAACAGTGGCAAGTCTTTGGGCCTGGTGTGAAAAATCCACCTCTTCCCCTCCCCACCCAGGCAAGCAGCATAATTAAGCCAACTTAGGTCCTGCTTAAGACAGTACTAGGTCAATGGAAGAATTTTTCCACCAACCTAGCTAACACCTCTCAGGTAGGTGGCGAATCCCTCCCATCGGTGTGTCAGTGTCTACACTTGAAGTGCTACAGAAGCACCACTGCAGAAACTCAGCTGTGCCACTGTATCATTTTAAGCATAAATAAGGCCTGGGAGTGTTAACCACAAGAACTCCGGCCTATGGTCTACGTCTTTTATAAAGAGAGACAGGATGAATAAATGGTATCCCAGTATCTATTTTATCTGATCTTAGAAAACAAATGGCTGTCTCTTTGTCAGTAAAAGGAGTGCAGAATGGGTTCTGATTGGTCACAAAAAATACATGATCTGAAGAAAATTCGCACCCAAACTGCTTTGTCCCTATTAGTTCACTGTGGAACAAATGAAGCAATGTGACATACAGCCACACTATCTTTAAAAATAACTTTTCTATTGTATATTAAGTTAGGCCTTTAAAGCTAGTTTTGCTGCTACTCATTCTCTAGATCAGGGTTACTCAAGTTTGGAAGCCCTGGGGGCCACAGTGATACTCACAGCACATGCCGAGGCCGCAACTTAAATGTGGTTGCATATACATGCAAATATATATGCAAATAACTTCTTTCTCACTGATGGGCATGAATACAAAGATAAATGGAGCCTGTGTGTTGTGTAGTCTTGTCTTAAGTCAGTTCTGCTGAAATTAATAACATGCAATAGTTACCCGATTTCCATCCATATAACAGCATTTTTAATGAGCAATGACAGTCCAGGAATTTAACTACTAAAACACATATCAACAGAAGACCATTATATTGACTACTCTTTTGTTTTGGCTCTCACGCTGCGTGTTGAGCCCCGTGTAAACCCAAACCGCACCGTGGGCTGCAAACAAATGGGCCGCGGGCCATGTGTGGCCCACAGGCTGCATGTTGAGTAGCCCTGCTCTAGATCTTTGTTTGGATTAGGTGGTAGCTGGCTGAAGAAAAGCAGCAATAGAAAAGATTGTGGTAGTCTTCTCTCTTTTCATAAGTCTCAGAGCAACCATTTCTGAAAGTGTGGGGTATGCTCCTTTGTAGGGAGGCAAGTGAATGTTATAGTAATTATTCTTCATAGTGTCTGCTTGCCTTGTTTTTCAAGAAGATAGGTCTGTAACTCATGGTTGCAAAGAAAGCTGATACACCTGCCTACGGATGTGAAAGGTTAACTGGTAAGCATCACCCTAAATGGTTAATGCTCACCGGTTCTAGTTAACTGGTTGGGACTGGAACAGCTTCCTACCCGCCCCTGGCAGGGGGCTGCTCCAGCCCCACAGGGCGCACTACAGACAGGGCCTGCTCCAGCTGGTCAGCCAGAGCAGCTTCTCTCTGTGGCAGGCCCAGGCCTCTGCCCCCGCCACATGTTACACACTGGCTCCCTGGGAGTGGGGCCTGCAGCCCCTGCCAGCTCACTTCCAGGGAGACAGCTTTCTGTGTCAGCACAGCTTTTCCCCCCAGGAGCAGTACTGGCAGCCCTTGCCAGCTCTGCTTCCAGGGAGGTGGCTTCGCTGTGGGCTCTGCACTATAAAGCTCTTATACTACAGAGCCTGCATCATGTAACCGTGTAACCGCTAGGATTTGTAGTGGTTGGTTACCTTTTTTAATGAATTTTTACATCTCTGAACCCTGCCTTTTCAGAAAGTCCAAAACAATACTTCTAAGGTGTTAACTGTCTCATTCATTTCAAGGGCTTCTAGCTTAGGTGACACAAATGTTGGCATTTAAAGTATCATCAACGACTACTTCTCTGTTTATCAAATCATGCAGGAGTGGAGACTTAGTACCATATTATAAAACTCCTTTCTGTAGTTGATGTGGAAGGTTTATTTGGAGAGCCCCTTCCTCCTACCCCAGGCCTTTAAGATGTGATATTCCTTTAACGGTACATGGGAGGATTTCGTCTTGTGTGTGCGATTTGTTTCCCCCCCAACCCCCAAAGAACAGCTTGGCTTTCAAAGAGTTGTGAAACATTCCCCTGGCCTAACCTATGGAGTCTTTTAAAGTTCTCCTTCATTAATCCTATCTTGATGGTACTCATCTGCCCTCTGTTAATGTAACACATTACCATAATGTACAAGAGGAAAGATCTATTATCATTTTATCAATGGGGAATGGAGACATAGGAAGACAAAGGGTACATCTAGATTACATACCTCTGCTGACAGAGGCATGTAAAATAGGCTACCTGACATAGTCAATGAAGCGGGGATTTAAATATCCCCAGCTTCATTAAAAATACGCCAGTTGTGCTGGCTCAGCTGATCGTCGGCACAGAGCGCGAGTCAAGACGCGGATCGGTCGACAAGGAAGCCTTTGTCGACCGCCTCCTGTAAACCTTGTTTCATGAGGCATAGGAGAGGCCCACACAAGGCTTCCTTGTCAACTGATCTGCGCTTGATCACACAGCCGGCCATCAGCTTGAGCCAGTACAGCCAAGTGCTATTTTTATTTTAATGAAGCTGGGGATATTTAAATCCCCATTTCATTAACTATGTCGGGTAGCCTATTTTACATGCCTCTGTCGGCAGAGGCATGTAATCTAGAAATACCCTAAGTTGCTTGCCCAAGTTTTAAATTAACTCTTTAGTGTTGGGGCATCCAGAGCTCCCTCTTCTGCCTCTGTGGAACTTGTAGAGCCAAGAACAAGCAGCAGGTCATGTGGCTATAGACTCTTGCTGGTGAATGGGTGCCCTTGACATCCTCAGGTGATACTGCCATGATAGAATGGCTACATTGCTTACCTGACATTTAATTCCTTGTTGAAGCTGTCAGAAGCCATACCCCAGAACACCCAGGGATGTCCCTTTCCTTCACCTCCAGGACGGGGCTCATATGCAAAACCCTAGTTGCAACTGAGGTCTTGATACTACAATGAACTCCACAGTGGAGAACTTCTGTGCTGGGATCTGGTTAGGAGTTCATGGTAGGACCCACTGCCTGAAGGAACAGCTCCATCTTGTCAGCCAGTAGGAAGAGCTGATCTTTAAGAAAGTAATCTTTGTGTCACTGTCTGGAGTGGTTCATGACCATGAGTGCCAACCTTAGGCCGGACTGTCAAGAAGTCTTAGGATCCTAATTGGTGGTATGTTCCACAATTAAACGTCACCAACCCACTATAAATGTCTGCTCCTGAACACCAACACCATAACTGGATTACCATGGAGTCACAGGCAATCAATCCCCTTGCACATTATGGTCTATCTTGCCTGGTAACCTACATCTTCAACATAACTTTTAAAGATCCATTAAAACTTTCCACCAGACCATTAAATTCTGGATGATAGGGGTGTTTTTTGGTGTCTCACTCCAAGTAATTCCCATAATGTTTGAAAACAACTACTATGAAATTTGCAACATGGTCTGATGAGAGTTCATTGGGACAAACCACTCTGCTAAAAAGGGTAAATAGGGCATAGCCTCTGGATCTGTATCTACATTACCTAAAGATATTGCTTCAGGAATCTGGTGGCAGAATCCCCCATGAGTATGTGTTTCTTTCCATTTCTGGAAGATTTAGAGAGGGGATTTCCAATGTGTACAACTGCTCTGGCAAAAACCTCCTTGAGTATGGGCAACAGCTACAAAGGGTTCTTGCAGTGTCCCTTCAAGCTCTTAAATGTCTGATATAAGTCTCAGCACTTACAGTAGTCTTTGTTTCAAAACACGAGGCCAATAGAAATTCTGTTTTAAGTCTATCACAGGTTCTATGCAGAGCATCCACCAGATGGGCAATCATGAGTTAACCACAGCTACTCCGTTCTTTAATTATCAGGCACAACTACTTACTTGCAAACTTCACCAAGGACGTCTCTTTTTTCCCCCTGTGGGAACCTCTGTATACTGCAAACCTACTTCTACCTAGCCAGGGTATTATTCTGAGCCTGAACCCTCCCCTCATACAAAGAATAGTCAGCCTGTTGAGCTTTAATAAACTTCTTCTGAGGGATTTTTCAAATCCCTCCTCTGAAGACAAACTGCTGCTCTCAACAGTGAAGGATGCAGAGCATCCCTCTTTGCAGTCCTCCCTGCTGTCCACAGACAGAGCAGCTGAATTAGGCAGGTCTCATGTAAAACATTTAAACACTGTAGTTAGCAATGAAGGGAAAAGTCTCCAATGCCAAAGGAAAAGCTTCTCCTATCGGTTTAATTAATCTGCCTCCACATGAGACAGTAGCTATGTCAATGGGAGAAGCTCTCCCACCAAACATAATTCTCTCTACGTGCAGGCTAACTATGGCACTCAGAAGTTTGTGGATTTTTCACCATCCAAGTCTGTAGTGTAGACCTGGCCTTCAAATTCTCTTTGCTGTGGATTATAACATTACACTACTAAGACGTGGCTAAATGTTATTACTTATTAATTACAATATCAGCAGGCAGCAAATTCCCACTGCCTATGATGGCCTCAGGCTTTGAGGTGGACCTTAGCCAGAGGCACAGTTACGAGGGGGACGGCCAAAATTAGGATATTTAAATCTGACCTGGGAAATGCTCTTCCAAACATTCCTTAATCAAAGAGACTTAGAATGCTGTGTTCCTCCAGCCCTTACAATCTCTGCCATTTGCCTTGATAAATCCTTAATAAATCCTTAATAAATTCTTAAATGCCTTCCCAAGACTCAGCCCTAACATATTTCCCTCAGACTTTCACTTCTGCTACTGGGGCAAAGGTAGTGGCACTCACAGTGAGTGTGTGGACACACATCAGGGGGTGCCCTTCAATTTTGGACACTGGTTTTATGTGGCCATGAGCCTCGCAGAGATCATAGAACAACCTGCTCTTTGTTATTGTAGAGGGTTCTAAATTCTTGGTTTTTTAAATCCAAAATTGGGGTTAGGTTTGCTTTTAATCCCTTCCTCTCTTTTAGCCTTGGAAATAGCGGGATTTCCCCTCTCATGAGATTTGCTCCCACCCCCATAAGCCCTTGTTTCAACATATTCTTCAGCAAATTCTACAGCTTTGAAAACTGTGGAAGTTTTTTGTCACACCTTCGTCTTTTCTGTAGCTACCCATAACCATTGTGTCTGGATCATCAACTCAGTTTTTCATCATCAGCTTAAGCCCCTTTATCCAAATTATCCATTTTGTCATCACATTACACATTTTATTCACAAATTCAACATGAATGATATTGTCAAACATTTAAAGATGTCTATACTTCAGTCAATAGGATTCAGGTTTAATCTTAAACCTTTTCAATGCATTTTCTTAGCATCACTCTTTCCCGTATCACTAAAAGCTTGTCTCACATTGCTAGTTAATCTGGTCAAGAGGATAGGCATCCACTTATCCTCTGGATTTTCAGAATCCCACAACAGTCTCTCAAAGGTGGACAGATGCCTATCTAACTTGCTCTTAAATATCTCCAATGATTGAGATTCCACAACCCCAGTAGGCAATTTATTCCAGTGTTTAACCACCCTGACAGGAGTTTTTCCTCATGTTCAACCTAGACTTCTCTTGCTGATACTTAATCCAGCTGCTTCTTATCCTATCATCAGAGGTCAAGGAAAACAATTTTCCCCCCTCCTCCTTATAACACCCTTTTAGATACTTGAAGAAGAAGTTTTCTACACCAGAGGTGGGGAACCTCTGGTGCACTGGCCACACACAGTTCATCGCACTGTCGGGGGGGCCACCAGATGGTTTGTTTACCTAAGCGTCCACAAGTACAGCTGCTCATAGCTCCCAGTGGCCATGGTTCTCCATTCCCAACCAATGGAATCTGAGGGAAGCAGTGCGGGCTGGGCCACCACTTCCCTATTGGCTGGGAATGGCGAATGCTCAGGTAAATAAACAATCGGGCGTCTGACTAGCAGCCATGAACTGATAAACCACATGCAACTCATGGGCCTGAGATTCCCCACTCCCGTTCTACAAAGTCTCTCTCATAAATAGGTGTACAATCTCCCACTCTTTGGTGCGGGATGTGCTCCCTCACTGAGGATACTCAAGTACTTTCAGCTGTGAAAGCTCTCTCCTTCACTTCTAGCTGCTTGATACATCTCTTGTGGGTTCCTTATCATTTTCAGCCCTGGTTTTGACTACCATACATTGCATGCCTCATTGCTGGGCTCGCTCCTTAGTTTCCTCACTGGCTTTGACAGCTGCTTGGGATGCCTCATTCTGTCTCACTCCCATTCTTCTCAAGCTCTCAGGTTGGGTTAGTTGCATTGCAGCGTCTGGGGCAGCAAGGCTACTGATGCTTGCCCAAAGCTTTCAAGAATTTTTCTCATTTCCTAATATTGAGGAATATTGCATAAAAGGTAGGCCCCATCTTTACATAACTTTTCAAGTGTAGCACCCACCCTTGACTATGATTCACTCATTGTGGCTAATCTTTAACTCTTAACTCTCAATATGGAATTTAAACTTTAACCCAGTTTTGACCTGTGGCATGTGAGCTGCCAAGATCACTCCAATAGACATGCATCTGATGAAGTGGGTCTTTGCCCACGAAAGCTTATGCTCCAATAAATTTGTTAGTCTATAAGGTGCCACAGGACTTATCGTTGTTTATCCAATAGTCATGGTGCTGGAACGGTTCAAGACCATGAGTGCCTTCTTCAGGGCAGACTGTCGAAAAGCCCGGCAGACATCCCAAACTGCTTGTATGTTCTATAATTAGATTTTACAAACCCAGTAACAACTGTGAGCTTCTGAAGCACTGTAAGGGTGCATCTACACAACAGGGCCTAACTCAAAATAAGCTATGCAAATTGAGCTATGTCATTTGTGTAGCTTATTTCAAAATAATTGGGAGCGTCTACACAGCACTTATTTTGCAATAGAACACTCTTCCTCCGACTTCTCTCACTCATACAATGAGGGTTACAGGAGTCGGAGTAAGCAGTCCTCCAGCTTGACAGTATTTCGGCATTATTTCTAAATAACTGCCTGCTGTGTAGACGCGGACTAAGTTATTTAGAAATAACACTAGTTATTTTTAAATGTTGCTATGTAGACGTACCCTAACAGTCTTGCCAATATTCCCACCCAGGGAAGCTGGACTTAGTGTTAGTTGGTTGCTGTATACCAAAGGACAAAAAAGATTCAGGGGATTCTAGTCCCAAGAAGCCAGTCACTTATCCCAGGTGAATTTTACCTCGGATCTCACACCAAAGACAATGTATGTAGCCAGTTCTATGGTAAACTAGCCAAGGATTTATTAACTTTAAAAAGAAATGCTATTTACAGGCTAAAGCAGTCAAACATATAAACACAAATGAGTTGCAGTCTATTGTTGCGAAAGATGACAGAATTATAGCAACCTGTCAGCACACTGAATGTCTTTTAAAGCTAACCCAGGTTGACCTGGGGATCTCTGCTTCTGTTTTGTAGCTCCAGCCCAGCCCTGTGAGAGCCCAAACAAAAAAAAGATTAAAAACTTTCCTGACAGCTATCTTTATTTCCTTCTTCCAGAATTCAAGATGATTGGACCAGTCCTTTTGAACCTAACCTTTTCATGAGTGAGAAGGGGACATATTACAAAGTCTTTGAACTGTGATGTTCCATAATGGGCTATTTAGTTTTGATAGAAGGAGTTTCTTGATTTAGTTTCTTGAGGGGCAGGAGAAGATCCCTCCTGACAGGTTCACCATTCTCCAGCAACTTTTTTTTTTTTACAGTTGTAATGGAAAAACTGAAATATTACCTTAGAATATGTGGTAAAGACAAGTGAGATGAATTCATGCGGCTATTTACAAGCATTCCATAAATTCAAAAAATGTTGTAAGTTAGTACCCATCTTAGCATAGGAGCACACAGAGGAAACAGACTGGTTTCTAGCAGTGAATTTGTCAGTGCTCAGATGAGATCTAAAGCCTTGGAAAGAAATGACACCTAGTTTGCCAGAGTCACTATCATGTTTCACACTTCTATAACATCTTCCACTCGGGGATCTCTGATTGTGTTGCCTAGGAGATAATTGTTGTTGGCCCCATTTTGTAGATGGGGAAATTGAGGCATGGGATGTGAAATGACTCATCCAAGATAATACATCAAGTCAGTGACAGAGAGTAGGGATGTAATTGTGTGGTCTATTAATGGATAAGCAAAAGCGTATCGATTAATATTATAGGCTACACCCATTTCCCTCCCCTCACCCACCAGCAAATTTTTTAGCAGGCTGGCCATCAGCCTGGCTTGCAACGGGTCCAGGACTTCCCCCTGCTGTGGCTCTGCATTTAAAGTGTATTAGGAGCCAGGCGGGCAGGCAGCCCGGCTCAGTGCTGGTTTGTGCCAGGTCCGGGAGCTCAGACACGCCCCCCCCGGACAGGGGCTGCTGCTACCCCGTGCTGTTGCCTCTTTATCAGAGGCGACAGACATCCAGTCAGCAAGGGGAGCTGTTTTTTAAACTGGCTCCCCTTGCATACCAGCTCCCATCTGGCACCCCATGCTGCTGCCTCTGATACAGAGACACCAGCACAGAGTTGCAGGGGGTTCCTCAGGAGTGGGGCCTGAGTGCACTGGCTTCTAGCCCCACCCCTGGGGACTATAGAATAGTCAACTAACCAATGAGAATTCAGGAGGTTATTCAACTAGTCAGGCAATTAATCAATATTTAACATCCCTATTCAGGAGTCCCCTTTTCTTTTTCTAACCACTAGACCCAACGCTCCCACCATGACATACAGAAACCTATCACATTCCACCAGAATTCAATATAATGCAAGTCAATACATCACACTTCCCTACCTCCAGGCCTCAACAAGCATGGATTTCCCCTTGCAGGGAGGCTTCACCCATAACTGAAAAGCTTGTGAATGTCTTTGGTGCTGATCTGTTCTCAACAAAGCATTTCTCTGAGGAAAGGCAAAGACGTTCCCACCCTAGCAGTTTCACTCCCACTGTGTTTTTTCCTTTCTGCTAGAGCTGGACTGGAATTTTTAAAAAGGTTTTGTTTATTTGTTTGTTTGCCAGAAAAATACTGTTTCAGCAATACTGAAATTGTTAGTGGGAAGGGTCAGTTCTGAAAAATTTCCCCACTCAAAAATAGTGGGTTTCTTTTAATTTTCATCATATCACATCCTATTAGACATTTCCAGAATGAAGAGTTGTGGGTTTTCCAGTTGGAAATGACTTTTTGTTTTGAAGTAAACTTTAAAAAGAAGGTGGAGAGAAGGGGGAGCTCAAAACCAGAATGTTTTGATTGAGTCGAACCAATTTATTTTTTCTGTTTGGCTTTTTTTTTGCAAACCATCTGTTTACATAGCTCAAAAATCAGGAGCCTGTTGAATGTTGTGCTCTGAATGCAACACCTCTGTCAGGTATAAGGAGGAACCATAAGAGATAAAGGCGAAGGCCATCAATATTATTTTGCACATTAATCAACAGGAGGCATTCATGCAGAAATCAAGGTTTTTTTCCCCCACCTGCTTCCCTTTCCAAAGTTATCTATCTTGTCTGTAAGGTCTTTGGAACAGAGGTTGCTGTGTTTTTACAGTGCCCATCATAATGGACCCCAAACTGGTGGCGCTCTACATAGTACTGTCATACATAACAGTCCCAGGGATCTGTAGACTCAGAGTTAAACAATTCATATTGGGCAAAAGGAAGTTAAAATTTGGAATGATAAAGTTGTAAAAAAGATTCAAAGGGAACTGAAGGGTATCTTCAGCCTACTCTTTGGTAGTAAATACATAAATAGATTTTGTAGGAGTATAATAAAGCTTGTATAGGAGTATCATAAAAACCAGACACAAGTCTGAAAAATTCTTTATTTCCTGCCACAGCTAAAATAAGCTTTATGAAAATTACTTTGCAAAGATAATGGAAAGTTATTGGGAACTTTTAAAAATTGAAATGTGTCATTGTGAACAGTGTTTTTGATTATAACCATGTTAAATCCCTGTTCCTCCTAACCATTATTTTATTTTACAGTTTTCTCAGTAATTATGAAATCAGCAGAATCCTAGCTAGTGTTACTGCTGTCTGGCTAAATATATACATTAAAAGATCTAGGGAAAGTGAAATTATACAGCAGCTTATAATGTTAACTTCCTGTGTCTGAAGACAAATGATAGCTGTTTTTTTTTTTTTAAGAGAACATGCGTGAGAGACGATTTTATGATGTTGTTGATATTGAGATGTAATTTAAAAGGAACTCTGAAGTAATTGACAATCAAAAGTTGACCTGCAACACTTTTCATAATATAACTTGATGGAAAGATAGTCTTCTAGATATTAATACATCTTACAGCCTGTTCCTGTGGTAGAAGGGATGATAACACAACCCTGGACCAATGTAAACACTTGCCCTCAAAGTGCTTTATAAAAAGGTACCATTGGCGTCATGTAAGAGATGGGGAAACTGAGGCACAAAGTGATGATGTGATTTGCTCTAGGTAGCCCATCAGACCCTTTGCAGATTATAATCCAGTTTTCTTGAGTCCCAGTCCAATACTCTGCCCAGTAGGAAACACTGCCTCTCCTGTAGTGTAAGTAACGGAAGGATGTGTGGCTGTGGTGGTTGTTTCCAATCCCAAGTTTTATAATTAGGATGTTGGTAATTTTTGGTTATTCTGAAATGATCACAAAACAGGTGATCACAAATAGTAATTCAATAAAAGCCATGAATATGTGTTAATATTCAACAACTGTTTTATTACTGTTTTTATTATGCGTATTTCCTATGATCATTTGTACATATGATTAATCTAATTCACAAGAAAGTGAAAGTCTGCTGAATATGGCTTGCAGTTAATGTCTTGAAATCTATTATTCTTTCTGTGTTTTCTTTTTAAAATCCGGACATTCAATCCAACTGGGAAGCTGAAACAATACAATACAACTTAAACGGCCAACGACACAACAAACATAATGAATAAAGAATAGTAAATTACCATAAGCAAAATCACAATCCATAGGATGAAATGTGCACAAATGAAATGTTTGTACAACTTAGAAAATAATTTTAAAAAATCAGAAGGCATTTCCTTAAGTTCTGAAAGCAAAATTGTGCTGCTATTGAAGATATTGGGAGTTGTACCATTAACTTCGATGAGGGCTTTTGAAAGTTTCACCTTTTGCTGATAATTCCAAAGACAGAAAAGAGGCTAAACTCATTGAACAAATAATTTCCTAGGAATACAGGTTGGTCCTCCCTGGTCCAGCACCCTTGGGACCTGACCGGTCCCGGATGAGGGATTTTGCCGGACCAGGGAGGGTCATTTTTGTACCCCTGCAACCAGCCTCTCTGGCCCTGCCCCTGGCCTCCCAACCAGTTACTCACCTCTTGCCAGCCCAGCTGCCCCACTGCCCTGCTGAGCAGCCATCACTGCTATGGTTCTGCCGGGTAGTCTGGCACAGGGGCTCCAGGCAGCCGCGTGCACTATGTGCTGGGACTCCAGAGAACCACGCACACTGGGGCCTCTGTGAGCAACCCCATGCATCATGCGCTGGGGCTCCCTAGGCAGCCAGATCCCCCCTCCCAACCCACTGCCCTGCCAGCCCTGCAGGGATCCTTGCGACTGACCCTCCACTGGGACTTTCTAGTACTGTAACTTCCATGCAGGACCATGGATGCTGCCAGACCAGTGAATCACAGTTAAGAGAGTTTCACCGTGTACTTCACCTTGTTGTAATGCTGGACAGAAACATTTCCTCCTTTCAGTTAATATTCTGTTTACTTTCCATGTGACCCTCTTCATTCTTTATGGTATTGTGACTAAAGTGTAGTTTGGCAAATAGAATGTTAGTAATTCATTTGACTCATTCTTTCTTATTTCAGGTTTGTGAGAATGAGGCAAATGTAAATAGAACTCCATTGGGATCAGAGGTTGCCAGATAAGTTACAAAAATAGTAATTTCTAGCACTGGCTAGAGTACAATAATTCCTTTTAGAAAAAGGACGTCAGGATTATGAAGTTTGTCTTTATTCCAAATTGGAATCAACCCCAACATTTTAAAAAATTAATCCCCCCAAAAAGGAGAGAATTATCTGGGGAAAAAATCCAGAAAAATTGTAGTTTGGGTATAAATGAAATGTTTCATTAAGATTTTAACCTTTTATAACAAAATGAAAAAAAATGCCTTGAAAAAACACCCCAACTTTAAAACCAAACTTTTGAAAAATTGGATGTTTTGACACAGTTGAATTTTTTTTCTAATTTCAACTTTTCCAATTCTATGACATTGATGTGATTGGGCAAAGCGCTTTGATTTCAATAGACCTGCATTTTCTGGTATGGAAAAAGGACCAGTAGAAGTTTTTTCCAAGCAATTACAGGAGGCCCCTGACTTGCTACACGATCCATTCCTGGGAAGCGTCGCAAGCCTGGGGTGTCATAACTCGAGCCCTCATTTATGATAGGTGCCGTGCGCCTGTCATAAAAGCGGGCTGAGGATGCAAGTCAGGGGTTTCCGGCCCCTTCCACATTTACAAAAATGATTGTAATTGCAGGGGTAGGAGTCGGAACTGGGGTGCTTGCATGTCGGGGGCCTCCTGTATCCCAGAAACACACTTATGCCTAGTTTATAAAATCACTGTTAGAAATCAAAGCATTTTACAGAGGAGGTAAGTATCACCCCCATTTTAGAGAAACACTTTTGGTTCTCAAAGCAAGTAGCATTAACAAGTAATAAAAAGTATAGTTCTTTAATGAAGTTCCTATTTTTTATGAATGGGATTTTCAAAAGTGGTTAGTATTGGCGAAGTCTGATGGCTTGTATTTCCAAATTCCTATCACTCATTTGTGATGATAATAATAGAGTCTGGAGAATCAGAAAATTCTGGAAAAAAAAAAAAAGGAATCTGTTTCAGCAAACCCAAAAATATTGAAGAAAGTTTGTGGAAAAGATTGGGCAGTTGAAAACCAGAGGCTTTCTTCCACTCACCATAAGAAACAAGGTAGGTGAGGTACTATCTTTTATTGGACCAATTTCTGTTGGTGAGAGAGACAAGCTTTCAAGCTTACCCAGAGCTCTTCTTCAGATTTGGGAAGTGTAAAAATGTGTTGTTTTTTTTTCTCAAACAGTGGATCAGTGAAAACAAATCTAGCCGGTCTAAAGATCTGGCTCCCCAGACTCTAAGTTTCATGTTGAATGAATAATGGTAGTAGGCAGAAAAGGCTCTGCCCACGTGTTGAAGCTAGTTACCCTGGATATACTTGAACTTTGCCACTTTATAGAAATTGGCAATGAATATTTTAAACCAAGAGTGTGGAAAGCATAACTCCGTCTTGTCATGAATTCATTGAAGCTAATCTCTTTTTGAGAGGGTCATTATTTACACTGAACCTATGGCATCCCCTCTTCTGCCCCCATGCACCAACAAGGCTCCAATATTTAAGTTTCCTATTGTAGCAAATAACATTTTTATACAAACTGATTAAAGTTCTTAGTTTGATTTATCTCTAAGCAAAAATAGTCTGGTAGTTTGCCTTGCAGTTAAAAGAAAAAACATACTCTGTCAAATCCTATATATTCCTTTTATGTGTTTTGTCATTTCCCCTCTATTAACTCTGTCCTAAGGTTGGAAAGACAGCAGTCTAGTTTCTATTTACATACTGTACTTCAGCTTTGATTTTTTGGTTGCAGCCTGTTAAATTTATTGACTGTAAGTCCCCTGAGCTATTTAAGAGTATATGGCTTACGTTGTATATCTTTTGAAAGATGCAACGGGTTGCATATCTTAATGTGTTTATACTTCCTCCTAGTTTTTTACCAGATACAATTTGTCCTATATATTCATTGTTTTGTTTAGTATAAAAAAACCATTTCTTCACTGTAACTATTGTGGGCAATTTTTACTGCATACATTAAGGTTAAGGTTTTTCATTGATACCTAGGGGATTTGGATGCCAAGTGAAAAAAATTAATGGGAGTTGGATAGCCAAAGCCCTTAAGCAAATCCTTTCACCAAATAATGAAGAAAAATAATTTGACAGCATGAGAGATGCGCTCAGTTTGTGTAGTGAAACATAATGGTGAGGAATCCAGATCTTTTCCATCCTTTGATGCACAACTTTGCTTCAGAGTCTATTTTATGCTTTAAATATCTCTTCCCTGCCTCTCATAAGAACGGCCATACTGGGTCAGACCAAAGGTCCATCTAGCCCACAGTGGCCAATACCAGATGTCCCAGATAGAGTGATCACAACAGGTAATCCTCATGTAATACCTCCCCTGTCACCCACCACCAGAGAAACAGAGGCTAGGGACACCATTTCTATCCATCCTGGCTAATAGCCATTGATGGACCTAACTTCCATGAATCTATCTAACTCTTTTCTGAACCCTGTTAAAGTTCTAGCCTTCACCTCATCCTCTGCCAAGGAGTTTCACAGGTTGACTGTGTGTTGAGTGAAGAAAAACTTCCTTTTGTTTGTTTTAAACCTGCTGCCTATTAATTTCATTTGGTGACTCTTACTTCTTATATTGTGGGAATCAGTAAATAACCTTTCCTTATTCACTTTTTCCACACCACTCAAGATTTTATAGACCTCTATCATATCCCCCCTTAGTCTCCTCTTTTCTAAACTGAAAAGTCCAAGTCCTTTTAATCTCTCTTCATATGGGACCTATTCTAAACCCTTAATCATTTTTGTTGCCCTTTTCTGAACCTTTTACAATGCCAATATATCTTTTTTGAGACGAGGCAACCACATCTGCATGCAGTATTCAAGATGCAGGCATACCATGGTTTTATATAGAGGCAATAAGATATTCTCTCTTATTCTCTATCCCTTTTTTAATGACTCCTAACATTCTATTTGCTTTTTTGACTGCCGCTGCACACTGAGTGGATGTTTTCAGAGAACTATCCTCAGTAACTCCAAGATCTCTCTTGAGTAGTTGTAGCCAAATTGGTCCCTATCATATTGTATATATAGTTGGGATTATTTTTTCCAATGTGCATTACTTCACATTTATCAACATTAAATTTCATTTGCCATTTTGTTGCCCACAGTCACTTAGTTTGGTGAGATCTTTTTGAAGCTCTTCACAGTCTGCTTTGGTCTTAACTATCTTGAGCAGTTTGGTATCATCCACAAATGTTGCCACCTCACTGTTTACCCCTTTCTCTAGATCATTTAAAAATAAGTTGAATAGGACTGGTGGCAGGACAGACCCTTGGGGGACCCCATTAGTTACCTCTCTCCACTCGGAAAACTTACCATTTATTCCTACCCTTTGTTTCCTGTCTTTTAACCAGTTCTCAATCCATGAAAGGACCTTCCCCTCTTATCCCATGATAACTTACTTTACTTAAACAAAAAACAGGACTATGTAGCACTTTAAAGACTAACAAGATGGTTTATTAGGTGATGAGCTTTCGTGGGCCAGACCCACTTCCTCAGATTAAATAGTGGAAGAAAATTGGCACAACGATATATACCAAAGGATACAATCAAAAAAATGAACACATATGAAAAGGACAAAACAAATTTCAGAACAGAAGGGGGATGAGGGGGGGGAGGTAAATGTCTGTGAGCTAATGATATTAGAGGTGATAATTGGGGAAGCTATCTTTGTAATGGGTAAGATAATTAATGTCTTTGTTTAGACCGAGGCGTAAAGTGTTGAATTTAAGCATGAGTGATAGTTCAGAGGATTCTCTTTCAAGTCTGGTGTTAAAAGGTCTTTGAAGCAGAATGCAGGTAATCAAGTCGTTGAGACAATGCCCTTTCTGGTTTAATGGCAAGAAACTGTTTTCTTTGTGATCCTGTCTAATATCTGTTTTGTGGGCATTGATTCTTTGGCGAAGTGTCTGAGACGTTTGTCCAATGTACATAGCAGACGGACATTGATGACATCTTTATGATCTGGACGCATGGCCAAGAAACACTGAAGACATTCCACAGAGATTTTAACAACCTACACCCCACCATAAATCTCAGCCTGGACCATTCTGCACGAGTAAAAATCACCAATGGAAAATTAGACACCACTCTCTACAGAAAACCCACCGACTCATACAGTTACCTACGTGCCTCCAGCTCCCATCCAGAACACACCATATGATTCATCGTCTATAGCCAAGCCCTTCGATACAACCGCATCTGCTCTAATTCCACTGACAGAGACCAGAAACTTCAGGATCTCTACCAAGCATTTATAAACCTCAACTACCCACCCGGAGAAATAAAAAAACAAATTGAAAGAGCCAGACGAATACCTAGAAACCATCTACTTCAAGACAGACCCAAGAAAACCAACAATAGAACACCACTTGTCATCACCTACAGCCCCCAACTTAAACCTGTCCAACACATTATCAATAAACTACAACCTATACTGGAACAGGATACTAAACTCCGAGAGGCTCTGGGAGACAGACCCATAGTCTCCTATACCTCAGGATGATTCTTACCACCTAACCTCAAGATGATTCTTACCAACAACCACAGGACATACCACACTAATACCAACCCTGGAACCTTCCTTTGCAACAAACCCCGTTGCCAGCTTTGTCCACATATTCACTCTGCTGATACCGTTATTGGACCTAACCAATTGAGTTATAAGATCAAGAACACATATTCCTGCTGATCCAGAAATATAATTTATGCTATCATGTGCCGAAAGTGTCCGTCTGCTAAGTACATTGGACAAACATCTCAGATACTTCGCCAAAGAATCAATGCTCACAAAACAGATATTAGACAGGATCACAAAGAAAAAACAGTTTCTTGCCATTTCAACCAGAAAGGGCATTGTCTCAATGACTTGATTACCTGCATCCTGCTTCAAAGACCTTTTAACACCAGACTTGAAAGAGAATCCTCTGAACTATCATTCATGCTTAAATTCGACACTTTACGCCTCGGTCTAAACAAAGACATTAATTATCTTACCCATTACAAAGATAGCTTCCCCAATTATCACCTCTAATATCATTAGCTCACAGACATTTACCTCGCCCCCTCATCCCCCTTCTGTTCTGAAATTTGATTTGTCCTTTTCATATGTGTTCATTTTTTTTTTATTGTATCCTTTGGTATATATGGTTGTGCCAATTTTCTTCCACTGTTTGATCTGAGGAAGTGGGTCTGGCCCACGAAAGCTCATCACCTAATAAACCATCTTGTTAGTCTTTAAAGTGCTACATAGTCCTGTTTTTTGTTTCAGCTACACCAGACTAACACGGCTACATTTCTATTACTTTACTTAAGAGCTTTTGGTGAGGGACCTTGTCAAAGACTTTCTGGAAATCTAAGTACATTATATCCACTGGATCCCCCTTGTCTACATGTTTGTTGACCCCCTCAAAGAACTCTAGCAGATTAGTAAGGTATGATTTCCCTTTATAGAAACCATGACTTCTCCCCAACAAATTATGTTCATCTATGTGTCTGACAATGTTATTCTTTACTGTAGTTTCAACTAGTTTGCTCCGCACTGACATTAGACTTACTGGTCTGTAATTGCCAGGATCACCTCTAGAGCCCTTTTTACATATTGGCGTCACATTAGCTATCTTCCAATCATTAGGTATGGAAGATGATTTAAAGGATAGGTTACAAACCACAGTTAATAGTTCCACAATTTTCCCATTTGATTTCTTTCAGAACTCTGCCCTCTGGTCCTGGTGACTTATGACTGTTAAGTTTATCAATTTGTTCCAAAACCTTCTCTAATGACACCTCAGTCTGGGACAATTCCTCAGATTTGTCACCTAAAAAGAATGGCTCAAGTTTGGGAATCTCCCCAATATCCTCAGCCGTGACGCCTGAAGCAAAGAATTCATTTAGCTTCTCTGCTATGACTTCATCATCTTTGAGTGCTCCTTTAGCACCTTGATCGTCCAAGGGCCCCACTAGTTGTTTAGCTGGCTTTCTGCTTCTGATGTACTTAAAAAACATTTTACTATTACTTTTTGAGTTTTTGGCTAGCTGTTCTTCAAACTCCTTTTTGGCTTTTCTTATTATATTTTTACACTTAATTTGACAAAGTTTATGGTCCTTTCTGTTTTCCTCACTCACTCTCCCCCACATGGTTATGAAAATAACTTTGAAAATGTATCTCTCATGCAAAATGATGCAGAGTTGTCTGTCTGAAACAATAGCCCTTTCACTGGAGCATACTCTCTTTCATTTCAATGGAATATGAACTCTGAAACTTAAATACAAGTTGAAGATTCAGATTCTTAAGTATTTATTAACTATCATTTTAGAATCTAGGTCCAGTTTCTCTGCATATCCTACAATCTCCCTTGATGAGAAAAGTCCCAGATGACCTCAACCCAGCTGCCAAAACAACTCTTCCCATTGAAAGCTTCTAGAATGAAATTATACACTTTCAGTAAAATAAACAAAAAGTGTGAATATCTTTTTTTTTTTCATTTTAATGTAATAGTAGAAATGTTATAAAGTGCCACAGAATCCAGGGACTTCGTAAAGAAATATTAGGACTGTCTTGATTGGTGCTTTGAATATACTGCACAAAGGCTACGTCTAGACTGCAGTGTTTTTCCAGAACACCAGAGGTATCCCGGAAAAGCACTGTCGCATCCAAGGAACACATCCGCTTTTCAAAAAAAAAATTTCAGAAAAGCAGACACATTCTTTCGCCATCCCTGTGAACCTCGTTTTACGAGCAAGAAGGAATGGCTTGAAAGAGCAGGTTTTTCCAAAATTTGGCACCGTGTAGATGCGCCAAATTTCGGAAAAGCCTCTTCTGACAGAAAAGCGGAAAAATATCTTTTTCTGACTTTCCTTTGTAGTGTAGATGTAGCCTAAGACTGTAAATATGTATTGATTGTGCTTTACTGGAAACTGTCATAATGGAATAGGAAACAAGTGATCTTCTGACTCAACACTGTACAATATTTTATTTAATAAGTGAAGTTTCTGGTCTTGCAGGGTACAATATAAAATGGAGATAAATCCATTCATCCCAAAATGCATGTTTTTGATAAGAAGCTCGGAACAGACCTGTTCAAACTAAGATTCTGGGTGAAAAGATGGTTTTTTTGTCATTGACGTCAGTAGAGATGGGATTTCACTTTCTCACTTCCGTGATCACTGGATTCAGATTAATACTTGTGGTTTATGGATGTTAATTCATACTTATAGTTCACCTCTTCCCTGTCATAAATTGACCATATCTTAAAATTTGTTATATTGATTTAACCTCATTTTCATATGTAGGAAAACTCTTAAAGATAATGTAGTTACAGAAGAGAGAATTTGGGTCTATACTTAAGGGACCAATCCAATGCCCCTGGAAGTCAATATGGCTATGTCTAGACTGCATCCCTCTGCTGACAGAGGGATGCAAATCAAGCACATCAAAATTGCTAATGAAGCAGGGATTTAAATATCCCGTGCCTCATTAGTATAAACATGGCCACCGCTTTTTTCCAAACGGAGTTTAAAAAAAAAAAAAGGCAGTCTAGATGCGGATCTGTTGAAAATAAAGCCTTTTTTGACAGATCCTGTATTCCTCAAAAATGAGGTTTACAGGGTCTGTCAAAAAAGGCTTTATTTTCAACAGATCTGCATGTAGACTGCCGTTTGTTTGTTTGTTTGTTTTTTTAAAAAGTCCGTTTCGAAAAAAAAGCTATGGCCATGTTTATGCTAATGAGGCATGGGATATTTAAATCCCTGCTTCATTAGCAATTTTGATGTGCCTAATCTACATCTCTCTGTCGACAGAGAGGTGTAGTCTAGACACACCCTGAGAGTCATAGCGTAATTTTAGTGGTGTTAGGTCAGGGCACAAGGGAAATGCTACTTTTTAGAAGCCAGATGTTGATATTTACAGGTTTGAGTTATTTACTTTGGTCTTATTTTTTATATTTTGGGAGTTGTCTTTGAAGCAATCTTAATGGATTCCTCCCTGACCCATGTATATTCTAAAAAGTGAGGCATAATATTTAGGAAGGACATGTATCTGGCAAAACAAACATTATATCCAATTTATCCCTTTCATGGATCCATCCAAAAGCATCAGAAAAGAAAATTGCCTTGGATGTATTGTAAATCAATCTTTTCCTTTTTGCTGCCTCTTGTAACAGAAATTGCCATAGAACAATTTCAGTTTAGATGTTTAAAAATTGATTTGGACCTCTCCTGCATCTTCCATCTAAAGTATATACATGTTTGTATGCAGAATATGTTGGATATTTTGGCTAAACTCAAGATGACACCTCTAAACTTCAAAGGTAAGATATCCATCTATTAATTAGTCAACATCACCTTACTGTCTCAGTTCTTCACAAAGAATTATAAGGTAGGTATGGCATAGTATAACCTCCATTTTATAGATGGAAAAGGAGGCAGAGAGAGATTAAGGGCCAATTTTTCAAAGATATTTAGGTACCTGAAGATGTAGAAAAACTTGTTAGGTGCCTAAACTCCTATTGATTTCATTGGAATGAGGTGCCTAATATGTGTAGATGCTTTTGAAATCCCACCAGGTGTGTCTTCCCATCCTTAGATGCCTCAATACTCTTGAAAATCTGGCCATAAGCAACTTGTCCATAATCACTTAAGAGTTGGGAACTAAACTCAAATCTTCTGCATCCATGTCCCATGCCTCAGTTATGAGACTATTCCTCTCACGGATATATACATATAGAAAATACATACCAAAGGACAAATTCTTACCTCAGTGAACACCGTGGAAAGGAAGCCAGAACACAACATGAGGTGAACCTTGCCTGTAGTGAGTGGAACCTCTAAGCATTGAAAATCCAAGTTCTTTGGGGACTGGAATGATCTCTTTGGATTGCACTTGTCTTTGTTCTGATCTGCTTGGCCACTTTTACTTACCTACTACTTCTCATCGAAGCTTCTTAGCCCTGGTCTACACTAGGGCGCCATTTCAAAATAACCCCCCTTAGGTTGAATTTATAAGAGGAGCATCCACGCTACCAAGCCCACTATTTTGAAATAAAAAGCTGCTTATTTTGAAATCTGTACTTTCCTTGGGGAATAACTTTCCTTGGGGAATAACACTAATTTCAAAATAGTTATTTCAAAATAGTGTCAATGGGGATGCTCCTATAGTAGTGGATAGTGTGGATGCTCCGATAGTAGCAGCCCCAATAGTAGTGCTGCTATTTTGAAATAACTACTCCCTGGAGGAATTGGAACTAATTACTCCCCAGTGCTTCCTGGGGCTCTAAGTTGAGGTAGCGCATCCACATTAATGGAGCCTGTCTTGGACTGATTTTGAGGCTTCCTGTAGTGGGAACATGCTATTTCGATTTTGTAAAGCTTCAGATGGCATTTTAAGTTGATTTCTAGCCTAGGTACAGGGAGATCCTTGAATGGCAGATACCCTCTCTATACATGAATTCCACGGGATGATCCAGACCTAATCCACAAGCAATCACTGTGGTTAGTGTTTCAGACAAATATAATTGAAAGACTTTGTCATAGCCAATAACATAAAAATGAAATAACATGAATTTAAGTAATTTCAGTCTCTGATGATTTAGGGTGGCTTGGGCTAATGGTAAGCCTATCAAAGAAACATAATTATCTATCACAGTATTTATGGCCCCATCAATATAATTACCTTAAGTAAAGCTGTATTTAGTTTGACAATAACTTCAGTTTGCTACAACTGAAATAAGACCGTAATTTACAACCTAGAAAACACTGCGGACTTGCACAAAACCTCCATTTTGTTTGGGAATTGTCAAATGAAACACAACCACTTCCTTAGCTTCTTTGGATACCATATATTTTCATTTGCACACACCAAAGAGATGTAAAACTGCAGAAATAATGACACTGAATGAGGCTTTGATTAGAAGGCAGTGATGTGATCCTGTTCAAATATTAGAGGTTGGTGTGCTTAACTTTGTTTCACATTTTAAATGATTCCAGCAAGTTAATATAAAAAATCTAGTCCGTTTGAGGGAAGCACACTTTAATAAAAAAGGGAGCTTGTCAGGGCTTGGTGACAATCAGCTATGTTGCAAACACATCGGAGGCCCTCATTCTGAGATGCAAGAGTGAACATGTTTGATATTTTCCATTTTCCTGCTCCATTCTTCTGTGGATCCGTATGAGACAAGTGCTAATTCTCTCCTGGTCCCTACAGTGTGTTACATAAAAGAAACATGCTCATTCTTTTTTTTCTAGAATCAGCACATCATAAAATCATAGACCTACAGTTTCAAAAAAGCCTCCATTAATTTTGGGTGCCTCAGAAGAGATGTGATAATGATGCCCAAAATAATAAAAAAGGACAGGGGGAGGGTACAATGGGTGTTCATATTTATCTGTTTGCATACTGAAAGAACAAGGTGAGATTCAATGTATTTGAAAGTTGCCTAGTTAAAAAATAATGAAATATACCTCATAAACCTGTGAAACAGGCTTTAAGCAGTCCTGAGATAAGAAGGAAGACCAACTTATGGATCAGTAACTAGTTAAAAAAACGATAAGGAGTAGGAATAAATACCGTAAAATATCAGTTTTCAGATTGGAGAGCGGTAGATAATGATGTCCCCCAGGGATTGGTACTGGGACCATTGTTGTTCATTTTATACATAAACTAGGTGAAAAAGGGATAAAATAGTGAGGTGTCAAAGTTTGCAGATGATACAAAACTACTCAAGATAATTAAGTCAAAAAGCAAACTGTGAAGAATTATAAAGGGAACTCCCAAAACTGAGTGACTAGGCAACAAAGTGGCAGATGGAATTTAGTGTTGATAAATGCAAAGTAACACGGTGTTGGAAAAAATAATCACAACTATATGTACAAAATACTGGGGTCTAAACTAGCTGTTACCACCGAAGAAAAAGTTCTTGGAATCCTTGTGTGTAGTTCTCTGAAAACATCTGCTCACATGTGCAGTAGAAATAAAAAATGCTACTAGTGTTAGGAAACATTGGGAAAGGATTAGATATAAGACAGTAAAGGCAATAATGCCACTGTAAATAAATCCACAGTAAGTTCACATCTTAAATACAACCCTGCATGCAAATTTTGGTTTCTTTAACCTAAAAATATATAATAGAATTGGAAAAAATTCAGAGAAGGGAAACAAAAAAGTGGAAGGGTATGGAACAACTTCCATATGAGGACACTGGGACTTCTCAGCTTGGAGAAGAGATGACAAAGGGGGGATGTGATAGATGTGTATAAAATGACTGATGTGGAGAAAGTGAATAAGGAAGTGCTATTTACCCTTTCACATAACACAAGAACTAGGAGTCACCCAATGAAATTAATAGGCAGCAGGTTAAAAAAAAGAAAGAAAGAAAATTCTAATTCATATCTTAGACTGTCAACCTGTGGAAATCATTACCAGGAGATCTTGTAAAGGTCAAACATATAACTAGGTTAAAAAAAATTAGATAAGTTCATAGAGGATAGGTCCATTAATGACTATTACTCAAGATGACAAGATAGAAAATCCAGTGCTCTGGATTTCCCTAAGCCTTTGCATATCAGGTGATGGATCACTTGATAATTGCCCTATTCTGTTCATTTCCTTGAAGCACATTGTGTTGGCCAGTCTTGGAGGAAGACAGGAATTGGATTAGATGGACCATTAGTCTGAGCCAATATGGCCATTCTTATGTTCTGAACTCATTGACACAGGGATGTCTTTGAGGGCAAGAATTTAGCACCAGGGCTGGAAGGGAAATCGTTTTCTTATTCCATTAATATTTCCAATGAAACACTTTTCCCATCTCAAATTGGGATCGGGTTTCTTTTCCATGAATTGAAAAATTAACGTCTTTTCATTTTAGATCAATTGAAATGATTTAGTTTGATCATTTTGAAATGTTTCCTTTTGATGTAGACCTTTTTTTCTCTCTGGCTGCATCTACACTGCAATGCTATTTCAGGATACCAGAAAATCCTGAAATAGCAATCCTGCATCTTAACAGCAAGCCCATTATTTTGGGCTCGCTATTCCGATGTCCCTATAAACCTCATTCCACAAGGAGTAAGGAACATTTCGGAATAGTCCGTTATTTCAAAATTTTACACTGTGTAGACAGCGCCAAATTGCAAATAAGATATTTAGAAATAAGATCAAAATAAGATACGTAATTTGCATAGCTCAAATTGCATATCTTATTTCAAGCTACCGTGCAGTGTAGATGCACTCTCTGGTAGCTTACATTTTGAAACAAAAAGTTGTTTTGAACAGAAAACCAGAATTTATTCATTTAAAAAGTATAAAAATAAAAAAAATTCACAATTCTAAAACTTTTTTTCTAGCCATTTTGTTGAGTTGGGAAATTCATTGAATCTGACACAGTTTTCTTAAGAGCATTGGTTCCAACAGGTGGGCAATCAAGCAGACAGGGTGGCCAGCTATCCTGTTTACCTGTAAAAAGTTTTGCCATAACACTTTCCAGTGGGGTGTATCAATTCCATTGAATTAGCATTTTCTAACAGAAAATGCCTTCACAGGAAAAAATTTTCAACCAGTAACTGAAAACGGGGTCTTATGGAAAGGGTTTGACAACCTTAATAGGTGGAGCTACCACCTAGCTTTAGTAACAGTGGTGACAGCATGAAAACTTTTCATGATGGAAACTTCATTAAACTTGCCATGTATTTCATTCGAAGTTGGCAGAATCTGTGACATTTCCATATTCAGCTGGATACAGCGATGTGATGTGACTAATTCTGTTATGATTTTCCCAATACTGTCAGGCTTGTTCCTTCTGCATGGCATATGTTCCAGTGAAATCGAGCCAGCAGAAGCAAACATTGCATGCTGTGTCCGTCTATCTGGGACGGTTCTGGGCAGCAGTTCCATGTTTAAGTCAGGCAAAGAGAGGGCATTTTACTGGAGCTGCCTTCGTGGTTGTGCAGGAGGAAGCCTCTATATTGTTTGAAGCAAATCTGCTGCAGATTATAGCACATGATTGTAGATCAATTGATACTCAAGCTTGCTGTCAACAGCATCAACATGCTGTGAGCAAGTGGAGCAAACTTGGTAAACATACACTCCAGTAACAGAGAATAACTGAGTGTTGTTGCAAGGATTAATTAATTAGTTAATGTTTGTAAAGCACTTTGAAGATGAAAAGCAATCAGTGTACAGGAGCTGGTGCTGCCTGCCATAACAGAGAGACTGTAATTAATAACGAAGTCTTACCCCTTCCTCAGCTGTTGGAATTATTTAACTGAACAAAACACAAGGCATACCAAAGACATTGCTACCTAAAGTCCTAGCCCATATGCCTTCTCCACATCCAACATTACTAAACTGTATCGAGTGAACAAGAGGAAATATAATTCCAGAGTCCCCTAGGTGGTGTAAATGAGTAGCACCCCACTAACTTCAGTAAAAACCAAGCTGACTTACCCCAGCACACAGAATCCAAACCACGTTCAATTTCCTCTTCGTCTATCTAGATCAAAATCCTGACTGCAGGCTCTGACATAACGTCGACAGAACTCGGCAGTTTTGTCGACAGCTGTAAACCTCATTTTACGAGGAATAACGCTTTTTGTCGACAGAGTTCTGTTGACAGAAGGCGTTATTGCATCTACACTGTCCTTTGCGTCTACACTGTCATGTCGACAAAGCGGCTTGCTTTGTCGACAGAACTGGATGTAGTCTAGAGGCTCTTTGTCGACAGAAGCTTTGTTGACAGTATCTGTCGACAAAGCTTCTGTCGACAAAAGCCTGTAGTCTAGACGTACCCTCAGATTTTTAGGGCTCCTCCCCAAAGAATATCAGGAAGCAATAAACATTTAGAAATGTAGAACCCATAGGCCTGATCTCCACTAGACCAGGCAGGTTGGCTTAAGATTCACAACTTCAGCTATGCAAAATGCATATCTGGAGTCAGTTTACCTTAAACTGAGCTGTGGTGGCATCCACACAGTGGGAGGCCGACAGGAGCACATGTTCCAGTCAGCTTCCCTTACTCCTCGCAGAAGGAGGAGTACTGGACACTGGTGGGGGCTGCCCTCAGCATTCAATTTATGGGTCTATATTAGACCCGCTAAATCGAATGCTAGATGATGTAGAGCAGTGTTGTGGGACAAAGCGGTAGGAAATGTAGAAATTCTTGCTTGCTTTGCTGACTAATTTAAGCAATATCAAACACCTGGAAAAGGAAAATCTCAAGCACAGGGGTTTAAAAGTCTCAGTGGGGTAGCCATGTTTTCTGCAACTTTAAAAACAAGTAGTCCTGTGGCACCTTAAGTCGTCTACGTTACATATGTAACCCACACACCTAGTGTGGTTCACTGTCCCATGCAGTGGCACCTAGACCACAGCAACAGATAAAACCAAGAGACCTCTCAGCTGTAGAGGTCTCTTGGTCTTATCTGTTGCTGTGGTCTAGGTGCCACTGCATGGGACAGTGAACCACACTAGGACTAGGTCTACACTGCAGAGTTTTTGCACAAAAACAGCGTGTTTTTGCACAAGAAAAAGTACAGTAGATTCTCAGAAGACAGGGCTTTTTGCGCAAGAGTTATTCCTCTTTCTACGAGGAAGAAGCCTTTTTGCGCAAGAGCTCATATACTGGTTCTGCTAGGATTCCCTCTCACAAACTGCTTCTCAACCCCCCATCACTCTCCCCTTCCCCACCAGATTGTGGTCCCCTCTTTGCTAGTTTCCCCTGCTCACTTAGCCTCTGGCTTTCAAGGCCTTTTCTCCTAGCTCAGCCCTTCTCCCTCATTAACGACAGAGGGGGAGGATGATCACAAGGCTTACTGAGGCTGATCAACAGAACAAAGGCTGAAACAGTCCCCAGACACCCAATCCCAACTGACACAGTGACAGTTTCTCAATAGTCAAGTGCAAGAGTATTCTTGAACGTACACACACAACAAAAACAAGCTAATAACTTGGCCCTATTCTCCTTTTCCATCTGACAGGTAAGCGATAAGACTAAATTCATGTGTGTGTGTTTTCCTTGTAAGAATGAGAGTTTTGTTGATATTTCTAGTCATGATGGGGTACAGGTTGAACCTCCCTGGTCCAGCACCCTGGGGACCTGAGTGGCCCCGAATGAGGGGATTTGCCAGACATGGGGAGGTCCCCTGTCATTGGCCTCCTAGCCCTCTGCCCCTCCCTACTGCTGGCTGCTTCTGGCCGGCACTTGACCCCACTGCTCTCAGGCTGTGGCCTTGGACCCACGGCTGCTGGGCTCTAGCACCAGCCCCCATGCTGCCAGCCTGGCTAGGGCTTCCCGGAGCTGGCGCTCCCTGCTGCACGGCTGCGGCTGGAGCTCCTTGGTGGCCAGAGCTCCCCGTTGCACTGCCACATCTGCTGCTCCTGGTGCTGGAGCTCCCCACTGTGCTACCAGATGCCCCCTGCCACACACCTGAGCCTTGCTGCCAGACCTCCCTATCTCTGTGCTCTGTGGTCCAGCAACTTCTGCGGGCCTGCTGGACCAGAGTTGTTGCCAGACTAGAGAGTACCAGTTTAGGGAGGTGCAACCTGTAATAACAATCTTGCAAAATATATTTATTTACATTTTTAAAAAATGAGGATTTAGCAGGAACACAGCAAAGAGTTGCTCAGCACATAGGGTTTTATTTAAGGGAATTAGTAGATAAAAGGAAAAAGACAAATGGAAGCTCAATGACCGTCCTTAAAGAAAATTAAATTTATAGTTGAGCTTCTGAGTTTTTGGAGTTGCCAACAGTTTCCTGGAAGTCACTATTTGAAATGAGTTTTGTGAAATCAGGTTAGTATTGACTTAGTCTGTAATGGCTGGCGCTTGTATTTTTGTTGTTGTTTATTGTTTGTTGTTTGTAGAAGATTGATTAAATTATTTTGAACAAGTTCCAAGTTTACGTCCCTGTCTGAGGTTGTTTGTGAAGAGAACACTAACACACTCTCTAAAAAAGTATTTCAGAGAATAAATAATCCCTGAAGCCCGAAGCACGTTGTTGTGCTCATTATAAATGACAAATACATTGAATTTGGTTCCTGGTCTTTAATATACATCTCTCCTTTGTTTATACCAGCCATTTTCCTGGGCCAAATGGCCCCTGAGGATAGTTGCTCAGATGTAAGATACAATAAAAGGTAATTTTGGCTGTAGTTCAATGAAAGAAATTGTTGAGGATAAATAAACTGAGAATAATGAGTACTGGGCAACTGTGCTCCAGAGATTGATTTCAGTATTCTTCTGCCGCCCCTCTACCTGACTGACTCTTATTTATTTGTACTATAGCAACACTTGGAGGCCACAACTAAGACCAGGGCCACATTGTGTCATGTACTATAAATAAATAGTAAAGGACAGTCTCCCTGCTCCAAAGAGCTTACAGGAAAAATGAAACATGGAAGTGAAGAGACTTGGGCAAGGTTACCCAGCAGGGCAGTGCCAGAGCTGAGACTAGAACCCAATTCTCCTTAGTTTCAGGACAGTTCCTTACTCAGTGGACCATGCTGTCTCTTGATTGGCAGCAGCTCTCAAAAGCCCCAATCTGAATCTGGTTCCCATGGTGCAAGCTGTTGTCCAGGCATATAGGGAGATATGGTCCATTCCCCAAAGTGTTTATGATCTTACATGGCAATAACCAAAGGGAGTGCAAAGCACAAGCTAAATGACCTGGACAGAGATGGGCACACATGTCTTCAGCATCTTTTCTTTTTATTAATTGTGAAGAGAAGGAGGAGGCAATGACAAGAGAGTGACTAGGAGCCAAGGGGAAGGGGGACATGAAAGGTTTGTCTTCACTACACAGCAGATCAAAGCAACATCGATCAATCCACCAGTGGTTGATTTATTGTGTCTAATCAGAGTGTTCTCCCATTGACACTGGTACTCCATCAGGGCAAGAAGAGTATCTGGAGTCCATGGGGCTACGTCTACACTGCAGCGCTATTTCGGTGTACCAGAGGTATCCCAAAATAGCTATTCCACATCTTTTGAACCAGACCATTATTTCAAAATTGCCAGGGAGAACAGCAAAATAGAGACAATGGATTTCAGGAAGGCAGATTTTGGTAAGCTCAGAGAGCTGGTAGGTAAGATCCCATGGCAAGCAAGACTAAGGGGAAAAACAACTGAAGCGAGTTGGCAGTTTTTCAAAGGGACATTATTAGGGGACCAAAAGCAAGCTTTTCTGCTGCATAGGAATGATACAAAGTATGGCAACAGGCCACCTTGGCTTAACTAGGAAATCTTGCATGATCTAAAAATTAAAAAGGAGTCATATAGACAGTGGAAGCTAGGTCAAATTACAAAGGATGAATATATAAGCAAACAATACAGGTATGCAGGGGTAAGATTAGATGGGAAAAGGCACAAAACGAGATCAAACTAACTACAGACATAAAGAGTAACAAGAAGACCTATAAATATATTAGAAGCAAGAGGAAGACCAAGAACAGGGTAGGGTCATTGCTCAGTGAGGAGGGAGAAACAGTAACAGGAAACTTGGAAATGGCAGAGGTACTTAATGACTTCTTTGTTTTGGTGTTCACCAAGAAGTCTGATTAAGGAATGCCTAACATAGTGAATACTAGTGGGAATAGGGTAGGGTTAGAAGATAAAATGAAAAAAAACAAGTCAAGTCACCAGGGCCTGATGAAATGCATCCTAGAATACATCCTAGGAGCTGATAGAGGAGGTATCTGAGCCTTTAGCTATCATTTTTGGAAAATCATGGAAGACAGGAGAGATTCCAAAAAGGACAAATATAGTGCCCATCTATAAAAAGGGAAATAACAGCAACCCAGGAAACTACAGACCAGTCAGTTTAACTTCTGTGCCAGGAAAGATAATGGAGCAAGTAATTAAGGAATTCATCTGCAAACACCTGAAAGATAATAAGGTGATAGTAACAGACAGCATGGATTTGTAAAGAACAAATCATATAAACCAATCTGATACCTTCTTTAATAGGATAACGAGTCTTGTGGAGAAGGGAGGAAGTGGTGAATGTGGTATGCCTAGTCTTCAGTGAGGCATTTGATACAGTCTCGCATGATCTTCTTATCAATTATCAAGGCAAATACAACTTAAATAGGGCTACTATAAGGTGGGTGCATAACTGGCTGGATAACCATTCTCAGAGATAAGTAATTAACGATTCACAGTCCTGATGGAAGGGCATAACAAGTGGGGTTCCACAGGGGTCTGTTTTGGGACCAGTTATGTTAAATATCTTCATCAACGATTCAGATATTGGCATAGAGAGTACACTTACTAAGTTTGCATATGATACGAAACTGGGAGGGGTTGCAACTGCTTTGGAGGATAGAGTTATAATTCAAAATGATCTGGAGAAACTGGAGAAATGGTCTGAGGTAAATAGGATGAAGTTTAATAAGGACAAATGCAAAGCACTCCACTTAGGAAGGAACAATCCGTGTCACAAATACAGAATGGGAAGTGACTGTCTAGGAAGGAGTTCTGCAGAAAGGGATCTAGGGGTCATAGTGGACCACAAGCTAAATATGAATCAACAGTGTGACACTTGCAAAAAAGCAAACATGATTCTGGGATGCATTAACAGGAGTGTTCTGAGCAAGACACGAGAAGTCATTCTTCTGCTCTATTCTGTGCTGATTAGACCTCAATTTGAGTATTGTGTCCAGTTCTGGGCACCAAATTTCAAGGAGGATGTGGAGAAATTGGAGAAGGTCCAAAGAAGAGCAACAAGAATGATTAAAGGTCTTCAGAACATGACCTATGAAAGAAGACTGAAAGACTTGGGCTTGTTTAGTTTGAAAAGTAGAAGACTGAGAGAGGACATGATAGCAGGGTGTCCCAAGGAGGAGGGAGAAAAATTGTTCTACTTGGCCTCTGTGGATAGGATAAGACAATGGGCTTAAACTGCAGCAAGGGAGGTTTAGGTTGGACATTAGGAAAAAACTTTGTCAGGGTGGTAAGCACTGGACTAAGTTGCCTATGGAGGTTGTAGAATCTCCATCTCTGGAGATATTTAAGAGCAGGTTAGATCAGGGGTGGTCTAACCTGCAGGAGACTGGGCTCAATGACCTCTGGAGGTCCCTTCCAGTTCTAGTGTTCTATGATTCTATGAAAAATTGACCTCAGAGTGCTCTCCTGTCGACTCCAGTACTCTACCAGGACAAGAAGAGTAGGCAGAGTTGACAGAAGTGCATCCATCTCTGACCTTACCATGTGGAAGACACCAAAGTAAGTACATAGACTTCAGTTATGCTGCTTGTGTAGCTGAAGTTGCATATCTTAGATCGACAAGGAAGGGCAGACATAGTGTAGATTAGAGCCTAAGAGGGAGTGTCATGGCTTGTTCCCCACTCTGGCATGATAAATGCGGAAGTGGGAGCCAGCAAACGTACCCCAAAACCTTATCTACCAGGCTTTGGTATAAAACTTCCCTCCAAAATCTTAAAACCCTAGATTTTGGGGGATAAAAGCTCTGCTGCCACCACCCAAATATTAATAAAGAAAATCAGGGGAGAGACTGCTTGGGTAATCTCACCCCTAAAGTACAAACCAGGACACAACCATTAACCAATACCAGGTTAATAAAAAGAAAAGAGAAAACTTGTATTATCACCACATTATTCCTGTTGCAAGCATAATGATTAGATGGAAAAGTAACAAAATAATATAGTCATGGAGAAACTCCATGGGCCTAGAACTTAGTTACAAAGGAAAGCCAAAACATTTTTTAAAAAGTGCAGAGACAGCAGATCCCATACCCAAACCATAAAACAATAAAACCTAATGGATTTATCTAAATTTTACCCTACTTACAGAAAGTGAAGAATTGTTTCTTGGAGACAGAGACATATCTGTCTGTCTCAGAAGCTGGAGGGAACTCTGAGAGGAGGGAAAACCCCAAAATTCCTTTGTCCCAGGTTGAAATTCCTACCTGCATTCCTATTGGCTGAATTTACCTGGTTAAGTAAGGGACATAGTTAAACCCTTAGTCCCCAGGCTGCTGGCTAACCCTCATGATCATGACAGGAGTGACAGAAAGAGAGTGGAAATAGGAGAGAAGAGGGAGAGGAGCAAGGATGGAGTAAGGTCACAAGGATGGGCCATGGGGAAAGAGTGAGGCTTGTATTAGAGGGAAGGAGTTGGTACAAACAACTAGACAGAAAAGTGTCCCTTCTTCCACTTGTGAAAAGTATTGTGCTACCACTGTGTAGGGATGAGAGAGTCCCAACAGGGCCTCTCTCAACCTTGCTATTGCTGATGTAGGAAGTCCCTTCTATTCCTGGAACCTGGCTCCAACCTTGAGAGAGCTTGCTCTTCTCCCAAGTGGCTGAGGAGAAGCGAGCTGTGAAGTCTCTGGTGTTTTCTGTCCCATGGAGAAGGAAGGTTTTCCTGCTGGAGTGTGGAGCTATGGAGTCTGGAGTTCCTAGCTCTGCCTCACACGCAATGCTGTTGCTGCTTCTATCCATTACCTCTGCCTCGGACTGGTGTCATGCTTAGGGGGCTATGTTCTGATTTGTCAGACTATGAGGCTTGGGCAGAGCTGGGGTAGGTTGCCAGGAACTGATGGAGTCTGAGGTTGTGGTTTGGTTCCTCCTATTCTGATTGACCTTTTGCACATACCAGATTGATCCATATAGAGCAGGGGTTCCCAACCTTTTTTGGTCCCCGTAGCCCCTTGGCTTTTAGTAAACCTTCCCGTACCCCCTATTCAATATGAAAGGAAATAAATTCTAGACTCTAGAATCCACAACTTTTTTCACTAACACTACTACTTTTGGAATATTTCAATTAGGATAATCTAGTTATTTACCAAATATTCCCCATACCCCCTTGACAAGCTTCTCGTACCTGGGGGGTCTGGGTACCCCAGGTTGAACTCCTGATATAGAGACTCAGGTTTTAAATAAAACAGGTATCCCATGGGGGCTCAGGTTCAATATGTAACAGGAGCATTCTATAGCTATGCCATGCTTGTAACCAGGAATGCACTACATTCGGTGCTTATTGCTCTACTCTTGTTTTACTGCAAGCCACAGAGGAGGGGAAATTTGTTTCCTAACATTTTCAGTTCTGTAGATGATCCTCCTTAGATCTTTAAGTTAGAGACAAATCCTCCTGAATCTGCTTCCAAAGCTGATTGAAGCATAAGGAGCGATTTAGTTGAGTTAATGTGGCGAAAAGCAGCAAACCTGTATCGGGTTTTCTGTTGAGCTTTTTATTTATTTATCTTAGGCGTCTGTCTCAGGTAGAGAGGAAATCATGTAATTTAATGCCTTAAATTTTAGTGGTAATGTCACTTTTTTGAATTATGCAGGTTTTTTGAACTCGCAGGAGGAAGAGGAGGATTATTTTCATGGTGAATGTGCTGATTTTCTCTGTATTAATCTGAATAATATTATTGATAGACTGACTATACTGTTGTCTTCACAGACACAGTGGCTCTGGACATTTCTGTCTCTTTGTCCAAAAGCGGCTTAGAACATGGGGTTAAATGTAAATAGAATCTCCGTGAAAGGAAGACAGCTTATTTCAGCTTCTTAAAAGCTAATCACTTTAATTACAATTAATCCAATTAACACTAAAATCTGGGATATACCTTTTAAACCTGTATTATTAATGTATTTATTTGTAAGACATTAGTACCTAGAAGCCTGTAAATATTTATTTGATACATACGCTGCATGTAAGTGTGCCTATTTAAAGCTCTGGATAGCCTTGGCATACAATGAAAACACAAGAACGTAGGACATACAAAGTAATGCTCAAACCAAGCAGCAGTGCTTTCTCCTCTTCCCTTCCACACATCATTTGATTAGTCTTCAGATCAATACAGCTCACATAAGAAAGTGATAGCGGCTTCCCAGATGCGCTTACAGTCTGAATAGACAAGATAGACAGAGAGTAAGAGAAAGGGATGGCACAGAGAAGCAGAAGATGGGAAACATGAGCCCATGAAAATATTAGGGATGTGCGGGGTGCAGGATATGGGCGCTGAGTTTCTTGTCTGCTGGGGGTGGTCCCTCAGCTCTGACCAGGTTCCACCCTCAGCCTTCTGCTAACTCCCCACCACCTCCAACCTGCTTTTCACTCCCACTCCGACCTGCCTCACGTCTTCCCCACCTTATCACTCCCCCTTCCCATAAGTGTGCTGCTCCCTCACTGCTCACCCCTTTCCCTAGCACCACCTGACACTGTGAAATATCAGACTCATGTCAGGCAGGAGGTACAGGGAGGGAGGGGGAGGTTGTAATGGACAGGGCCTGCCTACAGGCAGGAGGCACTTGGGGTAGGGAATGTTCTGGAAGTCAGGCTGCTGGTGGGTGCTCAGCACACATTTCCCCCCCACCCACTTCTTACCTTTCTCCTGCCTGCTACTTGCCTCACCATTCTCCTCACCCCATTTGCCCTTCCTCCTCACCTCCACTCTGAAGCATGGGGCCTTGAGTGGTCACCCTGGTTCGCCCTACCCAAGGGTCAGCTCTGTGTGCTAAAGTACCGTGCTCTGGGCCTGCAAGACTTATCCAAGGTCTCCAAAGGAAGTCTCTGAAGAGCTGAGAACTGAACTCAGATCTCCCATATTCCAGTCTCAAGCTTTAATCCTAACACAGTCTTTAGTCCATGCTCCTGTGCTACCCTTTGCATTAGTAATGGGGCAGCAGTTTCAAGAGTTGGACTTTGAGAACTCTTCATTCACAGCTGAGTGAGCATTCATTAAAGCAAATATAATTCCTTTTGCTTTAGGTATAAATACAATTCCATTGCCTGTACTAAGGGTGAAGTGTGGTCAATAAATAGCCTAATTTCTTTGCCTTGCATATTGTGCAATGGCTCTCTTTGCATACACACAGTGAAGTTTTATGGCTATGGGGGGTGAATAATGGTAAATACTTATGACACAATGGTTGCATAATTGCTTTCTCTGATTTAACTGTATTTAGCATTTGATAGTGTGGGAAACTCATAGTTTTCAGTTCTTTGGCTTCATTTTCTCTTCACACAGTTCTGACTTAATTAAAATAATTGAGCAGGACAGACACATTTTCTATGGGCAAAACGGCAGGAGGAAAATGCATTTCTACTTACTGAGCTCTCTCAAAACCTACATTCCACCCGGAGTGTGAAACTGGTGATCAAAATAGGGAGGATTAAGAATGCAGGAGCTTTCGCATAGGCTGAGCGTAGACTATTGAACTCATGAAGTTAGCATGATTTAGGCCTCCTTGCATTTCGAACTAAATGTAAAACCCATTTCTTAGTTTTCCCCCAATGATTTCTCTGCATACACATAGCTACATAGCACACCCCATTCGCTCATACGGCAAACAACCCATAAGACAAGATGAAAATTTTCTGTTAAAAACCTAATTTTCTGTCAAAAATAACTTCAAATTCATTTTGTTGCAAAGATCACTACTATTTCTTTAAAATGTGGCTTATCAGGGGGTAGAAAAGACCCTGTGTTCCAATCAGTTATACTATAAAATGTTCGCACTGGCATTGCAGCAAAAATGACTGTTTTAATTTTTAATATGTTAATAATAACTTTTAGGTTCATAGATATTATGGGGGGGCAGGGAGCATACACATCCACCCAAAACATTTTTATTGTGTTTTGGAATGTTGGTGGAACTAAAAATACCCAAATAGATGTACAGAAATATTTTCATATTTCAATAATTTCAAAAAGATTCCTTTGTTTATTCCTTTGTCTGCAAACTGTGTGCTTTGCAAACCATATAAACCATATAGGGAGACAAAAGCCTACCTCAAAGGAGCTTAAGACCCAAGGTACTGATTACACGCCCATATGATGAATAATCTTTATTCACACGAGGTGTTCAGTAGGTACCCCCTTTTTGGAAATAGATATTTATCCCTACTTTACTCCACAGGGCTACTTCAAAAAGCAACACTTTGCCAGATCCAACTCTTTCAAGGTAGTTGCTTACCATCTAAATCCTTTTGCTGACATGTCTCTTGCAGGAGATGGATGTTTTTGACAACTGTAAAATATAATTACACATTTTTCAAGAGTAACTGAAGTCTCTCTCTTAGGGAATGTCTACGCAGCAGGGGTAAAGGCAAAATAATCTACACAACTTGAGCTACGTCAATAGCGTAGCTAAAGTCAAAGTAGCTTATTTTGGCTTCTGGTGCTGTCTACGCAGCAGGAAGTCTGTCAGAGCACTCTTCCTCCTTGTGAAATGAGGGTTACAGGAGTCAGGGTAAGAAATCCTCCAACTTGACATTATTTTGACATTATGTCGAAATAATTGCTTGCTTTGTAGATGCAGACTATATTATTTCAGAATAACATCAGTTATTTCGAAATAATGTTGCTGTGTAGACATAGCTTTTGAGTTCTGTTGTTATAGGAGTGAAGTGAAAAGTTTGGAAAGAACTTTGGAAGACGGAGGGAAGAGGAGAAAGGAGAACACAGTCACACAGTAGTAGGAAACACCCCCAAAAAGCCTATTTATTTCAGGATTCTCACCACAATTTGCATCCCCATTGACTCTGGAGAAGATTTTCATACTCATCCAAACTGTACAGCAACTCCTTTTGTGATCTGCCATCTCTGACTCTCAACCACTTAGTACTTTCCTATTCTCTAGCCCTCACCAAATACAGGCATCAGACTCTTAAATATCATATAAACCATTAATCGGAGGAGGGACCGCAGGTTCCCAGGTAAGATACCAAATACCACATCTTTTACTGTCTCTGGAAGTGCCCAATTGTGAGATTATTACGCAGCTATAACATTTCATAAAACACCAACATGTACTACATAAATACCACTTGAACCTCTCTTGGTACAAGCAGGATATAAATGATGGTAGTTTAGTTTCTGGTAAAGTTACAGCCTTTTCCCGAGCAGAAAAAGAGAATGGGTATATTTCAGATGACAGATGTATACTATGCTGGTGCTCTCTCTTGCCATTTAGTAATTCATTCAGTGACCTTTCCCCATAGCATCTTACTGTTTTATTTCCCCAGACTAAAACCTATGATCATAGCTAAAGCTATTCCTTAGCCTTCTCTCTTTCCTTATCATTTTTTCTTTCCCTTGGGGAAGGCTTCTCTAGTCTGTCTTCTTTTTTGTTTTATAACCAATAACAGGCCAGGTGCTTGCAGCTGGAGCTGGGGCAATTCTTTGTTGCAAAAAAGTGCTGCAGATTAGCTGTCATACAAAAACAAAGGTGTGTTTTATGTGATGCCCCCACATTCTTGGGATGGGCAGTTAATTAGGGGCATGAAGAACTTGTCTGAAACAAGCAGCAATTCTGAACTTGGACAAATGATCATTAAAGTTGTTTTGGAGTATTCAGAGATTTAATACCAGAAGAATCCCTGGTGATCATTTTGTCTGACCCTCCAACATAATACAGACTACTGAAGTTCACCCAGTGACTCCTGACCTCAGCATGTGGCGCTGCTACAGTGTAGCTTTTAGAAATGCTCTTATGTTACCAATATTCTCTGAGTGCATCAGCACTTACAAAATCAGCACCTTAATTTTAACCCGGAATTCATGTAGCTGCATCACATCTTCAGAATAGTACAAAAGGGAAAGACCTTTAAAAATCCCTGGTTAATTTAAAGGAAGTGGAGAAATTGATTCTGTTTTGTTTAATTTTGGTGGCTAATGGGCTAGCCAGAAAATCTGGGAAATGATTTTGCTGCTTTTTTTTCCTATATGAAAAAAGGCATCGTACATTAATCTCAAGATTGCCATAAGTGGCTCTTATGACCACTGAATTCACTATATTAAAAATCCGGGTGATCTAATTGAAACTCCATTTGTTGATCAAGATGACAGAGTGATTATACTATATCTTTTAACCCTGAGGTTTTCCAACTGGCATAAAGAATCATGACTACTCGTGGTAGGATTTTAAGAAGTGCTTACAGGAGCTAGGCACTGAGAAGATTTTCAAATGCACAAATGACATTTAGGCCCTGAACTTCCATTACCTTCATTAGGAGTTAAGTTCCTAACTGCCAGATGTGTCTTCAAAATTCTCCCCCTTTAACTCTTATTGACTTATCACCACATTTTTGAAAAATACTAGTCTCATGCTAGGCTCCTAAATCATTTTTAGATGATAAAGGGGCTTGTGCTTCTAAGTCACTTAAGCACTTTTGAAAAATCACACAATCTCGGTGCTACAACAGGGGTTTTGGAAAATGAAAATCTTTAAAATGTTGCCCTCAGCATCTTTGAAAATCTCCCTATGGATGCCTAAACTTGTCAGGCCACTTCAAAAATTCCAGCCTTCAAATAGTTGCCAATACAATAAGCATCTCCTCATGGCTAACAGTGAACTCTCTCAAGCCCTTTGAGAAATCCCATTTTAGTCAGAGATGGAAGATTGACTTGACTGAATCATGTGGCTCTCGTCAAGGAAGTAGGCTGGGTGCTTGAATTAAGGATGTCGGTAATGCCTTATGTCTTGTTCTTAGCAATAAAGAAAGGGGTTTTGTAGACTAATTCATGAAAGAAGAAGAAAAATAGACTTTATTTGATTGTTATGGCAAGTGTCAAACCTACAGCATAATGGGGATAATTGTGTAAGCATTTGAAGTAGAAAATAATATTGGATTAATGGCAACTCAACTTGTTAGCTTTCTTGTCTCTCTGTCTTCAGCGTTTCTCTTAATTGACAGTGCTTCAGGTGATATTCTGTCATTAGGACTAAAGCTGGTCCAAAAATACAAGTCTTCAACACGAAGTGGATGATTTTTTTATCCTACCTTAATTTAAAAAGCCCATATTACTGAATTATAAACAATTGGAACCCTTTATAATCTGCAGAGTTTTGGGGGCAGGGACTGTCTTTTATGTTTTTTTACAGTGTCTATCATTATGGGGATCCAATTTAGACATCATTGTAATATAAGATAATGAACAGAATGTTGTCTGAGCAAAGGGGAGAATTCCTGTCTGGTTGCTATTTTGGACCTGACCTTCTTGCTGACATATCCCTGGTTCCTGCTTTGCTTTGCTTCTTATCCCTGTCCCTGTCTGATCCTTGACTCTGTTCCTGACTCTTACTGACTGGTTCTGACTACGAGGTCTGACAACCCAAGTCCTGGATGTGCAAGGATGTGGGTAATGACAAGTCTTTCACCAACTGATTGAAAGATTGTGCTACTTGTTCACATTTACACAGTTTTCTGTTTACTCAGCCACAAAATGGGGCTACCACAGATCTTCCTCACACAAGTATGATAAGGCTTAGTTTGCTTTGTTTTTGAAAATCTCTCGAGCTCTCAGCTGAAGACACACTTTGGATTAATATTAGATTGCATCTGTGTTACTGTATCTTTTTAATTTTAATTGCGTATTCAGTTCCATTAACATCTACCATGTGGGTGAGGAATTACAATTAACATGTGCAAAGTTTATAATCCCAAATTTAGGACTATTTGCTCCTCGCCACAGAGAGAAAGTTTGAAACCACTTGGGAAATGATATCATTTGAACCAGCCATGAGTGTTGGCAGGCATCATGACTGCTCCTGCATCACCGTTATCACCACGTGACTGATTATAAGCCTCTTTGCTGTGAGACAACTTGTGAAGGGGAAGAGGGAGCATTTAGTAGACTTCTTTCTAGACCAAACTGCCAGCATTCAGACAGCAACCTGTTATGCCCTGTAGCATTAACTGCATCTCAGAGACAGAAGCAGAGCAAAGTCACAATAGTGGAATAAGTTCCAACTGTTAGCCTGCTGTGCTATCTGGGAGGGCTGGAAGAATTACATTAGTGAATGCAGGTATCTTTGGGGCAGAAGATTGATATTCCCATCTACCCATAGCAGCTGAGTAAATAATACACCATGCCTGTGGTCCTATTCATATGGCAGTAAAATATTAAACATATTTTCTGCATGCTGAAATACAAGTTGTGAATATAAGCTTTCTCCTTTCACAGAAGGGAAAGGACATATGCCTTAATCTGTCAGTATGCACCTTTAGATTACACATGGTCTCTCATGCAGACACCTAGAATTGTTTTCAGTCCAAAAAACTACCAACCTCTTTCCCACAAAGCCATCTATTTAAAGTACTTGCATTTGGCTTATAATCCCAGGCAAAAATAATCATATGCACATTTTGAGATGAAATGATGCTGAAGAAAACCCTGAGTATCTTAACAAATATTTCATCAGCATTGACATTCTATCCTATCGTTCCAATATGAATTAATTGGTGCTGCTAGTTATGTCACACATTTGCTTATTCTGTCTTACAAAATGAAGTATTTCAGTGGTTTGAAGATAAGATCTGTATGTTAAATTGGGAGGAAAAAGAGAAGGATCTGACATAATGTTGCCTGAGTACTATGCAAATAATGTTTAAATCAGAATGACACTACTCACTTATTTCTCTAAGTGATAATATTAAATACCATAGTACCAGTCATAATTGGAGCTCTTAGGGAAATAAAGACAGGGGAAATGATATGGAAGGGAAACAGACACTGCTATTTGATGTAGATGGTAAAATGGCCAAAATGTGTGATTTTTGTTTTACTGTAGCTAATTTTATTTTGAGCAGCAAAATAATCTTTACAAAACCTAACACGGTGCATTTTATTTAGAGATGTAGGCCATATCCACAATTGTTATAAATCAGTGTAGTTCCATTGAAGACCATGGACTAATGCAGATTTATCAGTGGAGAATCAAAGGATTTTCAGAATGTATGATGAATCTCTAACCATATTTCAGTTTGTTCCATCAGCTACTGCCCTTGTTCCTGAAAGTCACTCTCATATTAGATCTCCAATGATGAGCCATCCTTCTAAGGAACTGAGCTGCCTCTGTCACAATAGTAAAGCATCATAGGATTTAAAGATGGGAAAGCAGTATTGGCAGTCCTAAGCATTCAAATATCAGGTTTCCAAAAGGATGAGCTTGCTTTAAAAATCATGAGATTTTTAAAAGTGAAAGTTATTTACCTTCTGTTTGATGTGCTTCATTTGTGCTAAGACTCGCCAGGGATGGCAATGAATAGCCCCAGCACCTCAATTATATAAGTAAAAAAATTGCTTCAGCCCTAGCACCTCTTTCATTACAAAGTAAGCATAGTTTTGTGGGCATGAGCTTTTCTCCAAACCATGGGGGCTAGAACTCTCCTTTTAAATCATTTAATTAAAGCTAGGATTCTCCTATAATTCCATGACTCGCAGGAACTGGGTCTTCAGAAAAGCCCACCAAATATTAAGTGCGTTATTTATCATGTTTGTATTGCAGTGGTGCGGAAAGAGGCATCCTGTTGTGCTGTGCAAACACAGAACAGCAGCAACAGAAATTCTCTGGCCCGCATTTGGCAACGTTAGACAAGACCAGCATATATTTATTACATTAATTTAGGGGATTTCCCTGCTCATGCAAGCTTGTACATTTTGCTAGTGTTTTTGATGCAGGAAAATGGTATATTTTCTACTGTTGTCCAATATTAAATGCCACAATCAATTAGCAAATAAAACAATTTCACAAGTGATTTAAATAAGTGAGAATGTTTTGGCTGTTTCATAATGAGAAAAGGCTGCAGCTGAAGCAGTCCCCCCCTTCCCCCTCTTTTTACCCTTTGCATGTTAATTCATTTTCTAGCTTTTCCTAACACCAATTACTTTCCAAAGCTGCTTTCAATAATACAAAAAGTTATTAAGGTAAGATTTTTTTTCCCTTTTCTCCTGAACATGTGTTGAGACTGAATGCCACTCTAAGGAAACAAATGTCAGAAAGACCTTTTGGGAGGGGAAAATAATGTCAAAACAACTACTGAGTCACTGTTCATGTCAGGAGCCCAGAAAGTTTGCTGTCCTCAAGACAGTGCTGGGTTACATCTGTCTGGGCTATTGTCACAAAGCTGCCTGACAGATCTCTTGTGGGGAAACAAGACAATTAAGAAACTGCCTTTAGATTGTGAGCTGTTATCTTGAGCACTGAGCACAGAGGAGTGGGTAACTTGTAAATGTCACACTTAAGCCAGATATTTATTAGTTTAAACTGATACATTTTAGCTTCAGGGTAAGTAAGGAGAAAATATTCCCCCTCGCTTGAGATGTTTAAAACTGCAGTAAATTGGACACAGCACTAGAAAAAGTACTCCTTAAGCTAATTCTCCTGCACAGACAAAAGGAGGAGTGAAATGAAGTATTCACCCCACCCCATCTGGCCCCACCCCACAGTCACTGTGCTGCTATTCTTCTTATTTTACAGTTAAATCAGTTGGTGGAATGCTAGAGAATAATTGACCAACCCAGCCTTCCAATATATACAGGAATGATGCTATAGCCATAGGATGCCAGCCTGGGGCTTTGGGAGACCTAAGTTCAATTCCCTGCTCTGCCTCAAACATTCTGCATGGACCTTGGTTGCATTATTGCATCTTTTTGTGCCTGTTCCTCATCTGTAAAACACACTTCCCTATCTCCCAGGGGCATTGTATTTATCCTTGCATTGAAGGATACATCTGTTGTGCTCAGATACTACAGTGTGAGGGGCTATAAGTATTTATCTACATAGTTAGCAGAAGCACAGATGACAAACAAGTCTGTTGGTGTAAATTGGCAGGACTCTATTTACTTTTGCTGACTTACATTATTTCTGCAGCCCTGCAAATTACTGCTCAGACCTCACTATAAATGTAGAGAGTTTTACCAAACATAGAAAATAGCGGACCACCGTCCGGGCCATTTGCCTTCTTGTTTTCATTTGGTGGTGAGTCTAAGTTTTGTAACTTTTTCATTTCATTGACCATTGAGACCCATTTTGCGCTCTGAGCCAGGAGCCTGCACTAGGGATCTCAGGGGCGTGTTTACACAGCAGGACTAAAGCTGAAATAAGCTAGGCAACTTGAGTTACGTCAACTGTGTAGCTTAAGTTGAAATAGCTTATTTTGGCTTTTGGCACTGTCTACATAGCAAGAAGTCCGAGGAAGAGCATTCTTCCTCTGAATTCCCTTACTCCCCCTAAAATGAGGGTTACAGGAGTCGGAGTAAGAAGTCTTCCAGCTCAACATTATTTTGACATTATGTTAAAATAACTGCTTGCTGTGTAGACGAGGACTGTTATTTTGTAATAATGTCAGTTATTCTAATATGTAGGGTATGTGACTTGGCCCTGATTCAGCATATGCGCTAGCATGTACCTAACTTGAGGCAGTGACTGCTCATTTGCCTACAATTAGGTATGTACTAAGGTAGTTTGGCCTTTCGTTTTATCGTAGCTTGGGTAGAAGGGAGGAAAATGAAATGTGGTGCCCAGTCTCCCCAGAAGTAAAGCATTTTTCAGGAACAAAGGTTAAGTTTCTTCTTGTTAATTTACTGACTATGGAATGTGTACCAAGAGAATAGGATGATTCATAGTCTCTAACAAGGAAAAAGATTCACAGGTCACTTTGTCAGTGGTCTGATCTATGACTCTTTATTAGAAAAACACCTATGTATCTATAGAGAAAATCATCTCACTCAAAGAAACTAATGAACCATAAAGACATGAATCAACCTGCCAAAACTACACCGATGGTCTACTTGGGCCAACATGCTGCTTCTGGATCATACATGGAGCCCTTACTAATTATCAACAGAAGTTGCGTACACAGATTTCAGAGGAATTTGGATCAGGTCCTAATTTCAGACTGAAGTGAAATTAGGAAGCAAACCTACCCAGAAGAAAAACATAAAAGGCCAGGGCAAAGGACTTTTGAAAAAATCTCATTAGCATTAATTTGGAATTTTCGTTGTTGTTGTTGTTGTTTTAGCCAACATCTTTGGTGTTGTTTTAATGGAATTCATGAACCAAGTTCTCAATCTTGTGGTCATAATAAAACATTCTAAACCTGTCTTTAATGCTCATAGAGGCATATGGACAAGCTTAAAAAAGTATTTACATTTTAAGTGCTGATATAGGCATACTGTGTGTTTTAGTAACGTCTCTTGTTTGAAAACTGGTGCGCTCTCTGTATGAATATGACTTATACTCCATAAAATAATGTTACAGTTTTCTTTTTAGTTTATACAAGCATTGTATTTTTAGCAGGGGCAATCTTAGTGTCCTCTGAATCAGTGAAATTTCTTGATCTCAATGTTTATACCACACAAATGAAAATTTGGTCCCTGAAAAAAGCAGATCTTTTGTAAAGAGAGTGAGCACAGAGAGCTGACCATAGAAGTATGCTGTATTTTGTTCACTGTCAGGCATGAACAGGAGAACCACAAGAAAACAACTATTACCTCCAAATAATCTTCAACTAAGTGGCTATGTCTAAGAAATAACTTTGAAAAACATTTGGGAATTTAACACCTTCACCTCTGGGCACCAAACTGCTAGATCAGAAAAGAAATGTGTAGAACTGCTCTTCCCATAAAAACAATGCTATAAAATGTGTGGTATATGGCTATCTGAGGCTGGATTATTGTGCAGCCTACCCTTTATATGAACAAAAGAGGGAAAAATTGCACAGCAGTTCCATAAATTCCATCTGTCCATGAAATAACTATTGCATTCATATTTGCAGGTCCATTATATGGAATAGTCTACCTTCTGACTGATCTTGTAAGTGGTATTTTATTTATTAAAGCTGGATGTTTTGCTTTTTACTCTATGAACAGTTAGGGGAAAAATAGGATCCAATCATATGGACATTTCACAGTAAATAAATTGCACTAATACAAGAATATAAGAAGGCATGCTCAGCAGTTTTTCTAGGACAAGTTGTGTTCTAGAACTCTGCACCTGGCCTTTTAAACACTCATGAAACAATAAAAGTTACATTTTGTTAAATGAAATAATACAACAATCTTATAGGATTTCCACGTAGAGTTTTATTTACTCACTTATCCCCATGGAAAAGGGTTACACACTCAAATGGCTGTACTGCAGAATATTTCTGTTGCTCTGTTTCATCATGAGACTAGGGTTGCCAGGTGTCTGGTATTCACCCGGACAGTCCGGTATTTTTGCCTCCTGTCTGGTAAAAAATTCAGAAAATACTGGATACCTAAGATGTCCGGTATTTTCTGATTTTTTTTCCCCGGCCAGGAGGTGAAAAGGCCGGGCACCGGTCAACCCTACAAACACATGGGCTATGTCTACACTGGCGGCTTCTTGCGCAAGAACATCTTGTGCAAGGGTTCTTGTGCAAGAAGTCTTGTGTAAGAAAACATCCACATTGCTATGTGCCAGCTGTGCTTTTGTGCAAGAGCGCCCATGGCAGTGTGGACGCTCTCTTGTGCAAAAAAGCTCTGATGGCCATTTTAGCCATAGGGCTTTCTTGCAAGAAATCCCTGCTGAGCGTCCACACTGCCCTCTTGCACAAGAGCTCCTGCACAAGAGGGCATACACCTGTTAAAAAAGTGTAGCTCTTGCACAAGAAGCCCTCTCTTACCACGCCGTACTGTAAATTTCCTTGTGCAAGAGCGGGCGGGCAGTGTGGATGCTCTGCGGATTCTTGCACAAAAACGGCCATACTTGCACAAGAAGCCGCGAGTGTACACGTAGCCTCAGTGCCCGGCCTCCCGTGCCCCAACACCCCCAGACCCCCAATCCCAGACCCCATGCTTACCTGGTTCCGCAAGGCTGCCAGCACAAAATGGCTGCCGGCAAAAGACCAAGGGGGGAAGCAATGACTCCCCTGGATCTTAGTGCTCAACTACGCCCCTGTTCCTATCCCTGCACTCACTCTTAAAGGGGACTCACTGTTAATGCTGTTTTATTTATTTTAATTTTTTTTTTTTTGCTTAAGTCTTGGAGTCCTTTTTTTTTTTTTTTTTGCGTAACTATTTTGCGTTTCTTCGCCCCCCCCCTTTTTTTTGTCAACAGAATTTTTTCTGGTGGTTTTTTGGGGGGTGGGGCGGGTGTTTGGTATTTTTGTTTCAACCATCTGGCAACCCTAGATGATACTCAGCAGTGCAACCCCCCAAACTGTAATGTGCTTGTGGTGCTAAAGGTTTAGGTTTGAGTAAGGAAACAGAATTGCATACAAAGCACATACACCTGGAAGGAAAGAAATGTAGAAAAAGCTAAAATGCTTTCTCTGCAATACATTTTTGCAAGGCCTGGCCTTATGGACTCTGCCAGTGTGTGTGGGGGGCCTCCAAAATTCTGCAGAACCTGGTGGAATCCTTTGCAAGGATTTAGTCTCTCTTGTTTACATCAGAGGGTACAGATTCGGTCCCTTGTTGACAGCCAAAGTTAAAACTAAGACCTGTTTAGGAGCAGTGGAGCACCACCATTGGTTTTCCTATAGTTAGATGTGATCCAAGTAGATCTTGCACAACACACTCAAATTCTACCTTGAAATTTGCTACTGCTTTGCTTTGTTTCCAGCAAGCGTGTAGCTCTGATTTCCCCCTCCATGCACAGACTTGCCCCCATCTCACCAGTCTAATAGATAGCACACACTACAACTGTGTATGAGACATCAGGCTATGATGCAATTTTTCTATTCTTCATACTTCATAGAAATACATTTGGCAGTTGACACCTAAATGCATGTTCTTTTTATTCAAAAGAAAGCATCCATAATAGTGTGGAATTCTCTTGTCGTCATAAATTATATGAATAAAGCAGCATTTGTTGCATGGTGTATACTGATACAAGATTTTAATGACAGCGTTCATGGACAGATGATGGCTTTCAGCAGTGTTTTCAAACTGTATTGTGATAAGCACTCATTGGTGTTGTAAACATAACTTTACAATCAAGGACTGGTGAGCACTTACTGGTGTTTTAAACATAACTTTACATTCAAGGAATCCCCTGTACCTATTTATTAGGAAAAAGCCTCAAAACTGTCTTTGAACATTGAAAATATTCAAGATGGGAGTTTACCATGGATTAATATAGAGGTAATAAGATATTCTCTTAAGTATTCCCAATATTGTTTGCTTTCTTGACTGCTACTGCACATTGAGTGGATGTTTTCAGAGAACTAGTCACAGTGACTCCAAGACCTCTCTGTTGAGTGGTAATGGCTACTTTAGTCCACATCATTTTATATGAATTGTGTTTTCTAATATGCATTCTTTTGCATTTATCAGCATTGAATTTCATCTGCCATTTTATTGCCCAGTTATCCAGTTTTGTGAGATCTCTCTGAAGCCTAGTCTGCTTTGGATGTAACTCTCTTGAGCAGTTTTGTATCATCTGCAAATGTTGCCACTTTACGGTTTATCCCTCTCTTCAGATCATAGGGCATGCTCAGGCACCTCTCTCTGTCTATTCTGCCAGCAGAACCCTTCTGGCAGTCAGCTGAGAAGGCCTTGTACTAGCCCTCTGCTCTGTGGACACATTTCATCCCTAGCAATCATATATTTTTATAATGGAGCTATAAACATCTTAAAATAGTGGGCCAGATTGTCAGCTGGTATAAATTAGCATAGTTCCTTTGTCTTAAATGAAGCTATGTGGATTTACACCAGCTAAGGTTCCAGCTCATTGTTTGGTAAATTGACTCTTAATGTGGTGCTAATGAGCACTCTTTATAAGATGGCCCTTTTGTTTTAATTAACATTTTCCTTAAATTAATAAATCCTGTGAAGTTCTTCCACGCCTGAGGATCAGAGTTGGCTGCCTCACTCTTCCAGGGCACAGTTTAATAACACTCAATGCCATTCCGTCTTTTTTTTTTTTTTTATTTTGTTGTCAGTAAATACATCCATGCACAACCCAAACTAGTCAACAATGACAACCATAAGTCAGATCCAGTGTATTCTTCTGTTGGCACTCAAACTTATTTGGCCTTCACAAGATAATGATTTTTTTTTATGTACTGCTTACAGAATTATATTAGCATTTTATTTAGGCTTAATAGGAATACTAAATGCTCTCAATATGAATAGAAATTCATTGTTGAAGGAAAGAACACAGGGAGGTCATGTCTGACTCGGAAGGGTAGTAGAAACAAAATAAAAACAACCCTACTTGCCTGCTTTTAATGCTTTCAATTGTCTTCTCTCTCCTTGACCTCTTTGTAACACCACAATCTTTTAATTTCAGAGTCACTTACAAAAAAGCCCCCTATAAAAAGACAAAGCTTGTATATAGATGCACAGCGAGCACTTATTTTCTTTCTTACATTTTATATATTTAAGTGGTTCTAAAAATATTTCTGATATCAATTTGTTTGATAAGCAAGAGTTTTTTACAACGCTTTTTACAGTTTGTTATTGGAACAGTTTGCTTTTTACTGGACAAGACTAGCTACTGGAGTCATAGATGCTGGAGCTATGGGTCCCCCTCCCTATTCTCCTCCGGCTTGAAGTAGTTTGTCATATGCAGGGTTTACAGTTTGGTTCAATGGCTCTCAGCCCCCCCCCACTATAAAAATTGTTCCAGCGCCCCTGACTAGAGCATTTGTGGTCTGATATATTAGGTGGTATGACCCAGAGACTTCAGAGGAGTGGATGCTTTCTAGTCTCCTAGATTAATACAGCAAAAGCATTTCATAAAGCTAGCTGCTGGATTGAAGGGATGGGGGAAGGGAGTTGCAAAGACATTTCACTGTCTACAAGGTTAGGGTCAAAATTCACATCTGTGACCTTTTTTCACAGATGCCTATTTCCAGATTCACAACTAAAAAAGTAATATTTTTTATTTAAAAAGTACCTTTACATTTTATTTCATATCTTTCATATCTTTATTTCACATGTTTTCCCCCTCAGACAATTTCAAGTTTAGTTTGAATATGCTCTCAGACTTCATATGAACTATGAGTCTGCAAAACTGGGAATGAAATCTCACAAATACAGAAAGGAATTGTGCATTCAGGTATGTCAGGGTTTTGATGAGGCCAGAAATACTACAAAGATAGCCATGGTTACAACATTGCACAGTACTGTCACTTCTGTACCCTGAATATTAAGAAACAGGAATTGAGTATCAATTCAGTCAGATATTTTGTTTGTTTTAAATTTCAAAATGCAGAATTGGTTTGAGCTTTGATCTAAAGTTTGGATCATTTTGAGTGCTAGCAGCTTTCAGTTGTGATTGAGTCTTGTGATATTGATATTCTACTTAAAGCCCTATCTCCTGGATTCATGTGATTGTGAGAATCTGTTCTCTTTTTTTGAAAAAGGCAAGTATCTGCACCTTATGGCTACAAGTGTGATTTGATTGTGTTCTAAAGGTCCAAACCCCAGAAAGGTGGAAAAGCAAAGCACAAAACCCAAAATAAACCACAACAAACAACCCACTCTCCAAATGTATTTTTTTTAATTTCATATGTTTTGGTATCTCACTTATGATTTTTGAATACTTGTGGGCAATGCTGCAATCCTCATATACTTAGTACTGATAGACACATGCTATACCTAACTGAAATAACTAAGATTTTTGTATAATAATTTCATCCATCACTGATCTAAACTGTTGTTGTTTAGTTTTAGATATAGGAATGCTACCTATATCTTACTTTTCTTCTTCACTAATTATGCTAGCATTTAACGTTACCTGATTCTTTGGTGACACTACTTGTTATAACAGAGTATGTGAAAAACAAGAAAAATCTATATTTCAAGCAAACCTTTCATATTTGATTTTACTTTGAGTCTATTCTTCTACGTGGCTGTTTGATGTCTGAAGTACAGAGCACTGTACCATAAAATACCACTCCATAACAGAAAATAATGATAGAAGAGTGCTTGTAGGATATTTCTGAACACCACAAGCATTCATTATATACTCATAGAATCATAGGGTTGGAAGAAACCCCAGGAAGTCATCAAGTCCAACCCCCCTACCCAAAGCAGGAGCAACCCCAAATAAATCATCCCAGCCAGGGCTTTGTCAAGCCGGGACTTAAAAATCCCTAGGGATGGAAATTCCCCCCCCCCCACAGTTAACCCATTCCAGTGCTTCACCACCCTCCTAGTAAAATAGTCTTTCTTAATATCCAACCTAGACCTCCCTCACTGTAACTTGAAACCATTGCTCCTTGTTCTGCCATCCATCACTACTGAGAACAGCCTCTCCCCATCCTCTTTGGAACCCTCCTTCAGGTGATTGAAGGCTGCTATCAAATCCCCCCTTCATTCTTCTCTTCTGCAGACTAATATATAGTTTTATACATATTTCTATATCGCACAGATGCTGATTATCTCCAAGGAGCAATGTGATTGTATTTAGTTCAGCCAGTGTGTATGTGTGTGCATGTCTGTTGCTGTATTTATAGTTATCCTTGTGAAGATAGCACCAAGCCTACATTATCTACTGAAAGGATAGGAATTAGAACAACATTTTCCAGCACATCCTACAGGAGCTATGAATTGATTGTATTCTGATGGTCCTCATCATCCACATATAATGATAAAAGCTTGCAATAATTAAATGTAATGCAGAGTCTAAGTCAGTTACTTTTCATTTTAAAGACGTGCTAAATTATTACTCCAACACAGACACAGTTTCATAGGTGATGGTGCTTTTTTAAAAAAGAAAATGAAGAATTTAATTCATTAGATTTAATCTCAAATGATCTATAAGTCTACTTTAAAAATGGAAGCGTAAATCCAGAGTACTTTTCAGCATTATTCATGTAGTGCTGTGCACTGTTTAAGACACATGCGAATAGAGACTTGTATAGATCCCCTGAGCTCTGGAATGAATTTCACCAGAAGGTCAGATCTTTGCTGATTCATACCAGGTATATTGCATTCATTAAATTCAATGAAACTGTGCTGATTCTCGTGAATGGAGGATCTGTCTCTTAAATATTTAGCAAGAGGTAACTACAGAGTTGTGAAAGTTCTCAGTGCATTCATTCTGGAAATCTGAAGTCTATTTCAACAAATGCACATTCCCCCTGTCACCCTATTACATTGATCTTACAGCTTAATGGCTCGACTCTTCTTCCGACAGTAAACTAAATATTGAATGCCCCTTCTAGTGCTTTGTCTTTTTATTTCTGAGCTTTTCAAGGAAACTGATAAAGTGCCTAATTATCTGAATAATCAAGGCAATGAATATTTGATTGCTAACATCAAAGAGGGAGCCATAATTTCTTAGCTGAAAGATGTGGTTAATATTGCATTATTTATAGTGCAAAGAAAAGGATAATTTCCTCATAAATGCTTTTGTTAACAGTGCTTTTGCTTTGGCACACTGGGTCTTTGAACACGTTGCAATGGATGAATTTTGAACATAGTGCCACATCTGGGCTGAATTTGGGTCTATATATTTCATTATCTAATGCTTACCACATCTGGCAAGCTGCGGGGTAGCCTGTCTCACTGTGGAATTTTCTGTATCACATGAAGTAAGCCCACAATTGGTCACATTGGATCACAGTGTCAGTAAAGAAGCTAAAGTCTGAAGGTTCATTAAGATTGGGCTGGTCACTATATTGGCATGGAGACTGGATTATCTGTCACTGTTGGATGTGTTCTCCTCAGGTTATGGTCGAGGCAGGCCAACAGGCCAGCATATTGCCACCACCTAATTATTCCCATTTTGACTGCCCTTTGCCCTATTCCCAGCAGGAGCATGGTGCCCTCCCTTTTGCCCCACCAATCATACTCATTGTTCACCATTTCTGATGTTAGAGAAATGGTCTGCTGTAAACAGGATGAAGTTTAATAAGGACAAATGCAAAGTGCTCCACTTAGGAAGGAACAATCACACCTACAGAATGGAAAGTGATTGTCTAGGAAGGAGTGCTGCAGAAAGGGATCTAAGCGTCATAGTAGACCTCAAGCTAAATATGAGTCAACAGTGTGACCCTGTTGCAAAAAAAGCAAACATGATTCTGGGACGCATTAATAGGAGTGTTGTCAGCAAGACATGAGAAGCCCTTCTTCCGCTCTACTCTGCGGTGCTAAGGACTCATTTGGAGTCATGTGTCCAGTTCTGGGCACCACATTTCAAGAAAGATGTGAAGAAGCAGAAGAAGGTCCAGAGAAGATCAACAAAAATAATGTAAGGTCTAGAAAACATGACCTATGAGGGAAGACTGAAAGAACTGGGCTTGTTTTGTTTGGAAAAGAGAAGACTGGGGGTGCATCTACACAGCAGGGCTTAACTTGAAATAAGCTATGCAAACTGAGCTAGGTCAATTGCGTAGCTTATTTCAAAATTGGGTGCATCTACACAGCACTTATTTCGAATAGAGCACTCTTCCTCTGACTTCCCTTACTCCTCATACAAGGAGGCTGTGTCTACACTGCCGCGATCTTGCGCAAAAGCGGCTGTTCTTGCGCAAAAACTTGGTCCCTGTCTACACTGGCTGCGTGTTCTTGCACAAGTAAACTGACATTCTACTGTATAAAATCAGGGCTTCTTGCGCCAGAACTCTGACGCTCCCACTCCGGAATAAGCCCTTGTGTACAACTGTTCTCGCACAAGAGGCCAGTGTAGACAGGCAACATGAATTTCTTGCGCAAGAAAGCCCTATGGTTAAAATGGCCATCAGAGCTTTATTGCGCAAGAGAGCGTCTACACTGGCATGGATGCTCTTGCACAAAAGCACATCTCTTGCACAAAAGCACATGCCAGTGTAGACGCTCTCTTCTGGAAGCTTGACAGTATTTTGAAATAATTTCGAATGTTGTCCAATAATGCTAGTTATTTTGAAATAATGTTGCCGCGTAGACATATCCTGAGAGGTGACATGATAGAAGTTTTCAAGTATCTAAAAGGGTGTTACAAGGAAGAGGGAGAAAGATTGTTCTCCTTGGTCTCTGAGGATAGAACAAGAAGCAATGGGCTTAAACTGCAGCAAGGGAGATTTAGGTTGGACATAAGGAAAAACTTCCTAACTGTTAGGGTGGTTAAACACTGGAATAAATTGCCTAGGGGGGTTGTGGAATCTCCATCACTGGAGATATTTAAGAGCAGGTTAGACAGACATCTGTGAGGGATGATCTAGACAGTGCTTAGCCCTGCCGTGAGGGCAAGGGACTAGACTCAATAACCTCTTGAGGTCCCTTCCAGTTCTTTGATTCTAAGACTCTATGATACTATGATTCTGTTGGTTCAGGTTACTCTAAAAGAAGTTCTCGGAGTCTGAACTGATCTCATGCTATTAGAATTTGGAAGAAAGGACTGCAATTTTCACAGTTCAGACCTGGGTCACCAATGGGAGGGTGAGGGGAGAGGAAAATGGGGCAGTTGCTCCAGAGCCTGGCAATTTAAAAAGGCCTGGGGCTCCAGGCCACCACCATCGCTACTATGGAAGTAGCAGTAGCCAGAGCCTTGGGCCCTTTAAATAACTGATGGAGCCCTGCAGGGTGCAGTCTAGGAGGCATTGAAGGGTTGGGTCGGGGAGTCTAGCTCCAAGCTCTGTCCCTTCCAGGAGGTCTGAAACTATGCTCCCCACCCCACCTTGCCTAGGGCCTGGTAAAGTCTGTCACTAGCCCTGGTTCAGACAAACCCTAGGCAGACAAGGTGCATAAAGAGCAGGTGCTATACTGTCAAGTTAAATTTCTATAAATGTACCTTCACCTGCAGTTGTACATGTAAAGAAAGAACCTTTAAGAGTTCATGTATTCGTTTATATATCTCAAATTAACAATTGTTACTGCTCAAGGTGTGTGTTGTAAGAAAATTGGGAGGGTGAACTTCAGTCTCAGATGACTGGCCACTAAGCCCTGGTCTACACCAGTTCTAAAATCCATAACAGCTGCCTCTGAGCATAAAACTCAGCAGAATCTACAAACATTGGTCCAGATTTTTGCATGTGTTGTCCTGCACTCTGCCAAAGCTGAGACGGGCCCTGATAGGATAGCCTCTTGGTAAGGTATACAGGCAACACAGAAAGTCATATGCCACATGCCTTTCTTGCTATTGGTGTAACAGCGAAGGAAGAGGTCTGATCTCAGTGTTCATAGAATCATAGAACCATAGAGCTGAAAGAGACCTCAGAAGGTCATCAAGTCCAGCCCCCTGCTCTAGGCAGGACCAATCCCAACTAAATCAACCCAGTCAGGGCTTGGTCAAGCCGAGACTTAAACACCTCCAGGGATGGAGACTCCACTACCTCCCTAGGCAACCCATTCCAGTGCTTCACTACCCTCCTAGTGAAATAGTTTTTCCTAATAGCCAACCTGGACCTCTCCCACCACAACTTGAGACCATTGCTCCTTGTTCTGCCATCTGTCACTACTGAGAACAGCCTCTCTCCATCCTCTTTGGAACCTCCCTTCAGGAAGTTGAAGGCTGCTATCAAATCCCCTCACTCTTCGCTTCTGCAGACTAAACAGACCCAACTCCTCAGCCTCTCCTCATAAGTCATATGCTCCAGCCCCCTAATCATTTTGGTTGCCCTCCACTGGACCCTCTCCAATGCGTCCACATCCTTTTTGTAGTGGGGGGCCCAGAACTGGACACAATACTCCAGATGTGGCCTCACCAAAGCCCAATAAAGGGGAATAATGACATCTCTGGATCTGCTGGCAATGCTTCTCTTAATGCAACCTAATATGCCATTAGCCTTCTTGGCTACAAGGGCACACTGTTGACTCATATCCAGCTTCTCATCCACTGTAACCCCAGGTCCTTTTCTGCAGAACTACTACTTAACTGGTTGGTCCCCAGCTTGTAACTATGCTTGGGATTCTTCCGTCCCAAGTGCAGGACTCTGCACTTGTCCTTGTTGAACTTCATCAGATTTCTTGTGGCCCAATCCTCCAATTTGTCTAAGTCACTCTGGACCCTATCTCTGCCCTCAAGTGTATCTACCTCTCCCCCTAGCTTAGTGTCATCTGCAAACTTGCTGAGGATGCAATCCATCCCCTCATCCAGGTCATTAATAAAGATATTGAACAAAACCGGTCCTAGAACCGAACCTTGGGGCACTCCGCTAGAAACCGACCGCCATCCTGACATCGAGCCGTTGATCACTACCCGCTGGGCCCGGCCGCCTAGCCATCTTTCTATCCATCTTACTGTCCATTTATCCAATCCACATTCCCTTAACTTGCTGGCAAGAATATTGTGGGAGACCGTATCAAAAGCCTTGCTAAAGTCAAGGTATATCACATCCACTGACTTTCCCACGTCCACAGAGCCAGTTACCTCATCATAGAAGCTAATCAGATTGATCAGGCACGACTTGCCCTTTGTGAATCCATGCTGACTATTCCTAATCACTTTCCTCTCTTCCAAGTGCCTCAAAATGGATTCCTTAAGGATCCCTTCCATGATTTTTCCAGGAACCAAGGGAAGACTGACCGGCCTATAGTTCCCTGGATCGTCTTTCTTCCCTTTTTTGAAGATGGGCACTACATTTGCCTTTTTCCAATCATCCGGGATTTCTCACGATCTCCACGACTTTTCAAAGATAATGGCCAAAGGCTCCTCAATGACATTTGCCAACTCCCTCAGTACCCTCGGATGCATTAAGTCCGGACCCATGGATTTGTGTACGTTTAGCTTTTCTAAATAGTTCCAAACCTGTTCTTTACCCACCACGGGCTGGCCATCTTCATCCCATCTTGCGTCACTTAGCGCAGAAGTCCAGGAGCCGACCTTGTCCGTGAATACAGAGGCAAAGAAAGCATTGAGTACTTCAGCTTTCCCCACATCATCTGTCACTAGGTTACCTCCTTCATCCAGTAGGGGCCGCACACCCTCTGATCACCTTCTTCTTGTTAACATGCCTGTAGAAACCTTTCTTCTTATCCTTCACATCCTTAGCCAGTCGCAATTCCATTTGCGCTTTCACCTTCCTGATAACCCCCCGGCATTCTCGAGCTATACATTTAAACCCCTCCTGGTCATTTGTCCAAGTTTCCACTTTTGTAAGCTTCCTTTTTGTGCTTAAGTTCACCAAGGATTTCCCTGTAAGCCAATCCGGTCTCCTACCATGTTTGTCTCTCTTGCTACGCTGTCGGGATGGTTTCTTTCTGTGCCTTCAATAAGGCTTCTTTAAAATACTGCCAGCTGTCCTGGACTCCTTTCCCCTTCATGTTAGCATCCCAGGGATTCTGCCCATCAGATCTCTGAGGGAGTGAAAAATCTGCTTTTGAAGTCCAAGGTGTGTATTTTACTACTCTCTTTCTCTTCCTTTGGTCAGGATCCTGAAATCTACCATCTCATGATCACTGCTTCCCAGGTTGTCACCCACCTCCACTTCCCCTATTAGTTCCTCCCTGTTTGTGAGCAGAAGGTCAAGCTGCGCAGGGCCCCGGTCGGATCCTTCAGCACTTGTGTCAAGAAGTTATCCCCAACATTCTCCAAAAACTTCCTGGATTGCCTGTGTACTGCCGTATTGGTTTCCCAACAGATGTCAGGGTGATTAAAGTCCCCACGAGAACCAGGGCCTGCGATCTGGAAGCTTCTCTCAGTTGTCGAAGAAAGCCTCATCTACCTCATCCACCTGATTTGGTGGCCTGTAGCAGACACCAACCACAACATCACTGCTGTTGTTTGCTCCTTTAAACTAACCCATAGACTCTCAACAGGTTTTTCTCCCTCTTTATACTGGAGTTCAGAGCAATCATAGTGCTCTCTTGCATATAGTGCAACTCCTCCTCCTTTTCTCCCCTGCCTGTTCTTCCTGAACAGTCTATACCCTTCCATGACAGCGCTCCATCATGCGAGTCATCCCACCAAGTCTCTGTAATCCCAATTAAATCATATTTCTCGGACTGGGCCAGGGCCTCCAGTTCTTCCTGTTTGTTGCCCAGGCTTCTCGCATTAGTGTACAAACACCTCAGATAACCAGTTGTTCGCCCTATCTTCTCCATTTAGAACAGGGGTTCTCCTTTCTTGCTCGTTCCTCTCTGCATTTCTTCCCGGTATCCGACTTTCCCACTCCCCTCAGGGTTTTGGTCACCGTCCCCCCGACGAACCTAGTTTAAAGCCCTCCTCACTAGGTTTGCAAGCCTGCCTGCGAAGATGCTCCTTCCTCTCTTCGTTAGGTGGATCCCATCTCTTCCTAAAAATCCTTGTGCCCGGAACAGAGTCCCATGGTCGAAGAAACCAAAGCCCTCTCTGCGACACCACCTGCACAACCACGCATTTACGTCCTCAATTCGACGATCTCTGCCCAGTCCTTTCCCTTCAACAGGGAGGATGGACGAGAACACCACTTGCACTCCGAATTCTTGGATCCTTCTTCCCAGCACTACATAATCCGCAGTAACCTGCTCAAGGTCATTCTTGGCCGTATCGTTAGTTCCCACGTGGAGAAGCAGGAAGGGGTAGCGATCCAAAGGTTTGATCAGTTTGGTAAGCCTCTCAGTCACATCCTGAATGCGAGATCCCTGTAAGCAGCACACCTCTCGAGATTCCAGGTCCGGACGCCAGAGGGATGGCTTAGTCCCTCTTAGGAGGGAGTCCCCGAACACCACCACCCATCGTTTTCTTTTGGGGGTGGTGGCCGTGGAACCCCCATCCCTAGGACTACTCATCCCATGCCTTCCAGTAGATGGTGTTCCCTTCCGGTTTCTTCCTTGTGAGGTCCCTTCCAAAGCATTCAGCACTGCAGAGCCTGTGGAGAGAGCCTGAAAGCGATTACTTACCTCTATAGCATAGGGGGATTCCCATGCTGGCCTTTTTCCTCTTCTAGAAGTTACATGCTGCCAGTTCTCTTCCTGGTCACGTACTGCCCTCTCTGGCTCTTCCACCTGCCGCGCGTGAAGGATTAAATGCTGCCTTCGATCGAGGAAGTCTTCATCCTCTCTGATCGAGCGTAGGGTTGACACTTGGATCCTCAGCCCTCTAATTTTTTCTTCCAAAATGGCGACCAGCTTGCACTTAGTGCAGATGAAATCCGTTCTTTCTTCCGGGAGGAAGACAAACATGGCACACTCCGTGCAGGTGGTAACAGCAGAACCATCACCATCCATCCCTGCTGTCCCGGAGAAGGGATTTAAAAAGAAAGGCAAGAGAACCTCGCCCCTTCCCTCTCCCCTTCCAAACTCCCTCTCCAAACTCCCTGTTACAAGCCAGCTCTAGGTTTTTGGTCTCTTTGCAGGTACTTAAAGACCACTGTAATTTACAATGGATTTAGCACAATGGATGGTAAAAGGCACCACAGCATCGCCAGGGTCAGGACAGTACATCACATCAGCATTGCATGCCATTATATGATTGGAAGTGTGGCAGTCCCCAGAGATCTGCATCCTTAACTGTGTAGAAATTAAGCAAGTTTATGAGAGGACGTTCCAGTATCTCTTACACAGCTGCGTAAGTGGAAAAATCATTGATATTTATGTGGATACATTTCCTGAAAACATACCCAGAGAAGATATCAGTGCTTCATCATTAATGAGAGCTGGTCAGAGAAATACAAATGTTGAAAAATTTTTTTTGCTTTTTTTAATTTCAAAAAGTGTTGAAATTTTTAAAATTTGAACAATATGCTCTGAATATCAGCAATGCCCAATCAGCTGGAAAACTGGCTCTCAACCTGCATTTGTATGTAAAGAAATTAGGCATTTTCCATCAGAAATGGACTTCTCAGTGATATTTTGCTAACAATGTGAAAATCAGATAACTCTGTCCAGCTCTAATATTTATAACTCTCCTGGATGGATTTCATCCACAGCAATTTCTCATAAATGTACAGATAGCCTGAGATAGCTACTAAGCAAAGAAATTGCAGAACAATTAAATGGACTGCCCAGAGCATGGCAGTGTCATTCAGAGAGGCAAAGGTCCTTCCCCCCTGAAGGCTGAAAAGGGAATAAAAGGAAGAAAAAAGTCTGTGCCACATTTCTATTAAAATCCTAAATCATCATTGTTCATCTGCTTTGTGACTGCACCAACAGGACGTAAATGGACCAGATGTAAAGCTAAAGGAATTGAATAGGAAAGACTCTAAGTCAAAGGGTTCCCTTAACTGTTAATGGTAGTGTAGTATTAAAACCAATCTTGGTCCGATACCAGGTGGAAAATAATCTGAAATTCAATGGGAAGAAGAAACCGGTAAAGAAAAGAGTAACACGTTTATTCCTATCTGCATTGCACTGGTGCTTATTGGGGATTGGGTCCCATTGTGCTTGGCATTATACCATATGTAACAGAAGCCCAACCATTGTCCTGAAATGGGTGGCAGTGAGGAAGCACAATGTAATGGTGAGACCATTATAATTAGCATAATAAGACATGAATTTGCCATGTGGGGGGACAACTAAAAGGAAAATGCCATTACAGGTTGCATACATGAGAGATGTTTCATTGAAGATAGAAGGGTGGAGTCAGAGTCCCCAAAGAAATATTTGAGTTCTGGATCCCGCATTCCTAGAGATATATTGTTGCACTCCTTTGGACTCCCTACATTTCAACAAAAATAAGCAGGACATGAAAACTGACTTGTGAGAAAAAATAAAGAAAGCTGTTTAGGCATGGCACGGCTAAGAGATTGGTTAGAATTGATGTAGAAGTCTACAAATAGTTGACAGATATAAACAGTAAGGGTGAAAGAATTATTTAGGGTGATGTTCTATGGTGTAAGAAAGAATTATTGGTTGAAATAAATAAAACAAAAATGTATCATGTTATAGATTACTCTCCAAGGGTACATTTATGCAGAAAAAAAACCTGAACAAAACTCTCCATGACAGTGATTCTCAGAGGCCATGCCAGGTCTAGGGCTGTGGTAGGGACAAGAGGTTGGGTCTCACAGGCCCAGGCTCCGGTGTAAGAGGGAAGGTCTACATGGCTATTTTTAGTCCTATAGAATGAGCTTGAGTCAGTTGACCTAAGTTCTGAGACTCACAGATTTTTTGCAACATAGATGTACCTGAAGGAGTGTAAGGAAAACTGCATCACAGGGGACGTTCAACACTAAATTGGACAAAATACTATGAAACGTGCTGTGAGCAGTAGTTTGGGACAGTGATGTAGTGGTTGGGGTCACCAATGTAGTTAAGGACAGTGATATAGTAAATTTAGGATTCACTAGTGTGGCGTCCTGACAGTTCTCCTACTCCATTAGTGATGATAAACATTCGGCTGCGTGCATTTTTTGTATGCATCCTCAGTATATTCTGGCAGCTGTGCACAGGTAGCATAATAGACTTCACAAGAACCCCCAAAGACCACAGACTTAGATAAGAAACGAAGACACCCAAGTCAGGTTTATTGTCGACCGAAGTACATTAATAGTTGTTGGGAGCCAGATGGTCTTTGAGCTCCTATGCATTTGTACCCATGACAATGGACTTGGCTCAATCAATAGTATAGATTTCATTATTGACCCCTAGGCTGGTCAAAGAGTTAAGTTGAGGTTCCCCAATATTTATAGACAGAAATGAACAATCTGTCTCACACCATACGTATCATCTTATGCATCAATGACACATTTTGTACCTCCCCTGGTACTTTCCTTCAAAACATTCATTAGCTGCTGTTATGCTTTTACTTTTGTTTCATACAATTTTATTATGTACTTAGCTGGGTGTTTCTGTACTGTCCTGATGGGATATATTTACATAATTCATGTGCTTTTATCAGTGCTAGCAGTCCTAGTGCTGAGAGACACTAACTGGCAGGCAAACATCTGCTTTTGACAAGACCTGTCTGTTACTCATAGTATAATTCTTGCTAACTTTGGTTTAAGCACCAGGCTCATGCTTCAGGCTCTTTCTTTCTTCTGCAAGCAGTACGTACTTGCAGGAAGGCAGAGCCAGTGAACTCCATCTCTACATTCCTTGGTTCTCAAACTGATGGTTCGTTGTGATTCCTCTTTCTCCAAACCTATCTAAGCTTGATGGGATACAACTTCTAAGAAGGCAATCACCAGGTTAATCTGTCAGTGCTGTCAATTACTGTAATTCAAGTCCCAAAACACTGCTAGCCAAAAGCAAGGTGGTTGCATCCTTTGGTCCTGCAGTAAGTAGCTAGAAATTAGCTGTGATACCAATGGGTATCACATTATCTGCTCTTCAGAAGTGAAGCTGTGATATGTTTTTCTTTTTTTATGTTCAGGTTTCATAACTAAAGAGGAAGGTTCGTTCCCTTTAACTTTGTAGGTAGGAGATAGTTTAATTTGTGTTCATGCTGCTAATAATTGTGCTAAGTGTCTTTTCAGGAGTTCCCAAAATGATAAACATCTGTTTAATTATTAACATACAGGAACAGGTTTTCATTACTGAAGATAACAAACTGATGATTTGCGATGTTCTCTACCTATCATGAAAGGGATGGGAATAGTAAAAGAAACACGTAATTGACATTCTAATATCCCAAGATCGCTGTCTCTTAATAGGTCTGAGACTTGGAGAATGAGGTTGAAGTGTAAATCCCCAGAACAGCCTTTCCTGAGAATAACTATGATTATTAGGAAAGAAGTTTCAGCTTCAAATTTCAAGCCCTCCTCTGTCAACAGAAGGGGGAAGGACATAAGCCTAGATCTGTAGGCAGCAGACTCACTCACCACCTGGCTGATTACTTTTTCCTGTAGGGGAAAGATGCCATAGCAGGTCTAGTTCTAAACAGATCTCACATATAGCCTTTGTTTTAAATTGCATTTTCTCCCAACACAATCTGACTTGTTTCACTCCAAGTGCAACAAGACTGAAAAGGGCTCACAAGACTATGTAAGAATTACAAGAATTTGCTGCTGCCAATCTCAAGGGAAAATGTTTTATAATTCCTCACTTATAGATTTATTACACTCAGGCGATTATGCCACAAACAGCAAGACAGCAGTAGGGTGAGGAAAATGAGTGAAACAGATTTTCTGAGCCTGGCACTCAGACGCACTGATTGACAAGAGATAGGGCTGATTTCTACCTGCAGGAGACTGTTTTCATCTTTTCCAATTTACTGGTGCATAAAGTTCATTAATGTTTAGCACTGTTGTGAAGCCCAGGAACTCTTGGGTTAGTATCTGTCGTCTTATTGATCTTTTTTCTCTTTATGTTGGAACCTGCTCTCCAGTTTGTTCCTGCTAAAATATTGCTTTTAAACAAGGGCTGGATGCAAGCCTGGTTCAGTCCATGAATGTCATTCCAGAGATTTCATTTGACTTTGGATCAAGCTCTATAACTCTTCTACCCTAGTCTTAGAACTAAAACTATGTGTACGCTTATGCCAGCCTGCTGACAGGAGGGGGTGAGGCAAAGGGGCAACTGTGCCTGATGATTCAAAAGGACCGAGAGCTCCTGGCTGCTGCCAATGCTGCCATGTAACCGAGCCTTTTAAATTGCCACCAGATCCCTGGGTGGGACTCTCTGGGCAACGCTAAGACCTGAGGAAGGGTTGTGACGTGGTCCAGGCAGTGCTGAGGGCTGACTGCCACTAGCTCCGCCTCTTCTGGGAATGTGGATCCAGGGGCCTCAGGCAGAAGGCATTTAGGTGTTGCTATGCTTAGCGCTTTGCAATGCCTATTTGAATTAGGTCCCTAAATCTCATTTTTCAAAAAATAGGTTTAGGGATTTAGGTATCCAGATTCCATCCATAGATAATTATCTGGACTTCTAGGTGTCTAAACCCCTGTTAGAAATGACTTAGGCTCCTAAGTCAGTTGGACGTTGGAGCACTGTGCACAGCTGTGCCTAAATACTTTAAAAAATCCAGACATTAGAGAAAAAGGATTTTAAAGCAACAATTTTACACGTAGTATACAATAATCCATCTATTTTATCTAAAAGCTTACCCTCCCCAATCATAACCTGAGCATAACTTCAGCTACTCCCACTGGGGTCCTGGCTGAGATAGTATTCTTTCCAAAACTTGCCACAGTCTTGATCTGCAGTGTGCATAGGCTTTTTCTCGTCTTGCCTTTGTTTCTTAACTCTCAAGTGTTTTTTGCTGAGAAGCAGTTTATCTTGAAAGCCAAGTCAACATGCAGTATTCATAAATTATTACTGGGGACTTCCAATCAAGCCACAATATCATACACAATGTTTTAAATTGTTTCTCAGGCTTACATAATAGATAAATTTGTCTATACATTTTTATGTAGCTGTCGCCAAAGACAACCAGTACAGATGCTGATTTTAAAGAATAGTGGCTGTCTTCACCGGAGTTATGCCAGAAGTGAGTTATGCCCATGAACTCTTAATGGTTCATTTTATGCTATCAGAATTAGATATTTTCTCTGTTTGTCAAGGCATGAATTATCTATTAAGTACTATCAAAGGAATTATTCTAATGTGCCACCAGAGATGTCCTACATTAGACATGCAGTTCTGTATTTGCATGCACATCGTTTGCAGGAATCCTAGAATCACAGGACTGGAAGGGACATCAAAAGATCATCAAGTCCAGTCCCCTGCACTCATGGCAGGACCGCACACCTAGACCAGGGTTGGACAAATACCAGCCCACAGGCTGAATCCAGTCTACTACGGTTAGCCCCTGGGAACCCCCACCATTAGATTTACCTGAGCCGCTGCAGGTACAGAAAATTGCAACTCCTGTTGGCTGCAGATTGTTATTCTTGGCCAATGGGAGTTGCGGGAAGTGGTGTCCTGGCCCATGCTGCTTCCCACAGCTCCTGTTGGCCAGGAGCGACGACCCGTGGCCAATGGGAGCTGCAGCCACAAGTATCTCGAGAGACACAGGTAAATATAGTGGCAGTGACCCTCTAGGGGCTAATGCTGGTGAAGTGCAGCTGTTTTATTGCCTATCTCTGATCTAGGCCATTTACATTTGTACTTGTAAATGGGTATTTGCATGTGGTTATCAATGGTATAGTCATACATGGAGAGTTATGTATATGCAAATGGGTGAGCATCAAAATGTATGGATTCTTGAAATTTGATTTTAGGCTGTGATTCTTGGCTAGATTTGGGCACATTTATAGTAATTTATCTGAAGTAAAATGCCCACATAACCAGCCATATGAGGATAATCTGGAAGATTGTGTCCAATTCTGGGGTCCACAGTTCAAGAAGGACATTGATAAATTGGTGATGGTTCAGAGAAGAGCTACAAAAATGACTAAAGGATTAGAAAACATCATATAGTGATAGACTCAGGAAGCCAATGCTATTTAGCTCCTCAAAGAGATTAAGCGGTGATTTAATTACAGTCTGCAAGTACCTAGATGTGGAACAAATATTTGACAATAAGCTCTTCAGTCTTGCAAAGAAAGGAATAATACGGTGTGATGGTTGGAAGTTGAAACTAGACAAATTCAGCCTAGAAATAAAACAAAAATGTAAATGTTTTCACAGTGAGAGTAAATCAGACTGGAAAAATTCACTAACGGTAGTGTCTGATTCTTCATCACTGACCATTTTTAAATAAAGATTGGATGTTTTCCTAAAAACTGTGCTCCAGGAATTCTTGGGGGACGTTTTATGGAAAGTGCTATATGTCCAGTCAAGTTATATTGATCACAGTGGACACTTCTGGCCTTGGAATTTAGGAATCTATGGGAAAAAATGAAATCCCTACATAGGTGGATCCTCCAGAGGCAAGAGCCAGTGTAACTGCTTCTGTACCCCCTTCTTTCCTGCTGCCAGCTTGTGAGGTGCGGCTGTCAAAAAGAGTAATCATTGAGGGATCCGGTGGCATCATTGAGGGGTGCATCCTATTGATACTTCACTTCTATATTGGTTCCTTCTAGTGTAAATTAGAGTAGCCATCTGGTTATTTAAATCAATCCAGGGGAGTGAACTGTGGCAAAAGGGCTCAGGATTAGGGAGCACAAAGGTACTGTCAAGCTATTTTTGGATCCCCTTTTGAGTTCTGTCCTTTATTGTAGATGAAAAGCCTTGTGCTTTCAGGTTCCCACTGACTTCTGTGAACTTTTGATGACAAATGAAATTGACTGTATTAACGTTGAGGTCGATGAGCAGTAATTCTGAGGATGGGCTTGAAAATAGTGAGAAGTAAGCTTGCTTCTAAAATACACTTACCAACCTACTTTGCAAGTGCAAGTTGAACCTCTCTAGTCCAGCACCCTTGGGACCTGAACAGTGTCAGACCAGATAATTTGTTGACCAAATGCTATTGTCTAGTAGCATTCTACTGCTTACTGGGTTCTTGGAAGACAGGGATAAATTAGAGCTAAATAACAGCACAAAACACTGAGATCCAGGACTGATGGCTATAAACAAACTTTATGGGACCACAGGAGACTCGGCCACACCCATGATAAGTGAATATCCAGCTAACTGAAATCATGCTGGACCACAGATGTTGCCAGATCAGTGTGTGCTGGACTAAAGAGATTCAACTTTTACATGCAGTCAGTATTTCTCAACCTTTTTGAAACTAAGGAGTGCCTTGCTATCTTCCTAAACTACCAGGGAGATGTCAGGGACCAGCACTAGTCCATGGACCTTTCTTTTAGAAACAATATTGTAGATACTGTTCTCCCTGCTGAAATAATTAACATGTTGCCTGCTGAAGTTTTATGCTTTCAGTTACTTACCTTTAAATCCCAGCTGGATAGGAGTGAGAAAGCAAATGTAGTGGACAGGGTTACTGTTTGCTGAAGTTGTCTAGAAGAAACCCCAAGAAGACGAGTGACTGAGCACCAGCCAAAAGTGATGAAGATTCTCCAGAGGACTTGCCGGAACTAGACAGATGAAAATTAATAGAAGCTTTCCCCACTAATAAATCTAATATTGAGGAACCTGAAGTAAGACCGAACTAATTGCCTGATTAATACAATTTAATTGTATTCTCTCTTGTGAGAAAAAAAGGGATGGCGAATTGTCTGGGACACAAGGATGCACAATAATAATAATTAATAATAAAATAAAAAAAATATTCCCAGGTTGCTAAAGGAAAAGATAAAGAATATGTAACCAACAATAAAAAAATCTTCGTAACAGCATGTTTCACCCTTAAAAAAAAAAAAAAAAAAAAACAAGGTAAATAAAATTATAATGGGCTAAATCCTCAAGTGGTGTAAACTGGCATAGCTCCATTGAAGTCAATGCAGTCGATTTACACTAATGAAACAGAATTGCACCAGCTGCTGATCTAGCTCAGTGATTAAACACGCAAGGATCATACATACATTTGTCTTCTTTCTACCTAGCATCGGAAATAGAGAACTTCAGATGTATTAATTGTAGACTTTTGCTGCATTTTAATAGAGCTCACTGTAAATACAGTATCATTAATAACACCAGTTGCTTTAACTTATCTTTTGGCAAATATAACAAGCACTTTTGCTGGTTTATTTGTCATCCATAAAGCCATACCTAGATGATTAGTGATGTAGATGGATTGGTCATAAACATTTTATTTTGCTGACTTGTTGGAGTTCTGCAGATAAGTGATGATATAACATAAATACATTACAAGCCATATCTATATCCCGGGCTTATGGTTTCAGAAAACATTCAATATTTTTGAAGATTATTGGCTAAAGTTAGGAGTGATGTTGAAAAGATGAAGCTCAGAAGCTTGGTGAGAGAGAAAACTGTCCTAGAAACTAAGAATATGCCAACTTTTGATTTAAACATGCAATGGTTCAAATGCCTAGTAAAATTCTTGAATTTGCAAAAATGAGCTGGAAACTTTGTCACTATATTTTTATATCACTGCTTTTAAATCCTGCTGGATCCAGAAAGGGGAGTTTGAATATGAAAATAGTTTTGTTTTTAAAAGTTAAAAAATAAAAGTTTACCAAATCAAATAAATGTTTAATTCAACAGATATTCCGTAAGGAGGAAGAGTAGGCGGTGAACAACATTGTTTTACAACAGAAACATGAAGATAATTGCTTGATGCTGGGTATCAGATCTGACTTTGTCATTATGTGTCAGATTTTTTGACGTGACTTCAGAGGTCTCAATGACATTTAGTCCAGTTGATGTGTGAGGTCAAAGCTGAGATAAATTATTATTTTACCTGAACCAGTCCATTTACCCTTATAAAGCACAAGGAACAACGAGTAGTTGTATATTTCATTGGAAAGAAGGTTACACTGGTGTTCCTTTACCTGTACAGACAACCAATCTATTTCCTGGTCAATTTCTAGGTATTGGTTTTAACCCATAATACTGTACATTTTTTCATACTATCTACCATATTGACAGTCTCGCTCTTCCTTATAGATATACAAGGTGTTAAAACTGTAACTGAAAGGGAGCTATCAGCTGTGTGTTTTTGGTAATAGGATCCTTGGCTATAAAACTGACTTCCTGCCTTGGTTAATCAGAACCTTGCTGATGCCCTGTTCCTACTATCCCCTGCTGTTATCATGAATAGGACTGAGGTGAGGTTGAATGGTGTTTGAGAGGAAACCAAGAAAATTTTCTGAATGAAGATTGAAATGGATGATACTCTGGGGTGGTGGAATGGTTTCCTGAAGGATTTTTTTAAAAAGATACATTTAATGATTTGTTGAAAATTACTTGATTAGATCTTCAGCCACGAGAAATTGCCATAGCTCAGTTGAATCCAAGAGGTCTGTGTCTACTAAACCAGGATCTGGCCCTGGTTTAAAAAAATTAAATACAATTTTTTTATTAAAAAAATAAAACAACTGGATGGATTTACAGTATGAGAAAAATACAGAAAAAGTCTAAATACATCTGGATAGAAACTTGTGGGTTGCTTTGGTGACCAGTGTGTTTTAACAAGCATTCTATGAAAATGAAATGTGAATAAAATATTCAGGTTTTTTGATGAATGGTACCAACTTGGAGATAAAGTAAATACAATTTTTCTTCAACTGGTAAAGCTTCTGATAGTCAAGCTGACATCTCATCAACACCACTTACTGTAACTACCTTTCCTGCTTTTTACTTTCTGAAGATAATTCTGCCCAGGAAATATTTCTGGGTGATATCTCTTTCAGTGACAGGTGTTTGCACTAATACTTCACACGATAAGAGCAAAAATAGACACCTCATCAAATTCATATTCAATGAAAACTTCGTAGCATGAATGGAAGTGGCACAGAACCATCTTATTTCCCCCAGTATCTTCAGACAGGAATTTTGTGGCCCTATGTACAGTTACAAAGTAGTAACTGCTTTTACTGTTGTAACATACAAACATTGACTAATTCAGCATTAATGTCTGACAATCCAGCTGTCATCTTTCCAAAAGTACTTGCTGTCTAACTGCCGTAGGTTTGCTGCTGCTTTGAACTAGAAGAAGAGATTTTGCTTGGGGGCATTTTGACACAGTGGTATCTGTTGGAGTAACAGATGTTTAAGCTGGAACTAATGTGTCTAGAGCTTATGCACATGTTACAATAAGTAAGTACTAAATGATTTGAGGTGTCCTTAAAGTTCAGGTTAGAAGGTCTCCCTGTAATAAATATGTCAATACCACACCAAAATAAAGGCACTATTTTTGTGCCAGAACTGTAACAGTAGAAACCATAGGGATATAGTACCAATGCTTATGTATGGGATAGACATGGGGATTACACGAAATACATGAAACTGCTATTCTCTGATATTAACTTTTCATTTTCCAGAACAATGCTATATTAGGGTGGGGGAAATTATTTCAAAATATATAAGGGATTTTACTATGTGAAATGGCATGATGGTTCTCACTGACCCAACTTTGATTTGCAAGCTGAAATTACTTTGGCTTTTGGTATAAACACAATTAACTCCTCTGGAAAGGTGGTGATATGATGTCTTGGAGTGAAATTCATTCTTGTGCAAAGGACCAGCATAAGGTTTATGCATAATTTAAGCCTTCAACAGGCTTACATGGAAGGTAAGTGGTGCATATGCCTCATGCTGGCTATCTATATAGGGCTGAATTTTCCCCTTAAAGGATAAATTATGGAATTTATTTCTCATCAGAATGACTTTTGACTGTTCTGTGGTGCAGGAGTTTAATTCCTCATTCAGACAATATATAATGGGCCAAAAAGAATATGATGGCATTGATAGAACAATATTTCATATGATTTGTTTAGAAAGATCTGTTACTGCTAAATAAATGAATTTTTGTCTCTGTGCACTGTCATATTTTAAGAAACAGAACTCGAATAAACTATTTGAGCTCCAGAACTATTTACTAGGGAAGATGTGTAGCAATATATTGTTTTTTCTTCTTTTAATCAGGAAAGCACTTATGATTGAATAGATCCCGAGAGAGAGACTATAGATAGGGAAGCTTGCAGATTTCTTAGTATCTAAGCCAACACTCAGTCATTTTTTTATAGTCCCACATAACTAGTCTAGGAGCCCTTGCTCAGAAAAGCTCAAATGGATCACTTTTTACAGTCAGAAATATAATACGCCTGATCATGCCTGACACAAGTAAAACCAGGAAATTAAAACACAAAGGCAGGAGAGGGGGAAGAGTTTAAATAACATACACAGAAGACGACAAAGAAGAAAGGGCTTGCAGTTTTAGTGTGAAACTATGTTAAGGGTCCTGATCCTGCGAGTGGCTCTGTGCAGATCTTGTGTCTATGCAGTATCCCGCTGATGTCAGTGCAGCTCCCTACTGACAAAAAGGTCCACAGACCATAAGAACTGCCATACTGGGTCAGACCAATGGTCTATCCAGCCCAGTATCCTGTCTGCTGACAGTGGGCAATACCAGATGCCCCAGAGGTAGGGAACACCACAGGAAATCCTCATGTGATCCCTCCCCTGTCACCCACCTCCAGAGCAACAGAGACTAGGCACACCATTCCTATCCATCCTGGCTAATAGACATTGATGGACCTAACCTCCATTTATCTATCTAGCTCTTTTTTGAACCCTGTTAAAGTCCTAGCCTTCACCACATCCTCTGGCAAGGAGTTCCAGAGATTGACCATGTGTTGAGTGAAGAATGCGACAGCAGGTAGTTACACAGCTCCCTCCATTACTTTTTCAGTGAAACACGTAAGTACATGCTTGATTTCTAGCTGTTGGGAGAAAAAGCACGGGGATTTTTCATGTTGATCTATGTGCACAAGGAGACCTGAGATCTGATGGATCTTTTTCCTAGGACTCATTTGCTGCCTTTTTGGTAGCTAGGGAACCCAGCCAGTGATGGCTGCTCATGGTTTCAGTCTAAACACATCACAGAGTAAGTCTACAATGGCATTAAAAAAACACAGTGCCTAGTCTCAGAAAAGGGGGTCAGCTGATTTGGATATCCACGGCTCAGTTTGAGGGCCTATAACATTACAGTGTAGACGTCTGGGCACATCCTGGAGCTTTGGCTGCAAGCCTAAATCATCCTGAACCTGAACATCTAAACTCAAGCCACATGAACCTGGTTCTGAGTTTCCATGTCATGAGTTTTTACCTCAGTGTTGACATACCAAGAGAAACTTCTGAATAGCTCTCTGGCCCCTGGTCTACACTAGGGGATACGTTCAAATTAAGATACGCAACTTCAGCTACGTTAATTGCGTAACTTGAATCAAAGTACCTTACCTCAAATTTTGGCTCCATCCACACTGCGGGAAGTCGAAGAGAGCACACTCTCCCTTCGACTCCCGTTACTCCTCATAAAAGCAGGACTACCAGCACTGACAGGAGCACCCTCTCCATTCGAGTTAGTGTGTCTTCACTAGATCCACTAATTCGAACCCTAGAAGATCAACTGCAGCTGCTTTGATCTTATCTGTAGTGTAGACATGGCCTGAGGGATGGCTTGTGTCTTCTCTGAAAAGGTATAGCATTTCCTTTCGCATCCCCTCGTGACTCGTTACCAGTCATAAATATGCTTGCCTTTTAAAAAATAAGGTTGTTTATTTTTTTAAAATATTTTCAAAGCAATGATGAATTGCTTATAGTAACCTGGCAAATCGTGTGTGCCCATTGTGTTTTTCATCAAATAAACAATACAACATGCTTACAAAGGAAATATCAATCTAGAGGTCAACTATGGAACAAATTTGGGATCAAATTGAGTTAAAAATCTCTAAAAATGTCTGAGGTGATAATGGGTGTGTTTTTTACCGGGCTACCTGATTGTATGTGTTTTACTGCATGATTTTGTCTATATTTAAAGTAAAGCGATAGCATGGCCTACCTGACAAGTCATTGGACTAGGAGTCAGGAAACCTGACTATTCCTTGGCAACTCTATTTCCCACTCTGCCACTGACCAGCTGTGTGAGTTTTGTGAAACTCTCTATTCCTTTCTTTCCCTTTAGTTTGTCTGTCTTTTCTCTCTTGTCTCTTTGGGGTAGGGATTGGCTCCTATTATGTGTTTGTGTGTAACTCTGGATAATCCCAGTTGAAACCTTTAAGCACAACTGTAATAAAATAATATTAACCAATGTGATGCACTTGCATAATCTTGAAACTAGAGCATTAGCAACATTGTGATTGAACAATCGCTTTTCAGTTTCTTTAGGGTGATGTAGTAAAAGGAGCATGCTAAAGAATTTGGTGGCATGTAGTGATTTTCTGAATTTCAGACTCTTCTTTGCTAAGGCAGAAAGTGATAGAGGCACATTAGCCTTGCAGGAATTTTAAATAGTCAAAGATTGGTATGCTGTCTCTTTTAGCATTTTCTGTGATTTCAGCACAAAATACACTGTACTGACTGCCTTTTTTCTTTTCCTTCCTTCTTTCAGATTATTTGTCTGCCTTATAGGACATTGAAGATTTTTATTGTATGAGCTTTTTTTCTAAGAATATTTACCTCTGAAAATACAAGGTATTAAAGAAATAGCAGGTTGTTCCAAGGAAGAAAAAAATTGGACCAGGTTTTTCACAGAACTCGGGTAGCTGGAAGCTGAAACAAATATGGTACGGGAGATGAAAACATACATTCCAGAGAGAAATGTCAGTCACTAGGCAAGGTTTAGGTTATAAAAGTAAATTCTGTTCTTGACTTTACCTGCAATGTTACTTAAGGAATGACCCAGGAGAAGTTCACCAGTCCCAGATGGGCAATGGAACTTAATGGCAGGTTCTGGACCATACTGAAGCAATAAAAGCCCATCTGTGTGTTTGAAGTCAAGTGGGTGACCCCTGTGTGGTTTTCAGGCAAAATATTCTTTTCAGCCCTGAAGTGAGAGGGAAATTATGGTGTGCTCTGTTTGCTTTAGCTGATACCTTCTTAAGCCTTTTTATAGTGTAACTAAATTGGATTAAATGGTGAAGCTGAGTCTCTTCTCACCTAGGCTGGCAAAATTAAGGAGTAAGACATCAGTGAAATTGCAACCATGTGAAACTCGCATAAGGAAGAGGTGAATCAAGCCTCAGTACATCCACTATTCTGACTTGCTCTATTGTTCTTCACTGTAAATTGGAGGGACACATGGTTTTTCTTTTTTAGTGAAAGAATTTGCCCAACTTCAAAAAGGTACTCAGGCTGCTTAATACATATTTCCATCTCCCTTGGGTGTCAGTAAATCTTGCAGCATGAACGCTCGAAGGGAATGTGAATGGCAGTAGCCTAATAATAACAGTTCTCAATTATTTCTCTACTTAAATAATTAATAAGTAATATGTCTTATCTAATCAAGTCGAGATTTCCACTCAACATTCTTATCTCAATTTTCTGGGTTTTTATTACAGCACTTTTTCTTTCTCCCTCTTTCCCCTTAGGGGAACTCCCTTCCTGGAATTTGGGGAGGGGGGGGAGATTAAACGGACAGATGGTATCAGTGAAAGAGCAATGATGAGTTTTTGAAAATCAGTATTATGGCTGCTGCATTGGCTTAAATGCAGATAGTGAAATGGATATTAGCTTTCAATTAAAAATGCATGAAGCTATGTCCTGATGTGATACATTACACTACAGTAATTTAATCTTCTACTGAAAACAATAAGAGAGGCTGAAATAAAAGGTATAAAATCAGTGGTATACTTGCCCCTTCTGCTGATGTTTCTCTTCTAAGCACTATGGATGAATGGCAGTTTGGTGATGTATTTGTTTTAAACTACCCCCCCTACTTCAGCTGGCCGGGTGGTTGCTGATTCTTTTTTCATCTACTACCCCACCAGAAGTATCATCATACTTTAATTATAGCAAGAAACATTATAATCTTTTCTGGTTCTACTATAGATGTATCTTTAAAATTACTGTAGCACAGTGGTGGGCAACTTGCGGCCGGAGGGTCACATGCAGCCCATTGGGTTCTATGCGTGGCCCACAAGACATTTTGTTTGCCATTGCCCAAATGCAGGAGTGCCAGATTCCACTGGTTTCAATTTGTGCAATTTTTTCCCTACTGGTGGTATTAAAGTGATACACAAGTAAAAGCAAGGGCACATGAAGTGAGGTACATAGTGACTGCACACAACATTGATTGTGAGAGCTATGCACTCCCTCTGCATCCAGTCAAAGTGCTGCTATGGTTCAATCGGCGCACAAGCACAGTTAGCAAAACTACCCTATCCCAGAAAACGGTCTTATGACAATCTTGTGGCCCACTGCGATGAAGGAGGGCCTAGGCTGCCTGTCCCTGCTATAGTGAAAACAAATATAGGGAGAATGAGATCATATGAGATTATACAGCTAGTTAGAAAATGGTCTTCCTGTCCTGTGAACATTTTTGATATTTTGAAAAATCCTTCTGACTGGAGTTGGAATAAAAAGTCAACCTTGAAAATGTTCACCAGAGTAAAATCTGGGAAAAAAATGTTCTGGTCAGCTAAAATACTTTGTTTTGATTATTTCAAACTCCTTCATTTTGATTTTACCATTTTATCTATTTTTAAAATACTGCTTTTCTCCAATTAGATTAAATTTCCAAATGACAAATCATTTCAAAACATCAACATGAAATTCATGGAAAATTTGAAAAAAAAGAAGTAAAAATAATTGGTTAAACCAGACTTTTCATGAAACCTGTTTTGGTTTTAACAAAAGTGGCATTTTCTGTCCAAAATAATGTAGCTAAAGAATTCCAGACCAGTTTTAATCCTTGATCCTTGGATAAATACAAATTATAATATCCTTTCTGTCTCTGGATATTTATAAGTAGTAAAGAAGAAAATGTAAATAATAGTAGTAAAGAAGGAGAAAATATAAATAATATTTGGATTGCATATTATTGTCATCCAAAGCATTTTGTAGAGGAAACAGCAATGGATGGATTCTGATGACGCTAGTATTGCATACAAATATTTGATCAGAGGCATCAATATCTCTTGAGGTTAATTCATCACATCCCTAATCCTATTAGCACCAAAGGAAAACAGCCAAAGTATTTCAAGAAAATTTATATTACTACCTTTTAAAATTCACATAGCACCTAAGATTAAAGTATGAAAGAATAAATACTATCTGTTAATTGACAAAATACCTCAAACCTGAATTACAGTAATCTTAAAGGATTCTGCTCACAAAGCACAAAGACAATGGAATATCAGGTTTTGTTGGGGAGTTTCTAAATCTATTCATTTTTGTCTCTGTGTCTGAGCCATTAACAAAGTTGTAATCTGTAGCAGACCAGTGCTATCCAGGCAAGCTTCTCTGAGATTCCTGGAAGTGATTACAGTAGGATTCAATTAATCTATGATGCCAGTGTTTACTTACCAACAATAGAATCCTAGGGCTGAAAGAGACCTCAGATGGTCATTGAGTCCAGCCCCCTGCCCAAAGCAAGACTAACCCTAATTAAATCATCCCAGCCAGGGCTTTGTCAAGCTGGGACTTAAAAACCTCTAGGGATGGAGATTCCACCACCTCCCTAGGTAACCCATTCCAGTACTTCACAACCCTCTTAGTGAAATAGTTTTTCCTAATATCCAGCCTAGACCTCCCCCACTGTAATTTAAGACTACTAGTTCTTGTTCTGCCATCTGTCACAACCTTTTAATCTGTGGGGAACATTGGCATAATAGTCAATCAATAGGAAAATAGGAATGCTGTTATTTTGCCTACAAGCTTCCTAAAGCGTGCAAAGAATGACACAAGGTTTTCTGGTAATTACATGCAAGCAGATAAAGGCGAAGCAAAATCCAATGGCTGGATGTTAAATCTAGACCAATTCAGATAAGGCACACACATTTAAAGGGTGGATAATTAAGCACTGAAAGACTTTACTTGGAGATGTGGTGGGTTCTTGATCGCTTGAAGTCTTTAAATCAAGATGCCTTTCCAAAAGATACATTCTAGCTCAATGAAAAGCAGATTGTTTTGATGCAGTAACTGTGGGTTGTGCAATGAAAGAGTTCAAATTAGATGCTTATAATCATTCCTTCTGTCTTTAAAATCTATGAATCTGTATAGAAGATGTCAAAATATATATAATGACTCACCACACAAATGATTCACAGGCTCTGATTTTTAAACAGTTTAGGTGCCCTGCTACATGAACACATGTATTAGTCTTGCATTACTTTAGTCAACAGAAATTTAGCAACTGTAAGGCATGAAAGACTCATCTCTGAATCAGAGATGAGTGAAAATCAGAATTTCTGTCAAACTGGAAATTCTGATGGTTAGACTTTTTTGTCCCAAATTAATTAAAAATCTGAAATATTGAAATTTTTCATGCATTAACAGCTCTGAACAGTCTCAATTCAGAAATCTTTAAATATTTTGTTTTTAAATTGTGATCAAAACAAACCATTTTGACAGTTCTCAAAATGAAATGTTTCATCCTTGTTGGAACTGAATCAAAACATTTTCTTTTTGTCAGGTTAACATTAAAGTGCATTTACTTATGGTGCCATGCTGCCTCATAAGAATTGTAGTTCTGGGTATCTGCTGTTGGCCTGGCTCTCTGGAAGACTCTCTGATGCTTTGCAGCACAAGACTCCCATGATGCACCCCAAGGATAGATCAGATGGAGATTATGGGGTATATGATGGGAGGTATAATCTGGCCACGGAGCCAGGCCTATGGGGGAGAACTAAGCGCCTGAACTACAACTCTTATGAGGCAATGCACCACCATCGGGAAATGCAGTTTCATATTAAAATGATTTGAAACAAAATATTCTAGGACAGTTTAACAAACCTGAAATATTTCAGTTTGGGTCAAACTAACATGAAACAAAATAGTGTGTGTGAAATCAAAACATTGCAGCAGAATATTTCAATGTTTGTAGAAGCTGCATTTTCCATTAAAAAAAATCACTTTGACAGAAAATTCCAAACCAGCTCTACTGAAAATGCTGTTGCAGTTTCATGTTTTTGATTGTAAATGTATGTACGGCCAAATAAGATCATTGAATATACAAATGGTTAATTAGGTTAACATATTACAACCCACATAGCCAAGCAAAATTGTTCATGCAAATGTGGTTCGTTAGTGGTCACCCAATTAGTTTCAAAGTCATGCCACTGATGCCTTTTTTTTCTGGACTTCTAATTCACTGTTGTATAAAAAGAGGACATTGCTAATTCTTCTTGATATGGTTATGACTGTCTTTGTATGGAGGCATAAGTTGCAGGGGGAAAAGTACTAGCAGCCATAGTGCAGTTAGATATTAGTTTGCGCCATTGTGGAGTATAAAGGCAACACTGCTGATGATCAGACATTAAAAGTGCTAAATAATTTTCCAGTAGCAGGAGTTATCAAACTGTATGGGTGCGTCTAGACTGGCAAGATTTTGTGCAAAAGCAGTTGCTTTTGCGCAAAAACTTGCCAGCTGTCTACACTGGCCGCTTGAATTTGCACAAGAGCACTGACTTTGTAATGTACAAAATCAGTGCTTCTTCATAAATACTTTGATGCTCCCGCTGGAAAAAGCCCTCTTGTGCAAGTGTTCTTGCGCAAGAGGGCCAGTGTAGACAGGGAAGGAATTTTTTGCGTAAGAAAGCCCCGATGGCGAAAATGGCCGCCGGAGCTTTCTTGGGCAAAATCGTGTCTATACTGGCCACGGATGCTTTTGCGCAAAAGCACTTTTTGCACAAAAGCATCCGTGCCAATCTAGACGCTCTTTTGCGGGAAATACTTTTAACGGAAACACTTTTCCGTTAAAAGTATTTCCGCAAAATCATGCCAGTCTAGACGCAGCCTATATGTAGAGGAACTTAAATGGCTCTACTTTCAGGAAGTGCTGGATGAGAGAGGACAGTGTATGCAGAGAAAGGAATAAAGCCAATTTGTTCCACTTTCTTGGCATTTTTGTTTGCACATCGAATAGCAAGGAAGAACAGAGCTGTGGCACCACATCCTGCAGTACTGAGCTGTGTATAAAAAGTGAAGCAAAAGTATCACTGCACTTTGCTTTTCCTATCAAACCAGGGATTCTGGGGTTCTAGCTAACACAGCACAGTCCTAGCCTCTTCTTCCCAACAAATGCATGTAAGACACAATCACAGTGATTTTCTTGTTCTTCATAGGCTTGTCCTGCATGGCCCAGGATCAGTGAGGCTACTCATGGGCTTGAAAGTAAAGATTTGCTAAGTGCTGTGCTAGATTGTTCCAGGGAGCTGAGACCCTTGAGGGGTGAAAGCATGGGTGATGAGACAAAAGCTTTTAGGGTGCTCTGCTCACAGATGTGCTTGCTCATTTGCCTGCACTTTATGCGAGCAAACTAAACATGACAGAGCTTGCACAGAGAATAATCAGGCTAATGATCTGCAAAAATACTGATGTTAATGTTATCACTGTATATTAAAAGAATACTTTCCCACTAAATGATTTTTTTTTCTTTTCATGACCACCTAAATGACTAAAGGGTGATGATAAAACTCTCATTATTTTAGGAGCACATTTGCATCCCTAATGAAAGAGCTCCTAATGGGCACAAAAAACAGAGGCAAGTGCCTGAATTAATTAAAATGGTTTGGTTGATTAGATAAAAATGCAAACACAAACCACACACAAAGTTAAGATTTTCTTTTATCTTCATTTGCTTTTTTTGTTTTTGTTTTTGTTTTTGTGTTTTAAAAAGTGCCATAAGCTTTTGGGTTTTTCCCCTATAACAATGGCACATCAGAAGACACAATTGTATCAGTATAATCTATGTTATAGTAAATTTTGAAGAAGGAAACTACAGGATGGCTTCCTAGCAAACAACATGTTGAGAAGAGTTTACTTATATATACATTTCATTAGCAAGCTCACATTTCATTAGCAAGCTTTTCCAGTAAATATGATCTTCCAAATTAATGTATGAGACCATCAACTGCCTGAGCTAACAGCAGCCTAGAAATACCAGGGTGCTTACAAACTGAACTTTTTGTAATTTCAACACAAACTTTGATTGATATTTCAATACCATAAAGAAAAAAAGTTTGAAAACTTTTTTCACATTTTGACCACGTCTATTACAAGTAGCCAATAGCTGCTGCATGATATAATTCTAAAGGACATTGACTTCATCCTGTGAAATATACATCCTTTGATGAATCTTGGTAATTCAATCATTCAGGTTCAAAATATAAAATTTCTTCCTGAAGGGGCATTGTAATGGAGCTAGGCCATAAGGCCAAAAGAGCCACAGAGAAGTCCTTCAGGCAGCTAGAGTGGCTAGGAAGAAACCAGCCAATCAGGGGCCAGGCGGGACTATATAAGAAGCTGCAAGACTAGAGGCAGTGCAGATGCAGCCCAGGCCTGGAAGGCAAGAACAGGAAAGGAAGATCAAAGTGGGAAGCTGTTTAGAACATTGTTTCCAAGCTGTTTACAACATTGTTTCCAGGAGGAGAAGCCCTGGAGTGTGGAAACAGACTAAGAATAAACTGAACTGAGAGACCGGGGCACTGGGATGGGCCTCTAGTAAAGTATATACCCTGGAAGGGGTTGTGATTTCACACAAAGCCGTGTGACTTAACTGGAGGACTGAGTAGCTGAAAAGGCTGAAGACTGAGGGCAATAAATTCGGCTAAACGGGAGCTCGCTGGAGATGTGTCACCCCGTTAGAAGCATACAGTCTAAATTAGACAAACAATGTCAAACACACAGTGAATTTGATTACCAAAGACAGTCTAATCTCAAGGCAGTGCACTTATATATATGCACACACATGTCTTATCTCATTGATGATGTAGAACCTCATGGAGAGGAGTGTTTTAAGGTAGAATTTTAAATATGTGGACTTTTGCATGTATTTAGAGTATATTTTAAATACCGCAATAAATTAATGGCCAAAATCAGCTGTTCGATTCTCATGGACAGCTTTCAGTGAAGTCAATAACATGGATTTTTCAAAAACTCTCATTAGAGGAATAGAGGCCAAATTCTACCTTCAAACGTCCCTGATTTACATTGCCTTTTGGATGTAGTAAAAATATAAAAAAGTAAGGGTTGGGCTGAAACCCCAAGTCCAATATAATAGGAAGCAGAATGTTAGAATGTGCCACCCTCTGATCTAAGTTGCCCACAGTGCTAGCACAGTGAACTCATGTTCAGTGATAATAGGCATATTTATAGTAATCTTACCAAAATGTTGGTGGTTTACTGATTTAGATGTTCTTTTTCTGAATGAGTCAAATATGGGTCATCTTTATCATCTACATAGACCCACATTTTTAAACAACAAATAAACATCAAACTATTGCTTTTCTAACCCAGGAAGGTGTTTGGTTTGGTTTCTTTTGGGGGTATTTTTGGAAAAAATATAAGTGTTTCATTTGCCCTGTATGTTTTGTCCGAATTCTGTCCATATAGACCAATGGTTTGGCCCGGTATAGCAAGTCTTGCGGTCCCATAAAGCCAAGTTGGTAGGTACGAAAAATTTCTATGTTGTCTACACACATTGTGGAGGCTCCTTTACTATGTATCAGAGTTTGAATTTGTATTGCAGTGTCTTGGATGCTATTATTAGGAAGAAAATTATGTGAGCTTGGTGGGGTAAGAGGATAGACATTGAAATTTTCTGTGTGTTCCTGTTCACAAATCATTATGCTAGTAAGTCCAAACAAAATCAATTGAGGAGAGTTTGCCTGCTTTGGCACTATTGATTAAGTGCATGGCTTTGGGTATGTATCTGCCACTGTAGGTGCCAAGCTATTGCAGGTCAGCTCTGTAGTGAGAAACTGTATGTATTTAGGTGTCAGTGTACCTGTAATACCAAACGTAGGTTTGGATAATGCTTTCTGAGTAGGAAGATTTTAAAAAAAAGTGTGTATCCAAATTTGGATATTGCCAACATTTAAAATTAAAATATCAAAAGATGACCTGCAATGCAGTCTTAGCCAGTGCAAATTTAAACCATCTACTCTCATCTCATGTTGGATCCCTGGTGTCATTTGTCAGGATTATAAAGTAGCCAAGAACAAAAATGTTCAATCAGCCAAATTACTCAGAGAGGTGATCATTCCACATGTTTCCCCAAAAGGCCTGTGCAGTAGAAGGGCCATCAGATCATGGTTACTGTGAGGGGGAGAATAACTATTTGAACTCAGTCTCCTAACTCATAATCCCTTGCACTATTCACTGACTCATGCAGACCAAATTGACTTCGGTAGTCTTTCCCCTGGCCCAGGATCTTTTTTCCTCTTGTTTGTATTCTGTCTTCCCCACTGCGGGTTCCTTCTCCTTGTTGTCACCTGAGAAGCATCAGAGATCCAGCAGAGGCTAGGGACAAGTTCAACTGGTTTGAATCTCCCTTCCCCCTCCCATGTAACACCTTTAGCAACTTCGACACCAATGCTGTTTCAAGACACACCCATTTAAGCAGCCAAAACCTGATGTTGAGAGTGTGATCTTTGCTTATGTCCAACAAATCTCTGCGGATAGAAATTTAAAAAACAAAACAAAAAATGAATGATAGTCTCTGTGCCTTTGTCAATCTAAGCTCCCAGCTGGCAATGGAAAGTGAGTGGATAAATGTCAGACTTAATTCATCATTATATTTATATTTGTTTGAAAAATGCAGAGCAATTGAGAGGAAGCAGTATACACAAAAGTGTAGGAAGTATTGCTTGCACAGGGGTGCTTATTTTTCCTCACTCCCTAGAGTCAGAGCTCTAGGTGTGTGGAGAAATTATTATTTTATGATGACTGTATTAATTCCGTACCCATAAAGTGCCAGTTGTGTCCACAGGACAAATTGTCCTTAAAAAATAAATAGAAGCATTCACGTTGTATAAATATTCAACATAAAACCCACTCCAATTTTCTTTCACACATGTACCCAGCCCCTCTTAAACATTTCCTAAGAACAGGGTGAAAGGCTTTGGAATGTCACTTGAAATATGTAGTAATGATCCTGTGGTCATGAAAAGAGATATAGCCATAATTTTGCAAAGCATACATGAAAGTATGGGCCAATGTGATCCTTTAGTAGATTGTACCTCATTTTTGGGAATCACTATGTGTGGTACGACTCATCTCATACTACCTGCAGTTATGGTGTAAGTGGGAATATTATTTTTTTGAGGGGGGACCTCTTCTGCAGCTGCAGCTAATTGGGACAGAAAAGACATTGCTCTCAATCAGTATACACAAAAGTTTTGGAAAGATTACTTGCATAGTGGTGCTCATTTTTCCTCACCTGTTGAGTCAGAAACTGTTTTCCTTTGAAGGGATTTATTTTTAAAATGTTGAATGAGAAAAAGCCACACCCTTTTCTGCTTTGCTTACTTGGAAAAGTTGCTGGGTAATAAATATAATGGTGTTGACTTCAGTGACAATGTAAAAAATTCATCTCCTTTCTGGAGTTAAAGAACCTATTACCTCTGGACACCTGAATACAGGTCTAGCCACACGTCTAAATGAAACAAAACTTGTATTTTTAATTTAGCTCCAAATCAGTCAACCTCTATTGCCTCCATAGTGTCTAGTGTAACCTAACACACCTTTCCTGGTAAACAGCAACTTGGTCTCATCACAAAGTCATTAGGAAGTCATTTCACAACTGGATTTATTTTAGCCTAATGGGCAGTTTCCACTGAAGAAATGGCTATTATTGGATGACCAGGGCAAGGATGTTCTAGTTGGAAGATTGATGTATGGAGGTGTCTGCAAAGGATCATTTCAACTGTGTCATGCAATTGCTAATGATTATTTACTTAAATGAACTCAAATTTTCATCCACTAAAAAAGCAAATGAATACATGTCTTATATTAGCTAAAAGTCTGACTTGGAATTTGATGCTTGTGTGTGTGTGTGTGTGTGTGTAAATCTTAGGGCTACAGGAGTTAAATTAAGAAAGTAAAAAGGTAATTTAATATTAAAAGCAACTTCTTAGTATGGGGGCTGTATTTGAGTAACCCCTGGATCAAATGACCCCAACATTTGCACCGCTAATTCTAGCCCTGGCAAAGGTTCAGAACATGCATGTGGTTTTTAGAGTCATTTGAAGTATTGTCTGTCAAACCAGAAGCTATGTTTTTAGGGCAAACATTCTGAAAGGGAGCACCTGAAGAAGGCAGGCAGAGAACAATTAATATTTACATAATCTGACATGATGTGGATAAAAAAGGAATCTATGATGATGAAGAAAAAAACAATATGGTCTTGAAAAATATAATTCCTTTAAAAATCTAATTGCAATGCATTCAAGAATGAAAGGCATAATGTACATAATAGCTATATTTCAGTTTTGAGTAATGAATGATCTTCTTAGATTGGTATTTAAGCAAAACAAAAAACAACACAAACATAGGCTAATACATTAAGGCTGCGTCTAGACTGGCATGATTTTGCGCAAATACTTTTAACGGAAAAGTTTTTCCGTTAAAAGTATTTGCGCAAAAGCGCGTATAGATTGGTCCCGGACTTATCGTTACAACAATGCGCTTTTGCGCAAAAGCGCGTCTACATTGACGGGACACTTTTGCGCAAAAGCGCGTCTACATTGACGGGACACTTTTGCGCAAAAGCAGAAGCCTGGAACCATTTTGAAGAGGGCAAAAGGGCACCAGCCCTTTCCGGGGGCCGGGGCTGGAGCTCCTTTGAGACATGTGCTTAAAGGAATCTCCCTGGACAGCCGTTTCTCTCCTGCTGCGAGCTATAGGACTTCTTGCAGGGACTGACAGCCGTAGCAGTTTTTGTGGTTGCCCCCTGCCTTTTTGGACACCACTGCCTTTTGCCTTTTAGTGCCTTTGCCTGTTTTTTTTTCATCTGCCTTGTTTTTTGTGCCATGGAGCCAGAGGTGGCCATGTGCCTGCTCTGGCCCCTTCCGGCCATTTTGGAGTGCCTGCAGCTGGTGCTCCAGGCTGCTGCCCTCCTCTTCCAGGACCTGGAGGCACAGATTGCTCTGGACTCCCTCACCAGGGAGGCCAAGGCGTCCCTGTGGCATCCCCACCCCAGAGTGGAGAGGCCACTGTGGAGACTGGACACCAGTACGGACTGGTGGGACTGGCTGGTCCTGGGGCAATGGGACGACCAGCAATGGCTCTGGAACTTCCTCATGCGAAAGCAGACGTTTCTGGAGCTATGTGCCTGGCTCACCCCTGTGCTCCAGAGAACCACCACCCGGCTGCAGGCACCCATCCCCGTTTGACAAGAGGGTCACCATCGCAGTCTGGAAGCTGGCCACCCCGGACAGCTACTGATTGGTGGCACACCAGTTCAGGGTGGGCAGATCAACCGTCGGTGTCATCGTGATGGAGGTAAGTCCCAGGGGGAGTGAGGTGGGGGGAGGGTGCTGCACTCCATGCCCAGGGCAGCCAAGACTCCAGGCTGGGTCACCCAGGGGTTCGGGCCGTCCCTCCCTTGCACAGGCCTGCTGGTGGGGGTGGAGGGGCCGTGGGGTGAGGGGGCCCTGGTGTGTGTGGGCGTGAGCACAGAGGGCATCACGGGGGGCCCAAGGGAGCACACACTCACCCTGCCTTATGTGATGTGTTCCCCTGTGTTTCTCTGCACCCTTCTGAAGGTCGTCCATGCCATCAATGATGTCCTGCTCCCAAGAGTCATCTGCCTGCGCGACGTGGACGCTACGGTGGCCGGCTTCGCTGCCCTCGGGTTCCCCAACTGTGGGGGAGCCCTGGATGCAACCCACATCCCCGTCCGTGCCCCGGAGCATCGAGCGGCCCATTTTATTAACAGAAAGGGGTACTTCTCGATCGTACTCCAGGCCCTCGTGGACCACCGTGGCCGCTTCCTGGATGTTTATGCGGGCTGGTCCGGCAGGGCACACGACTCCCGCATCCTACGGAACTCCGGCCTGTTTCGCAGGCTGGAGGCGAGCACTTTCTTCTCCCGGCGGGAGTTTACTGTCGGACGTGCCTATGCCCATCTGTGTTGTGGGGGACGCGGACTACCCCCTGCTGCCCTGGCTAATGCGTCCCTACACGGGGCAGCTGGACCAGAACTGGGCCCGGTTCAACGACTGCCTCAACCGGGCCCGCAACCAAGTGAAGTGCGCCTGCGGCCACTTGAAAGCCCGCTTCCGTTGTTTGATCTCGAGATGGGTGAGCGGAATGTCCCAGAGGTAGTGGCTGCATGCTCCACAATCTTGTGGAGCGGAGGGGGGAGGCCTTCCTCCCGGCATGGATGGCAGGCGAGGGCCAGGCCTATGAACAGCCCTGCACAGCTGCCATCCGCCAGGCGCACCAGGATGGGGTGCGCATCCGGGAGGCCCTGACGGACATGTTCTCCCCGGCCCCATAGTAGGGTCGCCTCGGTCTCCCTTTACAACTCCCTCCCATCCCATCCCTTCCCCTTCCCCCTCCCCTCCCCTTACCTCCCAAAAAACAACAAACACAGTTTTTTTTTTTTAATACAAACTTGTAAGTTTTTATTTACAATGGGGAGAGGGGAGACCTTGAACTGGGAGGGGGAGGAGCTACTCCTGGGAGGGGTGGCCCCTGCGACTGCTTCTGCGGAGGCGGACCTGCACATGGGGGGCAGGCAGCACGGGGAGGTGGGCAGGAGGGGCCGTTGCAGGAGGGACAGGAGCAGGAGGGGCCATTGCAGGAGGGACAGGGACAGGAGCAGGAGGGGCAGGGACAGGGGCAGGAGGGGCAGGGACAGGAGCAGGAGGGGCAGGAGCAGGAGGGACAGGGACAGGAGCAGGAGGGGCCATTGTAGGAGGGGGCAGGGGCAGTGCTAGGGGAGGGATGGCAGGTGCATGGGGCAAGGCCATGCCATAGTGGATGGCATGGCCAATGTGTGCAGTCAGGGTGGCTATTGCATCCGCCATGCAGACGCACTGGGCCTGGAAGGAGCCCCAGGCCTCCTGGCGCCACTGCAGGTCCGCCTTCACACGCCGAGTGATGGCTGCCTCGACGCACTCGACGGCCTGCACGTGGCGCCGAAGGAGCTGGTCACGGTGGTGGACCCGCCGCCTTGGTGGTTGGGTGGCTGGGAGTGCTGCTGCTGCCGCTGCTGCAGGACTAGAGGGTCCCCGGCTTGTGCTTGGTCCCGCTGCAGGGAACAGAAGAAAGGATGGGTCAGTCAGGCAGCCCGGCCACTGTCCCCACACCTCATGCCTTCCACCCCTGAGTCCAGGTGACACCACAGTAGTGTGGCTTGGGCCCACTCAGTCATCCCCCTCCTCCCCCCCGTGTTGTATGTTTGCATACAGGACCGCCCCTGGAGTAGGGTCCTCCTCCATGTATTGTAACCACCGGTCTGTGTCCTGGCCCCTGGGAGGGTGCTGGTGTTGTGTTAACCTGTGGAACTCCCTGCCGGTGGAGGCTGTGAGGCTTTGGGCTAATCAATGGTGTTTGACAGGGAGCGAGATGAATCCCCACACAGTGCCTGGGAGCACATCTAGCAGACGTGGTCTGGGCTTTCAGATCCCCATCACGTGGGATGTCTCCTGGACGGAACCAGGAGAGTGACTGGGGAGTGTACCATCCTTGCAGCAAAACTCAGGTGGCCCTAGAGCCGGCCCGAGCGCTTCCCCCCTCCCCCTCCCACTAGCCCTCACACATGTAGCCCAGGGACATGTGTGGCCGCAGTGGGGACTTCCCTCGGGGGGGCCAGCCAAGGCACCGGGAGCAGGTGAGGGGCTCAGTGGGGGCCACGCTCACGGGCTGTGACGCTGCGGTTTTCCCAGGAGCAGCTGGCTGTGCCTCATAGCCAGGCATGGAACAGTGTGCCGTTCTGTGTGCTGCACCCTTGTGGAGGTGTGGGCTCTGGCCTGAGTCCCTGGGGCCCTGGCTGGTTCCAGCCGGCATCCACCCTTCCCCCTGGTCCCGCCGGATGTGTGTGAGCAGCACAGTCCCAGGCGTGCCCTGGAGCTGCCTGCCGTGGCCACATGGTTGCACGTGCTGCATACTGCCTAATGCGGTTGCTTTTGCACAAAATCTTGCCAGTGTAGATGCAGCCTAACAGAAATATCCTTTAATCAAACACAATAACAATATGATGCACCAAAATTGCATACATTTCTTTTTCATTTTTTAAAACAATGACCTGCATTTGAGCTATGCTTCTTCCAGATGGCTTTGCATCTCACTACCATGACATCATGGACATGTAATTCACAAAAGAGACAATTGCCTTTAGTTTGTTTCCTTACTGGCTGTAGCATAATTTTAAAACGTATTGGTTTGTTGTTCATGTGCACCAAATTAAGTTCCAGGCCTTTCTGATTGGAAGGATGAAAAAGAAAAGTTGTGTATCAAAATCTGGATTTATCCTACATTTAAAATTTAAATACCAAAAGGCGACCTGCCCTGCGGTCTTGGAAAGTAAATTTAAACCATCTACTTTCACCTAGTGTTTGAATCCCTGATGTCATTTGTCAGTATTATAAAATACCCAGGAACAAATGTTCAGTGAGCCATATTACATGGATTAAATGTGCCGCATAAAAAGTAGCCTTTTTTCGGAAAAACTTCACCTGCATCTAGACTGCAGCCGCGTTCTTTCGAAAGTAAATCAAAAGAACGTGGCAGTTTTTTCAATCGTGGTAAACCTCATTTTACGAGGAATAACGCCTTTTTTTGAAAGTACTCTTTTGAAAAAAGGCGCTATTGAATGCAAACTGTGCTAGACTCTCTTTCGAAAAAGTGGCTCGCTTTTTAAAAAAATCTGCTTGTAGTCTAGACGCTCTCTTTCGAAAGAGGCTTATAGTCTAGACGTAGCCCAAAAGTCCTGTGCAGTGGAAGGGCCTCGCATATATTGTAGTCACAGGGAGCGGGAGCTTGAGCTTGTCAGTATGGTAAATGTCTAAAATGCAACTTCAATCCTAATCTGTTATGATTCTATGGAAGAGCCCTCAGGAGGTCACCTAGTCCAACCACCTGATCCTAACAGGACCAACCCCAACTAAATCAATCCAGACAGGGGTTTGTCACGCCTGGTCTTAAAAACCTTGAAGGATTCCATCACCTCCCTAGGCAGCCCATTCTAGTGCTTCACCACCCTCCTAATGAAATAGCTTTTTCCTAATGTCCAACCTAGACTTCCCCACTGGAACTTGAGACTATTGCTGCTTGTTCTTTCATCTGCCACCAGTGAGAATAGCCTAACTTCCTTAGTGTGGTTATTTTTGAGACATGCTCATTTTATACAGTTTTGCTTTACAGTTTTGCTTTCCTAGGTTATTAAAATGTTCTCAAATGAAATTGTTAGAAGGAAAAGTAAATTCAAAGACAATCCCATTACAATTTCTATGCTACCAAGATTCATTTAAGTTTGGGTTTAATTTGACAAATTAGCGTGCAAACACTGACTAACTAGTCATTTAATTGCCAAGTAATTAAACATGTTAGAATTATCTGGTAATCTAATTGTGAAATAAACATCTGCCACAATATATTATCACAAGGGTGGATGATAATCACTGTGGAATAATTTTTCTCTTCTCTTCTGACTTTTGGAAATGGGTGGTAGGGTTTGGATCACTTGATGATTATCTGTTCTGTTAATTCCCTCTGGGGCACTTGGCATTGGCCACTGTTGGAAGACAGGATACTGAGCTAGATGGACCATTGGTCTGTTTCAGTATGGCTATTTTTATGTTCTTGTGACTCTATGGCTACGTCTACACTGGCGCGTTCTCACGCAAAAACTCTTTTGCGAAAGAGTTCTTCTGCAAAAACTCTTCCAGAAGAGAGCGTGTGCTTTTGTGCAAGAGATGTGCTTTTGCGCAAGAGCATCCATGCCCGCGTAGACGCTCTCTTGTGCAAGAAAGCTCTGATGGCCATTTTAACCATAGGGCTTTCTTGCGCAAGAAATTCATGTTGCCTGTCTATACTGGCCTCTTCTGGAAGAGCTCTTGCACAAGAGGGCTTATTCCTGAGCGGGAGCGTCAGAGTTCTCACGCAAGAAGCCCTGATTTTATACATTAGAATGTCAGTTTACTTGTGCAAGAACACACGTCCAGTGTAGACAGGAAGCAAGTTTTTGCGCAAGAGTGGCCACTTTTGCGCAAGATCGCGTCAGTGTAGACACAGCCTATTAGATCTTTGGTTGTTTGGCTAGCTACCATCCATCATTTAAGACACAGTTATAAGTTGTATTTCAGTGGTAGGTGAAATGATTCCAGTAGCTGTATATGTTGTAAATTGTTTTCAGATAATGTGAGATGAAAGACACCATTTAAATACAAAATTGTTATTGCAGTGGGATTGAACAGCCACTTCGAAATAAACAGAAGAAATTTTGGAGCTGGGCAGGTGAGAGAGGTATAAGGGATTATTTGGTCAGGATATGTGGAATGATACAAGTAAAAAAAACCCACGAAGGCTGAAATCCTGGCCCCATTGAAGTCAATGCCAAAAATCCCATTGACCTGAATGGTGTCAGGATTTCACCCACACAACAGGCAGATAGTTGATCATTTCTTAAAAAAATGTGTGTAGGGAATAGTTGACCACCCTCCTAAAGTAAAAAGACAAAGCAATTTCACATCCTGTTCAATTAAAAATATACAGGTAAGATGCTGCTGTTGTCGCAGCAGGAGAAAAATCTTTCTGCTTTTTGATAGTTGCAACTTTTCCTTCCTGATGGTTTTATATTTCTATGTTTTAAGATTCCATGAAATCAGTTGAAATGTGTCATGTTCTTACATGAGAAGAATAGGAAACTGGAAACAAAAGCGTTTATTGAATATTTTTTTTGTTTCAGTTTATGATCCACAATGATCCTCATTTTTGCGTTCATTACCTGGATTCTGAAAGATAGACATTTTTACAGTGTCTTCTGTTGGCTTTGTGCTGTTTATACCATTTTATGGTACAATGTAGACTTTATTTTTTTTATCAAATTCTTCCACTGTTTTATCTTTGTGTTTTAGCACAGAGCTGCTCTTTAATAAGACTCCTTACTAAAATTAATATCAGGAGAACCATTTACTGCAATGGACTGGCAGGTCTAAACATTATACCTTTCTTTCAGGTATCTTAGCAACGTCCAATTCCCCCAAACCAACTTGGCTTCAAGACTATAATCAGAGACCAAAGCCAAGAGCAAAAAAATCTTCTGTTACTCATGTGAAGAACTCTGTATCCAGAACCTTGCATAACAGAATTAACAACATACACCATGTTGTCAGCTGATGGTCAGGGCAGTGCGTGTGTGTGTTATACACCCGAGTCTTCAACTGCTGGGACACAAGGTCCCGTCACAGCGGGCAGCCTAGGGAAGGCTGAGAGATGCCCCATGGATCTGTCCTCTGGAAGCGACACGATCCAAAACGCCCAGCTCTGCCTGTATCTGTCCCTTATGACCGGCTGGAGTTCTTTTAAATTGTGCTTGGTTCTGTTACAGCAACCGAAGGAGTCAGGTTAAAGCTTAAACAGTTACAGGTTTATTAAGGAGACTTATAAAACATGTGGTTACAATGGCTATTGCTCTACTTCTTAATTATTGACAAATATAGATCTTAAAAATGGTTACAAAGAAAATAAAGATAGAAAATAGAAATAATGGTACCAAGTGACAGCTTAATCTTTAAAGAGCTCTAATTCTATGTATACACTTAAACAAGGGACACATACAGGTACAATTTTTACCCCCTTCTGTGCCTCTCGACTCCAGCGTATCAGGCCAGGGCCGGTCCCTCAATTCCTAGGAAAGACGAATACGAGGTGGGCGTCCCCGTGGAACCTCGGGAGGCCAATCACCTAACCCGACCAGCAGATAGATGGTAGATTGACGCTCAGAGTAAGTGTGCTGCTGGACCCATCTTTATACCCATAGGGGCCCGTATCCTCTTTCTTATCTAAGATGCCAAATTGTGTTGGTCCGTCTTTGTGATGCCAGTTCTTACAAGGGAGTTTCAGCTTAATTTACACTTGCAAGAGAGATAACTAAATTGTGAGTACTGGGCATTCTTTACTGGGCGGGGCGGGAGATTCCTCCCCCCCCGGACGAGTGTGTGTGTTCGTATCAATATGGGTTTCAGTCAAGGGCACTCCTCTGCAGCCTCTTGGTCAGCAATTAGCTCGATCACCCTCATATCTCTGCTTACAGTTGTCCAGGGTCACTATGAGCTGGCATATCTGGGCCTCCTGTCAAGGCTTCACAGACTATGCTGATTTTACTGCTCTGTGTGTCCTGTATTTTCCAGGCATCTGAGAGGGGGGCAAGCAAAAATGGATGTTACGGGGGGTGTTCCTGTCTGGCTACACATGTCTTCCTGAACATTTACCTACAAGCAAAGAAAAAGAATGTGAAGACGGGCTACGTCTACACTGCAGGCTTCTTGCGCAAGAACTGTTTTGCGCAAGAGTTCTTGTGCAAAAGGTCTTCCGCAAGAGCGCGTCCACACTGCCATTTGCTTTTGCGCAAGAGTTGTGCTTTGTACAAGAGCGTCCATGGCAATGTGGACGCTTTCTTGCGCGCAAGAAATCTCTGATGGCCATTTTAGCCATAGGGCTTTCTTGCGCAAGAAAATCATGTTGCCTGTCTACGCTGCCTTCTTGTGGAAGAGCTCTTGTGCTGGAATAACTCTTCCAGCACAATAACTCTTCCAGAAGAAGCCTTGTTTTCCGACGCTGTACTGTAAATTTACTTGCGCAAGAACGTGCGTGCAGTGTAGACGCCTGGCAAGTTTTTGTGCAAGAACAGCTGTTCTTGCGCAAAAAGCCTTCAGCGTAGACATAGCCCTTGGGTACGTCTACACTGCAACACTATTTCAAAATAACTAGCATTATTCTGAAATAACTTAGTCCACATCTACACAGCAGGCAGTTATTTCTAAATAGTGTCAAAATACTGTCAACCTAGAGGACTTCTTACTCCAATTCCTATAACCCTCATTGTAGGAGGAGTAAGGAAAGTCAGAGGAAGAATACTCTATTTCAAAATAAGTGCTGTGTAGATGCTCCCTATTTAAAAATAAGCTACACAGTTGACGTAGCTCAACTTGTGTAGCTTATTTCGAGTTAAACCCTGCTGTGTAGACACACCCTATATGTAACAGTGGCACCTGACATAATATTTATTTTAGGATTTGATCCACAAGACACTGATACCAGTGGAAAGCTTCCCCTTGTCTTCAATGGGTGTTGGGGTCAGGCCCCATCTTGACAGAGAAATTTAACTTCTCTGTCCAACTTCTGGTCTGTAAAATGAGATTAATAATAAAATTAACTAGCCCATATGGTTGTATGGATCAGCTAGTTAATGTTTGTAGTATGATTTGATGAAGGAAAATACTAAGCAAATATAAAGGGTCAAATTCTACTCTTATTTAGATTATTATTTTAGTGGTATTACTTCAGATTTATTTTGGTTTAACTCAAACCAGAATTTGGCTTTAAATAGATTTATATTGTTCTTTATGGCATAAATCTTGCTGTACTATATTACCAGTCTCTTTAGTTGAAACCCTTGCATATATCCCAGGAAAGAGTTGAGTCTTAAGTTATCAAGAAGAAAAACAAATGACTGTTATGTTCCAGATGCTGTGTATGCTGTATAACATGTCACTATTTGAAAAACTGGAGTGTAGACTTCTGAAAAAAATGTTCTCTCCTTTGAAGTTCTGCCTTCTGTTTTTCTTTTGGAATCATTATGTAAAGTTCTCTCTGGCACAAGGAAAACTAGAGTCTTTTCACAAGTCTATTGGCTGTGTTAGCACTGCATCCTGTTTGGATAACCACAGCTGGTGAAAACTGTCACATCATAGAAGAACTCAAAAGCACATAAGAAATTGAAAATACTAAAATGATCACTAGGAAAAACAATGGAGAATCCCATCAAACAAAAGGCTGTATGGAAAAATAATTCTCTTGCAATTGTGTAGTCACTGGAGATCTTCAAGTTTGCAGACCCTCTGCATTCTATTCTAAAATACTCATTTAAAACAGCTTGAAATACAGTTGCATCTGCAGAAAGATCTCAAGATGTAACACCTTAGCATTCATTGACAGTGTTGTAGCTTCATCATGCAACTAAACTCACTGTGAAGGTTTCAGGATGTTTAAGGTACATGGAGCAGAGTTGTGAGAGAATATCACGAGCAGCAATGGTTAATAATTGTTGTTCTTTTAGCACTTCATAAGATATGGCTATCCTAGCAAGTGATATTTAGCATCTGCATTTAATGAACTAAGGTGTAATGGAAAAGTGCTGTTGATATGTATACTCCTTAAAAATTAGTAGCTGGAGGCAAAGCAGGGAGGAGGAGGCTGGGAAAGTTCTAGGCAGCAGAATCAAAGGTCTTAGGTAGCTTCAGGAAGGATACTGTTTTCCTGAGATATTCAAGTTCCCTGGTCAAAGTTGGAAGAAAGCAACAATTTCTGCAGCTCTCTACAATTGTCTCATCATAACAATTACATTTGGGGCTAGATCTGCACAGGTGCCTGAGAGGTGAATGGGTTACTCACAATCCCAGTCCTTGTTGTGATGGTAGTGATGTGCACTAGCCTTCCCAAAAGAAGTGTGTTAGGCAGAGACCATGCCCCCTTCCACTGGATTGGTGGTGACCTCCCTATGCGTAGTGTTGCAAAGGCCTGATCTCACTCACGACTACTGAAGCCATTATGCTGAACCAGGACCACTGCCTCTGGAGTTGCTACCATGGGCAGTGACTAATGAGCCCCCTTTTAGCCCAGCCGTGGCCAACCTGCGGCTTGCGAGCCGCATGCGGCTCTTCCCCCCCAAAAGCGCAGCTTGTGAAGCCACTCCTGCCCCCCCCCCCATGGCCTCCGGCTCCCCCGACTCCTGGTTCCCCTATGCTCACTGGGTTGGCGATTCAAAATGGCGCCCAAGATGGCGGAGCTTAAAGGGGCAGCCTCCTTTTTCTTCTCTTTTTTTTTTTTTTTTTTTTTGGCTTGACAATTCTGGTGCAGCTCTTCTCATTTTTTCCGCCGCTGTTTCGGCTCTCTTTGTTAAATAGGTTGTCCACCCCTGCTTTAGCCCATTGTCACAGCAATTATTGCAAGATTCTGATGATGGGGAAAAAAAGAATTTCAGTCTATTCTATATAATGAATAAAGGGGTTGTCCAAATACCCATAGCCCAAGAGCTGTTGTTGCCTCTGTAAAACATATGAAGCTAAAAGCATTAACAGGGAGAGGGAGATTGTCACAAACGGGGAAATATGCCCATTGAAAAGTGAGATCCAGCGCTAAGAACTCCCCCTCTGCATATGTAGATAACCCAGCAGTAAACAAAGGTTTGAGGCCTGTCTTAGAGGATGCCATGATAGTTGGGAGACATAATACTGAGGTAGATAATATTGAAGCTTTTATATTACATATCAGTCCATGATATGCCCTCAGTTGAAATATTGCATTTGTGTCTGGTCTTGTTCTGTTTAAAAACTCTCTAGTGGAAGTACAAGGCTTCTAGATGCAGTTGACCAGTGATTAGAAGCAAAAAAGGCTTTTGTATGAAGAGAGATTAAAAAGTTTAGAACTTAAGTTTAAAGAGAAAATTAAAAAAACAGGGCAAATGATAAAGGTCTGCAAATTAATGAATGGCACAGAGAGGAAAGCCAAGACTGGCTTATTTACCCTTTCTTATAATGGAAGAACTAGGCAATAAAACTGAAATCAAACAAATTTGCAGCCTGAAATAAATAGATGTTCTTTTCTTGACTTTCAGTGGGCTTTGGCTCAGGCCCCTGAAAGAGAGAGAAGGAAATACATTTTTATGCTACAAATAATTAATCAGTGAAACAAAATTTCATTACGGCTAAGAGAATAGATAGATTAGATCTTTATATGAATATAGAGAACATCCACAGTGAAGACGGATAACCTAAAATCATATCAACCTGCTTATTTCAGACCATACACGAATCACTAACTAATGTGAGTTAACAAGCAGTTGTCACGAGGCATTTTCTTACTTAATTATCCATTACTGGGCTTCTTGCATCTTCCCTTGAAACAACTGGTTCCAACATCTGTTAGAGCTAGGACACTGGAGGGGAGGGACCACTTGTTTGTTCTGTTCTAGTAATTTCTTTCTTACTGTCTGTAACAACGTTCCTTTCCCTAAAGAGTAATTCTGTTAAGCTTGAGTGAGACCAGGGGCAGCCTGCCCATATAGGCGAACTAGGCGGTTGCCTAGGACGCCAAGTTAAATGGGGCACCAAATGGTGGCGCAATATCATTGATGGGTTTGGAGGTGGGGGTGCCGATTACATGGTTCGCCTAGGGCGCCAGTTGCTGGCAGCTAGTCTAGGGCCTCCCCTGGGTGGATTTCAAACATTTATTGAAAACTACAATCCAATCCAATCTAATCATGTGGTCCTACCCTAGAGTACAGCAAGTAAAGAGAACAATTTCACTCCCCACTGTCCAGTGAGGCATGTCAGTTGTGGGCACATGAAACTTCTTCTCTTGTCTAGAGTCTGTCCCATCCCACAACATAGAAACTCATAACATAGCTTTATATGGCCCGAGTAATGTACACACCTTTGGTATGTCTAGACTACATCCCTCTGTCGCCAGAGGGATGTAAATTAGACATACCAAAATTGCTAATGAAGCGGGGGATTTAAATATCCCGCGCTTCATTAGAATAAAAATGGCCGCTGCTTTTTGCTGACGCGGCAATTTGCAGGCAAAAAGCAGCAGTCTAGACGGGGATCAGTCGACAAGGAAAGCCTTTTCCGACTGATCCCTTATGCCTTGTACACAGCATGTCGAGACATGCTCAACTACATCTCTACCTACTGCCCTAAAAGGTGAAATGCATGCTAGCAGATAAATATTAACACAAGAAAGGCAAAAGGTGCCTAAATCAGGAAACACAGGAGTGTCATAGGGTGCAACCTGTATGGGGCTCTCCCGTCACCTAAGATGTTGAACAGGCAAAATATTCCAGCAACGAAGGCCTTGAATGGAAAAGACCTGAAAATCATGTAGGTCTGTATAGTTCATTCATTTTAGAAAAGTTAATCCTAGCTGATCCTTCTGCGGTAAAAATGAAATAAGAGTTGTGATTAATAATGAATACTAAAAGTAGATTATAATGGTTTGTTTATTAGGATATCAATTATTAACAGTGACTTGTGAAGCACCATTGCTGTTTCTGTGGTGGATTTCATGGCCTAATTTACATGGTAATTTTAGAGGCAACATCACCAATTACAGCATGACTACTACAAGTGAGAACAAATGATGACTATTGGTTTTGTTAGCTTTTCAGTTTTACTCAGTGCTAGTTTAGTGTGCACAGTAAACAATGCCATGAAAGGAATGAAGCAAGGGAGAAGAGATTCTCTGCTATTCACTGTACTGTTCTTTGGGGTGTTACTACTTAGCCCACAGGCAATAGTACAGTATATTTGGGGATGATCAGGATTGAGGAGCAGTGGAAATCACTCCTCAAGCACTGGATGAAAGCACAGGGTCGGAGGGGACGAAGAGGGAGAGTAACAGGCCACCAGTCCTACAAGCGAATGCCACTAGGGAAGTATGGAGAAAAACTGTAGGGGAAAAGACGGCTTTATGGTTTCATGGAGATAATTGTTTGGATAAAGATACAAACTCTCATGTGCCACCATCAGTAGATATATAATATTTGGGCTATGTACAGGATAGTTTGCAGCATGCTTTTACCTACGGCTTATTTTAATGCTGTGGTTTCTGTGTACTTAAGTTTATTCCCCATGCAGTCACATTTCAGAGGTCACTAAAGGGACACTTACATTTTGAGGTCCAGGTGGTGGGGACAGCCTTGCTTATCTGAACCCAAACCATAACCACAGTAGTCACCATGTTGTCAGCCTTGAACCTACCTGTTCAGAATTCCAGTTTAAAGTTACATGCCTCGTACATTGGTTTTCTGTCTTGGCAGCTGCTTCTATTTCCAGGGCCTGGAGTGGATAGAGAGAATAGAGCGTGGATAGCTTCCAGGGGCAGAATTGATAACAGGTTCACCCTATTCTTGTGAGCACCCTTTTTTGGCCAAAGGTGTGTGCCTGCAAGCTCTTGCTGTTTCTTCCAGATCCAGGACAGGGTGCTGTCCCAGAGCTCCTTCCTCTGGAGTGCCTTAGGACCAGGCTTTTTTCTCCCCATGCCCACCTGGGGTTGGCAGGGACGCAGGGCCACCCACTACCCTGGGTCCCAGCCCAGGAACCCTACAAATAGCAGTTGTCTGCTGTGTCCAATTCACTAAAGTTCTGCTGCTGTTCTCAACCTCTGGGCCGCTTCCCCTTGGCCTCGCCCCATCGTTGCCTGTACCTAAGGGCTTTGTCTCAAAGTCCCAGAGTGCTGCAGTTCTTCCCACCAGCCAAGCCTTAGTCTTCAGTAACTGAGCCTGGACCTCAGTCCATTCTGCAATAAGCTCTCCACAGTGAGGTGTCCGTGATATCAGCCAGCCAGTGACCCCTTCTTTACTCTTCAAGCTCCAAAGAGGAAGTGCCTGGCTTTGAGCCAGCAGCTTTCTTTATGCTGGCTTGCTGGACCCTGATAGATTGCCTCTGACATCACTGCTCCAGGGAGTTTGAAGGACTTCTCTACTGATCTTTTCTTGGGGTGGGTTTTGGCAAGGCCACAAGCATTCAGCAGGGGACCTCAGGGACTAGCCCACCCCATCATAGAGCAATACACAGGTCTTTTGCTGTAGGAATGAGGCCTGCTTCTTTTGCTGATTAGCCAGAACTCCTGGTCATCCAGGGGCTGTTCACGGGCCTTCTTTGTTGGGTGATGCTGAGAGAGAACAGCCCAACAGCAGATGGGAGATGGCATTCATTTGTAAGATCTGCCAGACTCCACCTAGCTTCTGGCTGCTGGTACTTTAGGGTTTTATCTTGGCTCTCTACCTCTGTGTTTCTGGATTTAGGGAGCAAAGACCTCACTGCAGATCCTAGTACTGTTTTGAAAGAAGGAACGCAAGTGTGTGAAACATTGTCAAGATTTTCCACCAATTTCTGCCAACCTACTGAATGTAAAGAAAACAGGGGTTTCTGGTTCTCCTAGCATAACCAGGAGGAAGCTGCATACCAAATTTGGTGGCCCTACCTCTTACCGTTTAGTAGGACTTCTTGAGCAAATGGACTCACAGACAGACACACTCTAATACAGAGAGAGAGAGATTAGAAAGACCAGAAAAAACTGATTCAAAGGCTCCTGGGGTATGTCTACACTTCAGCGTTATTTCTAAATATCTAATTTCGAAATAGTTATTTTGAAATAGCTTATTTTGAAATAACGCATCTAGACACAAAATGCATTTCGAAATAGCATTTTGCTATTTCGAAATAGCATGTCCACACTGATAGGACGCTGAATCACATTTAAGGCTGGCTGGATCCAGTTCTGGCAGGACATCAGGTCAGGAGTTAGCCTCAGGCAGCAGCCGCACAAGGTATCTGAGACCTGTGCTTAAAGGGACCCCCCGGACAGCCAGTTCTAAGGTTTCCCTGCTTGCTTGCCTACCTCGCTGGGGGACAGCAAAGCATTTTTTTCTCTGCGTGCTCTGGTTGCCCTCTCTCAGGACACCACATCACTCTGCAGCATGGAACCGGAGCTGCCCCTGGGCACTTTGGTGCTTCTCCTGGACGTGTTGCTGCGAGCCTGGCAGCACGTTCTGCAGGCAGTAACAGTCTCCATGGTGTGCCCCACTGGGGGCTTGTGCCTCATTCCTCCCTCATGTCCTTCCACTTACCTCTCCCTAACCCCCCTTCCTGCTGTACAACAAAAGACACGTGTTCATTACAACAAAGCCTCTTTATTGAACAAAACTGGGGTGGGAGGGGAATGAAACTGAGGTGAGACTGGGGAAAGAAGGTGGGAGAGGGGAGAAGGGAGGGTGGGAGAGGGGAGGGGGAAACCTGGGAGGAGGGAGCTGGCAGGGGGAGGCAAGGGGAGGAAGGGAGAGGAGAAGCTCAGGGCTCAGGGTTGGGGGTCTCGCTGGCCCAACTGTCTCCCAGCACCATGGGTGCGGGGGCCTCAGCATCCCTGGGGGTGTGGGGAGGAAGAAGCAGGAGGGGGAAAAGGAGTGGGAAGAGGAGCAGTAGCTGGGGAGGCAGCAGGGGCTGGAGAAGCAGGAGGTAGCAAGCTCTGCCCCAGGGTCGATGAGCACCTGGGGGGCACGGACCATCCTGCCCCCTAGGATGCGGTCCACAGCATCAAAATAGGGGCAGGGGTCTGGGTCTGCCCCTGTTAGGGAGCTGCCCCCCCTGGCCCTTGCATACGCCTGCTGCAGCTCCTTTATTTTCATGCAAACCTGCTCCTGGGTTCGCATGTGGCCTTTGGTGGTCAGGCTGGCAGCCATCTGCCTGTAGACGGTTGCGTTCCTCCATTTAGTGCAGAGTTCATGGATGTTAGAGGCATCCCCCCAAAGCTGAATTAGGTCCCTGATCTCCGCACTGGACCAGGCAGGCGCCTGCCTTTTCTGGCCCCTGGCAGGCTCCTGGGAGCTGGCAGACTGGTCCTGGGAAGCGGTGGAGGGCTGGCTGGCACTGGCTGCCTGGCTCATGCTGGGGCCACTGGGTCAGGTGCAGCGACTGCTGGCTCTGGGCTGGCATGCTTGGAGCTGGCACAGGCACTGTGCCCAGAGTCTACCCCTTAAAGGGCTGGTGGGAGGGAGAGGAGTTTTCTTGGTTGTGCTCTGAGTGGCCACCAGGGCACTCTGGGAAGGGCTGGAGGCCCCCTTATTTTGAAATAAGTGTTTACACAACGCTTATTTTGAAATAGCAATTTCAAAATTGGCATTATTCCTCATGGAATGAGGTTTACCAATTTTGAAATAAGCCCTCCGCTATTTCGATTTAATTTTGAAATAGTGGTTTGGCTGTGTAGATTAGATGCTGGTAAAGTTATTTCGAAATAATGGCTGTTATTTCAAAATGACTTTGCTGTGTAGACATACCCCTAATGATGTAGAATTTTACCACATTCATTGGTAAGCTATTCAAATGGTTAATTACCCACAACATTAGAGATCTGTAATCAATATCACAAGGAGGAATATTTCTCATAAATGTGTTAAGTATAGTAATTTGCATGAATTAGATTACGTGTAAATGGTAAAAATGAGAAGGCAGAACCCAAATGATCCGATCTGCCTAAAACAAGTACTGAATTTTCCCATTTAGAGTATTTATTAAAAAAAAAGTCCATAAAGTTTTACCGACTTAATTTTATAGTCAAAGTTACTTGATTATTTTAGGAAACACAAACCCATCTTTGAAAACAAAACAAACCCCCCAAAGCCATTCTACAGTCTTGCCAGAACCTGCCACTTTGATATTAATTTATCAGTATCTTCAGAACTGCTGTAGTTGAACTTGAATGACACACTGATAGAAAATCATTTACAAGAGAAAAATTAGAACTGGACAATATATGGATCCCTTGGGGGATGCCATGGCCCATTAGCAGAGGAAAGAAGACCTTTGCTGAATAATAATTGGGACTTATTACTAAGATAATTACAAAACCAATTCACTGCCAGAAGGCCTAGACCTTAGCTCCTCAATTTAGAAAGCAACAGCTCTTGATCTGCAAAGAAAAAGTGCTCAGGGTTCACAAACACCATAACCTCAACAGCTGCCTGTCATCTAAAGATAATGATTTGGTATTAATTAATTTGAGCAGTGCAGTCACTGTAGAGTTAGACTGCATCAGAAATTACACTTAACATCGCTTCACTCATTGTGTTAGTTACTATCCAGCTTGAACTAATAGTCAGAAATATTTTAAGGTAAGTTGATGAGACAAGAGCAAGTTAGTTCACTGAGCCGAACTTATTTCATTCTGCTTCTCACAGTGCATCTTTAGTTTAAGAAAGACTATGATTATAACTCTGATGATTATGTTGTCTTTGCTAACGTTACACCATAATTAGTGCGCTTAAACGGCAGTTTTCCAAAATGAATGTAGTTCAGTGCTTTGCATAACATCAACATATGTAGGCAAATGTGTCACACTCTTTTTGAATGGGTCCGATTTGATGTAGAGTTCTCAATGAGGAATTGTGAATAACACTGGTAGTGTTATATGCTGAGGTAAAACTCTGGTCCCACTGAAATCAAAACAACCCTTTATCTTCCATGAGACTAGGATTTCTCCACAGGTGTCTACTGCCCTTTGATTTTAGAAGCACTGCTGGAGTACAATATTTGTTACTGGTGCAGTTCCCAGCATTAAATGTTCAGGCCAGATGCTTCACAAAGTGGCCTATGAGTTTGGGTGCCCTACATTTGAATATCAGACATCTTGGACTTCATAGTCAAAATGCTATGCACCCAATACCTCCAGTTGGTATCCATGGAAACTGCAGAGGCTCAGCACCTCTATCCTCAAAATCAGGTCCCAAGTACGTACATAGGTAGGGTCCTCAAATTGAAGGCATCCCAAGTTACTAGCCACTTCTGAAAATGTTGGCCTTTGTCTATTACTAGTAAAGTTGACATGAGCAATAGCTGGAGTGAAGTTTTCCAGTAAGCTGTGAAATGAGCAAGAGAGTTGCTCTAAAACTGACAAGAAGGTTGTTCCAGATGACAGGAGTTGTAATAGAGAAGACTCTTATATAAACACTGGCTATGTTTTGGGACAGGGTTGTAATCTGGTATGTATGGCTTAAGTATGTCTGTAATGGAAGACAAGATCCATGAGCTTGGATGAAAACAAATCCATAGAAAATTTTTAAAAAGGAATTACACTCCTCCCTCCCCTGGCATCTATGAGTATCCAGTCTTTCATTGGTATAGTGGTATAGACCATTCTTGACCTCCATATGCAGTTGAGGTACCCAAGTTTGGCATGGCTTACAAAAGTTGGGGTGGGGGGAGTGGCTGGGGGGGGGGGGGAGAAGGGAGGTGAGATCAGACAGGGCACATATACTGATGCATTTAAAATTTCTCCATACTAGAAGAACCTCTATAGAACATATAGTGGTATTGCATCCTCTCACCCAATGGAACAATTTCTACCTGCTCCTGCAGGAGAAGGAGAGAGGAAATCTGGAAGGACAGTTTTAAATATAATCCACAAATGAACGAGGACCATTGCGTATTTGAAGATGAGGCTAGTGCACGTGCTTGGGAGAGCTAAGAGCAATGCTTTCCTAGCCAGTCATGACAGCTGAATAAGGAATAACTTGTCCGGTACAGTTTACTTGTTTGGTTTAATGAGAAAAAGGCTGTGGTGACAGCATAGTTGGCACAAAAAAATGCCATGATAATTTACTGTAGAGATCAAATTGCGGTCTGAGTAATTTATTACAGGATTTACTGCACTGCTTATTATTTCCCTAAGGGGCTGATAAATGCTAAAACTTGAAAAATGTAAGAACAGGGAATAAGATAAAATACTAAACAAAGAGGTCTTTTGGGGGGGAAAATTGCCAGCAATAAGAAATGGAAATAAGATAAATACCAAATGAGACACAGAGAGAAGCAAAACATGTGGTAAAGAGCAAATATTTAAACAAGACAAAACTGGAGCCAAAAACAATACTGGTAGTAATAACTGAAGAAGATAAACACAGTAAGTGATACCAAGGAAGAATGGGAATTAGCATGACACTGATATAATAGAAGCTCTAATGTACATTATTATGTCGATTGTTTTTTGGCAGCTGTGCATAGACACTTACAGTGTGGCATAAAGTTCTCATTGAAGTCCTCTTGCCATGTGTTTTAGACTCAGCTGACCAAGCAGTTAATACCCCACAACTAATGCCTGTGGAATGTCCTGGATGAAGCAGATCTGGTGTAGGTTGGCCGCATGACAAATGGTCTCACGTGAGGAATATGGAGGGTCTCAATCCTGGATCTACTGCGGGTCTTCAAAAGCCACTGTATAAATGAGCTTCGGGAGCAGGACAGTTGAAGCAGTTATTATCAGGTGGATTGTCCTGATGAACTCTGCCACTTTGATGAGCAGCACAGACACAGCAAATTCAGGGAGATTGTAGCTCTGAGATGACACGGGTATGCAGGCAATAGTTCTGATGTTGCTCCAAGGGCCTCTCTCGCTACCACCCATTTTCTGTCAGAAATCTCCTCTTCATAATCTGTTTATTTGGCCCTTGCTCATGGGAGAGAATTTTTATTTTAGGATGGAATTATATGGCTACTGAGGCTCAGATTCCAGTGCTAAGTGTAGTAGAGAGCAACACAATTGGATGCCATGCTGTTATCCTTGACTGGGTTCCTGGTACTAATTGCCAGATGGAAATCACACATGTGGATGGGTTTGTGCAAATAGAATGATGTGACAATTCAGTAAGCAATAAAGAGACTTGCTTTGCATTCTTAAAGGCTAGTGATGCTACCTGGCAAGGAATGAAAACTTTCTTCCAACCCTGAAAGAAAGCCATCTTGATTGACATGCCAATGCTGTATGCCAACAGTGTAATGGAAATAATTGAGAGCTAGAGTTTAAGGCTAGAAGGGATCATTAAATTATCCTCTCTGATCTACTGTCATTAAGGCCTTTAAATTTACACAGTGACCTCTGTGTTGAGCCTAATAATTTGTTGGGCTAAAGCATATCTTCCAGAAAGGCATCTAGGCTTGAGTTAAATAAATCAAGAAACAGGGAATCCACCGCTTCCCGTAGTTGTTTGTTACAAGGTTTAATCATTCTCTGTTAAAATGTGTGCCTTATTTCTAATTAGAATTGGTCTGGATTCAGCTTTCAGCTATTGGTTCCTGTTATGCCTTTCTCTGCTAGATCAAAGAGTCCTTTAGTATCTGGTGGAGGGAGCTGGGGGGCAGTAGCTGCTGCAGGTACAGCAGGAAGCTACTGGAAAAGACAGCCCCTAAGCATGTCTGGGCTTGGCTATGTGCAGTGAGTAGACCTGGCTGCCTGGGTATGGGGTTAGGGGTGTTGCCAGAACCCCGAATCCAGATGCAGTCCCTATGGAGCCTGTGAAACTCCATCCCACTTGGGAAGCCAGAGCCCAGCTGCTCAGCTGTGGGTATTTTGGCTCCAGGACTTTCCCTCTCCAGAAGCTCCTGAGATGTGCAGGGGGAGCCAGCGTGAGCCCCACATTGGATACCTCCAAGGGAGGGTAAACCATGGAGTAAGGATGTTTCATATTGACTAATCGAACAGTAATTGACTAATCGAATTGACTAGTCGAACAGTTGATGCATTTGACTAATTGACTAATCGAACAGTAATTGACTAATCGAACAGTCGATGCATTTTGCATTGACTATTCAATTAGTCGATAGGGCACTTCTGGCTTTGAAGTGTAGCTACACTTCAAAGGCGAAGGGCCGCATGGAGCCCAGTGGTGTTACAAAGCGGCAGCGCTGCACGGAGCCCAGTCCCCAGCTGATCCTGGGCTCTGTGCAGAGCTGCTGCTTTGAAATGCTGCATGCAGCTTGGGGACACCCCAGCTAGCCCCGGGCTGCATGCAGCTTTTCAAAGTGGCAGCGCCACATGGAGCCCGGTCTGTGGCCCCAGGCTGCAAGTGGTGCTGCTGCTTTGAAGTACCCCCTTTTCCTCCCCTCGCTGCCTCCATCTGATAGAGGCAGCAAGGGCGGCGGGAGCGACTAGTCAACTAGTCCTTCACATCCCTAACACAGAGCACATTTTCCAGTAGCGGAGCAGCTGTGGGGCTAGGGGCCCCATGGTGGTTACAGGCAGGCCAAGGGGAGACACTCTGCCCCACATCCTTGCTCCCTGCACTGTGATAGGCTTGAATGTGTCACTGTCAGGAGCGGTAGATCTGGTGGGATTTAGAGCCCTCAGAATGGAAAAATAGGAGGACCTGACCTATGTTTCCACTCCTGCATGGTAACTGAAGTGAGTATGGGATGTGAGGCGTTGGCATATCTGCTGCAGAACCAGTAGGAACACTTGACTTGGGTAGGGTGATTAGATGTCTCATTTTTAAAGGGACAGTCCCGCATTCAAGTCAGATTTTTCTTCTTAAAAACGGGCACATTGCCCTGTATTTTCTATCTCCCCTGCCCCCCCCTCCCCCAGGCCCACCCGTACTGCTGGGTCCTGCTGCTGGCCAGGTCCTGCTCACACCAGGCCACCAGCAGTGAGTGAGTGAGGAGGGGTCCCATGGCCAACGGTGGTCGTGGGGTGTGCAAGGCTGGTGGCAGGGTGAAGATGCAGTGTACGGAGCTGACTGCTTCTCCTCCTGGTCTGTCAGTGCAGCCCCTGCTGCATGCCGGCTTTTGGCCAGCAGGGCCCTGTCCCCCTCATCCCGTTTCTATCTGGCACTCGCTGCAGTGTGTGGTGAGTGCGGGCAGATCCCAGGAGGCGACCAGTTACATATCACCTCTGCTGCCCACCCTTCAGCCCTTGATGTGTGTCCCCTCTCACTGTCCTCTCACCAGTTGTCCTAACAACCTCCTCCTCCACCCTACTGCTCTCCCATATCCCCCCTGGCAGAGCATGTCCTGCTCCCACCTCTGCTCAGACAACCAACCCCTGATCAAAGCACTGAGCTCCCCAATATCCTGTCTGGTGGGCTCCTTCCTTCCCCCACTGCCTCTGGCTGGACCAGCATCCCAGGATCCTCCCTCCCCCCTGTACATTGGTCAAACCGGACAGACTCTGTGCCAAAGGATAAATGGACACAAATCAGACATCAAGAATGGTAAAACAAAAACAATTGTAGGGGAACATCTCAACCTCTCTGGACATTCAGAAATGGATTTAAAAGTAGCCATCCTTCTACAACATCTTCAAACCTCCATTACAAAGGGAAACAGCTTACTTGCAATTCATTTGCAAATTCAATACAATCAAATTAGGACTGAATAAAGATTTAAATGAGTTATCACCAATTTACACCTCTCTAAATTAGCCTTATTAACAGTGGTCCTACCCTTGATAAGTAACTTCCTCCTTTTCTTGTACATGTGTGTGTGTGTGTGTGTACACACCCACACACACACACACGTACAAGAAATATTACATATCTAATCTCCCTGCCTTTGTAATTTCCACTCCAGTTCATCTGATGAAGTGGGTTTTAGCCATGAAAGCTTATGCCCTAACGAATCCTGTAGTTCTAAGGTGCCACAGGATTAGCGATGTAAGTGACTAGTCGACTATCCGATAAACATAAGCGTATCGGATAGTTGAGTAGTGACTTGACTAGTTGTCCCCCCCCTTGCTGCCTATATCAGACGCAACAAGGGGGGGAGGGGAGCAGGAGCCAGTGCTGGGATAAGCTGGCTTAAAAGCCAGGTCTCCCCAGCACCATCTCTGCGGGGGCAGGGGAGGCAGAGGCACAGCAGGGAAATGGCACGAGCAGGGATTGCGTGAGTCTCCGCTCGCCCGGTGCTCCCTGTGGTGCCCCTTCCTTGCTGCCTCTATAAGAGGCAGCAAGGCAGGGCACACAAACTGGTGATGGGGGGAAGCCAGCTTAAAAGCCCAGCACCATCTCTGGGGTGCCACCTGCACCATCTCTGGGGTGCCACCTGCCCCACCTGCTGCCTCTATCAGAGGCAGTGGGGGGTGAGGATAGGAGAGGCTGCTGCGAAACAGCCCCTGTCCACAGGAGGCCCAGTGGAGAGCTGGGTCCTCACGTGGACAGGGGCTGCTGCTGCCAAGCAGCCCATGTTCTCAGTGGCCAGGACTGGCTGCAGGCAGGGGCTGCTCCGGCAGCAGCTCCAGGACTGTCGGCCACAAACAAGGGCTGCGGGACTCAGCAGCTCTTACTACATTTAAAATGCTGAGTCGCAAAGTGGGTGGCTCCCGGAGCTACCCATGCTGTGGCTCTGCAGAGCGGTCCTGTCGACTAACCGTAGAGTCGATACAAATTGTATTGACTATATGATTAGTTTGGTAACTGCAATTTAACATCCTTACCCAGAACGGCTCAGTGTTTTTATAAAGATGAGAAACGTTCACAGAATTTTGACCCAGCTCCAAGTTAGTTTTTTAAACCTCCGCACACAGGCAGATGAATCACTGAGCAAATAATTTGTTGTCCAGTGGCCTCGTCTGGATCTTGTGATGGAATAAGTTTAACTGAAAGCAAAACTGGGTCAGTCTGCTATCAGCCCAACAGCGGATGGATGAGATGAGTCCCAAGGATGTTACTATATCCAGACTAAACCAAAAGTCAAAATGGATTTCTTCACCACTGTAATTTGCTGTCATTTGTTACCTACTTTGCCTGTGTAAGCACATGCCCTGACCTCCCTGTTATGTCTAGGGTTTTTTTTGGGTACAGCTTAGACTCCTGCTAGATGCCAGAACAGCTGGAAGCAGTTAAAATGGAGAATGAAATGCCTAGCAACACCTGAATTACTGTCTGAAATATACATTTTCATTTTAAGGTGATAAAATTGTTTTCAGAAAGATGGGTGCAGAAAAACATGTAAGTGAGAAAGCAGCAGGAACCTAGGCAATATCGGGTTACTGTGTGTAGATTTAATTCCTTCATTTCTTAAAGAATTCAATAAAAAACATAATCACCATGCCAACCCTAGGGCGAATGCCTCTTGTTGTTCAGATGGTACGTTGGAGAAAGCTAGTGCTTCCTTGAAGAAACAGCAACTCTATATGTCATTTGAATTTTTATGCTGTTACAGTATTAAAATACTGATTTATTCTATTTGTTTGCATGGCAACTGGAGGGTTTTGAAATCAGTCTTTTCTGGGGAAACAAATGACAGTTTTCCCTAGTGGGCATATTAAACTTCATATTCCTAAATCAATCTAAGCTGAAGTCCTGCTCACGTGCTAGTGGTTGTGAATAAAATTTTCACGCTCTGTATTCTGATTTGTGCATAGACATTATCTCTCCACTCTGACATTACCGAGGGGGGGAAAAATAAAGTGAAACCACATCAGCAAATCCCTTCAGGCTGTTTTTCACATGACATTGGCCTCACAAAAGCCCTTAACATTTTCCTAAAACATTATAAGGCCAGTTTGCGGAAGTTCAACCAAAAAGAGTTGAGAGAGCTATTTCACACATAGTAACTGTCCACCTGAAAAATGTGTGTGTAGTTTTTTTTTTTTCTCACAATATCAAGAGAAGACAACTTAAAACTACCGCACTAGACCAGGGCTTCAAAGATACTTGCTGGGCTCCTTAGCAAGGTAGGAGGGGGCCCAGCTCCATGCCCCTAGAAGGGGCATGGTTTTGAACAGAAGGGGCGGGGCTGAGCCTAGCCTCCCCTAGCCAGCCTTTCCGGGCACTTGGAGAACACTACCTGGGGCTCTGGTCACATTTTAAAGAGCATGGGGCTCCTTTCAGTGCCATTGTCTTAGCAGCAGTTGCAGCATCAACTGAGAGCCCTGGGCCCTCTTAAGTTGCTGGGTGCTGGGGCAGCTGCCCCGCTTCCTGCAGCAGGGGAGGGGAGAGAGTATGGGCAGTGAAATGGGCAATCGGCACTGAAACAGAAAAAGGGTGCATCCAAGGGACTGTCCAGCAATTGCGCACACAGCCAGAATGCAACATGTGCCAACTCTCCAACTTACCACACCCCAGAGGAACAACTTGTACCCAAGTACAACGGGGAAAGTGGTGCAAGAGCTGGCTTGTACCATCACACCAGGGGGAATCTCCAGCTAAAAAGATGCAGCTAGTCCCTGGTTCCTTGTTGTCTCCTGAATGGTACCAAAAGCATTGAGTGGAATAATTTTGCTCCTATATCTATATAGTGCATTATCTACAGAGAGGGAGAGGGAGAGAGAGGAGCAAAACTATTCCACTCAATGCCCTTGGTACTCTATATATATATTTACAGGGCTCGACAAATAATACAATCTACTCGCCCTTGGCGAGTAGATTTCAGCCGCGCGCCCCGTTCATTCGCGGCGCGCGCATGTGAAATGCGGCTCTTGCACATGTGCAGTATGGGCCTGGCAAGCGGTTTTCACCGCCGTTTGTCAAGCCCTGTATATATATATATATATATATATATATATATATACACACACACACACACCTCTCTATATAATATTTATAAATAATTTCAGAGATGTTGGTTTGATTTTGCAGGTTGCCTGTGTTTAACCCCATTGCAATAATTAAGCCTTATTGGGTTTCTGACTAGTGGACTGATATTTTGCAGTGGCACCCACTTCTACAGCTTCTAGGCATGAAATCAAAGATGTTACCCAAATTAAAATGTATTTATTATGAAGATCCTTGCACAGGAGCGGCCCTAGATGAGCTGCCGGCAACTGGTGCCCCTAGGCGAAACGCGTGATTGGCACGCAATCGGCGCCCCCCCGCCTCTGAAGCCCTCAATGGCTGTTTATCTTGGCGCCCTAAGCTACCGCCTAGTTCGCCTGAATTGACTGGCTGCCACTGTCCTTGTAAGAGCCCTCCACCCTACTGCTAAAATGAATCCACCAGTAAGTTAAGCCTTTGACAGAACTAATAGGTTACATGTTGGCTCTCCAAACTCTGCTTCTGCACATTACCATCATGAGTGCATTCCAAAGTTGGGGACACTTTGCTGAAAATGCTCAGCAGCTGAGACAGGAGAGGTTCAACAGGAAATATGACACTGTCGGTAGAATACCATCATGATGTTACATAGGGCAAAAGGAAAGCTCTCAGATACTCCTGGTTGCTAAGAAACAGTTGACATTTGCGGTTTGAAAGCAATTTTTCTTTAGTACAATACTCAATTAGAAAGTAAGTACAGAGAATTGGAGTGTGCTAACTACTTTCAAATGGGAGATGTCAGTATTTTAACAGTGACCATTTTAAGTTATTTGTAATTGGAAAGGTTTCACATTACCAAAATGATGGCCCAGCTATTTCTACTATAGTGTAAAAGCAATATTAATTCTTTGTAAAATGGTTGATTTCAGTCCCGGTCCTCATATAGTATAAATCTGCCTAGTTTCATTGACTTCACAGCTAATTTACCCCAGCTGAGCGTCTGGCCCATAATTTTTAATAAGCTTTGGAATGCAGGATAAATGGCAGCACAACACACGTTAACCTCAAAAATATCCAGCTGTTTTAGAGTCAGCTTAGATTCCCTGAAACATTTAGTTTACAGGCAGCAGGCTCAAACTCAGCAAAAATAATAGCATAGTAACTTTATCCTATTATATTTGACTATATACTCCCATTCTAGTAAACTGGTGCCTATCTTTATAGCTGGATGTTCAGAACTGATGGGTGATAGCTTATATCGTGGAATACCTCAGTGCTGGGCATGGTACAAACACAAAACAAATAGATGGCCCCTGCTCCAAAATGCTCCCAGTCTGCAGCATTGGCTGTGACTGGTGATTCACGGCCATCTAGAGCTGCGATCCTCTGATACCTGTGGAGGTACAAGTAAACATAGTGACATCGGCCTGCCAGGGACTAACCCTACGAGCTGCTGTTTTTTTATTGCCCATCCCTGACATAGCAATGGATTGGGTACTTTATAAGTGGTTAGGCAGGCAGGCATTGCACTACTTGGAGTTTGGATCATTTTTATACTGATATATAACACTCTATTGTATTCTTGCTATTCTATTTGATGGAGGTTGTGACATCCTTGGATTGGAACCGTGTCTTCCTCATTATCTATAAAGTATCATAACTTCCAGTGGCACTTTATTTTTAATAACATTCATGCCAGAAGACAGCTTACAGTTTGAAATAAATATTCAATATTCCGTGACAAGAAATAAGATGCAAATAAGATAAACATAAACTGTTGTATTTTGTATTGGTTTTTATATTTTCCCCATAACCATTGGAGCTGAGTGCCTTCCAGAGATACATTAAGTAACCTGGCTATCATTTGTCACCTTTTGTTCTTTCTTGTATCCTCTTCCATAGTGGATAACTATGTGCAGTTTCCTGTTCTGTCTTGGTTGGGTTTTGTTTAGTGAATATGCACTCTCTTTTGTTTGTGTTAGAGGAGGCAGGTTAAGAAATGCATCTTTGTTCTTAGAGCAGCAGGTAACATTTGGGATGGCCTTATGTGCTGTGGGCGTTTATTCTCGAACTGGACCCCAAGAAAATTCTGGTTTTTGCACAGATGAAATTTACCCTTCTGGTAGAAAAGTTAATTGTTCCTGCGGAACAGTATGTTAGTGATGTACTGCTTGTCAAAATGGGGAAGAATAGGCACCTTGTGTATTGTTTTAGAAATATAACAAATCTACAGGAGAAAAATTATGGCGGGTGCAATATTCCTTCATTATATCCAGCATGTTAGTCATAAAGATATGCATACAGTAAACTGATGGCTGGCAAGATAAGTAATAGTTATATTGAAAGTGGAGTTGAAATGATTAAAAATCTTCTATTGTGACTCACATAGTTACCTGGACTTCAATGTCACATTGAAATGGCATTGTATTATACTGGAATACACCACAAATGTTTCTGCTGCCCCCAATCTAACAGAGTCCACTTCTCAAAAAGTGAATATATTTATTAACTAAACATGAAACATATATGTTTTAATAGTACACTGATAGTGCTTGTGCTATTGTCCTTAAACAAATGTGGCATGACTATTTGGTAGAAAGGTGATTCTTAACTAAGAGATCTACAGGAAATAAAACACCTGAATGTTTGATGTGGCTCCCCCAAAACCGTTTCTGTATCTGGTACCCCAACATCCTTCTAAAAGCAACACTGCTGGCCAGATACTGCAGTCCTAACTCAGACAAAAATCTGTCTTTCTTTGTAGACAGATTTTTTCCTTTGAGTAAATGACACATATATTCAAAAGGACTGCAGGATTGACATCATGGTTAGGAATTTACTTCAAAGGACAAACCAATCAAAGTATAGAAAGAAATATCTGGCCTACACCTTTGCCTGAAACTGTAATGAGTCATTTCTGAGATTCAAAAAAGTTTGGTAGCATTCTCATACACTTCTACACTTTCTGAATTTGATTATTTCCTGGGCTACTGATCAAGGACTATAATGGTTATATAATTTTTCATTTGTATTATAGAAGATTGAGATCAGGGCCCTATTATGCTAGCCAGTGTACACACAGAACAACCAAAGAGCTTACAGGGCAGGGGGGGGAAAAAGGTGGGAAGATAAAGAGAAGCATAGAATAAGGAAGTGATTTAACTAAGATCACACAGCAGGTCAGTGATCGATCTGGGAATTAAACCCAGGTGTCCAGTCTAGTGTCCTATTTGTTGTATTTTTCTGGGTGATAACAATCCAGTCTCCTATAGTTATTAGTTATAACTCTAGCCTTAGTAATAATATTCCCTTCAAGTGTAATTTAATATTCTTCTGATCTGAAGTTTGAGAGTTTTTCTCTTTGTGGCAGAACACACTTTACTGACAGAATAAATCCTCAGTTTATTTTCTTCCCTTACAGCACAGTTCAATCACCATTAATTCAAAACCCACTGAAACTTTCCTGCCATCAAAAATGACTTTCAGCAGTTGCAGTTGTTGTTTGGGGAAAATGGATAATATAAAGCTTGTTCAATTCAAGAAATACCAACAGCATAAGCGAATATTAAGTGATAGATGTTCTGTCAACTTGATTGCCAGCTACAGATTGTAAGGTTTTCAGAATCCTGAGAGGATAACATAAATAAGAAACAAAGTTTTTTTTTTTAGAAGGAATGATGACAAATTCACATTAAATCAACTTGTTTGTACCACTATTGTGTAGTCTATAAATTTACAATCAGAAAGATTCCTCTGAGAAAATGTAAAGAAATCCATAAATCTACATTTCATTAGTGTTAAGATTATTATAATAGAGATGTGGCTATTATGACTAGCAAAGTAGTGTCCAATTGGGGTCCTATTAAGCTAGGCACTATACAAACACCTATTGAGAGAAAGTCCTTGCCCTGAAAAGTTTACAGTCTGAGGCCATGTCTCCACTTGCCATGCTGGAGGTCAATCTTCTGGCATTTGATTTAGATGGTCTGGTTAAGACCTGCTAAATTGAATGCCGAAGGCGGCTCCGGTCAGCGCCAGTACCCCTTGCACTTGCAGTCCTCTGTGAAGACAATGTCAAGCTCGGGTTAAGGTAAGCTGACTCCAGCTCCAACATTTACATAGCTGGAGTTGTGTACTTTGACCTGACCTTCCAGGTCTAGTGTAGACCTGGTTTAAGTAGCCAAGAAAGACAAAAGTAGGAAGGAAAACAAAGATAGAAAGAAGTGTGGTGACTTCTCAGGGTCACACAGCAGGCCAATATAATTCCTTGAATAGCACCCAGTCTCCTGAAGCCAATCCAATGTCCTATCCATATTATTTAATATTTTAGGCCCATGTCTTCCATGCCTGACCTTGGGAGACAATATTTTCCTGGTGTCTTCAGCATCTTCTTATGGTGTTCCTAAGATAGCCATTTTGTTTCTATTTTGATACGTTAAGCACTCTGGTAAGAAAGTGATGTGTTGCTATGAATCATCACTCATAAATGTAATCTTTCCTCCAGTTTATAAATTTTTCTTTCTAGAAAATTTTACCATTTTCTGAATTCTTCATCGTTTCCTGTTTGATTTAAGAACATCTCCTCTCATTTTTGTTTCTCAGCTGTCCTGTGATCCTCAGAAACATATCGAGTCACATTATTTGGATTAATTAACACTTTCCAAACTTAAATCACATGAAGCATCTACCTCTAAGATTTGCCAGTATAGTTATACCAGTTTACCTTCTGAGTTTTAGACATGATTTATACTGGCAAAAAAAAATCCTTTTGTTGTTAGAATTTATACAGATTACTTAAGTGAAATAAGATACACCGGCAAAAGGATTTTTTTTCCCCAGAGCATAGCTGTGCCAGCATAAAATTATATCCCTAACTGACATAGCTATGCAAACAAAACTGCTCAGTGTAGACCAAGCCTTAGACTTTAAAACAGGGATATATGAAAATGTAGGACTGAGAAAATGGCGGCTGAAGTAAATTAGGTTAATTTGAATTTATGTCACTGCAATCAGAATTTGGTCCAGAACTAACTTCCATATGACAAAACAAATCACAGATTATTACAACTGTTATATTCAAATGTTTGTATGATACAAGTAGAATCTATGAAATTGTCTGGACAGAAGAGAAAACCGACTGTGGGAACTTCACAGAGTAGATAAGTATTCACTTCACACCACATAAATGGTAAAGCAAATATGATCATCCAGTATTTTAGAACCATGTTAAGAAATATGCAACAGGAAACATAAACCAATACATATATATATATATATATATATATATATTCTATTCTCATACAAACATAGAACTGCATTGGCAGGAAGGGTGAAAGAGGTCTGAGAGTGTGAGAACACTTGTATTAACCTATTAACTTGCAGCGCCTTGAGGGTTTATTCATCATGGTGTCTATCAAAGTGTCAGCCTTTCTATTACTTCTTCACACAGAAGATGTCTGTCCATCATTGTCACACTTTTCTAGTGAGATTATCCATCATTTTGGGTGAAACCAAGCCATTCATTTTCATGACTATGTTAGTGAACCAAAAAAAGTTGGTTTATTCAATAAAAGAAAAATGATTGAATTGCACTTTTACTCATTTTCTTTATCCTTAATCCAAAAGGCTAGGAAGAGGCTATGCAATTTATTACAGCAGCAGCATTATACTTCAAGATATAACTGTACTTTCTGCTTTTCAGCAGTTTATTAATTTGGGTATAAACATTTTTTCAGACTAGATGTTGTCATACAGAACTAGTGTTCCTTAGTAGTGAATTATTTAATTTGCTTGTAATAAAAACTGATTTAGGGAATTGTTGACTCAGAGAATTAGTATTGTGTAGCCTTCCAATTTTAACTAGCCACTTTGAATGTAGCTCAGGACTGAGGGTGCCTAAAGGTCATACATTATGTTGTGTTGGTCCTGAAACCACTACACATGTAGCAAGGTTAAAAAATAGGCATGTGGATTAAATCACATTTTACCTTTTCCTGTGGAACCAGTAGATCATTGTTGAGGACCATTAGCTGAAGCGTGTGGGAAACCGTAGATATTGTTATAAGTCGGGGCCTAACAAATTCACAATGCATTTTGGTCAATTTCACAGTCATAGGATTTTTGAAATAGTTAATTTAATGGTTTCAGATCTTTACCACTGAAATCTCAGTGTTGTCACTTGTGGCAGTCCTGACCCAAAAGACAGTTGTACTAGCTTTACTTCTGTGCTGATGCTGGCGGGGGTGCTGCCTTCAGAGTTGAGTGGCTCAAAAGCAACAGCTATTGGCCTGGAACCCAGCTCTGAAGCCAGCGCTGACATTGGTAGCAGTGCACAAGTGATGATTGCCGGGTATGGGGGGGATGTCACTTTTTTGGGGATGCAGGACCAATCTTATGTGTGGGCGACCACCCAGGGCACGATAGTCAGGGGGCACCATGGTTCCCTCTCCCTTAACAGCCAGCCTAAGGCATCTTTAACTGCTGAGCAGTGGGCCCGGGGATGGGCAGGGCTGGCGGTACCTATCATGCACCAGGCTCCAACTGCTACTTCTGGTCAGGCCACTCACTTCTGGGAATCTCCCCCAGCTGAAGAAAATTCCAATAGTGCACTGCCTTCAGAAGTGTGCCTGATCCATCTCCAGCAGCAGCCCTGTCCTTCCCCAGCATGGTAGGAGCATACTTCCAATACACTAGCCAGCTTTCATGACCTATGATGCATTTTTCATGGCCATGACTTTGGTAGCGCCCTCGTTACAACATATTATTTCTCAAACAGTGATATAGATAAAGCCAGTCCTTGACCCAAGGAACATTCACTTTTTAGTGTCTGAATCTGCAAACATTCATTATCAGTGACAGTTTCTTATTATAAGAAACAAACAAGACTCTTCATAGTGTATTTTGCTTGCTAATGTTTACAGGATTTGGTTCCAAAAAGATATTCAAAGGAAGATGATATAGATTTTAGGCTTTTTGAATACAAAAGACATAATCTAATGCCTATTGTCAGGGCCGGATTAAGGGGGGGGGCTAGCCGGGCAGTTGCCCAGGGTGCCAACCTATGGGGGGCACCTGATTGAAGTGGTAAGGGGCGCCGTGTGCCCGGGGGCGGGGCCGCGCATGCGCCGTGTGCCCGCTGCCCGGGACACAACTATGGCTTGGTCCGGCACTGCCTATTGTAATCAATGGGAAGACTTTGCTGACTTTAATGGCAAATGGAGAAGACCACAAGGTTTTGATTAAGTCATGTATTTAGTTGTACAGATTTAAAAAAAAAAACTGAATACTTCAATAATGTGCTTTACTTTTTAATAATTTTTTAAACTTACTTTGGAATAATAAAATGTGGTGACATGGAATTAAATTAAATGTACTGGAGACTTTTTCTTCTTTTCAAAAGATAACATTAAATAGCAGATTTCACTTGAAAAAATATTTTCTACAATCTTAGTTTACATTTAATTCAAAGTTTTGCTGCTCACTTTAATAGTCCCGTTCTATAAGCGTGGCTTTCCATTTAACCCCAGTCATGCAACTACATCTATGACATCTATGAAAGCAGCCCCCTGGGTCTGCGTGGATCCCATCTAGATGTCATTGTGCACTGAGTTCTATAAGTAGCCACATAGATTTTAATGGGAGTATTCATGGTAAAGACTTAGGTAAGTGCTTCAGACCCAACCCTCAAAGACCCAAACATGGGCTTAACTTTAAGCATATGATTCATCCCACTGAGTATCATTATTATCGTACATTGCAATTTAGGGGATTTGGGAATTGTGAGGCACAGGGAGAAAAACCTGATTATGTGAGGAGCAGAGAGAGAATAATGGAACATACAGTTAGAGAAAAGGGAGTTATCAAAAGGTTTAGTTAAGCTTTGGATCAAGTTAGGGAATTATCTGAACTAAATTGTCAAACATTCTGAGGTTCTCCCCTTACTATTTAATATCAAGAAGTGGCAATAAAAGAGTTCTGAAAATTCTTTGTATAGTTGTTATTGGAAGATTCACTATATTTTATCCACTGTTATGAAAGTCTTCAGAACAATATATTTAATAATAATTATTACATGCCATTTCCTACCAGAGTATAATAGTGACTGATCTTTCATTTCCCTGCTGGAAACCAAACTCATCATGCCTTTAACCTTCACAGCTGCTTCAACAATGTGAAACCATACAATAAAGTGAATGAAGCAATGTTGGATGGACTTTTTAGGAGTATGGATATAAAGTAGTCGATTTTGATGTCCTAAGATCTCAACAAGAGTTCTCATAATTTCCATATAAAATAATATTACTCACAAGAATTTCCATAAGTGTGATGTAAGCGCAAAAAAATCCCTAGTGTGTGCTGATACCTTATTAAGGTTTTGATTATAACTGTGCAAAAATCGAACAATTGCTAGCTCTTGACAAATGATAAGGAAAAAATGGTAAAGGGCCAAACCCTGAAGTTTATATTTCAAAGATACAAACTTTAGTCTGAGGTAAAGCTCCAAAGGCAGGAGGTTGAAGTGAGGTGCATTCATATTGGAAATCAGATGAAATATTGTAACAGGGAGGATAATAATCTCTTGCAGCAGTTTACCTTGGTATGGATAAATTCACCATCTGGAGCTTTTATATGTCAATGCAGTGTCTTTCTAAAGGATGTGCTGTGTTCTTTGGGCAAATGTTCTTTCACAATATGGTCCACAGGGCCTGATCTGAAGCCCATTGAAGTCTGTGAGGCTTTGGGATTCAAAGTAGACAAGAAAGGGGTTGTGTCACAACCTGCCCTTTAACTTTGGTTGCTTTAAATGTTATACTGCCATGGCTTACAGTCCTGATGCCAACAGGCAACATACAAGCATGCAGGTTACACCCTGGCTTTCACCACCCACTTACTCTTTGTGGAATGATCCCAACACCCTCCCAGTTCCACATGTGTCCCAAACTGTCTGCCCACATGATCTCAAACACTGTGTTTGAATCAAAGCACTGACCTGGTTTCTATGAAGGTAAAACAAGTTTATTAAACAAAAAGTTATGTGTTTTTAAGTGAAACTAATCATAAGGCAAAGAGATAGAAAGAGCTACAAGCAAACCAAAGTAAAAATATGCTTCTATGACTAAAACCTGATTTAGCAAACTAGAGTCACTTGTTCAAAGAAGGGTTTACTAGCATGACTGATCAGACTCTCTGGCCAGGACTCTTTACATGAGGAGACAAAGGAACTAAGCAGTCTGAGTTCTGTTGACCCCAGATAAGGTAATAAGCTGTGGAGTACTGTCTCTCTGGGTACATCTAGACTGAGGGGGGTTTCCAGCAATTTGAGTAGCTTTTTCCAAAAAAAAGGCTATCGTGTAGATCTAGCCTTTAAGGCTAGATCTACACTGCACCTCAAATTCGAAATAAGCTATTCTGGAATAGTTATTCCAAAATAGCTTATTTTGAAATAGCACATCTACACTGCAGGGAAGCCTCAAAATTAGGCTGAGGCAGGCTTCCTTAATGTAGACATGCTATCTCGATATAGAGCCCCAGGAGGCACTGGGAGGAAAAATTTAGAATGACCCTGGTGAAGGGCTATTAAGAAATACCAGCAATGGAGTATCTACACACACTTTATTATGAAATAGTGATTTTGGAACAGGTGTTATTCTTCGTAGAATGAGGTTTACAGATTTCGGAATAAGCCTCCCGTTATTTTGAAATTATTTTGAAATAATGGAATGGCTGTGTAGACACTTGCATAGTTATTTCGGAATAACAGCCGTTATTCCAAAATAACTTTGCTGTGTAGACATACCCTAAGGGTATGTCTATACCTTAACATTATTTCAAAATAACTAGCGTTATTCTGAAATAATTTACTCCGAGTTTACACAGCAGGCAGTTATTTTGAAATGTCAAAATACTGTCAAGCTGGAGGACTTCTTACTCTGACTTCCTCATTGTACAAGGAATAAGAAATGTAGGAAGAAGTGTGCTCTACTTCAAAATAAGTACTGTGTTGACACTCCCAATTCCAAAATAAGCTATTTTGACATAAGCTACGCAATTGACGTAGCTCAATTTGGTTAGCTTATTTCGAGTTAATCCCTTCTGTGTAGATGCACCCTTAGGGACCAACAAACTTGACTTGTGCAACTGTTCAGTGAGATGTCTGGAGGCTACAGAGCAGATGCAGATGGTCTGTGGGAAATTCAGGATTGGGAGGTTGTTAGGGGTCACCCTTCAAAAAATAACTGGGAGATGGAAGCTAGAATGTGATCTTCATGCTTGTGTGCTGGTTGTTGATGGTAGGACAGTGAGCACAGTTCATCTAAGGCATGCAAGGCATGTCTACACTAGGGAGTTATTGCAAAATAACTCCCCTTATTCTGAAATAACAAGGTGAGTGTCCACACTACCAAGCCTGTTATTTCAAAATAATAACTCCTGCTTATGAATAAGCTTATTTCAAAATTGTTATTTTGGGAGTTATTTTTTTTTAAATAACCTGGTAGTGTAGACATAGCCTCAGAGTTACACGGCTGGTAGTGTTCTAACCCCAGACTGAAGGTGAACCCACAAAAGTGTCCCAGCTTAATGGACTTTAGTTCACATCTGTGATAGTTAAGATATCATTGAGCACTGATTACCAAAGCACACTCCACTACAAATAGAACATGTGAAAACTGAACTGCAAAATCACTAAATATTTATAGAGCTGTAGAGTTCAAGAAATAATTACTTGGATAATTTTGGATTGTCTGGGAGATGATGTCTTAGTATTGTACATCGGTTGCCTGATAAGTACTGAAGAAAACCCTTCAGAAGTGTTGAGTGCATTCCCACAATCGTACTCCAAAGACCCTTATTTTTCAGTGATGTGTCTCAAGTAGTTTCAGGATAATTGTGCCAACCTAATAATAGAATAAGTCAAATTCCATAGAAAACTTGAATTCAAATTGGATTTTTTTTAAATGCAAAATGAGGCTCTTCATGCATATACTTCTCACTTTAAATTTTGAAGGGTTTTCTTGAAGAGCTTGAATATTCAGTAACAGCCAATTGTTCCTTTTTAGGGCAACATGAAATATAAAATGATAATAATGATAATTTTTATGTTACAATCTGAGCCCAAATTCTTCCCTTTTGGTATGAAAAGAGTATCTTTTTATCCAGTGGGAACCAACATGCATTTTTTTATCAAAGTACCACAAATTACCCCTTGGTAAGTATAAGAAAATCAACATAGGAAAAGCCTTCATTTTCTCTCTTTCATACACTTTTGTTTTCTCCTGCTGTCAGTACTACATATTGTCACCATAGGTGGAAACTTAGGGTATGTCTAGACTACATGGCTCCGTCGACGGAGCCATATAGATGAGTTTACTAGACATAGCAAAATGAAGCGGCAATTTAAATAATCGCTGCTTCATTTACATCAAAATGGCCGGCGCTTCATTTACATCAAAATGTGCCGACGATCAGCTGATCGGCACAGTGGGGCAGTCTAGATGCGCCGCGGTTGACAAGGGAAGCCTTTGTTGACTGCTCCAGTATGTCTCGTGAAACGAGGTTTACCGGAGCGGTCAACAAAGGCTTCCCTTGTCGCACCGCAGCGCGTCTAGACTGCCCCACTGTGCCGATCAGCTGATCGTCGGCACAGCGCGACGGCCATTTTGATGTAAATGAAGCGGCGATTATTTAAATCGCTGCTTCATTTTCCTATGTCTAGTAAACTCATCTACATGGCTCCGTCGACGGAGCCATGTAGTCTAGACATACCCTTAGAGTATAGCCATATTATTTTGGATCAGTTCCTGGTTAGCTTTCCTCTTCAGTGCATACTATGGTCCTTCAGTATGAGTTTGGCTTGCTCTTCATATTCTGTGAAAGAATTCTGTAACCATTTCCCCAACAACGGTACCGTTTCAGAAAAACAGTAGAGACAGCAGCCATGCATATCGGGATGCTGCTTGCTTGTCTTCTCGTTCCCTTGACTAACAGGGAGTGAGGGGAAAGTACATAGCTTCTGTGCATGCTTCTCACTCCTGGCTGGTGAAGGGGTGGGGCAGAGGAGAAATTCACGCAATACAATACTTTCCCCTTGCTCCCAAGTAGTCAGGGGAATGGGAAGAAAAGCAAGCCTTGTCCTGGTACACATGGCTGCTGCTCTCACCCCCCACCCTGCTCTCCCGAAACAGTGCCCTTGTTCCCCAATCTCCTAAAGGAAGGTAATTACGGCCTCTCCCCACTCATGAATCCCCAAAGGTCCAGAATCCGAAGCGGATTTGAGCTCCCTTTTGTTCCCATTTATTTGATTTCCTTTAGATAGATTGCTAAAAGTATTGAATGTTTTCTTCAAGTCTCCTTACATTTTGTTATGCTCAGCTTTACTTGGCTTTTAGTAGTGCCCAGCCAGGCCAAGATTTAATCAAATTTGCTACCCAAGCCTGTTACAAAATTCTGGTTTTATCAGAGCTTTTATTGATTTAATCCGGCCTGGTGAGAACACAATCTGTGCATGTTATGCTTTGCCTCATGCTGGTTTTTAGCCCCAATCTTGTTTTTCTCTCATTCAGAATTCTAATCTTTTATTGTGAATCCTTTCTGCATCTATAGCAGGGGCTTAGAGGGAGATGTCAGTATATTGATGGTTCCCTGAAGATTCACAAGGGAAGGACATTGTGACTATGAAGTAAGGAACATTGTGGTTTCAGCTTCTTCTTTTGTATGCTTTGAACTCTCTCCTGCTTTATCAGATTAAGAATCAGATAGCATGAAGATGCTAGACTACATGCAAAGTGTGTGTGTGTGTGTGTGTGTGTGTGTGTATGTAGTGCTTCACACCTGCTGAAGAAACTGTAAATCAGAAGCATCATACTTTGAGGGTGGAGTTCTTAGAGAAGGGTGTGTTTAATTAATTAAACTATCTTGTGGGTCAGCCCTAGTTCTTGGGCCTAGGGAAAAGAAGTAACTGAGAGTCAGGCTTTGTCTCCACTAGCACTTGAGTGACAAAACTTTTGTCATTCACAGGTGCTTAACATTCCCCTCCCACAAAAGACAAACATTTTGCTGTAGAAGTGGGAGCGTAAACAGCACATTGTCAACAGGATTTACCATGACACCACCCCACTCCCACCCTTCATAAGGGGTGGAATGATTTTGTCAGCAAAAGTGGGGACAAACATGTTACATTGCCTGACATTTAGCAACACAGCCATACTGCTAAAACCTGCCTCAGGGCCAAGTGGATATGCCATATAAGCCCTGGGAGGAACCAGTGATGCAGCATGCTGAGGCTCTAGGGCTTGAAACATCCAAAGGATCCAGAGTGGAGTGGCTTGGAGTCCCCTCAGACCAGTCCTAGTGTGTGGCCAGGAGGTCATTAAGATCTGTGAGTCAATGGAATCTACTTGGGGTATGTGAAGCTTTTTAAAGACATGTTTTCTCTTAAACTGAAAGCTGGGAGCTGACATGTTAGTTTGTCTGAGGTAAAGCTGGTTGGCGAGAATGAATTTCAAACAGCCCATGAAAGAGCAGTGTGCAACCCAGTAAGCACTGCTAGGGCTGGCTGGTGATAATCAGAAGAAATTGGAGCTAGTTATCACAACTTCAGAGTAACTGCAGCTGTATCCCCACCTCACCCATGGCCTGATCCAATAGTGCACGGACAGGCCTCATATCATTAGCTGTCTCTGGGCAGGGACCCTTGTCCCACTGCCTTCTGACTCAGGATTTTAAAGGCTGCACAACCCCCTGCCTTATGTTGTGATATCCCCAGAAGTCAGTCCATCTAATGGCCATGCAGTGCTTCCTCTCTGAGGGCTATGAACAATGTATTGCCAATAGTTACCAGTTACCACACATCTCTTCCTCAAGAAGTACATTTATTCTTAAGGTAAAAGCTTGACAGGGAAAGGGTATATAACAATAAAAGTTCTTATGCACACACTAAAAGTTAACCAGTGGTCACCCCTCCATCTTATGGGGTCCTAACAGGCTAAAATTCTTCCACCCTATCCATGAAAACTGAGCCTTTGCTGTGAAGAAACAGTAATATGTTTCTGTAACGGTACTGCTTGTGGTTGCAATATCTCTCATGCTGGTGGCCGGACTGCACTCATACGCTATGAGGCAGGTTAGGCACCTGCTCAAGGCTATGGGGTCCCTTTTCCTCCTAGAATGCAGGCAGGTGACTGCAGGAAATGATGCCACAGATGGTCCAGCAGAGGTAGCAGTGATGGCGAGAGGTCCAAAGCTAGGGAGGCTGCAATGGAGAAGTTTGCTCATGAAGGAGAGACAGGTGAAGCTGGAGCTCAGGTATCAGAGTGAGGATGCATGCCACCATGGCCAGACTCAGTGGCTGAAGTGGCAAACTCGCTGTCTCCGCTCACCAGAGAAACTGTCACTGATGACAGTGTCTGCAGCAAGAGTGTTTCTAGGAGCAGTGAGCGCTGGCACAGCTAGGAGGTGCTGGGAAATAGAACTCCAGCTCCTCCATAGGACTGCTGGGAGGGGCATCCAACCCTCTGCTGCCCTGGATCTCTGAAATGTTTCAAGCTCCTGTAACCTGAACCAAGTGTCCCTGAGCTGAGGGTCCCTAGGCACACTCTCAGGGTACAGACTTTCTCTCTGGAATCCCTGCTGAATGTTGGAACCCTGTGTCCAGTGCCTACCTCTCTCAGCTCCCCTCTGACTCTTCAGACCCCCCCAGGACTTAAATACATCCCTCTGCCAGAACTCCACCCAAGAATAAAGCTCCCGGTTTACAGTTTAACTCTCTGAGGGGCAAGGTGAAAGTATAACACATACTGGTGGACAGACTTTGCACTGACTCTAGCACCATTGTTGTTTACTTAACAGATAAAGCGCAGAGTGTACAAATGCTACAGAAAACAATAAGGCATCCCAATGCAGTGTCTCTCACTAGCTTACCATCCTTTGGGAGATTATTTGTATGCAGGCAAGCAGGCAATGTCCTCTTCTCCCTGGTAATATCCTCCCTCATCTTAATCTGGTGTAAAATGATTCTCTCCCCTCCCCCCCATTCTCTGCTAGAAATCCCATCACAGACTCCTGCTGGGGTTACTTGCATTTTTTGTTGCATCTTTTAGTACATTTCAGACAGGAGGAGAGAATGTCTTCTGCCAAGTAGGGGAAACACATTGTCCCAAGGTGTTTTACTTTGAATAGACAATTACCGAGTGTTGCCCCTATACCATTGTCTCTGGCCTGACGAGATGAAGCATAACCCTACTAACTTGTGGTAGAGCCGAAGCTTTCCCAACACAGTAATTTCATGATTCAATTCTATAAAATCATCCACAGTACAGATGGGGTACAGACAGACGCTCCAAATTGTTACATATACAGTCATCTGCTGGGAACGAACAATGACTAGTTATCAAAGCCTCCATCATTATCCCTGCCAATGCTCTGTAAAGAATGGAAGTCCGGGGGAGGCATAACTGGAAAAAAAGCAGCTGGATACATTTCCAAAGAGAACTCTGGAACTTTTCAAATTGCCCCATCATATGATTAATGTATAATTTTGCTATGCTGGCACTGGTTTGCTGCAACTTTGCCGTGGCGAGGATGGTTTGCTAATTGGGTATCGTCACCACCTGGCCCCAACATGGCAAGTGTGTTGTGAAACTGATTTTTCTTTCCCTTCTGCCCATTAAATATCTGAAGCCCATAACTCTTCTTAATGATGTTGACGTTATTAATATAATAAAAGAAGGGTACATTAGAATATTAGATAGGAATCTGTCAGCTGCATGTCATGTCCAGCCCCTGTCATGTGAGAAAAAAGACCAGTGAATATGAAAAATTTCAGGCATTTAGCATAAGTTTATTTGTATGTGATGTGTAATAACAGAACTGAAAGAAACATTTAAAAAAGGATTATAAAAAAACAACTGTAATAATATGGATACAAATTATGCAGTTGATAATTTAAGATTGATCTCATGGCTTCTATAGCCCAGAAACCATCTCCATAGTCATACATTCCAAAGTCAGAAAGGGCCATTGTGATCATCTAGTCTAAACTCCAGACCTTAGAACTTCCCCAAAATAATTCCCAGTGCATACCTTTTAGAAAAACATCCAGTCTTGATTAAAAACATCATCTGTGATGGAGACTTCACCACAACCCTCAGTAAATTGTTTCAGTGTTTACAGACTCTCGCTGATAAAAATGTAAAAATTTGTGATTCCTGTCAATGTTGTCCCATCTTTTAAAGAAAGCCAATCTGATTAAGTGGGTTCCAGTCCACGAAAGCTTATGCCCAAATAAATTTGTTTGTCTTTAAGGGGCCACAGGACTCCTCGTTGTTTTTAAAGAAAACCAGTGTCTTTTATCTAGTGCTCATAAAAGATGAGGGACTCAAATGAATTCATTCATCACTGAAGTCAGTGGATTTCCATGAGGGATGAATTTACCCTGAGGTGCCTAATTAATTTAAATTTCAATAAAAGAAAAAAGAAAAAAAAAACCAAACTGAGACACAGTCTTTCCCCTAAACAGAAGGATAAAATTAGGATGCCATTTATACAAAGAGTAGATTTTAAATAAAGTTCATTAACAATAGGTGGCCTAACAAAGAAGTAAACACATTTAATCATATGTGCAATCTTAATGCTACTATATAAACACATGGTATAATGTCGGACACCAAATATCAAAACAAGTACATTTTTCTCCTTGTTTTATGAACGTTGATCATGAAGGGAGCAGAATTTGTTAGCTAATATTGCTTAAACATAAGTTTGGTCCCAGGTTCCACATTGTGGGTTGGATCCAAAGACCACTGAAGTCCATGAGATTCTAACCAACACAGGATTCAAAATAGAAATCTAGATTCAAAATAGAAATCAATGTGAACAGTAGCCAGGGCTACACCCTGGCCCCTTTTAGCTATTTAGTGGCCCAGGTCATGCTATTTATCCTTTACCCTCTTTGCTCCCAAAGAGCGTAAGCATCATTAGTATCAAAATTCTGACTACTTCCTATATAGCTATGCCAGTAGGGGAAGAAGGTGTCTCCAGCCTTTTACAACACTTTTTTCTCTATTTATACACCCATATCAGTCAAAATCTAGCGCTGATCCAGGTCAATAAGTGGCATTCCTGTAAAAGCAGGGAATGATTATGGAATCAGTTGTTATGTCTCTATAAAAGAACAATCAATCCAGTTAAATGTTGGTCTGGCACTCAGGATTCAGTATCTCTAGAGGACATTTCTCATCTGTGCATACTTGAGAGTAACCATTCATTCAAATTTAGTAACTTTTCTCTGTAACCAACAGTGACATTTGAATTAGTCATTGTGACTGTGGGTGGCAATTTAAAATTACATGTGTGGGAACATCACTTTTTTTTTTTTTTTTTTGGACCAGAATGTGAAAAGAGTCACATAAAAGTTACAGGGAACAAAAATGATATAGTGTCTCTTCCAACGCCCTTGAAATCAATGGGTATGCTTTCTTGTTATATGTCTACACTGAAATAAAATACCAGTGGCTGGCTCTGGTCTGCTGACTCAGACTTGGGCTGAAGAGCTAAAAAATTGCAATATAGATGCGCAGGCTCAGTCTGGAGCCTGGGATCTGAGACGCCACAGCCTGGTTTTCAGACAGAGCCCTGCAATTTTATAGCCCCTGCAGCCTGAACACCATGAGTCCAAGTCAACTGACCCCAGACCAGCCGCAGGGTTTTTATGGCAGTGTAGACATACCCACGTTGACTTCAAAGGGCTCTCAGGGTATGTCTAGACGACATGCCTCTGCCGGCAGAGGCATGTCGTCTAGACATACCCTAAGACTGCAAGGTTACCCCCATGCTAGTATCAGAATGGATGCACCTTTTCAAAGTAGGCTCCAAATGTCTCAAGTGAAAATGAAGACCTCTGTGTTGAATGATTTGCAGCCAAATCTTCATTATTCTAACATCCTCCCAACTATCGCTTTCTCTTTTTTCCTGAATGGAACCTGCCCTTTACTACTTTTACTGCATTTGGATATTGGATTAGCTCTCTTGGTTTCTACATTATCTTTCCTGACTATTCCCAGTTATGTTTTACTGTTATATCTTTTAAAAATTTTACTGTGTCATTTGACTCTTTATGAAATCATCTTATCTGATACATGCTACATTCCAATTATATCCTCATTTATATTGTTCCTCTGTATTTTGTATTCTGTCTCATCTCCTATAGGTAGAGTGCCCTGTAGAAATATGCTTAGGGTCTCATCTAGATCCTAGTGAAAAGACTCCCATTGACTTCAGTGGAAGTTAGATAGCATCCTTATTGTTGGCCATGGGTTTTGGGTAGGATATTTCACATTCTCTGCCATTGTTTACTCATGAAAACTGCTCTCAAACACATTATTTGGTTTCTTTTTCTGTTTTTCTTTGTGGTGATGGGGCACGGGAATGACAACAGGAAATATATGAATGTATAATATTTGTGTATACATATTTAAAAAGTAACATAGTCATGCTTTTGTAATCCACCAGTATATGGCCACACAGCTTGCACTTGCTAGATTGTGAAATGCAGCACATACTAGCATGATGCACTGTAAGGATATGTATACACTGCAACACTATTTCAGAATAACTAGCACTATTCTGAAATAACTTAGTCCATGTCTATATAGCAGGAGTTATTTCGAAATAGTGTCAAAATACTGTCAAGGGGCTTCTTACTCAAACTCCTGTAACCCTCATTGTATGAGGAATAAGGGAAGTCAGAGGAAGAGTGCTCTATTTCAAAATAAGTGCTGCATAGATGCTCCCTATTTCAAAATAAGCTATTTTGAAATAAGATACGCAATTTGCATTACTTATTTTGAGTTAAGCTGTACAGTGTAGACTAAGGATGTTAAGGACTAGTCGACTAAACAATAAGCAAATGCTTATTGGATAGTCGAGTCGACTAGTTGATTTCCCCCCATCCTTGCTGCTTCTATCAGGTACCTCAAAGTGGCAGCACCGCACAGCTGATCCAGGGCTCAGCTGTGCAGCACTGCCCTTTGAAATGTCTTCTTGGCGTTTCAAAGCAGCGCCACATGGAGCTGGCCCCGGGCTCAACGTGGCACTGCCCCTTTGAAATGCCGCCATGGCATTTCAAAGGGGCAGCACTGCACAGCTGAGCCCAATGCAGCGTGCAGAGCCCAGTGTCAGCTGGGGAGTCCCCAGCTGATCCTGGGTTCTGGGGAAATGCCGCACGGAGCCCAGGATCAGCTGGGGAGTCCCCAGCTGACACCAGGCTCTGTGTGGCATTTCAAAGTGTCAGCACAGCATGGAGCCCGGAGTCAGCAGGGGACTCTGAATCCCCCGCTGACCCTGGGCTCCATGTGGGTGCTTCCACTTTGAAATGAACAAGAGCCCGCACTGGGGACTCTTGTACATTTCAAAGCTAGCACACCCTCATGCAGCCCAGAGTGAGCAGGACTTCCCGCTGGCCCCAGGATGCACACGGAGTCCCACATTCCTCCTTTGAAATGTACAAGAGCCACCGGGGGCTCTTGTACATTTCAAAGGAGGAATGTGGAAGTGCCTATCGACTAGTCTATTAGTTGATGGAAATTCCATTGACTACTCAAGTAGTAAATTACTCAATATTTAACATCCTTAGTGTAGATGTACCCTAACTCTTCCATGTGTATGCTGCTGGTGCAAACTAAGGCTACAACTACACCTCAGCAGAGATCGACGCTCTGAGATCGATCCATAGGCAGTCAATTTCATGGGTCTATCGAAGACCTGTGAAATTGACCACAGATCACTCTCCAGTCAACCCTGTTATTTTACCCCAAATGAGAAGAGTAAGGTAAGTATAAGTGATTTTTCCTTCGACCCCTTGTGGTGTGGGCACCATGGTCACTGGACCTAAGGTACGTTATTCACTTAGCTGAAGTTGTGTATCTAGGTCAACTTTCTGTGATAATGCAGACATAGGCACAAAGGTACTTAGCTCACAGAAATGTAGATTTCTTTCTAACAGGACTAAGTTAATGCAAAGCATGTAACTTTCAATTCATGCCAGAGGGATTACTCCGTTCATAGCCCTGTAGTTTGAATTTCAAGTCCATGTAGGCATAGCTTGTTACGGGTTCCCCCCTCTGTGCCCAATCTGCAAAGAATAGGATTCTGTTACAGCACCAGATACAGAGGCTTTTTAACTCTAAATTGTAGTAGCTCATGGTGTTTGCTCTGGAAGTGACTGGTTTAGTCCTTGATATATCCATCAAGAAACTACAGTTGACCTTATCTTTCTGTCTTAATAGAGGAAAACAATCCCATTCACTTCAAAGAACATTTTGCCTAAGGAATGCAGGATTTGTCCAATGGTGCATCAAACTAAATAATTATCTGTGATCCTGGCCTTGTGGTGTGATCTGTTGCAGTAGGTCTCTGTTTCTATGCTGAGCCTCAGTATGAACATAAAGGCCCACCGGCATTAATCAGCTGGCAGGATTTGTATTTTTAAATCATGAGTTAAAGTTTGAGGTTAGAAATGCATCAGGAAATGTGACCAAAGGAGCTTTTGTCTTTTAAATCACACATGAAAGATCGTTATTTGATATGCCTCCAATGGATGGGCAGATGGTGATGCCTGTTCAGAACCCTGGGAAAGTCAGTATGACTCCACACAAGCCCAGAAGTCCTAGTTTGATAGGTTCATAGATTTTAAAGCCAGAAGTAGGAGCATTAGATCATCTAGTCTGATCTCCTCTATGACACAGGCTATAGAATTTCACCTAGTTACTTCTTTCTGTATTGAGATCACTAACTCGTGTCTAATTAAAACGTATGTTCAAGAAAGGCATCTGATCTTGGTGCTATGTGCAATATGGCAGTTGCATGTTTGGAGCCATTTCTGGTTCTTGGCGGCGAGGGGGGTGGGGGAGATTGATATTCACCCTTGCAAGGTTTTCATTATTTATTACTATTATTATTCAGTATCCTATGCCGGTTCTACACGTGCTTCTCCTTTGCTCTGAACAGATTAATCTCTCTGCTGCCTTTGTTACAACTCTGAATATATATGCAGTGTTGCTCTAGCTGTGTTGGTCCTAGGTTATTAGAGATACCAGATGGGTGAGGTAGTATCTTTTACTGGACCAACTTTTGGTAGGTCAGAGAGACAAACTTTAGAGATTGCATAGTATATTTTCTAGACCACAAGAAGAGCTCTGTGTAATCTCAAAAGCTCATCTCTCTCACCGACAGAAGTTGGTCGGATGAAAGAAGTATTTCCTCACCCGCCTACACAGCTGAATAATTAATTACAGGGATAATTAAATTCATATAGTGTATTAATGTGACAGGAATAATACACATTACCATGAATATAAGTAAATATTTCCCATAAAAACAGTCATACAATTGTATATGTTTGAAACACCCACAGAAAAAGCAGGAGAATGTCTCTTATTTTAGAGAATATCAGACCTTTCTACCCTGAATAAAAGTATGATCGACAGCTAAGAACATAATCTGAACCTGGGAGCTATTTTCTCCCACTGACAATTTTACTTTTAGTCCCCTGATGTGCTTTTCGGGTGGAGTCCTAAAAGAAAATGGGACAGGAGCAAGACAGGTCATTGTTCTTGTAAGAAAAGTTGCTGTCGTCAACCTAACAGGGTCCGACCCTAGGAGACACTTAGCCCCTTCCACTCTTCTAGCAGCCAATGCCTCACTGCAGTTAAAATGATGTTTGGTTGTACCCAAACTCCCCTGTTTGTGTAAAAACTGGTCCACAAGAATCAGAACACTGGGCACAGCATGCAAATACACTGTTGTGTTCACCTGTTGTGTCATGAGAAGGCAGTGTGTGGGCAAGGGACTTGGCAAATACAAATTCAAGTGGTGAGCAGAGGCAGGCTTGCAGCACATAGGCTCCTAGTTAAGCCAATTGGCTACATTATCACACCAGAAACAAAAACAGGAAGTAGGAATTAAGCACAACGAAACCATAGACTCTCATGCCATACCATATTGGAAAGTTTTGTGTCTGAATTATTCACACAAGGTAGGAGCAGACCCACCAACAGAGGTGTGTATGCGACAGGGACAACTGCCCTGGGGCCTGGCAATATAAAAGGGCCTGGATCTCCCGGCCGCCACCCTGAGCCTTTTAAATCACTGTCAGAGTGATCCAGGCAGCAGTGAGGGCTGCTTGTGGGAGGTGCAGCACTCGCTGGGTGGCACTAGCGTGCCCCTTCTGGGGCACTGAACAGAGCTCCCCCTGCACATTGCTCAGGGGCCCAGCAAGGCTATTGGCCCTGCTGTGGAGTGGGTAAGTTACGGGTCCTGGGAATAAAGGGCCTATGTGATGATGAACTGGTGCAATGTCCCCAGGCTTGGAAGTGCCGCAGCTTAGAGCTGCTACGCATAGGTGGACAGACAGGACAAGACGAAGACATTGAACTGACAACATAGTACATAAATAATGTCGCTGCTGACTGATCCTAGCTTTTTTGCCAACCCCTGAGGACTATGTACTCTTCCACAATGGTTCAAATCTCATGCACAATCACTGTGCTATGAAGTAATCCCCCATTTCATCAAGTACCACAGTCTAACATGCACGGTGTATTGTGCTAGTGCACAGAAACTTTAACCTTTGCTAACTTTAACCCCGTGAAACCCACGCGGTGCCTGGGTGTGGTGTATTGTCCCATCTAGTGGCCCTCAGACCACTTACAGAGACAATAATGAGCCTGCTCTATACCCTTAGCTCAGAGCTCAGGCCAAGTCTATACTACAGGGGAAGGTTGACGTAAGGTATGCAATTCCAGCTAAGTGAATAATGTAGCTGGAGTCAACGTACCTTCAGCCAAACTTCAGTTCTGTTCCCACAGTGGGAGTTTGATGGGAGAAATGCTCCTGTTGACTTCCCTTACTCCTCACAACAACAAGAGCCAATGGGGGTACCATCAAATTCGATTTAGCGCATCTTTACTAGACTCACGAAATTGAATGCTGGAAGATCAACTGCCACAGCAGTGATCTTCCCGCAAGTCTAGACATGGCTTCATGTGGTAGAGGTTCACACACGAGAAGGGTGTGTCTAGAGATGTCGACAGAGAGATGTAGGTTAGGCACATCGAAATTGCTAATGAAGCAGGGATTTAAATATCCCGTGCTTCATTAGCATAAATATGGCCGCAGCTTTTTTCGACACTGAGCTTTTAAAAAAAACAAAATGGCAATCTAGACACGGATCTGTTGAAAATAAACCCTTTTTCGACAGATCCTGTAAACCTCATTTTTTGAGGAATACAGGATCTGTCAAAAAAGGGTTTATTTTCGACAGCTTTGTGTCTAGACTGCCGGGATTTTTTGTTTTTCAAAAAAGCTCTGTGTCAAAAAAAGCGGCGGCCATGTTTATGCTAATGAAGCATGGGATATTTAAATCCCTGCTTCATTAGCAATTTCGACATGCTTGATTTGCATCCCCTCTGTCGACAGAGGGATACAGTCCAGACGTAGCCTAAGCTCCAGAGGCCCCAGATTCAATTCTGCCCACGGATGGCGGTGTCTGTCGGTGTTACTTCTGCATGAGGGGCACAGAAAGTGAGTCTGGAAATAGGAATAGCAGAGCTTCCTGCATGCATGGCCTCTCCAAATCCTGCCCTTTGCACCTGGACTTTGCAGCTCAGAGGAGGGCAGGTTTTGCTCTTTAATCCCAATGGGCCAGACTGTGAAGCTTTTACTCATGTTCAGTAGTATCTTCCACCCTGCAAATTACTACTGAAATCAATGGGACTATTCATGGAGCCAGATACAGCACAGTGGGACTCCGAATATCACCATTAGGCCCGATGCATCTGATAAGTATTGCAAGACTGCTCCAGAGCCAAGAGACGAAATACAAAACACTGCAAAGGGAAATAATAAAATGTTGAAAATCAAAGTCAAGACCCTGTTCCTTGAACAAATGATATAGATAAAAACCAGCATATTTTATTTCAGATAATAAATAACCCAATGCCTTCATTAACCTTTATTCTTTTTTATTAGCAGTCTTAGCACCGTGACTCTGAGCTGAGCCCAGCAGGCTGCCTATGCAATGACATTTCAGAGACTGGGAAAAGCAGTACACTCTGTCAGCGTAACACTATCTTGAGTCTTTGTCAGTCACAGTAGGAGGAAAACTGGACAGTGCCTTTTGTCCTTTTGAAAGAAAGCTAAAGGGAGAGAAGGGGAGAGAGAGAGAGAGAGATGCAAGAACTTTATTAACTGGTTGAAAACAGACTGAAAGAATATGTCCGAGATTTAATGGACAATTTTATAAAGGAGGTGGACACATTGGTTCAGGTAAAACAATGCACTGGCTGAGAAAAGGATCTCTATATAATCTAATGTCTAAAATGGGCACTGAAAGTACAGGAAACCGACATTTAAGAGTAGTTGAAATGATGAATCTTTCCCCTTTATAAACAACATAAGAAAGGACTTTGGCCTGTACTGGCCTTTAGATATCCTGCTTATCTACCGAATGGAGGGTACTTACCAGTAAACATACCATAAGAAATATTCCAATCAGTTCTAAATGCAGGCTAATTTACCAGGATTCCAGTATTCAACAGAGCTAAATTGAGACATGATAAAAATAAAAATCCAGGAAAATTAGAATATGTGACCCATTGGAAAAAAAAAAAAGAATTCTTTATAAACTCAGTTCCAGGATTTGGCACTTCTGGGATAAATGTCAAATTTGTATTTCAGTTGCACCTAGAGGCCCTAATTAAAATTGTGGCTCTATTATAACGTACTACATAGACATTTCATAAGAGATCATTCTTGACGCTAGGAGCTTACCATCAATAAAAGACAAAGTGTAGGTGAAAGGAAATATTACTATACCTATTTTATAGATGGTAAGATGAGGCATAGCAAGACTAAAGCAACTTGCTGAGTGTCACACAGGGATGTCAGTTCTCTGAGTTTCAGTCGTTCCTGTTTAATAGAAGGTTTATATGGGGATGTGTTGACAAACAAAGGAAGCGGGCTATTATGACTGGACACCTTTTGCAATAGTTAGTGATGCACATGTATCAAGAGAGTTTATAGTGCTCCTACCAGTACATTACCTTGACTTAGCTCTCTTAATATTTTTTAGCAATTTGCCATTCTGTCATGCAGAGTGGAGCCAAAGCCTGTAGGTCTCTGGAGAAGAGTCAGTTTCTTCATTTGGATCCAATGATCTATTAAAAAGATTCTTTCCCCTGAAGGTACCATTTAAGGTTCACCATGACTGGAAAAAACAAAACAAAAAATACACAAAAAATGAAACTGAATATCTGTTGTGAAGCCACACAATAGAGGACATTACCAAGCAAGATAGGGTGTGCAAAAAATAAAGTATCAACAACCTATGCAGAATGTAGATGGTTTGTATTTGTTCATACAGAAATAGACTTGAAAAACTGAATTTAAAATGTCATTCACTAGCATATCGGAACTGGCAGACTGAGGGAACATATACATCTTAATATAACATATCAAACTCAAGAGCTCTATCTTCAGTGCAAAATAAGTGATTGCTTTTAACAGAATTAATTGTGTTGCATTGCATGTTTTCATTTTAATAAATAGGCCAATAATACGTCTGCTTTCCTCCTTTCTCACAATAGGCATGCTTAAGCAGACACAAGTTATGCTCTGTTCTTTCGATTAGCAAAAGCTGTTGCCTCTAGCATTAATTAATTGCTTTCTTGTAAAGTTGAGAAGAACTGTTTCTTTTATGTAAATATTCTAATTTAGTTACTTCATGTTCTAAGTGATTTTTTTGGCTTGTTTGTCAGAAGGTGCTAAAGAAATTAGATGCTCTCAATCCATTGTGTTTCAGGAATATTTTTGAAGATTTGTTTTTAAGGGCTTCCATATAACTTTAGTTATGTTTACCACCTATATGGAACTATTATATGAATCCCAGTTAAATGAGTCCACTCAGGACAGTGGGGCTGTGTCTACATTGGCACCCTTTTCCGGAAAAGGGATGCTAATGAGACAAGTCGGAATTGCAAATGCCGCGGGGATTTAAATATCCCCCGTGGCATTTGCATGAACATGGCTGCCGCTTTTTTCCGGCTCGGGGCTTTGCCGGAAAAAGCGCCAGTCTAGGCAGGGATCTTGCGGAAAATAAAGCCTTTTCCGGAAGATCCTTTATTCCTGATTTTAAGAGGAATAAGGGATCTTCCGGAAAAGGCTTTATTTTCCGCAAGATCCCTGTCTAGACTGGCGCTTTTTTCCCGCAAAGCCCCGAGACGGAAAAAAGTGGCAGTTATAAATCATAGAAATGCCGCGGGGGATATTTAAATCCCCCGCGGCATTTGCAATTCCGACTTGTCTCATTAGCATCCCTTTTCTGGAAAAGGGTGCCAATGTAGACACAGCCAGCCTGTAATAAAGGAAGGATGGAAAGTTTAGATCAACATTTTTCAAACCTGGGGGCTATCGGATAAGCAACAAAATCTAAATTTATGCATCTAGATAACTGTCTTGATTTTTTCAGAGAGTCATTGACTCCAGTGACTTCCAAATGATGATGATAATAAGGCCATTGAAAAGGCATGTAGATGAGAAGCCCTTAGCTAGGATGGTGGCAAGTAGTATTCAAAGCTTTGAGACAGGGAGAAAGAAGAGTGACATTGTGCTAATATGAGTTGACAGAGCCTGACTGGTTTGTAGTTTTAAGAGATATTCTTAAAATACATTTACATTTAGCACCCAGGGCTTGAAAGAGGATGAAATGAAAATATTCTTAATCCACGTCATTCTGTATTTGATGTAATCTTGGCCTTAAATACTTTCCATGTCTGGCGTCAAACAAATTTAGGATTATGCTAAGCGAGTTGAATCAGAAGAGCAGTCCTACTAAGCCTGCTTGTTTTAAATTATGAGCTATTAAGATCTCTGTTGAAGGAGCAGAGTTAAAATGCCTTTCCCATGTGGCTCTGTTTACCTTGAGATCTGCCACTGTTCTGTGCGTAAACAGGATGGAAATGCAGTAAGGTTACTTGCAGTTCTCTCTAATAAAGGCACCAATGCTCAACAATGATGTATTTGTTCTTCTTGAGAGTTTTTGCATTTCCTCAAGGTGTCCATCTCAGACATCTCCCATTTTCTATAGTCCTTTATCCTTCAGATAGACTTCTCATTAAGATTTCTATAATGATTATTTGTACAGGTTGCACCTCTATAAACTGGGGCTCTCTGGTCTGGCAATATCCATGGTCTGGTAGGATTATGGATGTTCCAGGATTAGAGATTCCTGGTGTACTGCAGGGGGTGGGTGGGTAGGAGTTTAGCATGCTGCAGGGACAGGGGAAGCTGGTGGCTGGCTCAATGTTGGTGGGGGAGGTAGAATCCCAGCATGATGCGGGGGCTGCCCAGAGGGCTGGGAACCAGGAAACTGCCACACTGCAGGGGAGGGGAAATCTGGGAAGCCCAGCACATAACTCAGCTAGGTTGCTGGTGGAGTCAGTGGGGTAGCAGAGCAGGTGATGAGGCTGGCAGATGGGGGTCCAGAAATGACCTCCCTTAGTCTGGAAAAATCTCTCATCCAGGACCAGTCAGGTCCTGAGGGTGCCAGGTCAGGGAAGGCCAACCTGTACCAAGAAGGACTGCAGAACTGGGGAAGAGCAGACTGACCAGTTAGGAGGGTAAGTGATGGTTTCTCCCCTTGCCCTGTCCTTGAGATAGAGAAACACAGCTTTTCTTCATGCTGGGGGGCTCCATTCACAGTGGACGATGCAGTGCGGATGTGTTGACTTAGCACATCTCGCAGCTGCCCAGCATATCCCAGCAGCTGCTTTGCATTTCCCAGACACTAATAACCCCATGCAGGAAGAGCTGTATGACAACCATTTCTTCCATGGCCTGTATAAGGGTCATGATGTACCAGCCAAAAAGGAACTGGTATCACGGGGGTGTCCCAATGGGTCAATAACAATCTTGTCAACAGACTGCCCCCTTAGGCTGCTGGTGTGCTGAGTGCACAGCTTACCAAACGGACTGAGATTGTTTTGTTTACTTGAACTCCCCAGTCAGTCTTCTTATTTTAATGTAGACTGTAAGCTCTTTGGGACAGGGAGATGGGGCATCTTTTTGTTGTGGTTGTACAGCCCCTAGCACATGTGGGGGCCTGGTCCTAGCCTCTGGCTCCTAGACACTATGGTAATGTAAATACAGTAAGTAGTAATATTATGCAGGCAAACCTTAGACTGTGGAATAAACCAACCCCATAGAGAACAGACTGATCTGCGCATGAACAAAGAACTCCAAGTTTAAAGGTGGTACAACACAAAGGCATGTGTGCAAACCACAGAGACTTGAGAAGAATTCAAGCGATCATAGTTAAGAAATGAAGACAGTACTAAAACCTTGATCCAAACCCCAGCAAAGTCAATGGAAATACTCTTATTGACATTAATAGGCTTTGGATCAGGGTAGGAGAAGTCTGGAGATCCTATCAGAGGAAGCAGATAGTATTCCTGAAACTAGCTCAATAACTCATAGAAAATCAACATCATTTAGTAGCAATAGATGTATTGCTGTGGGGTTTATGAAATAATACATAATTGCTCAGAGACCTTGCTCAGTCCTTTTAGACTTTTAGGTCAGAAGAGACTACCATAATTATTTTATCTGACCTCTGTGGAAGGCCAAAAAAATCCTGCAATCCACTCCTGTTATAGACCTATAACCTTTGGATGAGTTATTCAAGCCCTCACATGATGACTTAAAGCAGCCTTTTTTTATTTGTGAATCTCTAAAAAAATGTCAAATGGAGGTTTGGACCCCTTTGGAAATCTAAAGCATAGACTGTGGCCCCCCAAGTCTGCGGATCACAGAGTGAAAACCACTGACTTAACGACTTCAAGTTACAGAGAATCCACCATTTACACTAGTTTAAACCTGTAAGGGTATGTCTACACTAGCTCGGTAGTTCGAGCTAGGTAGGCAAATGAGGGCAACCGGAGTTGCAAATGAAGCCGGGATTTAAATATCCCAGGCTTCATTTGCATCTTCAGGGGGGTCGCCATTTTAAATCTTAGTCGAACTCCGCTGCCACACGCGGCAAGGAGTAGGTAGTTTGAATTAGGATCTCTAATTCGAACTACCGTACTCCTTGCTGCATGTAGCCGCGGGCACGGAGTTCGACTAAGGGGATTTAAAAATGGCGGCCCTCGAAGATAAATGAAGCCCGGGATATTTAAATCCCGGGCTTCATTTGCAACTCCGGTTGCCCTCATTTGCCTACCTAGCTCGAACTACCAAGCTAGTGTAGACATACCCTAAGTGACCTAGGCCTCATGCTTCAAAGGAAGACCCTCCCCTCAGAAAACCCAGGGTCTTTGCCAATCTTACCCAAAGGAAAACTTCATCCTGACCCCAAGCATTTCAGCAAGACCCGCCAACCAGGCACCTGGGAAAGAATTCTCAGTAGTCACTCAAAACCCTCCCCATCTAGTGTCCTGTCACTGGCCATTGGGGATATCTCCTACTAGTAGTCACAGATAAGGTAGAGACCATTTTAGACAGTTTCATCATCCCATCCTCTCCATAAACTTATCTTTTTGCTTCACTCATTGAGGAAGTGGGTTGTGCCCACGAAAGCTCATGATACAATATATATATATATTGTTAGTGTCTAAGGTGCTCCAGAACTACTTGTTGTTTTCTTGAAGCCAGTTTGGTTTTTGCTCCCTTGAAAAGTTGTTCCAGAACTTCACTCCTCTGATGACTAAATACCTTGATCTAATTTCAAACCTAAACTTGTTGATGACCAGCTTATATCCATTTGTTGTGGTGTCCATATTGTTGCTTAACTTAAATAAGTCCTTTCCCTCCCAGGTATTTATCTCTGCTGCGTTTATAGAGAGCAGTCATATCTCCTCATAGCCTTTGTTTGGTTAGGCTCAACAAGTTAAGCTCTTTGAATCTCCTCTCATAAGGTTAGTTTTCCAGTCTTCTGATCACCCTAGTAGCCCTTTTCTGTACCTGTTCCAGTTAAAGTTATTCTTTCTCATACATGGGAAACCAGAACTGGACACTATATTCCAGATAAGGTCTCACCGGTGCCTTGTAAAATGGTACCTACTCGAAATATCTTGCCTGATGCATCCTAAGATTGCGTTAGCCTTATTTTCATGGCCTCTGGTAGCTCATAGTCATCACTTTCTTCTTTTTTTTTTCTTTTATTTAAATGACTATGGAGCCTATTGGTTTTAATTTTCTTTGTGAGGACCAGCTCTGCTTTGCTTTTGATGGTTCTCACTTTTTCCTTACGCTTTCTGACCTCCAAGAAGGAGCATTTCTTGCAGATTCATCTCATCTTCCATTCCTTCTAGGCTTTCCACATTCTCTCAATCACCTCTTTGAGATGCTTGTTCATCCAACTTGCTCTGCAACCCTTCTCTATTAATTTCCCCCCCTTGCTTGGGAAGCAGGATTCAGATAATTTCAAGAATCATTTGGAAAGGGAAATGGTGAGTAATCCCAAGACTTCTCCACATTCAGATCCTGGAGTTCTTCAGACCAGTTCATTTCCCAAACTAATTCCCTTAATTCTTTTAAAGTTTGGCCTTTTGAAATCAAGGGCCCTCATTGCAGATCTATTTTTATTTATTCTTCTATGTAGTTTAAACTTAAACTAGTTTATGATCACTCAAACCAAGGTTGCCCCCTAGAGCCAGTTCTTCTATGAAGTCCTCACTACTCACCAATACCAAATCTAACATGGTATCCCCTCTGGTAGGTTCAATGATCATTTGGTGAAGAAATCCATCAGCTATCACATTCGGGAAATCTAGGCCCTACTATTATTAGCAGTACTTGTCTTCCAATTTATATCTGGGGAGTTAAAGTTTTCCATATTCCTGGCCTAGGGAATATATAGTCTTTCAAGACACAATAAATAAAAACCCTGTTGTATAAACAGAAATCATTTAAATCATTAAGTGGTTATTTAAATAGACAGAAACCTCTGCTGACCTGTTAAAAATGAAGGGAAACTCACAAGGGAAATTCTTGTGTTTTGCAAGCACAAAGAGCAATCGTCGATTTGCAGTCAAAATGACTTTAGTTTTATAATTTTATCTGAAAAGAATAACAAAAGAAGAACGGAATGAAAGTAATATCTCCCGGAGAGAGCTCGGTAAGTGTTCACCCACTGTAGTAGGCTGCATGTGAATCCATCTGACGGTATTTTGGAGTGCGTGGGGGGAGGAGAAGGGGTTCTCTCCATTTAAAGCTGCTGTATGCAGAAAGAAAGTCATAAGGGACTAAAGTTACCGCACACATATGATCCAGTGTATAGAACAAATGCAGTGCACACAATAGACATTCAAACTGCTGATGAGAAAGGCAATATGCAGGATGGGAGAGAAATTTGTCAGCTAATCATTTCCCTTTTGAAATGCTTTTTGACTCAGCGGGCACAGCATGGCATTTTGCTAAACCGGCTTTTTTTTATATTCTCCCCAGAACCTACTAGCTTTTACTATAAACAAGTTTGATGCTAAAATCTGGAAGAAAAGGCGGGTTCATTCCTTTCATTTCTCTTGGTTTCTAGACATGTTCTAAATATTTTATAGCTCTGTTTGAGCAGCCCTTTGGGCTACCTCCAGGCTTAGGTTTGTCTGTAAGAATTCTGCGTACTTCTACACAAGGTAGTTCCTGTAAGAAAAACAATAAGGCCAAAGGTTTTTGTGGGATCTGGTTTCCTAAGAAGAAGATCAATTTGCCCAGCCCCTTGTAATGTGAAAGGCAGAGACCAGCTGCAATAGTTTGGAGAAAGCATCTGTTTATCAATGATAAGTTTTAGTTGTGTGTGGATAAGGAATGTTGTCTTTATTCCTCCTGCAGACTTTTGTGAGAGGTTTGAGGAGTTAAGTCGCATAACTTTGGTTTGCCATTTGTAAATTCTCTCTCAATTGCTCAGTTTGTAGTAAGATTGAGGTGTTACCCATTTTGGTCTCATGTGAGAGAGTCTCAACACTGACAGACTGTGCTGTCTGAACCATCTGCTCTGTCGACAACTCCTGAGAGGACATTACATGGCTGGAGACTTCAGCCTGTTAAGCAGCCAGTGAGGGGGCTGCACTGATTTATTTACCATTTTAAGCAAATAAAACTATTGAGATGGACTAAGGATTAGAAGGACCTCTGGGACGTTTAAAATCTGCCAAAAATGTCATCTGGCACTCAGGTTTGCCATCACGTGACCAACTCTCTTCCCTGCAAATGATGCGTGAATTTCTGCAGTGAACATTATCTTGGTCTCTTTCTCGGAAAAGTTAATAAATCAATAACAATAAAAAGGAATTTTTCTCTGGTGTATCTGCAAACTTGGTTAAAATCCACTGATTTGTTTCATTAAAGATGCATTAAGAAACAAATGATTGACTCTGCAAAGAGAGGTATCAATAGATACAGAAAACTCAGCTCCTGGAAAGCATTCCCTTGAAAAAGTTATAAAATCTTTCTACACAAAATAGGTTTTTATGGAAACCTACCTTCCCTATGTACTGAAAAATAGATCCAGTATTTCAGCATAACAGGATAATAATTATTAGTGGATGTGCATATATGCACACCTTCTGAGGTTGGGATTTTTTCCAAGTATCTAAAATGAGCTAAGTTCTCAAGTTCCAATTGACTTCAAAACACTGACTTTCAAGGAGATTTGTGCCCATAATTCACAGAAGTGTGTTTCAAAATCCCATTGTCAATGCATTATAACCTAACAGGCAATGTAGTTTGCAAAAGGCTAACCTAAAAAACAAAAGTCAGCACTTGTGCTATTTATGTGACAATTGGTGGGTAGGCAAATCCAGTGCTAGCATTTAATTAAGGGTAGTAGGGGAAGGGAAGAGGGCAATGTAATGCTTTTGAATTTCAAATGTGGCAAAATAATCATTTTTGTACATTTGCACTGCAGTAGTTATTTTTAAAAGTATAACCATATACCTGCCCCATATTTATTGCTACTTGTTCCCTTTAGGAATTCCAGTAATTGAGTTTTTCCTGCAATATACACTTTTAATTTTGTGCTAACTCAGAAATAAGTGAATGAGTGACAGAGGAATATGCCTGTGCTCGAAGAATGCAATATTGTTAATTTCCCCAAAGCACCTGTCTACAGAGCTAGGGACAACTAAATAATTAAGATCGAAAGATGGAGAATGCTCACACCTGTTGTAACTAATTTGCCAACTAGTCTTCATTTATGAGAAACTGATTTCTTGGGGAAATGAGCACCCACTCCAAAAGCAGGTTATTTTTCTAGCTTCAATTCACGTATTCAGAAAATAATTTTAATTAGCTCAGTGTACAGTATTTTAGGAGTCCTTGAAATTCAACTGTTCAGAATGTATTCAGTATGGAAATAAAACCATAATATTCAATAAACATTTTACTTATTATGACTTCAAAAACAGTCTTCTCTAAATATTTCCACCCAACAGAAGCACATACAAGAAAATATGTAATTCAAAGCTACTGTTAAAGTTCTATTGTGGCAAATATTTGGGTATAAACAGCTGCTTATACAAATAGTTATAACACTATAAATGCTTATTAATTATCATGAGAGTTCCCATGCATTTTACACTCTTTCTATGGATATATATCTGCTATTGCTAAAATCACTTTGTCCACAATTTCCTGTTCCTTCCCTCGATCTCATGGAATGCAAAAAAGCTATTTAACAGCAATCAAGAACACAACACTACAGTTTAGGACAGGAAGGGAAGAACTAATGCATCATGGGAGTTGCATCACTCTGAGTGCATCATGAAAGAAGTAGTCCAGCAAGAGAGCCTGGCCCATAGGGGACAATAAGGGCATCAGGTTTCCGAATTACAGTTCCCATAAGACAATGAGTCACAATGGGAAACTGCAGTTTAATGTGTTAATGACTCAAAATGAAGAGATTTGGGTCATTTCAACAAACTGAAACCAAAAACATTTGGCTGTCATGTCATCTACATGTTTTACTTCAGTCAAAGTTTCAACGTGAAACTTTTAGCCATTTCATATACATTGTAAAAAATTTTCATAGCGTGGAGAATTTCAACATTTAAACTTTTCTGATCAATTTGGGACAGATATTGAAATGCTGGAATTTCCCACTGGACAACTTTTCCAAATATCACTCAGTTCTATTTCAAATATTTCTGTTTAAGGAGTTGAGCTTGAATGGTGCAGGGTGCCTGCCACTTCCATTGTAGATAGTGGGGGGCCCAATTCAGTGGTATGATAAAGTTGCTTTGCATGGCAACACTGATATTGAAATTGGCCACTGAAGGTTTACCCCTGTAAAGGAAGATCTTTGAGAGTTATGGAGACACAATGGCTTTATCTGCCTTTGGAGACAAGAGTGTCTTTCCCAGCTCATGTAGACATACTCACATTACCAATTATTGAGCTAGTGCGCTGACATTAACAGAGCTGCCTCAGTAGTATAAGCAGTAGTGAGTTGCAGTATGGGCTATATAACCTAAGTATGTACTTAGGAATCAAATGGGTTTGTTCTCTGGGTGACTAGCTCATCCTACCACTTGCCACTGCTTATAGGTGTCTGTGCAAAATGGGACTCACAACCCTAGCTCCGAGGGCAGAAGTAGACAAAGACTGCGGCAGGAGACACAGTCAAGGAGCCTCTGCCCTGGCAGCCCTTGGCTTCAGGAATAACCGAGAGGGTTTTCAACAGTTGGTGTGAGGTAAAGCAGCTTTCAGACTACTCTAAGGCTATGTCTAGACTACAACTTTTTTTCGGGAAAAGCTATGCAAAATGCGCTCTGCAATTTGAGTACCTTTTTCTGCTTTTTTTTTCGGAAGAGGCTTTTCTGAAATTTGGCCCATCTACACTGGGCCAAATTTCGGGAAAAAACTCTTTTTCAGAAGATCCTTCTTCCTCGTGGAATGAGGAAGACAGGCTTCTGAAAGTGTGTGTCTGCTTGTCCTTAAAAAAAAAAAAAAAAAAAAAGCAGAAGAGCAAACGCGTTCCCTGGACACGGCAGAGTTTTTGAGGGATACCAGAGTATAACAGGGCATTTGCCCTGCACTGGCCCTTTAAGGACAAAACCCCAGCCCTGAGTGAGGGGTGAGAGTGAAGCCCCAGCTGAGGCAGTTCAGGCTAATGAGGGCCCAGCTGGGGGCTGTATAAAGAAGGACTCCTGGTGGGAGAGGGAGAACTGACTGCTGCTCTGGAGAGCGAGAGCGAGAGTGAGAGCGAGAGCAAGCAAGCAAGCAAGCAAGCAAGCAAGCAAGCAAGCAGTAGGGACCTGACTGCCAGGGAGGCAGGAGGCTTCCTAGAGGTAGAGCAGTGCTGGGGAAGGAAGGCAGGGCTGGGGAGGCTCTGGCTAACTAAGCTCCCAGGCTGCTTTATTCCATAGCTGTATAATTCATGACAAACTGGAGTTACTGAATTTAAAAAATTCTGCAAGTGTAAAATAAAGATCTAGGCCTTATAGAGGCTTTAGAATCTGAGTAGCAAATACTGTTTAATTAGATTCAGTAACTCTAACTTCCTTACACTACTGCCTCCACATCAGTATTTTTAGTACAGTGATGATTTTCCAATCTGTCTAAGCTGTCATCCAAAACATGGGGAATCTCAGAAATGGTACATTTTGATAGATTTTTGACATTACTGCATATTGTTCTTATAAAATAACATAGGAGGAGATTTTATGGCATTTTTGAAAATATTAAATCTCTAGAGGGGTCAATAGGAGAAGATTTTATGGCATTTTTGAAGATATTAAATCTCTAGAGGGGTCAATAGAGGTGTATTTATTCACTACAAGTTTCTTGGGTTTTATGAGTCTGTTCACCTTCCTCGTTAATACAAACTCTATACTTACTATGGCAACCCCTGTATCAGATGGTGATAGAGTAGAATTCTTGAAATACATCATGGATTTATTCAGTCTTCATAATCAGTCTGTCCATAAATGTCTCAGGAACTTGTCATTAAACTTTGTCCTATAGCAACCCGAGGAGTTGTTTGATCCTTCCTGCTTTGTCAAGCTCTTCTGCAGACATCTGCCTTGTTTCAGTTTTGGATCTATATGCAATATTTTCTCAATCTCCCACTGGGGGAGTGTACAATTCCTGCATGGTCTGGCCCTGCTGAAAGAATAATCTAATGGCATCATTCAATTTCCCACACCCACTGGTAATAGTAGTAATCTTCATTTTAAATGAATGTTGAAGGCCAGCTGAAAGTCAGATGAAAAAAGAAGTAAAATACTGAAGCTCAATAGCATGATACATTTTCCATATTCTCTGGATGCCTGTTAGTTTAGAGAGAGAAAAGCCACAGACTGAGAGCAAAAGTGAAAGTCTTTGATTTTAAGAATCTCAGAGGAATGTCCTGTAAATAAATAATTTAATTATATTTTGTTCTGGCTATCAGAGTCCAGGCTGAGGCAGCATTTTATGGACCTGATTTTCACTGCCTTGTGCAGTCATCCACATCTGTACAATGTGGGTGTGAAATGCAACTAAATAAAAATGAGTAACTTTCTATGCCTGCTTGGCAGACTTGAAAATGCCGACACAAAGTACAGGGCAGGGGAGAATCAGGCCCTGAGTACTAGCACATATTTCAACTGCATTCTCAGTGAACTGGAAGAAGCGACGTGTGCCCAGCTGGAGGTGACATTTTCTGGTTCTGCAAAAATGAGGGTGGAAAGTTAAGTCAAGAGAAAAGCGGTGGGCAATAACAGTCGTCATAATTTGGCTGAACTGGGAGCATCCCAATACATGGTTTATGCAATTCAATACAGAGAAAATGTAAGGTAATGAGGCTGGGGCAAAACACATGAAAATAGAATATGCTCTTTATGAAGGTAATATACTGCAAAACATTGAGCAGAAAGATTGGGAGGTTATGGTGGATAACACTCTCAAACCTTCAGCACAGTGTGTAACAACAGTATAATAAAGATCTCATTTGCATAACTAGGGGTACTGACTGAAAGTCAAAAGGAAGTATTTTGGCAGAAATGGAGGTTGCACATGTATGGTCAGCCAAAATAAATAATAAGAAGAGGGAGGTTTGTGTTACAAAAATGATCTGAGATTTCAAGGGCCTCTTCATTTAAAATGTTAGAGCCTGACTCTCTTCTATGTTGCCTCTGATTTTATACCAGCATGATGCCAGTGTTTGTAGTGGAGTTAGCCCAGCGTCAAATTAGACTAGAGAAACACACCCAACGTTTCCTAACGGAATGTGCCACTCTATAACACACAGGCCCTGTGGCGGGGTGCAGCAACCCTGCACTCAGGGTGGGTGAGGGGAACCCCAGGAGGAGGGACTCCTGGAGGAGGATGCCCGTGGGAGAGCTACCGGAGAAACCGCGTAGGCTCCGTGGGAGGGAGACGCCTGGGCAGGATTAGATGCCGGCGCTGAGCAGGCGGACCAGGCGGTGTGCACTGATGATGTCAGCGCAGTGCGCCTCAACCCGAGGGCACCGGGCAATGATGTCAGGGCTGAGCACGATGGCCAGGCGGCGCCGGAGGATGACGTCACCCGTCGAGACAGCGGGACGTTAAAAAGGAGAGCCAGGACCTCTGAAGAGGAAGAAGAGAAAGGACCTCATGGCAGCCAGGATGGAGGACCAAGGGAGGGAGAGGCTCGCGGCCAAGTGAGGTAACTCGGACTCCCGGGGCTACCAGGGGCTAAAGGACTGAGCTGGCAGGGTAGGAAGCGGCCCAGGGCGGGACTACGGAACCCGAAAGCAGGTGCGTTTAGGGGTTACCACCCCACCCGCTAGCCAGGGAGTAGACTCTCTGTCTTAGGGCCCTGGCTCGGGACTCGGGAGAGTGGGCAGGCCCGAGTCCTCCTATCCCGCTGCCTCCAGTGTCCAAGGGCAAGACCGACCAGTGCGGGAACGCCAGGGCTACCACAGGAGAGGTATGCCGCAGTGACTATATGGAATCTGAGTGAGGGGAGGTACACAATAAAGACAACTAGAGAGAAACGGTCGCGGTGTTCTCAACTTTGTACAGGCCCAGTATGCAGCATCACTGTTTTGACATCATTGATAAAAGACAGGAAAAGGGCCTTGTTAAAATATACAGAATTCTAAAAGTGATTAAGCATCAGATTCATTCTAGGCAGAGTGCTAGTGCAGAGAGTAAGTAGAACTTAGATAATGAATTTCCCCCTTTCTGATCTTGTATCAAATTTAAGAACAAAGAGCATTATCTGCAACATAAGACAGCTTGGCAACAAAAGTAATTGACAGAATTTCCTTTAAAGGAGTCAAATCACAGTTATTGAAAAGAATACAGTCAAACTTCCCCATAATAAGAACCCTTCATCTGATATTTCAGAGTGGTAGCCATATTAGTCTGTTGGAAAAACCAATGAGGAGGGCTGTGACACCTTAAAGATTAACCGATTTATTTGGGCATAAGCTTTTGTGGGCTGGAGTCCACTTCATCAGATACATGAAGTGAAAACTTCAGTTTGGCGGGTATATATGCACATGCAAGGAATGGCGGGTTACGTACATTACTAGGTGGAGGACCACTGGTAACCAGGCCAATTCAGTCAGTGGATGTGGCCCACTCACTCCTGTGCCACCTTTTACCTAGAGCTTTGGCAAAAGTTAGGGTCCTGTGGAAATTCTAGCTTACTCAGGATCCCCACACTACTAAGCAGAGTAGTACCAGAGCCTTTGGTACTACTCATTAGAGGGCAGCAATAGGACTAGCTCCCCTGGGCGAAAGCTGGTTAGCTTGCTATAATCAGGGGAGACCGAATAGCAGGTTTTGAAGTCTGCTGGGAAGCCGACAGACTTGTCGGGCCCCTGGGCAAAGTGGGGGAGCCTGGCTCTGCACTCCCAGAAAGGGAAGGGCCTCAGGCAGAAGGGGCAGGGTTAGGGGAATCCTGCCTCCCGCCCCCCTCTCCTCAGCCAGCCTTTGGTAGCAATTTAAAGGATAGTGGTGGTAGCAGCTGGGAGCCCCAAGACCTTTTGAATCACTGGGCCCCAAGGGCAACTGCTGCCTTTTTCCACCTTCTGTCAGTGGGCCTGAAGTCTGCATTGAGGATCTGCTGACCTAGATTACATGCTTCAAACACAACTGGTCTGACTGACATTTTAGATACTCTTAGGCCATGCTGTTAAAACTGCTAACAAGAGTGAGGGTTTTGTTTATGTGGACACTTCTACACTGAAAATGGAACTGAGACCATAAACTCATTTTTCACGTGGACCACTGTTCAGCTTTCAAAGTGCAAGGCCTTTGGGACACTGGTGATGTGATTAAAATATTACATGTTTAAAAAAAATGATTAAATATTACAAAGTATCTGGTGCAACTTCCACAGGGCAGTGAATTAAAAAGCATAACTTTTTTTAGTGATTAAAAATACTAACGTTCCCCAGCTGTAGAAGTTTTATTTCAGTTTGAATCTTACCATTTAAGGAATCATTTTCTAAAATTGCTTCTTGTACAGTAAAAATGACAATGATTAATTCAGCTGTAGACTAGCCTCATACTGTGCGAGCTACTCAGTGGGCCAAATTACAGAATTGCTATTTAGAAATAATAATACAGTTTAGCTATCCTTTAATAGCTTCAAACTCAGCACAATAGTTCTGAAAACCTTTTAGAGTTTTGACAACGAATTTTGATGTCTCTATTGTTATTGTGTTTAATCATTTTTAAGTCCTGATGTCTGGTTTAATTTCTTTTTGTCTTTCACTGTTGGAAAATTTTAATTTCTGGTTCATGCAACTTAATTTCACAGTTTGAGATTAATTGGAGATTGTTTGGAAAAAATTACTGGAGTTCATCAGGATATCTGGAGTGGAGGATGAATCAACACAATCTCTCTCTCTGAAAGTGTTTCCTGCTGGATGACAGAATGACATCATCACATCATCAGCATCAAGAGGCACCGCTCCCACCAACTAATCTTGTCCCTGCTGTGGCAGGAAAAGTTTGAGGGAGTTTGGGGAGGTGGCAGCAGGAAGCTTCGGCCAGGAGGGGAGCTTGCAAATGGGAGGAGAGCCGTGGACTCCCACTGCAGCCTGCAGGGGAGGGGGAAGGAGCAAGGGAGGGGATTGTTGTCCTGAGAAAGCTGAATGGCTGCGGAGCCAGAGTGTGCCTGAGTCACTGTGTTCTGCATGGGGCTGGAGCTGTCGCCGAGCGCGGAGTCACAGCCCTGGAATGCCATGAATGTGGAGTGGCAGCTACTCCTGTGGGGCCCAGAGAGGTTGGGGACTTGGCATGGACTTTTTTTGTTTTGTTTTGTTCTTTGCACAAGAGGAGGACTGAAGCTCTCCCTGGGAAGGAGGGGAGGGCGCCTGCCGAATCCCTCCTGCTGTCAAGTTCAGGGTGGCGAGGCCATGGGACAGGGGTTTTGAGGATTTCACCTTGGATGCTGCCCCCCAGCCTGCAGTCCTGCCGCGCCCTCTTGGCTGTGCGACCGCCTCATGAGTCCATGTAGACAGGCCTAGAGTGTGGGGGCAGGGAGTGAGGGGTGGTTGGAGGGGCTGAAGAGGCAAGGCAAGGCCGATATTCCTGCTGGGCGACAGAATGACGTCATCACATCAACAGGCGCTCTCAGCGAAGCGAAAGTGGCCAGAAAGAGGGGGTTTTGCAAGCGTAGTGGCTGGGGAGGGGTTTGGTACGCATAGAATCGGGGGCGGGGGGGAGAAGGCGGTTGGAGCATAGTGAGCAGGGGCCGCAGCCCACTAGTATTTGCAAAACAGGATTTTTTTTCTCCTTAGCTTAATAAGGAAAATAATAATGTGGCTCTAAACTTTCCCGCTTCAAAGTGCCACTATAATCAGATAATTGGCTGTATAAATGCATTTCTATGAGTTCTTTATTTAATCTACCAAACCATTAACTATGGTGGCTGGATCTTTGTTGCCAAAACTATGGCATGTCAGCCTCACAACTCCAAGAAATGAAACTCTCTGTTTCCCTCCATAGGAGAAATAGGCAAATCTAGCTGCTGGCAGGCTTCATTTATGCAATTTGGAATTCTGCTTGCCAAGAGTTCTATTGAGCATTTTGTCTTGCATTATTTGTAGCGTTTGGGTTCTGTTTCTGGAAATGCTATTAAATGGCATATCTTACTATATATTTTAGAAATGTCCATCGGTCTATCTGTCCATCTATGACTCTGTTTGTTCAAGAACTCCTCCTCAATGGTAAGAGGTAGGACCACCAAATTTGATATGCAGCTGCTCCTTATCATAACTTAAAGCAAGGTCAGGGTGTGGTTGTGCCAGGACAATGGGATGTGTGTGGAATTCCATTTTATGAGCAACATTTGAAAGGAAGAGGTCTGGTAGGAGGGCTTATGCTGCAGAATGACCACAGGGGGCAGCAAGGAGCCAGAGATGGGGGCAGGGACAGCTATAACCTCATTGAGCCAGCAGGGGTGAAGAAAGGGACTGCTATTTACTCTATTTTAGAGAGTTTGTGAGTCCGTGTCTCTCTGTCCCCCCTCCTCCAGCTGTGCCTGCTACAGCTGATCACCTGTCCCCAACATGCTGTGGTGAGAGAAGGTTGGAGTTGTCCGCTCTCCCTGGGGCAGCCTTCATACTGAACCCTTCATTCTCATTCCCAACCCCACCCCAGAGCAATAATTTAAATGAAGAAAAACAAAACTTATTTGAATTAAGGACCTGAGCAATGCCAGCTAAGTCTTCTAGTGTAAATGTATTTATAGGAGCATGAAGAAATAGTGAAAGGTTGGGCCTGCGGGAAGTGGGTTGCCCACAGTTGTGAAGTAGTACAGTCTGGATGGGAAGGGAATTAAAATTCAACAAGAGGATTTGAGGGGCGATATTGGGAAGCAATTAGGAGCTTTATCCAGGGGGTTCCACTTTGCACTTGGTTTCTCACCTAGAGCTTCTGAATCCTGCCCAGAGATGACTGTCAGACTAGATGAGCATGGAGTAAGCCAGACGGCTGCTGCTGGTGGTGAGAATCTTGTGGGACCAGATGAGACAGGTGATTGGAGACCTGATCTACCAGGACATTAGGGTAGTGGCAGAGAGAACTTTGTGAGTCTAGACTAAGCAGCAGCTGAGCTGGTGGAGCTGACTTCACAGAACTGGACCAGGAGGAAGACGCAGGTCTGAACAGGACCTCACTATTGAAGTTGTGCTGGACTGGAGGTAATAGGTGAAGGAGACGCACCCGTTGACACTCACTTGATAAACACTGAGTCTGTTTGCATTTGGGTGTGAGATTTAGGTCAGTGAAGTTTATCTTGTGAGTAAGAACTCGGAGCCTCAACATGTCAGGTAATTAATAATTGGGACTGTGGGGCTGGTCTTTCCTTCTAATACACTGTCAGGGTTTTGTTCCTTTACTTGCATGTAAATTAAGGCTATTGTTTTCTGCCAAAGAATATGGAACTTATAGTTCCTATTTCCTGTGTGTGAGGTGTCCAGTGTACCTCAGCCCCTTCCTATCAGACACAATCTACCCAAAGCACTAGGAAATAGGTGCAATGAAAGCTGGCCTGGCCATTCTCTACCCACGGTATCTGGACACTATCCTTTTAATTTCCTGTGTCAGGAATCAGGGCCTGCAGCAGAGCCAGTCTCTGAGCAAGCTTACAAGTGCAGCTGGCCTATAATAGGTTCCCTGACAGGCTACACTACCTGATTGATTGGAAGTTTCACCAGACTGCTTCTTAAGCACAGAAGAAACAGCAGTTCAGTGGCAGCTGAAAGCATTCACTGATGGCTGTAATAGTGTCTGCCTTGGTCCATACCACATAACCAGGCTTAATCCTCACTCTGATTCCTGACTGGTCCTGACCTCACTCTGATTCTGACCATTGGCTCCGGCATCTGGTCCTTGACACCAGCTCTGTCCTGGGCTCTGATTCCTGACTTCTGGGACAGTGACCAAAACCCTGAGGGGAGTGGGGAAGTCGGATACAGGGAAGAAATGCAAAGAGGAACGAGCAACAAAGGAGAACCCTGAAGGGAGTGGGGAAGTCGGATACCGGGAAGAAATGAAAAGAGGAACGAGCAACAAAGGATTCAAATGGAGAGGGTAGGGCGATCAACTAGTTATCTAAGGTGTTTGTACACCAATGCGAGAAGCCTGGGGAACAAACAGGAAGAATTGGAGGCCCTGGCCCAGTCCAAGAACTACGATTTGATTGGGATAACAGAGACTTGGTGGGATGACTTGCATGACTGGAGCGCTGTCATGGAAGGGTATACACTGTTCAGGAAGAACAGGCGGGGGAGAAATGAGGAGGAGTTACACTGTATGTAAGAGAGCACTATGATTGCTTACAGCTCCAGTATATAGAGGGAGAAATGCCTATTGAGAGTCTATGGATCAAGTTTAGAGGTGTAAGCAACAGCAGTGATGTTGTGGTTGGTGTCTGCTACAGGCCGCCGAATCAGGTGGATGAGGTAGATAAGGCTTTCTTTGGACAACTGAGAGAAGTTTCCAGATCGCAGGCCCTGGTTCTCATGGGGGACTTTAATCACCCTGACAACTGTTGGGAGACCAATACGCAGTACACAGACAATCCAGGAAGTTTTTGGAGAATGTTGGGGATAACTTCTTGGTACAAGTGCTGAAGGATCCGACCGGGGCCATGCGCAGCTTGACCTGCTCCTCACAAACAGGGAGGAACTAATAGGGGAAGTAGAGATGGGTGACAACCTGGGAAGCAGTGATCATGAGATGGTAGATTTCAGGATCCTGACCAAAGGAAGAAAAGAGAGTAGTAAAATACACACTTTGGACTTCAGAAAAGCAGACTTCGTCTCCCTCAGAGACCTGATGGGCAGAATCCCCTGGGATGCTAACATGAAGGGGAGAGGAGCCCAGGAGAGCTGGCAGTATTTTAAAGAAGCCTTATTGAAGGCACAGAAAGAAACGATTCCAATGCGTAGCAAGAGAAGCAAATAGGGTAGGAGACCAGATTGGCTTACTGGGGAAATCCTTGGTGAACTTAAGCACAAAAAGGGAGCTTACAAAAAGTGGAAACTTGGACAGATGACTAAGGAGGAGTATAAATGTATAGTTCGAGAATGCCGGGGGGTTATCAGGAAGGCGAAAGCGCAATTGGAATTGCGATTTGCAAGGGATGTGAAGGATAACAAAGGTTTCTACAGGCATGTTAGCAAGAAGAAGGTGATCAGAGAGGGTGTGGGACCCCTACTGGATGAGGGCAGTAACCTAGTGACACATGATGTGGGGAAAGCTGAAGTACTTAATGCCTTCTTTGCTTCTGTCCTCACAGACAAGGTCAGCTCCCAGACTAATGCACTACGTGACGCAATATGGGATGATGGTGGACAGCCCTTTGCGGGGAAAGAACAGGTTAGGAACTATTTAAAAAAGCTAAAGGTACATAAATCCATGGGTCCGGACTTAATACACCCATGAGTACTGAGGGAGTTGGCAAATGTCATTGAGGAGCCTTTGGCCATTATCTTTGAAAAGTCGTGGAGATCGGGAGAGATCCCGGATGATTGGAAAAAGGCAAATGTAGTGCCCATCTTTAAGAAAGGGAAGAAGGACGATCCAGGGAACTATAGGCCGGTCAGTCTTATCTCAGCCCCTGGAAAAATCATAGAATCATAGAATACTAGGACTGGAAGGGACCTCGAGAGGTCATCGAGTCCAGTCCCCTGACCTCATGGCAGGACCAAATACTGTCTAGACCATCCCTGATAGACATTTATCTAACCTACTCTTAAATATCTCCAGAGATGGGGATTCCACAGCCTCCCTGGGCAATTTATTCCAGTGTTTAACTACCCTGACAGTTAGGAACTTTTTCCTAATGTCCAACCTAATCCTCCCTTGCTGCAGTTTAGGCCCATTGCTTCTTGTTCTATCCTCAGAGTCCAAGATGAACAAGTTTTCTCCCTCCTCCTTATGACACCCTTTTAGATACCTGAAAACGGCTATCATGTCTCCCCTCAATCTTCTCTTTTCTAAACTAAACAAACCCAATTCTTTCAGCCTTCCTTCATAGGTCATGTTCTCTAGACCTTTAATCATTCTTGTTGCTCTTCTCTGGACCCTCTCCAATTTCTCCACATCTTTCCTGAAATGCAGTGCCCAGAACTGGACACAATACTCCAACTGAGGCCTAACCAGCGCAGAGTAGAGCGGAAGAATGACTTCTCATGTCTTGCTCACAATACACCTGTTAATGCATCCCAGAATCATGTTTGCTTTTTTTGCAACAGCATCGCACTGCTGACTCATATTCAGCTTGTGGTCCACCTGTAAATGTCTGTGGGCGCTTATTGTATGTTATATGCCCATATGTGTGTAAATCCCCACACAAACTGTTGGAGTTTGATACATAACAGTTTCCAAATAGAGGAATACATATGCAAGGAATTAATTGTATTATGCAAAATAAAATCTGCCATCTTTGCAATGCAAGATTGACTGTCGATTGATAGGTAAAGACTGGTGCAACCGGCCATGTGGACAAAAAGGGGAGAATCTTGGAAAGAAGGGGAATTCTGCATCTCAGATTAGTTCCTGACTTGGAAAAATCTCTGGGTTTTGTCCCTTCAAGAGTAGTATTTCAGTTTTAAACAAGATTCATTGAAGAGCTGAAATATGATGAAAGAATACATCTTTATGGACTATTTCTCAAAGTGAACATTAGTTTTTCAAAATTTCAGTTAATCTCTAAGGTGGTACAGGACTATTTGTTTTCATTTGTTTTTCAAGTTTTTTTTTTAACTTTTCCTGAATTGTATTCAGTTCCTATGTCACTGTGCTATCATGAATCAATTTAATTTATTTTTTGCTACTCTACTTTCATTTCTCTTTATAAAATTATGGATTTCACCCCAACTTGTTGAGTGCAAATGTGGTTCTGGAGATATTGTTCTGAATGATGTAATCAGTTATACACAATATTCATTGCTGTGTACCACTAAAAGTAATGTGAGAGAGAATTCAGATCTACAGATGCTGCTGAAGGGAATCCTGAAGCCATTTCTGAGGTCTCCCCATAATCACTGGATACTCTGCCTCCTCTTCCTCTAACCCATAGTCACCAAAATGGTAACAATTGGCTACTCCTTTATTATTGTTGTTCTGTTATTCTGATTGATGCACAGCATTTTTAGTTTCCCAGCATACACTTTATCCCTTCTAGTCTTCAAAATCAGTGGCTTAAAATTAGATAATTCAAGATACAGGAACATTGGCTAAATGGACATCAACTTTTTTTTACCTTAATAATCAGTTTCACTCCAGGACACTGGATCACTAGCTTGATTAAACTCATGATGATTTTTTTTTTCTTTTCCCACTTTGCACTTAACTGTAAAAAAGGGCATGGGGGAGCTGCTAAATTATTTATCTTTTTTGGGGGGATATTAATCAGTGCCTATACTCCACACAGATGATACCAGGCCTCTGCTGAGGTCTGATGTGCAGCGTATTTGATTCCCTGACTGATACTGGCAGATGTGTTTGAAGACTGATTCTACAAAACCCATGTAAGACTCTATATCTTTGCAACAGTTGATAAGGAATAAAAGATGAACTTTAGGAGTGGGCGAGCAAGCTAGCACAGCTCTTTTCTTATGATGGTAAAACAGACCAGTCCAAAATAGGAAATACAACAATACTAGCAAGGACTTGAGTAAGATTCTGTCCTTCAGATAAAACTGTACCAAACTCCTAATATGGAGTAGCAGAATGATGTTAGAAAACCATCTCAGGTGTTAAAAGTAGATCTGGTCAGAAAATAGGCTCATTATTCCATGGAAATTTTTGGTTTGTCTCTCAAAAAATCAAAACCTGTGAAAACATTGGCTGAAATGCTAATATAGTGCCTCATGGGAAATGTGATTATGCTCCTAGTCTCCTTTATTGGCTGGGCTTCTAATCATCCTACATTTCCTATGATACACCACAGTATCGTCTCTAGTTAATCATGGTGCATCATGGGGGTCATCGGACATGGTACATCTTGGGAGATAAAAGCCAGCTGGACCCAGCCCGAAGAAGAGAATGGGGCCCAAAGCTCCCAAGTGAAAACTCCCATGAGACATCACAATGGCATTTCCAAATCAAAATGTTTTGGTTTTAGGGTGCTCACTTTTTCAACAAGTCAAAATTTTCCACAGAAAGCACGCACTTTCAATGGCAAACCTTGTTTGTTTAAAACCCAAGTTCAGATGGAACATTTTTGACCAAATTTAATTGAAAGGTTATTAGAATCACTGTTATGTTGATTTTCATTCAGAAGTAATAATGGTAATTGCACAGAGAAGGAATTTAAGAGAAGGGAGGTGTTTGAGACACTTGAGAGTGTGATTCAGTTCTAAGTTCTGCCATAAACTTTTATTTGGATTTATGTTAACCAAAGTAATGAATGGATATTCTCATTTAAATAACAAAATTTATTGCATTAGTTCAGCATGTTACCACTACCAGAAAACTGTTTACAGGAGCATGAAAGATAGCTCAAATTAAAAATGCATGCCTACAGCAATTATCTCTAGCTGTCTTTCAGATAGCATATGACAGCTTCTCAGACAGGAGATGGAAGCAGAGATGGAAACTTCCTGAGTTTATAACATATGAGGTAAAGTTGACCATGTTTCCAATATTTATTTGAAAAAAACAACATAGTTCAGTAAACTACGATTAGGATTACAGATTTCTTAAGAATCCATCAACTCATGAATAGAAGTGATGAACATTTTCCAATGGCAAAATACTTTGTCAGAAAATTCCCTATTTGTCAAAACTGTAACAGTTTCTCAGCATAGAAAAATTTTGATGAATCTCCTAATTAGAAAATCTTTTGAAATTGATTAAATATCCCATTTTGATATTTTCAAAATGAAAATACAAAAGGATTTGTTGGCTCAATTTCAGTTAATTGATACTAGAGTGTGGTTTTTTTTGTTTGTTTGTTTTCAATGGACAAAATTGAAACAAAATGAAAATTTGTTCATCTGATCCTGAAATTTTCTGGCTCATCAACTTTGCCAAACTTTTGAGATTTCAAATATTCATTTCCATTCAAGATGGGAAAAAATCGCAATCTCAAAAACTCTTAAAAAGGGAAAATTGTTTGATCCAGCTCTACTGATAAATTTCAAGAAGACTTAAATTTCAATCATACATTGGGTAGTGCATTTGCCAAAAAGGAAAAAAAAAAAAAGGAAGTGGAATACTGTCAGGCAGAACCAAATCTAGGACCTCTGGAGCTTAGAACACGAGCCTCTACAGCTCTTTTGGAAAAAGGTGTGTGTGGATGGGGAAGAGGGAGTTCTTTTGAAAGAAGAGGAAAGAGGAAAAAGCACAGGTGCCCTGGTGGCTACTCCATAGCAATCACAACTTAAATGCAAGATAGCGTCCATTCAGTGCGGATGCTATCTTTCGAAAAAGCAGATCGCTTTTTCAATGCACTTTTGCTGTGTGGACTCTCTCTTTCAGAAGTTTTTTTGGAAGATCTCTTCTGGAAAAGCCTCTTCCAAAAGAAGCCTGCAGTCTAGACGTAGCCTAATGCTCTGCAGCCACAGCACCTCATCACAGCTCTCAATGGCTGTGGTTTGCTGTGGCTACATAGCTTTAGAGTAAACAAAGCATCGTGGGCCTGCCAGGAGCTTTCCATGGTGGGTCCATGATGCAAATTTGAAAATCCCTGCTCTAAGTGCCACTACATGGGGCAGTAAACCACACCAACTAGCTAAGTTCCCTCTAAGGTACACACCTGCACAGGTGTTCACCAACAGTTTGAGTCCTGCCCACCTCAGCAGGGACACGCAGTGGCTTCCCCACACAAGAAGCAACTAGGTAGCCACCACACGACCCTGTCCCTAACTTCGGCCCCTCCCCAGGGCTGGAGATACAGCCAGGGTGGGCCATGTGGTGAGTGGTGGCAGCTCCGGTGGGCAGGACCGGGGCCAGAGCCGCTGCATGGTCGCTGGCAGTGGCAGCTTTGGTGGCCGGGGCTTGGGCTGGAGCCACCGCGTGGCGATGACAGCCAGGACCAGAGCCAGAGCCACCACATGGCAGGTGGCAGCAGCAGCTCTGGCAGTCTTTTGTTAGTAACTGGTGGGTGTCATGGTAGAACAACAACAACAAGCATACATGATGGCAATATTGGTGCATAAGACAAACTCACTCTGCTCATGGATGGAAAACTTTACTGAGAACACTGCCCACAAGGTGTGTGGGTTATACAAGCACCTTGCCACTAACTGATTTTGGGACCAGTTTTGGGACCGGTTCTGTTCAATTTCTTCATCAATGATTTAGAAGATGGCATAGAGAGTTTCCTTATTAAGTTTGCAGATGATACCAAGCTGGGAGGAGTTGCAAGAGTTTTGCAGGATAGAGTCATAATTCAAAATGGTCTGGACAAACTGGAGAAAATAGGTAAATAGGATGAAGTTTAATAAGGACAAATGCAAAGTACTCCACATAGGAAGGAACAATCCATTTCACACATACAGAATGGGAAGCAACTGTCTAGGAAGGAGTACTGCAGAAAGAGATCTAGAGGTCATCGTGGACCGAGTTACATATGAGTCAAGAGTGTGACACTGTTGCAAAAAAAGCAAATATGATTCTGGGATGCATTAACAGGAGTGTTGTGAGCAAGACATGAGAAGTCATTCTTCTGCTCTACTCTGCACTGATTAGGCCTCAGTTGGAGTATTGTGTCCTGTTCTGGGCACCACTTTTCAAGAAAGATGTGGAGAAATTGGGGAAGGTTCAGAGAACAACAAAAATGACTAACGTTCTAGAAAACATGAGCTATGAAGGAAGGCTGAAGGACTTGGAATTGTTTGGTTTGGTAAAGAGAAGACTGAGAGGGAACATGATAGCAGTTTAAGTATCTAAAAGAGTGTTACAAGCAGGAGGGAGGGAAATTGTTCTCCTTGGCCTCTGAGCTTAGGGCAAGAAGCAATGGACTTAAACTGAAGCAAGGGTGGTTTAGGTTGGACATTAGGAAAAACTTTCTAACTGTCAGGGTGGTTAAACACTGGGGCTGCGTCTAGACTGGCATGATTTTCCGCAAATGCTTTTAACGGAAAAGTTTTTCCGTTAAAAGCATTTGCCGAAAAAAAGAGCGTCTAGATTGGCACGGATGCTTTTGCGCAAAAGCACTTTTTGTGGAAAAGCATCCATGCCAATCTAGACGTGGTTTTGCGCAAGAAAGCCCCGATCGCCATTTTCGCCATCGGGGCTTTTTTGCGCAAAACAGTTTTTACCTGTCTACTTACCTGTCTACACTGGCCCTCTTGTGCAAATACATTTGCGCAAGAGGGCTTATCCCTGAGCGGGACCATCATAGTATTTGCTCAAGAACACTGACAATCTTACATTAGATCGTCAGTGTTCGTGCGCAAATTCAAGCGGCCAGTGTAGACAGCTGGCAAGTTTTTACGCAAAAACTTGCCAGTCTAGATGCAGCCTGGAATAAATAGCCTAGGAAGGTTATGGAATCTCCATCACTGGAGATATTTAAGAGCAGACAGACATCTATCAGGGATGATCTAGACGGTGCAGGGGACTTGACTTAATGATCTCGCAAGGACCCTTCCAGTTCTAGGATTCTATGATTATTTGAGAAAGTATTTTTAAATTGAAATATTTCAATAATTAAGTAATAGTTTGTTAGGAATAATTAAGAAAGGGATAGAGAATAAGACAGAAAATATTTTAATGCCTCTATATAAAACCATGGTACGCCCCCATCTTGAATACTGCATACAGATGTGGTTGCCTCATCTCAAAAAAGATATATTGGCATTGGAAAAGGTTCAGAAAAGGTCAACAAAAATGATTCAGGGTTTGGAATGGGTCCCATATGAAGAGAGATTAAAAAGACTTGAACTTTTCTGCTTAGAAAAGAGGAGACTAAGGGGGGATATGATAGAGGTCTATACAATCATGACTGGTGTGGAAAAAGTGAATATGGAAAAGTTTTTTACATATTCCCACAATATAAGAGCTAGGGGGTCACCAAATGAAATTAATAGGCAGTAGGTTTAAAACAAACAGAAGGAAGTTTTTCTTCACTCAGAGCACAGTCAACCTGTGGAACTCCTTGCCAGAGGTTGTGGTGAAGGCTTGGACTTTAACAGGGTTCAAAAAAGAGCTAGATAGATTCATGGAGGTTAGGCCCATCAATGGCTATTAGCCAGGATGGGTAGGAATGGTGTCCCTAGCTTCTGTTTCTCCGGAGGTGGGTGACAGGGAAGGGATCACATGAGGATTACGTGTTGTATCCCCTCCCTCTGGGGCACCTGGTATTGGCCACTGTCAGCAGACAGGATACTGGGCTGGATGGACCATTGGTCTGACCCAGTATGGCTGTTCTTATGTTCTTATGTTTAAATTTTTGCATTTTGGTACGAAATTGTCACAGTCAGTCCTGTAACATCAGATTGGTAAAATGCTTTATTGGCAAATTGAAATAGTATAAACCGCTATGTACTATACTGTAACTACCCCAATTTTCTTTCAAACTAGTTTTAGTTAGATATATCTTCTCTGGATGTAAGGTATTACTGGATTCCAACTCCACTGAAGAGAATTAAAGAAATTTTAAAGAATTTTTTAGAGAATATCTTACTCTATTTGAAATTTCTAAAATATGGGCTAAATTTTCTAGTGGTTTATCCCTATGCTATGTGTGTTACATCATGGTAATCTGCATATGAGTCTGTGACAGTCCCAAGTAAAGGGGGCTTTGTTCTTCAGATCAAACTGTAGCACTTCATACTTTTGTCTCTGGAGGTCCTCAGTTCAGTCCTCAATGTGCTGGCCAAAACTGGCACTCATCACGGTGACATCTGAAGTTAGAAATGGAGAGGTAGAATGCAGAGTTTTCCTATATTAAAAATACAGGCCCAAAATATAGCTGGCATAAATTTCTAAAGCTGCCATGTATTAATGTCAATTGACACATAAGGGGAACTGACTGAAAGGCTATATATTCTGGGTAGATTCTCAAGACACCAGATAACTTAGCTCAATTCGTTTTATTAATCAAGGATAAATCAGCACAGAGAGTTCATATATGATCAGCAGTTTAGTCTGTCCTAAAGTGTAATCTAAATTGTGATCTTAATTTGACTTATATTCATAGTCCACTTGTGTATGACAAATAGACATTTAATATACTCGTTATGTTGTTTCGTATTTTTCAGGGTAGAAAGTTATCAGTATTAATTGTATACAGTAACATTCTGGATGTTAGAAAACTCAGACCACAAGTAGCATTAGACAATACAGACCTGAATTCTTTTGTACTAATGGTACCTAAACATGATTTATATAAAACATTCCTTAACAGAACATAGATCTTAGGTTAGATTCTGCACATACCAAGGACAAAGTTTAGAAAATTATAACTGGCTTGGCCTCAATACAAAACATCGGGAAATATGAGACACTCGCTAACACAATGAAATAATCAGTATTGCTGTCAGCAACAGGGACCTGTGCAGGAGAGTTGGTATTAGAGGCGGTAGGAGAGAATAGCACGCCTCGGATGCTTTCCCCATGCTGTAACCTAGATACGTTGTCCTTGGCAGGGCCATCCTTAGAATTTATGGGGCCCTATGCACTTCCAGCCATGTGACTTTTTTCCACCCCCAGCCCAGGGCCCCCTGTGCTTTCCCTTCCAAAGGGTTGTTACCTGGGAGAGTCCAGCAGGGAATAGGTTAAATGCCTCAACTGGCTGCATTGGAGGCTGCTCCTTGGCTCTGCAGCTTACTGGAAATCAGAGTGCTCCAGCTTCTATGACCTGTATTATAGAGAAATCAAGACTAGAGGGTCCCATTGGTTCCCTTCTGGCTTTGGAATCTAGAGACGACAACTCCCATGAGTCACTATGGCAGCATATCCAAATTAAGATATGTTTTGGTGTTTGGACTAAATATTTTGGCAATTTGGTTTTTAGTGAAAAAAGCTAAAATTTTCATGGAAAGTAGACACTTTCTGTGTTTGTTTATTATTGCAAAATAGGCCAGTCAAAAATAATTTCCCACCACAAATATTTTAAAAGAAAATTTTCAACTAGCACTCCTGCCTCTTCAACAGGCTATGTGTATGCTGCAGCTGGAAGTTTCATATAGACATGCACACAATAATTTTGATTGCACTAAAAAAAAGGAGTTCATGGGCTAGCCACCAACACAATCTGGTTAGTGACCTTCAGTAAGAATTCCTACAAAATTACACCTCCAGCTGTGGTATGGACATACCCACAGATATTTCTCTAGCCCTCTGTTACCCAGACATTGATTATAAGTACTGTAGAAAGACCTTGCTCTCTGTAGAAGGGTAAATTTCACTCCAAATTAATAAAATTTTAGTATTTTACCTATTGTGTAAACTACCAAATAATTACAATCTTCTGTCTCATGAACCTGGGAAAGCGACAAAACCAAATAATGGGAAAGAGATTATCCACTGAATGAGTCCATGTACACATCCTGCAGCTCTGACACACCAGTGCAATGTTAACTTAGATTTAATTAATACATACAAATGCTTGCCTCTCTCTCAGGGAACCTTGGAGAATGTTATTGGTGGTCTAAAAATAGATATAGGTTCAGAACACCATTATTGTGAAGAATTTAATTGATCTAACCTGTGAAGTAACAAAAAAAGTCATTGTAAAATATAAGAACGAAAGGTTCTCTTTCCAAATGTAATTATAGATATTTATGAGTGTAGCAAATGGTTGCGAAGATAGCACCTGAAATATCACTGTCTGTGTATATGCAACACATGGCAGTTATCAAACTTATAATTAATTTACTTGATAAATGCTTACTAAAAAGGAAATGCACCTGATAAATTTTGCAAAGAAAGCTGAACAGTCTTATCAGACATCCTCATACAACATGCCTTATTTAAATATGTAAATAAAGGTATTCTTACAGTTTAGTATAGAGTCTAATTCTGCAGATATTGGGGCAGAACCTCATGCTTGCCAAAGCACTGCTCAGCACAGCTCAGGTGGGTGGGTCAAAGGTCATTTTGAGCCATTTTTCCATCCCCCCAGATCACAGGACCAATTTGTGCCAATTCTTGCCCCTGTTGTAAAGCAGAGGAGCCACAGGGCTACTAGACATTGCAGCAGGTGCCCTCAAGGGCCATTCTACCAACCAGGGCATAGGGGTGACTCAAACACATCTCTCCGGGTGGCTGGAGGGAGCAGGAAGTGAAGCAGGAACTATGTCAGCAGCCATAGAGTACCAGAAGGGATCTCCTAGGCAGGGGGGAAAAAAAACCCTGCTCTAGCCAATTGAAGCCTATTAAAAGTTATTTTGCTCTCTCAAAGGGATGCAAAACAGCCTTAATGGTGCTGATCAGCCAACCGAATGTCTTCAATGTGTGCTCCCTCCCAGCGGTAAGAATTGCACCCTTCTCAGGATCCATCCCTGAGAGAAATTATTCATTTCTTGTTTGGTTGGGTTTTTTAACCATAACTTTTTGTACGTCAATTCAGTGCTCACGGAACAAACAGTACTAGAAGGTCAAATGGGATGGATAAGCAGGACATGATTGAGTGAGAGTGAGAAGTTGGAATGACTCCTTTATATGGCATGAATGAGACCATTCCTGATACAAACTGGAAACAGTTCAGGAAGAGCTACAGAACGAGTCGAGGTCTGGAAAAGCTGCCTCACGGCAGGAGACTAACAAACCTCAATCACTTTAGTAATCAAGAGGTGACCTGATAATTGTCCAGAAGTAACAGCCTAGGGCCGCCCTGCTGACAGGAGTGAGGGGGGAGGTGAGAGGCAAAGGTGGCAACTGCCCTGGGGCCCAGTGATTCAAAAGGATCCAGGGCTCCTGGCTGCCACCACTGTTACTGCAGCAGTGGTGGTGGCTAGAGTCCCGGGCCCTTTGAATTGCTACCTGAGCACCATGCAGCACACTCAGGGTAGTTCTCAGGGTTGCCTGGAGATAGGGGGGTGCAGCACAGCGTGCTCCAGGCAGTGCTAAGGGCTGGTGGTCCCAAATCCCACCCCTTCCTCCTGAGGCCCCACCCCTTTCAGGAGTGCAAAGCTGCCCCTTCCCAGCAAGTCTGTTCTTCCTCTCCCACAGCTTGGGGAGACAATGTCTGCTAGGTGAAGACTCTTTAATCTAGCAAAGGAAGGCAAAAGACCAGTGGATGAAATAAGACGTTTGAAAGATGAAATTTGGACTAGAAATGAGGCATGCATTTTCAGTGAGGGAAATTAAACACTGGAACATCTTACCTAGGCAAGTGGTTGAGTCTCTATCATGTGAAGTCTTAAAATAAAGATTGAATGCTTTTCTAAAAGTGGGGCTTTAGCTCAGCCAAAGTGGTGAGCTTGAGGCAAGAACCACTTGGTGAAATTCTGTGGTCTGGAAGTCAGACGAGTGCATTGTAATGACCCCTTCTGCTTTTTAAACCCATGAAAGCCTTTGTGAACACAACAGGTATATCACATGTAGCATCAGTGCGAGCTACCTCGTGGTGCCCTGAGCTCTGGTGAGAATGCCCCAATGGCTTCTACTGAGCGCTGTGTTCAATGATTTTGGTCTGCTAAGCTCACCAAGCACTTTCACAACAGTCCCCACCATTCATGGTGATCGAGTGGTGCTACCAGCTTCTTTTCCCGATGTAACCTGTGACTGATAATAGCGACTTCAAATATTACAGGGGAAGAAGTGAGAAGGAAGAAATGGAAAAGGAATAGAAACAGATGCACCAGGCCAAATTCTGCTCTTTCTGTATTATGCTTTTGTTTGCTAGATTAAAGAGTCTTCACCTATCGGAAATCTTCTCTGCAGGCCAGGGTGGCTAACAAACTTGCTGGGCCCTGGGCAAGGTGGGGCAGGAGGCTCCGTGCTGATAGAAGGGGCAGGGTCTCTGGCGGACGGGGCAGGCTTGGGGCAGCCTCAGTTGACATGAGTGGAGTTATTTGAATTTATGCCAGCTTTGCAAAAGCAGAATTTACACAGAATAGGGCATGTACCTGTCTTTGAATTAAAAGCATTCATGTTCTCTTAGATGACCAGGACTTCCATAACCTGCAAATGGGGTAAAATTTAAAAAAATCCTTTTAAAATATGTTGAAATCCCCCAGGGCTTTCTGGTTTGCTGGTGGTTTGATTTCTTAAAAATTGTATGCACCATTTAAGCCGAACGTCCACATATCTTACTTGTAAAACTGCCTAGGACCGTTCTGGAGCACGTTTGAGGTCAAGCAGCTGAGAGAGAGATTTGGACTCCTGAATCAGCCTTTCAGATTGCCAGTCGTTAGGTGTCTAGCACTGTCTTTTGCCTGGTGGGTTTGACGACAGTGCTGTGTGAGGAAACAATGACACTCCAGTTTTTAAATGTATCCAGCTAAAGGGCTGATGCAACAGGGGCACCCATAACCTCCACAGGCCCCTGGACAAGGGAGTGCAACAGGGGCACCCATAACCTCCACAGGCCTCTGGACAAGGTGGGGGAGGGGCGGCTCTGCACTCCCAGAGAGGCAGGGCTTTGGGCGGAAGAGGCAGGGATGGAGCTGCCCGGACCAGAACATGCCCAAGCCCTCAGACCTGTCCAGAACACGCAGCATGGTGCTACAGGTGGCACTTTAAAGGATGCGGGGCTCTGCTTGCCGCCTCTGCTACTGTGGCAGCAGTTACAGCCAGGAGCCCTGGACCCCAATGAATCACTGGACCTGAGAGCAACTGCCCCCTTTACTCCTCCCCGCCATTGGCAAGACTAACGTGAGATCATAAATTCATGATTTCATTCCAAAGTAACTGCGTGCGTGCGTGCGTGTGTGTGTAATCATTGGTAATAGCATGACTAAAGTATCTAGTTCCACCTTGATGAGGGCATTCACATCCCAGGTGTGCATCCCTTACACCCAGGGAAATGAGGCAATACTGAATGCACTGAAAGTGGCCCAGAACATCAGCAAATGTACAATGGGGAGAGAATGGCAACTTGCACTAAATACCATAAAAGCATTTCAAAGTGCTGCTTTTCCCAGAAGCATCCAAAAGGCTGAGGAAAAGTGTGTGTGGGTCAGAGGTGGGAGAGAGGGGGAGGCTGCAGGAGAATGGGTGCTGAGCGGGTCATCTGTTTAGAGCACAAACCCAGCAATCATGAAAAATTGATTATTTCATCAGTCTGACTTCATCATATGCAAACTCCAAAAATTGAAGTACTTAATCATTTTTTCTGTTGACTCTGCTCAGGCTACCAAAGTATAGCATGCCCGTTGGATTTTCCCTATATGTACTTTTCAAATGCATTCGTGTGTGCAATTGACAGATAGTTCTTTTCCCTTCCCCTCTCAACTTCTTTTTCTGTTATAAATTGTGAGGGTCCCCACCTTTTCTCTCTACTCTCATCTGAGGAAGTGGGTTTGCCCACAAAAGCCCATGATACTCGGTGTATATGTGTGTGTTTATGGCTATGTTTAGCTTATTTCAGCTTTAGATCTGCTGTGTAGACATGCCCTATGGTGCTACAGGACTACTTGTTTTTTAAAGTTATAAACTATCATGGCTACCCCTCTGAGCCTTTTTATTAAACTGATTATCTTGACCGGTTGTAATTTGGGTAATAACTAGAGCTGTGCACACCTTTTGTTAAGAGAATAAAGTCATGTGTTACTTAGCTCATAAGGGGTTCCCAATATTAAGTTCATGTACCACATTTTAAAAACCTTTGAGGTTGCAAGGAAACATTTTTTCTATGTCCTGATTAAAGATGGACTTTCCCAATAACCTGAGGACTGAGTCCGTCAGATCTATTCACCAAAACCTATGGAAATCCACATTGGCAATGTTCTCACAGCTCAGTAATTGCATTATGCCCTTCTAAATTACACCTCCATTTTTACTGAGTATGATATAGTCTTTGTTTCCTGCCCTACTATACTTTGTAATTGCCATTTAACACCCCAGAGGTGACTCTGAATTAGGCCCTATTATTATTTATTAAAGCACTGCTGAATAATTTAGTTCAACTGGATCTACAAGAGCAAATGTCAACCATTATACAGCACATTTGGCTGCAAAATTTTTCAGCTGTGGTTGTACTGCAAACCTTGGGGCTCTAATGTGGTGTTTCTAATAAATATTCCTGGAAGCAAGTTATAAAAGATCGCTGTGTAGTTCCTTGCACCGCCTGTTCCTACCAAGTTAATAAAAACAGATGTCCTTCTGACAATGCGCTGGCTAAACATGAGATACTGTAGCTCATTATCCCATAGAAGTCTTCTGTCATACTTGATGGCATTTTGTGCCTACCTCCAAGGTATCTGGATAATGATGCATGGCACAATGGTAGCATGCTTTACAAGGGACAGTCAAGGACCGAAGTAAAATACTGAAATGAACTTGCTTTGATGTGTTGTCAGCGTAGATGAAACTAAGACCATGTCTGAGGAAATAAAAAATGTTCAGTTATCCTAGGGGATTTTACTCAACATTGTTGGGAAGACATGTAATTAGATTTTTTGCTATGCCTGGCTACACTTCTGGAACTATTCAATTTAGGTTTGATTACCTGATGATTACAAAATTTCTTATTTTCTTGCATTTTTAGTGGGCACATACTGCCAAGACTGTCAAAAGAGCCTCTGCTTTCCCCCCAGTGAGAGCAGGGTGCCCACGGATACAAACAATCAAGGATTTTGGCCCGTGTCATGGAAAGCAGGGGTCAAAATGTTGTCAGAAAGAATGATAATCATAATGATTCACAGTCGCATATACAGTATTGTCAGTTGGCAGGGCCGGAATCTCTAGGACTCCAAGGTAGTTTTAATCAGGGAAATGGAAAATTCCCCACCACATAGGATGATCCCTGCAGTACAGAACTGCCAGTGGCTCTTCTATGACGTGTGTACATCCTGTCCCTAACATAGGGTCATTTTCAAGGGAAAGAAGGGGGCTGTCAGAGAACCTCCCACTCACTGATAATCCTTGGCTATTGGAATGGCTCTATTGGAGCAGACCTACAAAACTATCACACCCAATTCCAGAAGCATCTGGCTGTGTAGTGCTAAATCAGCCTAACAACAATGACCCAGATATAACTCATTCCTATCTCCCCCACAGGGGTCTCTTAAAGAGATATATCCCTGTTAGGTACATAGGTTGCACCTCCACTGTAATATAATTTATTTAAATTGACTTCTGAGGAAAGGTGAAGAGAGTTACATATGGAGAGCTTGGCTAAGCAACAGGTAAGTGGAGCTTGATATCTTAGACTGTTTGAAGGAGGTAAACAAAATGACTGGAAAGGAGTTACTGTATTTGGGATGTGTAATGGGGTGGCGCTCACCTCTCGCAAGGCCCCAACTTGGCCAAGTGTGGGTTCCTGCACTGCTTCAGCCTTGTGGCTACTCAATCCTTTGGCCTCATGTGCAGTCACAACCCCTTCCGGGGTTTACCTCTAACCGGGGCCCATCCCAGTACTCAGTGTAGAGTGTGTCTCTGAATCCAGCCCCTCAGTCTGTTTCCTCAGTATGAGAGTGATGCCTCCAGGGCTTCTCCTCCTGAGACAATGTCCTACACAGCTCCCCACTCTGAGCTGTTCTTGGTTCTGCCTGCCCTGACCTTCTCCCTTCCAGGTCTGGGCTGCAACTGAGATGCCTTTGGTGCTGCAGCTTTTTTTGTAGTCCCTCCTGGCTCCTGATTGGCTGGGTCCTCCACAGCCACTCTAGCCTCCTAGAGGACTTCTCTATGGCCTTTTTGGTCTTAGTGTCTAGCCCCATTACAGGGTGGCAAAATAATCTATAACTTAGAGCAAAGAGATGAAGTTTTTTTTAAGGGAGATTTACACAGTATAGCAGGATAAACTTCCTGACATTAAGATCAGTAGACCTGGGGCATGTATCTCAACCAGCCTCTGAAGTTTTAAGATGTGCATCTTAGATTTGTTTTTTATGGTAAGCTTCCTTTCTCCAGTAAGAATGATGAAGTAAGGTTGGATATATTTGTTTCTCCCTGTCTGTGTTTAATACCATGCCTATCTTCACGGTATTTGAGTGCCAAATATTCTGTAAAAGCCCAAATTGTCTTCCTAGCAACCAGCCTGTATGTAGGACAGGTCAAGGGGAGAGGAGGAAATCACTGCAGGTCAAAGAACAGGCAGGAGATAATAGTTCATTTTCCATGACCTATTTGTTTTATCCACTGAGGCTGCTAATAAGGGTATTAGTTAATGCCAACTGCTATGCTGGGTTTCTTTTGTTCAGAATCAGGTTCTTGACTAGGATGGACTATTAATGCTATCAAACCCAATATGCAGGATACTGAACAGATATCAGTTTACAAAACCTTTTAGCTGCTACCAGTGTAGGCTGGCTTTCAGCAAGCAATGGAGATGTCATTATTTTTAATGATGATTATTTATTTTTTCATGCATCGAGCCCTAGCAACACATGGGAAATAACAGGCACCTTCAAGCTGCACAAGAGTCTCTCATCCCAGTGCCTTTATCCCCTGAGCCATTATGTCCCCATTTAATTTTTAAATGTAATAGGTATGGAAACATTCTGACTCCATTTTTCACTTTGCACAGAGGCCAACTGAATCGAAAGAACCCTGTGAACAGCTAACGGATTATTTTCTTACTTCACCCTCTGTCAAACAGTTTGCGAAGGAACACACACGATATAACCATCCAGCAGTCCCTCAGAAAAGCCATCAGCCTCACAAAGTGCTGCTGCCTTTGGAAGGCTTGTACTCATTATATTGTACCCTGTGTGTCCAAATGCAGAAATCGAAACAGCAACTTAACATGTAAAAAATTCTTTTTTAAAGGCAAAAGGGCTATAGTTCTCCATGTAAAGATGCAAAGTGCTTCATTTGCCATCAAAGTTAATGAGGGTATTAGTGAGGTTCAACTCCCAGCAGACACTGTGGAGTTTGCCAAAAAAAAAAGAAAGGAGACGAAGAAGAAACTACGAATGAGCCTCTCTCAGTGAGGTAAAATGAAGAGGACGGTATGAGAGAGATAGCTCAGCTACATGCAGAATAACGACATTGTAAGCAGTGCCTCTTGTGTACTAGGCAACTGGATGAAGGTGCACAATGGGTGAGCTGAGAAAGCTAAGAAGAAATCACTGAGGATGAAGATCTGGGGGGGGGGGGGAAGCGGGGTGCTGTGCCAGACTACTGCCAGGGTGGGGGTCCCACAGTGTTCATGGACCACTTCAGCATACAGGGAAAGCTCATCTGCTACAATACCCCTTTAGGGGCTGTAGAATACTCTCCACTGCTCATTAGCTTCCTCCTACATGTCCCTTTCTGCTTCATGGGAATACAGGTCAAGTTGACTTTCTAGGTTGGGTGGGCTTTCTCACATGCATGTAGTGGTATCCAAAGGCCATTTCAGAAGTGTAGAATTGCAGTTTGATAACACTTTGCCTGTCCCCTCTCCAGACACTCTCCTGGCCTGGTCCAGAATACCCCCCTATGTAGCATTCCTACGAGGTGTGAGGAAGGTTGCAGAACTTTCTACAGAAGGCCTGTTTCCTGGGGGAATGGCACCATGGTAAATTCTCCAACTGACACTCTCTAGAAGGTACAGACTCAAAACTAGGAGCTAACTGTACTACTCTGTCAAAAAGCAATGGGCGGCAGTACAATGGAACTGGCTGCCGATGTCTTGTATATTTCCCTATAAAATCTTTCAGTCTAAGTGGGCAAGTGGATAAACCGATAACTGATTGTAGCACTAACATCTACAGACAACTGATTGTAGAACTAACAGTCACTCAGGAAGTTTTGGTTAGGCGAACAGGAAGAACTTATACCCTCATGAGAAATTCTGTTGTCACCAGAGATTAATTCCACTCCTAACTGGGACAAACCGTCTCATTCCCAAGATTCCCAGCTTATTTTACTAATGCAAGAGGGTTGTATGAGATTCAGCTAGCATCAAAACCATTGGCTGATTATCCACTGTGAACTAGTTAATCTACCTTTGCTTCAAGCATAGTAATGAGCAGTTCAATTTACTAGATTGCCTGCTTCACAATGCAAATGCAATGCAAAACCCTGACATTAATAGTGTCGCCCCTGTGCCATTCCTGCGATGACACTATTATTATTATTAACATATGCTGCACCATGCATATTAGTATTCAGGAGTGAAGTGCAAGTGTAAAAGAGACGGAATATTTTCAACAGCTAGCCCACCAGTCTGGAACTAATCCTGTTACGTGCTAGTATGCCTATAAATCTCAGCACGCTCAGATCACAATGCAAAAAATAGCTTCTTGGATATAGTTTTATCCTAGGCCACGCGCATTTAGGACTCAACTCTGCAAGCAATTATGGGTGTGATTAATGAGACTATTCACATGGGTAAAGTTAAATGTGTGCCTGAGGGTGTGTCTATATGAACAATTAGTGCATAGCAAGCTGGGATGCAGGTCCACTGATGGGAGGGGCAAAGGGCCAGCTGGCCCGGGGCCCAGCCATTTAAAAGGGCCTAGGGATCACAGTTGCTGCTGCTGCTGCTACTATTATGGCGGCAGCTGGAGCCCTGGACCCTTTAAATTGCTGTCAGAGCCCCGAACAGTGCACTCCAGTTGGCACTGAAGGGCAGGCAAGGGGAGACTTGTCCCCACCCCACCCCTTCCACCTGACACCCTGCCCCTTCTGTGGGCATTGAGCTGGCCCCTGCATCTTGCCCAGGGGCCCAACAACAATCTTGGCCACCCTGCTGGGATGTATCTGTACCTTATTAGCCTGACATGCCTTAATGCTCATGCAGACCTTACTGGCGCATACTAAAAATGTGCATGGATCTACTCTGCTTTTAGTGTAAACCAGTGAGAAGCAGATTTACACCCCAGCTTGCTGTATATTTTCTGTGTAGACAAGCATAAATGACAGGTGGTCAGGGTTTAGCCCCTTCTCATTTATCCTCACCTCACGACTGGGCTGGATCAGACAGGGCCCACCCATATCATAGCATCAGGTGTTTAAAATGGAGGGAGATTGTGTGCATGTATGGGGGGGGGAGAGGAAATGGGGAGGAATTGGTGGAGTCAGGTCACTGAGGGGCTTAGTCATTTGTAAACCTGCTGCCACCTCATAATGCACTACTTCCCCACCAACACCACCTGCCATTCCACCCCTCAACACACAGCTCCAGTAAGCGAGGTGGTTGAGCCAAAGCATGGTGGTGTGGCTTAGTGCATGAGCTCTTGCTCTGAATCTGGTTTGTTCACCACTGGCACAGGCTCTGGCTTCATCCCATGTTACCCAGCTCCCTGTCCCCATTGGCAGAGATGTGTTCTGTTCCTGTCCACTCCTAGAGGAGGAGCCTGACTAAAACTTGATTGGCTAATTGTTTGGAAGCTGAGAACCAATAGGGGGGCACTCACTGGAGTTGAGCGGTATGGGAGTGAAACAGGTCCAATATTGATGGGGAAGCTTAGCAGCATGGTATAAGGAAGCAGTAGTTTTACTAAAAGATCGAGGTCCTCAGTGACCTTGTTCAGGCTTAAACAAACAAAAATTCTGAATCTGTGCGACCTCCCTCACCTTAAGCGCTGTGCTTGCTGCTCAGATTTGGGTAGGTCTACATCATTATTGAGTAGGTCACGGCCCACTCGTGGCTACACCCCTGCACAAACCACCACTCTCCCAAGAACGTTGCCATCAGCTGCCTTTGTAGGCAAGCCGTAAGCGTGTGTTGGGTCTGGGACTTAAAAGAAAAGAAAAGTGAAGTGAAGCTAAGCACACAACTACAAGACAAAGAAAGAAAAAATGAACTGCTTTGCCAGAGAAATAAATCCCATTCCCTGATGAAAGGTGAGCAGTGTAAGAATGAGAATTCTGGTTTGCGACAGCTGTGCACCCCTTTTATACTCACTTTCCATAGTGCAAATGACTACCCAAGATGCAATGCAATTTAAAATCAAGCCCATCATCTTTATTGGGACTGTGTCCCTTTTATATATGAATTCACCGCTTTTGCACATTTTTCACTAAGATAATAAGGCCAGAGGGGACCACTGTGGTTATCTAGTCTGATCTGCCATGTAATGCAGGCCATAAGTCTCTCCCAAATTAATTTCTGTTTGAATTAAAGCATATATTGTAGAAGAACATTCAATACTGTATTAATTTAAAAATGGCATCAATGGAGAATCCAACCCAACTCTTGGTAAGTTGTTTCAAAGTTCATTTCCTTTACGGCAGTGCAAACAATCTGTTTGTTTTTTCTCCTCCATTTTATACCATCCCTCTGAGGTCTGTAATCAGAAGGAAACAATGTGGGCAATGGATTAATGATTTTAGGGATCTATAGTCCTTTCATGCTATAAGTATGTCCTACTTTATACTGAAAACATATAATGATCTATAACCGGGGCAGTTTCAAAGAAGTGGATTAATCATATTTGCTATTTTGCTGCTAGATCCTTAGTCAATCAAAGAAAGGAACAGCCAACAGCCAATTCTGATATTCATAAGCCAATTAGCTCTACCTACTTTGTCTCCAAGGTCTGAATAAGATATAGCTCATTCTGATTACAAGCACTGCACCAACATGCTTGTCTTAAAATAGACTAGGAAAATACACAGAATCTCGTGGAGTCATTGAAAAAGTCCTGATCATGCACAAGTCAATCACTGTAATACAATTTCCCTTGATTTCTCATAGGATACAACTAGATTCAGCCTGTGTCATTCCAGTTTTAATAGGTCAATGGCCCAAGCAAACTCTTCACTCATCCTTTCCTTTCAGCCCAGAATATAGGTTAAACCTTTGTGGTCTGGGACTCCGGTCTGGCAACATCTGTGGTCCAGTTGCTGGACTAGAGAGCCCCACTACAGAGGTTGCCAGCGGCTGGGAACAGAGCTGGCAGAGGGGCCAGCAGGGCAGCGGAGCCCATGGGGTACTAGAACCTACAGATGTCCAGCCTGGGAAGCCAGCAGAGGAGCTGGAGCCCACGGTAGGGGGTGGGAGGAAGGACAGAGCACACAGCCAACAGGAACAGGAACCTGGTGGGGCCACACAGAGCAGGGGGCTGGTGAGCCCACAGCGGGTAGGGCCAAGAAGGAGGATGCGGGGGGAGGAGGGGGAGAAGGATTGTGAGACTTATTTAATTAATTTGAGATCCTCAGAAGAGAAGAACTATAAAAGTGAAAGGTATCAGTAGTAGTAAAAAATGCGAGTTTAGCCAGACTGACCCATCAGAAGTTAGGAAGTGATGTAGACTAAAGGTTTTATGGAGGCAAAAAAAAAAAAGCAGTAATGAGAATTTTTAATGTGACTGTATGAGGAAGTGATATTTAGGGTTGTAACATTTACTTATGTTAATAAATTCAGTTGAAGTAATTTAAAATAAAAATATTTATCCATTTTATACAGAAAATGAAGAAATATTGAAACTTCTTATCAAACAATCCAAAATATACTTTTTTTTTAATTCAACAGTTAATTATGTTGGAGCCAATTATTAAAGCTCATGATAAGGGATGCAGCAGAAACGTGTGTACCTGCTCTTTAAAAATGAAAATGTGCAGTAAACATTTTCCTATAATGCACTTTTTTTAAAAAAAAATTCAGATTAATGCCTGGCCTACATCCATTACCCTTTTGCATTTTTTGTGGAGCTTTAATTAAAGTTGAAGTCTGTCATGATTTGCTGATTAACCATCATGAGCCATTTAAAAGAAAGGGTCATCATCTTAAAACATGCAGGAGAGGACATTTAACTTGCTTCAAAACACTGTAAAATCAAGTAATGTATTTTTAAAAATGAGAGTGCTGATCATTTTCAAAGTGTAGATTAATTCCTTACTTATGCTTGGAAAATTTGGAGCTGTACTTGAAAACTAATCAAGGGAGCCTGGAGGGTACTATAATTTGCAGCCAAAGCTGATCTGATCCGATGGTGCATAATGTACAAAATAACACGTTGCTCAGGCAAAGGATGTCAGTGAATATCTATGTTACAAACCTTTGCTTCAGATAGTTACCTTGTCTCTCGTACTTGACACTGTTGTTTGGTTTTAGTGCTTCATTTATATTTAGGTTGAAATTAAAGATCACTTACGTGATTTCTTTTTTTTTGTAATGAGATTTTGCCCTTTTTTGGATTGACTTCTACACTGTAAATATCAGGAAGGGCAACTCTGGACTCTACCTAGCTCTGTTAGAGAACTTTTTGGAGGACTCAGAGGATGTATATCATTACTGCTTGTAAATTAGTTGAAACTTTAACAAATGCATCCTTTCCAAAAAGTTAATTCATTTTAAAGTTAACATTGGTTTAACAGAGCAAAGACAAAATTTTGACTGTTTAAAAATCCTTTCTTCTTTAAATAGCTTAATTTTAATTTTTGACTCATGTGGCTCTATCATTTCACTAGTTCTATGAAATGCTCACTTAGTCACCAAGATCAATCTGTAGAGCAGAACAGGAGAGGGTAGGTTTGGTATAAGAAGCCTCTATAGGGCCATGTTTACACTAAATGGAAGGTCCATCTTTCAGGGTTGGATTTAGCGGATGTAGTGAAGACCCACTAAATCGAACTCAGAGGGTGCCCCATTGGCACTGGCACTCCTGCTCCTCACAAGGAGTAAGGGAAGCTGACAGGAGCATGCTCAAAGGAGCTGAAGCCAAGTAGAATAACAATTATTTTCATGTAATGCTGAAACATTTTTTTCCTTTTGTTATGTTTCAATATGTACATTCATCAGTATCTGGCATTAGCAAGAGAGTAGTAAGCAGACAATACAATTCTTTAAAGAATTCAATAAGTTCTGTGTATGCCTCAGGAGAGACATGGAAAATAATAGTTCAACTTCTAGGAAACTTAATCTAATCTGTAGGGTAGGCTATTTCAGGTACAACCTCTGAATTACAAAACAGTGCCTCTATGCATTAAACACCCGCACATCCACAGAAGCTAACCTCAAGGTGAAACAATCTGCTGACGCCAAAGAAACGAAAGCAACAGTTATGAATTACAGCTTGAGATAGGCAGTATTTCATGGGAAGTGAACTGATGACCTTGGCAATCGTTCAGCACACAGAAATGGATCAATTACTGACCGATAATGATACTTTCAAAACCTGTCTCTTCACCAATCCAAAAATGGATAATTTTTCAACAAAGTGATTTTGTTTTACTGTGAAGAAATGGTAAAACAAACCCACAGATTAAACAGGTATTTACGTGTGAACTCAGAAGGTTTGAAGGTTCAGTTTAGATGGCCATCAGTAATGACGATGAGCGTGCCTTTCTGACGTTTGCAGATCTAGCAGGTTACGATAAATTGAGATAAAGTTGAGCCCTGATCCTGCAAACTCATATTGTACTTTACAAATTCATTGCATAGAATCACTTTTGTGTATCTGTTACCTGGTTTTGAGCCTTGGGACATGTGTCTCATGGTTTTGGCACTTCTGATTCCAGATGAAAACAGGAAGTGCAAAGGTAAACAAAAAGTTAGAAAGAGGTACATATTAAGGAGACTTGAGAGGAGGTGTAAATTACATGAGTTTAGGGGCAGATCTGCAGCTGGTGTGAATAGTCATAACCCTATTAACTTTACTTAGTCAGGCTCTGTTTGATTTACCTTAAATTTGGCCCTGTGTCAGGGCCAGATTAAGATGTGCTGAGGCCTTAAACTATGTCAAGTTTAAGAGGCCCCAGAGTATTACCAAAAATGTGTATTATTCTAACAAAAAGGACAATAAAAATAGAAATAATAAAGTTTTGTATTTGCATATATACCAGTACACAGACAAGGATGCAACTAAAAACTAATTTTTTTTATTTAGAAGCACCTCATAATCTGAGGCCCTAAACTGTGGTTTACTTACTTAGTTTGTACATAAATCCAGGACTGCCCTGAACAGAAGAGTGTAAAAATAACAGTTCTGTTTCACTCGTCAGTGAAGCTGGGAATCCAGGTCGATTGGCCTTAAACAGGAGCATTCAGAGAAAGCTTTTAACTGGGGAGGGATATGTACCTATTTTTTTAAACAGCAAAATACATTCCATAACTGGGCTCGACAAGTATAAATGGCTCGACATTGTTGTGATTGTCTGGTTCTTTTACAAAAAGTAATTTGGGAATGTCAATAACTCAAAGTGTGCATGCTAGATTCATTGCAAGGGACTGGTGCTTAAAAGGGTTTTCTTGATTTTTTTTAATGCTGTAAGTGTGCTTGTTTCCAATTTGAAATATTGCTGAGAAATATGGAATGGCTCACTTCTTCATTTTAAATGTTTTCCTAAGAGGTTTGTAGAATTAGGCTATATTCTGCCCTCAGCTTGCATTGGGACTCCCAGTGACGTCAAGCTGCATGTGCAGATCGAAGGCTGTTCGTGGTCCTTAGAGATGAATTCCTGTTCCTTTTATATCCTGGAGTGTATAATCTACAGCAGCAATCTATTTTGCATATTGTGGTGTCAAAACTGATATGTCCATCTTTACTGAAGTGTTTTCCCACAGGTTACTCCTAACATTCTCGTCCTATGAAGTATCTTACAGAGATTTATTTCAATGATTCTACATGCTCTGTTATTTAAGAAGGTGCCCAGTTGATTAGAGATATGAGGTACAGATAGTGGAGAAAAAGATTATTATGAGCTCCTCAATCTGCTAATTAAAGAGTTTGAGAATATCTGTGCAGATCAAAAGCTAACTTTTTGAAGGTGGTCTCTAAGTAATTTAGCAATTGCTGCTCCAAACCTACAGACCTTATATATTTTTATCTTTGAAAGCCTTCCACTGAAGACTCTAGAGGTTACATTATTAAAGTATGATGCACTGAGCATCTCAACAAAACATTAGCAATTATCATGTTCCTAGGTTCTGATTATTTATATTTATTTATATATGATGTCAGCATCTTCTGAAAATTAGGCTTTCTGAAGATGTCAGCATCTAAACTTATTAACAAATATTGGCCTAGAGTCACAATCCAAAGTCTGGAAACCCCAGGCCTAGATATTATTTTAGGAATCCATAGATCCTGTTGCCTTTGATCTGGGACAGGTGTCACTTTCTTCCTGCAGAGGGAGCTCTTTAATGTTTGAACCCCTAAGTACCAATTATACTTTTTCTGAGATTTGAAAAAAATGACTGACTTTTTATAACTAATTTCCATATTCCCCCTGGACTTCCTATTAAAGAAAGAGCAACTTGACACACACACACACACACAAAAAGACTGCTATCACTCTTTCTGACATTAACTAAACTTGTAATTACGAGAGAACTTGTAGGAAAGCATCTCTTCTTAAGATTTCTGACATGATTTCTTGAACAGTCAGGGTCCAGAAAATTTAGATTAGCTTCAGTTAAGAGCTTTGTGAACTAAAACTCCAGCACTTTTGGGACTTGTCCATCAGTACTGCAGAACAACCACAGACTGTCCTGTAACTTGCCCCCTGACTGTGGCTGTGCAAGTAAATTTGCTGTGATTAGCAGAGCTGAAAGAAGAATGAGTGAACTAATATTCAAGCTGTTTGAAGAGAGAATTACTGCCCCCCAAAGAATCATTTAATTACAACACACCATTTTTTTTGATCTGCATATAAAAGAGTTAATTTGCCTAGGCATGTACCAGAGGGGTTAGTGGATAACGTTTTATATTAAAGATATGCCAAATGGTTCGATAATAATTTTGAACACAGTTGAGACCTCTTAAACATCTAGTCTTGGTGCACAATAATTCTGTTCAATTAATAGGTTTATTTCCTTTACAGATAGTCTTTTAAAATTGTTCCACCATCCATGCAGTGCTGCTGAGAGGCATGTTGTAAATACGTCCTTTTTAGAAGGGAGTTCCAGGGGCTTAGTTCTCCTGTTACAAAGCTTTAAAATCTGTATCTTCACTCATTTCAGCAGAGTTACTCCTGATTTACATGGGTGGAAGTGAACCCTGGGGTTTTGTTAGATATTTCTTTGAAAGTTTCTGTGGATTCTTGCTAAATGGGGTACAGCAATGGCTAATTCTCTGTTGCTCCCTGCCTGCAGCAATAGAGAGATAATTTGACAATGTTGTCTTTATATTGTCTATTATAACTTCCACTATTCCTAGCACTGTTAGAGCCATATTTCTGGTTAATTATGGCTACCAAATTTACTAGTGCAGTTACACCCATAGATATTTAGATACAACAACCTCTCAAATTCAGACATGCAATCCATATGTTTTAAACCAGCTATATTATCCTATAGCATGAGTCAAAACACAGAAATAATGATAACTGTAATGTTTTGGATTGTTACTGCAGACAAACTGCATATTTGTTATATAATTGTCATCAAGTGGGTTTTACCCACGAAAGCTCATGATCTAATATGTTTGTTAGTCCCTGAGGTGCCACGGGACTGCTTGTTGTTTTTAAAATTACTGACTAATACAGCTACCCCTCTGAGACTATTTACAGAGCTCATCACTGATATTACAAGCATCTTTTTAGAAGGTTTTGTTGGTTATAATTAAACTAATCATGTGCATTTGCTTAAACTCAGATATCTACTAAATTAATAATACTTAGAATTTACGCAGCACTTTTCCTTGCTGGCTATCAAATCACCTCATTAAGTCAGGCAAGCAGTATTATCCCCATTTTACAGCTGAAAGAAAGAGAGACACAGAGATCAAACAACTTGCTTAAGGTCACACATCAAGTCAGACAGAGTAAAGACTCCAGCTCTTGACTCAGTTCTGCATACATGTATAGAGCTTTGGTTTTCAATCTCTCCTGTCTTTGGGTCTAAACCTGTAAACCCCTGAACACATGAAGAGTCCCTGTGATGTGCATTAAGTGTTTGCAGGACTGGGCAGTCAGAGATGAATCTCAATCAGCACTTTCTAATGCTAAAATTAAATTTGCCTTGTATTTTTCTATTGGTTTCAATTGTATGCAGGCTATACAATTCTAGTTCACATACCCTGACTCAGTTTTCCAATGCAACACAGAACTAGTTACTTCACGTGGAGCAATATTAGTATTCCTTTACATAAGTCACACAGCGTTAGCTTGGGAGGGATGTTTATTTGCAATCGCTATGCCTCACCTACTCCTTTAGGGCTTGATCTACAGCCCATAGAAATCACTGGAGTCAGGATCAGGCCCTTGTTTTGCTGGTATTTTTCCTACTGTAAAAGATTCCAAGATAGACTTGGAAATCCCATTTCACCCCTTTTAAAAATGATCTGGTTACTAGTATAAGCAGAGTCAAACATACAGAGCAGTATGAAGTAGCACAGACTCGACCAAAGCAAAGCCTTTATGAAATTCTAAGGGCAAACTAGTTTCTTTTTATTGCTCCCAATGTTTTGGGACTCCACATACATGTGTGGGACTTAGGGCAACTGCAGCAGTGAATAGCCTAAAGGCATGACAATGCCAGGAACTTCAGTAGAAAATATATGTATTTCCATTGTGAAAATTAACTAGGTACTATAGCTCCTAAAGTATTTCTTACTTATGGAGGATACTAGTCCAATATTTGTTTGAATGCAAAATAGATTTAATCAAGTGGCATTCTAATTCAGGAGTTCGTAACCCTCTCAGCTCCTGTCCCTACAATTTCCTGATTCCCTCCTTCCCCAGAAAAGAGGAAACCCTGTTCGATCCTCGCTCTACAAAGTGCCACAATCCAGCCCTTGCTCAGGGCTAATTCCCTTATTCTCTTTCCTGCTCCCACTTGGTTCCATTACAGTTCCCAAGGCTGTAGTAACCCAAGCATTCCCAGTGCTGCTCTTTGTCCCCATGGTAAGAGTTATTATGGAAAAGGAGACAAGATGGGAATGCAGCATATACTCATGCTTTCCATCAGCAGAGAGGAGACTTATCATGGGATTCATTCCCCTGTTTCAGGACAGCCCCCTCCACTCTTCCTGACTCCTTTAAATAAGAGGGCTGGGGTAGGCAAAGGGTTTGGCATGCAGGGGGAGCTGATTTTTAATTACAGTTTAAAGCAGATCATTTTGTTTAAAATTACAATAGGAGGCAAAAATGAAATGAGCAAAACCTGAAACTCACAGAGTGTAGGGCGGGAAGGCATTCCCCTTGCTACTGCCCCAAAGGGTGAGAATCTTGCTGCCTGGAGAACTCTTCTTTCTTCTTTCCACAGTGCGGATTTTATGTGCTTCCCGGCCCCAGTCTCTCTTTCTCTGTTGCCTATAGAACCCTGCCTCTTATCCACTCTCCTATTCAGTTGCCAAAGCCCCAGGGTGTCATCCCAGCCTCCCACACAGTTTTCTAGCCTCACCACACTGTCATTTGATCAAGGTGATTTGCATTACTCCTGGTGAACCTGCCATTTGCTAAATGTCCAAGTATTGGCACGGGCTTGAATTTTTCCTACTATGCACCAATTTCATCATTAACAATGAGAAACACTGAGGCATGTTTAATCACTAATATTTTGCATGGAATTCAATATCTTATGAGTATTCGGTAATAGCAGACAGGAGAGAATTTAATTGCTCTGCTTATGATTTTAACTAAAGGTGCTGCTAGAAGAAAATACTTTTCCTTTTATTTTTGCAAGCAACACTGCTCCCATTCTCAGCTACAGCTTGTAATAAAATAACTCCTCGTGGCCTAGATTTATTGCATTCTTCTCTCCCTCTGTTTGCAGGAATATTGCAGGCAATGCTGCTTAGAAAATTTAGGTGAGCAAACTTCACTGTCTGATGCTTTTTTTTGTTAGGGGAGTGGGAAAATTAAACTGATTCTATCACTCCTTTAATACACTGGTGGCACATTATATAGTGTGGCTTGATAGTGAAAGAATTTGACTGTGACTCTTTCCACACACTTTTCTCATTAAGCTAACAAAATATTTCATTCTTTGCCCAGGATAGATGTAGAGTTTTTGTGGTGAAGCACATTTTTTTTTTTTTAGTCACCCAACATCCTTAGCTGCAGTCTAATCTCAGATGCACAGCTCCCACTACTGTCAGTAGGTAGATGGAATACACAGCAAAGACTGAGCGATTCTCTCAAACAAATGTTCCTAAAATGCAGCTATTTCTCTAGTTGGTTCTGTTGCCTTTTCTTCTCTATCATGCATGAAGGCCTTCCCACCTCAGTGCTAGGAAGGGTAGAGGCCAGTGAGATTTCATTTTACTAATGAGGCTACTTCTTGAGTGCAGGATGGTGGAGACCATGGGCACATTATTCCACAGGATTTTCCACGTTGGCCTCTGTCCAAATGCAGCTTCTATCTCCCTCCATTCAAGTTTTAAATGTGGCCTTTCACATGCTGTTGATACTCTCTTTTTAAATATAAAAAGCATTTCCTGTTGAACTCCATGGATGCTTCAGACATGCAACTATCCAAAAGCAGGATTTTCCCCTTAACTGTAGCTATACCTTCAAAATGTGTTGTTGAAGATACTTTTAATATTATCAGTAATGCTTTATTTGGTTGTTTTACGGGGGGAGAATACAGAGAAACTTCATTAGCATAACTTTTGCTTACCTATTCATGTTTGTGTAAATTCCTGCAGTATGGTTCCTGAAAAGCTCACACAATGATAAAGTGAACACTTCCGTCTCTGTTTTCCTTCCTGCTTATCTTTGCCCAAACACAAATATTCTGACCTGCCATACAGTCCAAAGAGTTCTCCTCATGCTGCCTAGTCTGAAGTCTCAGTGTAAAGCACAGTGCTCAAAATACACCTTCTCCCCAGCCAAAGAAATATTATTGCAGGGTGGACAGAGCTAGTGTAAGTGCCTCAGCTCGTGTAAATCCAGGGGCCAATTTATGGCTGCTCAGAATCTGGACCCAAAAATGTCTGAAGATGTTTAGGGTCAGTCTTTGTGGTTTCCAGTGTCTCCTCTTTCTATCTCCAGCTCAAAATGGGGCACCATTTCCACCAACCCTTGGAAAGCCTTCAAAAATAGTGGGGAAAAACCTAGTTCAAAATGTGTCCGTTCCCCCAAAATGCTGCAGTATCCTCCCCTTTTTACCCCATCCATTTGCTGCTCTTGGACAAGTAAGATTCAGGACTTGGCCAATGACAAGATTAAGGTTTAGTACTAGATTTGACCTGTGCGTAATATATTAGCTTCCACATTGTCATATCTATGCATATACTAACTTTTCTGTAGCTAAGTGAACCTTCTGGCATTTTCAAGCTATCTAATTGTGTACCCACAATTACCAAACTAAATGCCCATCATCAGGGGTGTCCTGAGGAAGACACGGGGCCTAGGGCAACCCTGCTCCAGTGTCGCAGTGGGAGCACTCTGGGAGAAGCACAGCAGGCTGGGAGAGGATGGTATGGGAAGGCAGAGCAGGCTTTCAGGCTGCTCAAGCTCCTGCCATCAGCATGGTGGGTGGAAAGGGAGGCAAACCCTACTGCTGCTACCACTCCAGGCTCCTGTAATTCCCTGGTTCCCTCCCATCCAAAGTATGTTTGGGGCGGCCGTCATGGGATGGGTCAACTCTGCCTATCACAAGGGTTCCCAAACTATGGTACATGTAATTCTGATGATACACATAATTGATGCTCCATCCAGTCACTTCACAACAGTTTATTAAGGTCAACATGATCAACTTGCCTCCTTTTCAAGCACTGAATCAACGAACTGTTTTGCAAATGGGACCCACTTGGGGCCAATCTGTCCTCCAGCAATCTTCAGATGCAGAACCATGAAAAAGTTCTCCTCCCCACACACACAGTCTGGACTAGGAGCCCTGTGGAGTCCCTCTTTCCCCTTAGTCATGGGATCTTTGGCAAAGAAGCTCCTTGGAGCCAGCCAGAAACAACTGCAAAAGCAGCTCAAGCAGAGACCAATGAAAGCTGATGCCATAACCCCTCGGACCTATTCCCTTCCTTTTTCCTTCCATCTAACTAGTTCTCTCCTGACATAACCCCTCTGAAAGGATATAAATAACAAAAACAAAACAAACAAATAAAACCTCAGAGATCTAACATGATGTTTGCTGCGATCAAAGTTACTATGAGGGCAGGGTCTATGCTTTCCCTTACTCATTGCTTGTTTCATGTTTTTGGCATGTAAACTGTTTGGAGCAGGGACTATCTCTTATTTTGTGTTTACCCAGCGCATAGCACAATGGGAATCGGCCTTTGGACCACACTATTTCTTCTGTACATAGTCGCCAAGGTTCAGGGTTAAATATGTCCCTTTTTACACTAAGCATTTATTTTTTATTGTTTAAAGTGTTTTTATTTTGGTTTATTTATAGTGAATTCAAAGTGTTGGGCCACATCTAGTATAGCTGGCCCAAAGGTAAGCAACGCTACATTACCAACAAAATAAGAAACATGATTAATTAAAAAAAACCATTGGAACCACTTCAATCTATGCATTGAACCGAATATCACGAGGCGTGGAGAGGTTTGGATCATGGTTATAAGGGGAAACAGAGCCTAAAGCTTACTCAGTCCCTCAGTTGCTCACATTTCTATGTTCCCCGTATGGTTAGATGCTCACCAAGCAAAATGGTAGCCCTCTAATGACAGCAGGATGTTGGACAAATCTGGTTCTGGGGACAAGTCCTCTTTGCTTTAGAGATATCATGGAAACAGCTGGGGGGGAGGGGGAATGGTTGAGGCTGAAGTCACCCTGTCCCAGTGCTATTGCTATTTCGGAATATCGGGTGTATCCTGAAATAGCTATTCCGTGTCTTTAAATGTGTCCGTTATTCAAAAATAGATTTAAAAATAATGGGTGTGCTAATCTGGCATCCCTGTTACCCTTGTTCTACGAGGGTTAAGGGACGTTCAGGAATAGCACTTTATTTTGAAATCTGGCGTTGTGTAGACAGTGCCAAATTTCGAAATAAGCTATTTCCAAATTAGATTGAAATAAGATATGCAATGTGCGTAACTCAAACTGTATATCTTATTTCAACCTACGGGTGCAGTGTAGATGCACCCTGAATGTCCCTGCAGCCTCAACCATCTTCCCCCCAGCTGCCATGATTACTGCAGGGGGGAGGTGCATAAGCTTCAGGATCTGTCCTGAAGCAATGTGGGACTGAGTTTTGAATAGAGTTGTGCTATGGTTGAATTCACCCCCTGAGTGTAGACCTCTTCAGCTCCTCAGACAACAAAGATACCAGATTAAAGTACAGTGGGTCTGTTGGGCAGAAGTCTGTGGGTCTGTCGACGGAGGCATGTAGATTAGACAGATCGGCATAGGGAAATGAAGCCGCGATTTAAATAATCGCGGCTTCATTTAAATTTAAATGGCTGCCCGCTCTGCCCGATCAGCTGTTTGTCGGCAGATCGGGGCAGTCTGGGCGTGTCGCGTCGACAAGGAAGCCTTTGTCGATCGGCGCAGGTAAACCTGATTTCACGAGGCATACCTGCGCCGGTCGACAAAGGCTTCCTTGTCGACCGGCACGCCCAGACTGCCCGATCTGCCGACAAACAGCTGATCGGCAGAGCGGGCAGCTTTAATTAAATGAAGCCGCGATTATTTAAATCGCGGCTTCATTTCCCTATGCCGATCTGTCTAATCTACATGCCTCCGTCAACGGAGGCATGTAGTCTAGACGTACCCATACAATAATTTAACAATAACCACCTAGAATGTTGACTGGCATTAGCTTCCAGTAATAGTCAAGTACATCTCATGAGCTGACAATATTTTCCATTTCCCTCGTCTGCAGGCCAGTCTGGCATAATGTGCAAAATAGCATGCCATCATTCACCAGCCCAGATGACAAAGTATGTCAACATGGTATGCCTAGAGTGTAGCTTGGTGCCACAGAGTCATTTTAAAAAGAATGAATTTTATTAACAGCAGCTCTGAGTTCCATTTTGTTGTGCTTTTTTTCACCCTCCCAGTAATCTTGAGGGAGTTTAATTTATCAAAGGCTTGATTTAGTTTCTGCAATTATATAACAGGATTTGGATATGTACAATTGTGACAGCAGTGGGAAACTATTATAACTTTCAGGGAATCTTAATAAGCTACCATCTTGCTGGGTGTGTGCAAAATAGGTTTGCTTCTTGCATGCACAGATCAAACCTGATTTCTCACCTTCCCATTAGACTTTACAACACTTTTGCTTTGTCTTGTCAAAGTAGGTTTACTCTAAGCGTTACACCCAAAGAGGTGTTGCTCTGTGCTACTTGTTTAATTAGCAGATACCTTTGAAAATCTTTGTTTGGATTATGTTTCCTGGAGGTCTGTTTGCAATATGTTGAAGCCTCAGAGGTGTGTCTGCCCCAGGCCCTTTTTGTTTAATATGTATGTAAATATTGGTCTTTAAGAAACTCTGCACTAACACATGCCCATCTGAAGCTCTGGTTGCCTTTGGACTGGCTTTCTCTGGATGTTAGCTCCCATTGTCTGTGCTTGAATTAACTTCTCTTAACTTATCCTACTGAGAGGACTTAAACAACAACAATAGTCCTGCAGCACCTTAGAGACTAACAAGAAACGTAGGTAGCATCATGAGCTTTTGTGGGCACAACCCACTTTTTCAGATGAAAGGGCACCGAGAGGGGCACACTGCAGAACAATGTTCAAACATCACAGAGCAATAGGATTAGCAGGACAGAGGCATTACTAGCTTTAGCTTCAGCTTCTGTCTCCTGAGGGGCCAGCTAGCTCAAATGTACAGCTCTCCTTAACTCACACAAGAGTTTTTGTGTGGATGGGAACAGGGTTAGGAGCAACATTCGAGTTCCCTTTAGCTAAGACAGTCGTGAGGACAAGCTATTTGATATCCATTTTGAAACACAACAGCATACGAATTAGAAAACAGAAACTGTAGCAGCACTTCTCCTTCCTTCCTCCTCCTCCCCCCCCGCTTGATTTTTACGTCACTTCTGGAAGGTCAACAAGTTCCGGAAATTGTGACCCTCCTGTGGTTAGACCATTCCCAACATGAAAAAAATCTCTTGCTAAAAACAATCTGGTGCAACTTCACAAAGATACTTACTTATGTTCCTACCTTCCATTGAGATCAATGGCAGTTAAATTTTACACTTTTGTGACACTCACCTTAGTTACCTAATTCCAGCATTTAGGCAACACTGACATTCACAAAACTCCTGGTAGCAGCCCCTCTTACTAGCAACACCTCAGTTCCTTAAGTGTCTAAATCATTGTTGTGGAAGTCCAAGTTTGTATTACTGGGTATGTGCACTGTTGCCATAGGTAGTTCCTGCATGCCTCTCACTCTCAGGATAGGTGAGAATCTCTCACCTATCCTGCCTGCTGTGCTTAATCTGTTAGGCATTCACTGCCCACATGTAACCCAACACAGAATGGGTCTGGGGGGAAGGGGGGAAAAGGAAGGGGGAACAGGCAGGGAGAAGTGTTAACACTTGACGTTCTAACTTTTTATCCGAGACTCTCATTCATTTCCCCTTCTGTTTGATAAGTAGATGGGATTTCAACATGGATCTCCCACCTCATACCCGGTCCTCGACCTATGCGGCCCTCTCCACCCTCGGCCTCCCCCCGTCCCAGCCTGGCCTCCAGGGCCAAGCTAGTGGGCAGTGTTCACAGCCCCCCCACCCTGGGGACAAGCGGCGGGTGGTGTGTACACCCCACCCCCCACACACCTGGCCAGTCGCAGGAGAACAAGTACAGAAGAGGACACATAACACCCCCTGACAAGTGAGTTCCATGTACAGGTTGAGCTCCTGAACTGAAAAAATCAGGCTTTCCTAGCTTAAGCTTAGAGAGAAGTGCTGAAAACCAGCAGCTCCCAGGCACTAGCTGCTGGTGTGCATCTCGATCTCAGGACCAAACCCTTATGGCAGCTAGAAATGGATGGAAATTAAATGATTTGGAAGAAGCTTTATTTCTCTCCCTTTGAGGGGATAGTTACCAAGCAGGTAGGCAGCTATAAATCCTAGAGCCAACACGCTAATCATTAGCCACATGTGGCTATTTGGCCACTTGAGTATGGCTAGTTTGCTATAGTTCGCTAGTAACTACTGCTTCAGAACTGTTTGGACACTTCAGTCCTAGAGAGATGTATTGCTGCAGATGCCAGCTATGCTGGTTATATCTCCACTTGATGAGCAATGCTGTTCGCCTATTCTTTGTGGCAACGGGATTATTTTTACAATGTTTGAGTTTAAGATTCATAGAATCAGTTCAATCTCTGTAAAACTGCCACAGTACCACACAAAAATATATGAAGTTAGGGATTTGGGGGGGAAGGGTAGATTTTTTCCCCCTCTGCACCTTTCATAGTACAAACTTTGTAGTCAAATATAAGTAACAGAAGAGTGTGGGGCAGAGGCTCTCTTGAAACTGTTACCTTTTCCTTGAGGACTCTACTTCTGTTTTGTGAGCATTTGAACTGAAGATTAGAGTATCCTTTTGTAAAACAACAGCTATGTCATTACCTTTCTAGTCTTCAGGGATTTCTGCTAATTCTGAGCGTATTATAGTACAAATTCAATCTAATTTCTAAATCTCCACAGATTTTCCCAAGGGTAGCTGTATAAAAGTTTATTTTCTCTCTGCAATGAAGACACGGTCTCTTGATTTGATTCCTGGTTGTATTTCAGCAGGTCAATTTTATTGCAACAAGGGCCAAGGCTATTTTAATGTTCTATAAGAATCTACATATAATTTTTGGGGGGGGGCAGCATAATTAATGTGGGAATTAATATACTTAGTCTACAGAAAGGAAGCAGTGTGGTGATATATTGTTACTGGAAGGTTTCAATAAATGTAATTCAAGCCTTTCCCAATTCTGTTTTCCTTTTCCCCTCTAGTTTAAATTATTCTATAAACAATTGACTAAATTGTCTGATATAACCCTAATGACAATTCCAGGCAACTTAACTCTCAGAAGCACTTTTTATTTTCAAAATCCGCTGTTATACAATTGCCTTTTTAAAGGAAAAATGTCTTAATGCTTGAGGTTCTTTGTGTGCTGCTGCTAGGGAAAATTATTCTTATTAACTAGTTTATTACGGTACTGGCTAGTGACAAACCAAGACCAGGGCCCCATGGTACTAGGTGCTGTACAAACAAACTGTTTAGTCAATCTCCCCTGCCAAAGACCTTGCAATCTCAATAGACAGGGCAGATAAAGGGGAGGATAAAGGGATAGAACATGCCGGAAGCAAGCATCACATTAGTTCCATGATGTTGGTGGTTTCAGGGTTTTTTTAAGGGGTGTTGTGGTTAATCTGGAGAGAGCTATTTGAAAAAACAAAAGAAAGGAGAGAAGGGAGGGAAAGATCAGGCAAAAAGATGGAGTGGGGAAGGGTGTGAGGGGCAGGTAAGAAGCAAGAATGGGTAGAAAACACTATAAGGAAAGGGGATGGGAGAAGTTTGGAGGAGACAGCCAGTCAGCACAGGGCAGAGAAAGTCCAGTCAAAACTGAAGAATTTTTGTCAGTTTCTTTTGTCCCTACATTTGCTGCTTTTGCAGCTGCTCTGCCTTTGGAAAAATAAGCTTCAGGGAGGAGCCAGACAAAGCCAGATGGCGGCCAGAGATAGGAATGCATGAATTTTAGTGCCTCAAATTTGTGTTTTCCCTGCACAGCGTTGGGTCCAGAGGCATGTTGTGGGATAGATAACTAAAGCCTTGTTTTTTCCAGTCATAATAAGCATCCACAACCCCATCTGAGGTCAAAAGGAGCTGTAGGTTCCTAGCACCTTCATTTATGGCATGAAAACTGTAGCAGGTATTCCATATCCTGACTATCCCCCAACCACAGTGCTTCTCTTATAATAATTACTATATATTTGTACTATTGTAGCACTTTGAACCTGAGTCATGGACCAAGATCCTCTTCTTCTAGGTGCTGCGAGAGCAAAAAGTTTACTCGCGCAAAAAGTTTTGCTCCCCAAAGTTTACAATCCAACTATAATACAAGAAACAGACAATGGATTCAGAATAGTGGAGGGAGTACAAGTGAGCAATGAGCAGGCCTGCTGACAGGGGAAAGGGAGCAGTTGCCTCAGGGCCCGGTGATTCAAGGGGCCCGGGGCTCTTGGCCACTGCCAATGCTACTGCAGCAGCAGAGGCTGCTAGAGCCCAGAGTCATTTAAATCACCACTAGAGTGCCGCACCCTATGCTCCATGCATCTCTGAGAGGCTGGGGGGGCTTCTAACTGAGGCCCTGACCTTTCTGGGAGCACAAAGCTGCAGCCCCTCCTTGCTCAGGGGCCCATGCAGGCTGTCAGTGCCTCTTTCAGTGAGACTGAATTGGTGAGCATTAGCGACAATGGTTTGAGTGCAGCAGGGCCCCAGCCATTTTTATTGGCACCACAAAAAAGAAGATTGAGGCAGGTTTCGAGGGACAACACTGAAAGTTAAAATAAAATTATTTATCATTCGGCATTCTTAAATGTGCACACAAAGCTCTGTCTGAGGCTCCAGATCATTAATAATGACCTTTAGCTAGAAAGCATTTTAAGGATGGTTTATCTTTGTTCCAAGATGTAATGTGGTACACAAGGACTGAGCGCAGCAATGTGGGGAAAAAAATAAATGGCTTGTGAGTGTCCCCATTTTTTCTTATTCATGTCCAGTGCCAAACTCATGGTGGGGTTTTCCCCCTTAAGATTTTCATGAAATCAGTTTTCAGTCTGATTCTTCATCAGACTGCAATAGGAGCCAATTCTTACCAAGAAACCAAACCTAATGCAGCAAGAATCTGAGGCCTTGAATGCCAAAGTTTATTTTCTTCCTTAGCATAAAATAAAGGGTGAAAAAACCCTGTTTAAAGTTGGCTACAATTGATACCAGCCCTAGTAGGGGTGGACCAAGGCAACTGATTCCTAGCCATATCCTCACATGAGACCACTGCTTGAAGTGACTGTTATAAGGGCCACATGCCTGAAGAGAGGTGGCAGGTCAGAACTCCTTTTGCCCCATTTGTGCAATGGGGTGGCAGCAGTGACACATCAGGTTTTCATACATGTCTTCTGACCTCCAAGTTAGGGACCACAGACATAGGATTATGTGTCTCATGGTTGTTCTGTGCTTTTTCCCCCCAGTAATGACTGGGGACTCTTAGTGTAATAATCAGATCTCTCAGGGGAGATGCCTCTGCTGTGACCAAAAGCTGGCAGGCGAGCGTGGGTTTCTTGGCTTTCCTGGAATGTAGTTTGGGGCTGTTGGCATACTTGACCCATCAATAACATAGTTTCCTTTGCTTAGGTACATGTCAGGTGAATTTAGGACTTTAAACTGAATGCACATTTTTGTATTTGTAGCAAAAATTTGCTCACTTCCCACACACACACACACTTCAGAAAAAGAATGTTAGTCTCCATGCACAATACTTCAATGGAGTTTGTTGACAAGGCAGCATCTTGGTTCCTCTTCATCTGAGATTTCTGATCATCTATATGCTAATTCAAACTGGATGTATGTACGGTGCTTCCCAAAGCTTCTGCTCCTAATACCTTTTTAGCACATAATTTACTATTGTAATTTGGGGACAGGCAGTAAAAATTGGTGTCTTGTGTTGATGTGCAAATCTGTTGATTATTTCCTTGAGGGGAGTTGCATGAAGCACTCACTTCCCAGCTGAAAGGACAGCAAAATCTGTCAGTCTGTTCTGGCTTATTGTGCTTTCCAGCAATATATGCAAATACCAAAGAATATGAAATCACACTTTTTGATGCAAGCATCTAAAAAAAACCCCAAAACAAAAGAAAAAGAGAGAGGAGAAGATGTAGTATCGGGAGGTTCTATTTTTCACACTGGCAACTGAACTACTTATGACTGAAATGCCAACATTTGCATGTGAAACTCACTCCCTAACATTCTTTGAGACTGTTGACTTAAAGGTCTTCACAGGAAAAGAAAAATAAGTGGTCAAATCTGTGTGAATGGAACCCACTTCAATGATCAGGAATAACTAATAATTAAATAATTTGGACAGTCTAGAAATTAAAAATATTTTGCAGCATGAGCGCACCCATATTTACCATGTAACTTGTTTTTCTTTTGACTGCTAATGCCTCATAAAATATGAGAAAAAATCAATGGAGTTTTTTGATGTTTTTTTGGAGGGGAGTTTTCATCCTATTACAGTTGTAGGTTGTGCACAGATGACCTAGTTTGAAAACATGGCAGAGTTATTCAATGCCCAGAAGGGGTTTTTCCAATATTTATTTTTGGTATTATGAACATGATTATTTACAGAAGAGCAATTCATGGATAATGCAAAATATTTCAAACATTTCTAGTTAATAATTATGAAGGTAAATGCAACCTCCAGTTCCCTTAGTTACATGTATAGCCATGCTTTGTAATACATTCTAATCTTATGTACACATAGATGCAACCTTCCAACTCCTATCAAGTTGCCATTTTTGTAAGACACAAGAACTTTCTGTTACTCTATAGCAGTCACATTGTCGTAAAACTCAAACATCCTTGAGAAGTACTTCAAGATCTAGCAATCGTAGGTGTTATTTAAGAGTCCCTATAGGTGAGTCTAGACTACAGGGTTTTTTCGAAATAGTGGCCTTTTTTCCAAAAAACTTCACCTGCGTCTAGACTGCTTGCTGCGTTCTTTTGAAATTAAATTGAAAGAACGCGGCAGTTTTTTCGACCACAGAAAACCTCATTTTATGAGGAATAACGCCTTTTTTCGAAAGTGCTCTTTCGAAAAAAGGCGTTATTGAACGCAAACAGTACTTTTTCGAAAGAGAGCATCTAGACTGTCTGGGTGCTCTCTTTCAAAAAAGCGGCTCTCTTTTTTGAAAATACTTGTTGCTGTCGAGATAATCTCTTTCAAAAGAAGCTTTTGGCTAAGTGATGTACTCCCATCAGAGCAGGAGTATCTGGAGACATCAATTACATCCATCCACCATCAAAATGATACATAACCAGATAGCATGTGATTTATTACTACTCCCACAGGAGCAAGGGAGGGATCTTAGGTAACTCCAAAAGTTGATTGAGCTCATTGATGCAACCAAGACCCTGCCTTCACAACTAATGATGGTGGGAGACATTTTTACTGGGAGGTGATTTTTTTCCAAGCTATTGTTTTGTCTTTTTATATTGTTTTGCCTGATTGCTTTCTATGATGAGGTAACTGGCTCTGTGGATATGGGGAAGGTAATGGATGTGATATATCTTGACTTTATCAAAGCTTTTGATACCATATCCCAGCAAGTTAAGGAAGTATGGATTGGATAAATGGACTATAAGGTGGATAGAAAGCTGGCTAGATCGTCGGGCTTAATATGTAGTGATCAATGGCTCAATGTCTGGTTGGTGGTTGGTATCAAGTGGAATGCCCCAAGGGTCAGTTCTGGGTCCAGTTTTGTTCAACATCTTTATTAATGACCAGAATGGATTGCACCCTCGGCAAGTTCGCAGATGACCCTAAGCTAGGGGGAGAGGTAGATATGTGGGAAGATAGGGATAGGGTCCAGAGTGACCTAGACAAATTGGAGGATTGGGGCAAAAGAAATCTGATGAGATTCAACAAGGACAAGTGCAGAGTCCTGCACTTGGGATGGAAGAATCCCAAGTGCTGTTACAGGCTGGGGACTGACTGGCTAAGCAGCAGTTCTGCAGGACCTAGGGACTACAGTGGATGAAAAGCTGGATATGAGCCAACAGTATGCCCTTGTAGTCAAGAAGGCTAACAACATATTGGGGCACATTATTAGAAGCATTGCCAGAACTAGGGACATGATTATTCCCCTTTATTTGGCATTGATCAGGCCACATCTGGAGTATTGTGTCCAATTCTGGGCCCCCCTTATAAAGCCCTGGCTGGGAAGATTTAGTTGGGGATTGGTCCTGATTTCAGCAGTGAGGTGGACTTGATAACCTCCTGATGTCTCTTCCAACCCTAAGATTCTACAAGTCTTTCTGAGCATCTGGTGACACTCATCCCCATGGTGGGTTTTGAAGAGTATATGATTCATGCATATGGAACTATGGGAGCCACACACACAGTCAATAGCAGAATTTGGCTTTCAGGATAGTCAAAGTAGAATCTGGTACTTAATTCAAAAGATGTCCATACTCAGAAAATGACCAGAAGGTAAAATGGTTAGCTTTGCGGTCTACAGTACACAAAAGCTGAACTGGGATCAAGAAGGTTAATTCATTTTGAATGGTGTTTTGGCCACCTGAGATTCCCTTCAGAGATTTTAATCTGTATTGAAATGTTTGTAAATGTCAGGAAGATACAGAAATATAATCATTTTATAAACTTCAACTTACTTTAGTTTTAATTTATTTCTAGCAGCATATAGTCTCAAGTAAAGCATACATCTCATTATGGCACATTACAAGCAAAACCAAGCTTGAAACCACCACATAATGAAAAGAGCAATATATAACACATTAAATGGTGATAGACAGAGGAACTTATAGATATTTTGACTCCACTTGCTTAGTTTTAAATCTGTATCTATTCAGTCACTCAGGAAATTAAACCCAGTTAAGCTATAGTTAAAATACTATCAAAGCCATTTTATTGTTACCAATATTAGAGCCAGAAGCAATGAGATGTTGAGCATCTTTTACTACATCAGGAGCTGAGAGTACTCAGCACTTCATAGAATCAGACCCTTTGTGCCTGTAATGTCATGAAGCAATGCCTACAATAGAGCAAGGAGAAGAAATCAATATTAAAAAAAACTCAACTAGATGGAAAAGTTGAAAACCTCATAAATCTATTTCCATCCCACTGGTTTAATCTGCCCATATTCAGAAAATAGCCCTGACTAAAGTTTTCATACAAAGGTAGGCTTGCAGTGGTTTCCTAAAAGTTTAAAGTTCTCATAATATGCTATTAGTAAGTTGGTGTGTAGTGGGTTATAGGTAGATGCACTCTAAATTTATGCCATGTACTCAGTAACCTTTACATGCGCTGAATCATGTAAAGGTGCAAGAATTTGTACAGGTTGAACCTCTCTAGTCTGGCACACTCTGGTCTGACAACATCCATGGTCCGGAATGATTTTAGTTAGCTGGATGTCCACTTATTATGGATGTTGCCAAGTTTCCCGCAGTCCCACAAAGTTTGTTTACAGCCACCAGTCCTGGCGCTCAGTGTTATGTGCAGTTATTTAGCTCCAATTTGCCCCTAAATGTCTTCTAAGAGCCCAGTTAGCAGTAGAAGTGTTGGTAACGTTGCTAGACAATATTGACCTTCCGTTATTCAGCAAATTCTCTGGTTTGGCACCAGTCAGGTCCTGAGGGTGCTGGACTAAAGAAGTTCAACTTGTACATTCCAAATTAAAATTGAACCCAAACTGAGCATCTAAATCTCATGCAAATAAGCTTTTTCACTATAGCTCTAATGCATCCTATTTCTGGCGAAACAGGATACACTACAAACCCCTCAGGTTGCTGAAGAGTTTAATAACTGAAAAAACATGGCAACAAATTACATGAACTCCAAAAAGTTTGGTTAGGGTCCTATCTTATTTTTTTCCACTTAGGCTACGTCTAGACTGCAAGCCTCTTTTGAAAAAGAGCGTCTAGACTACAACCAGTACTTTCGAAAAAGCAAGCCGCTTTTTTGAAAGAGAGCACCCTGGCAGTCTGGGTGCTCTCTTTCGCGAAAGCACAGTTTGCATTACATAGCGCCTTTTTTCGAAGGAGCACTTTCGAAAACAGGCGTTCTTCCTCATAAAACAAGGTTTTCCGTGGTCAAAAAAACTGCCACGTTCTTTTGATTTACTTTCGAAAGAACGCAGCAGCAGTCTAGACGCAGGGGAAGTTTTTTTTTAAAAAGGCCACTTTTTCAAAAAAACCCTGTAGTCTAGACACACCCTTAGATTGCTTATACTTTGTTGGAATGGTCTTGGTTGCTCCCATTTTAGGACCAGAGTCCTGCACTGGGAATGATTAGCTTGGATCCTCTGCTTCCTTGATTTCAGTGGGACTCTATATGGGCACAGGAATCCATGCTATCAGAGCCCAGTGTGTGACTAGGGCCTTAGAAAGGCAGGATCCTTGCCCCCAGAGAGCTCACAATCAATCAATGTGTGAGAAAAGTACAGAGCACATTGTGGGCTCTCCCGGATTTCAAATAATAAAATAAATAGCTGGAGGCTGAATGGAAAAAGTTTTAACTCCTGAAAATCAGCAAAGCAAATATTAAATTTCCAGCTAGTACAGATACATATGCTAGTGATCAAGTTCTATATTAACTTTAATATAGACATATGTAATCCATACTGTACTTGAAGTATAATAGAAAATATCTATTTAAAAAAAGAATACTCATGTTTTCAATGCAATGTATTGCAAGATTGTTGCAGTTGCCAATGGTTCTTGTGACTACTGTGTATTTCTATGTGCAAGTACCTCCAGGATCTAGGCTACTGACACGTCAAATTAACATTGTTGATTTAGATTAAGTAATGTTATTTTAGTCCCTCAGTCTGGACAATACAAGATTGTGCCCTATAATTTCTAACATTTTATGCACTACTGCTGTTCCCATACTACGTGGCTTCCATCAGTTCAGCTCGGAGACTATTCTCTGAACTAAAACTTTTGTCTTGGAATTTTAATGAGCCCAGAATGGAGAACTCCTCTGGTAGATCTTATCCCAATCTATTTTCTGGATAACAATATTACTGTGGTCACTCCCAAAACCACAGCAATTGTATGCAGTAAATACTATGGTACCTCAGAATTCATAGATTAAGCACAGGGAAGTTTGGATAATACCATTCATTACATGGGAATGTTACTTAATTGCAAGAGGGACCTAATTCTCCAGACTGATTAATAAAATCCACCTCTTTCCCCTCTGATCACTGCAATTGAGCTTGCAGCTGCCAGACTATAATGATGGCCATTTCAATAGGAAAGCAAAGTACCTTGCACTTCTGAAAAAAACATTTACACTTCAGATAGTCCTTGTGAGTGATTACATTTCCACTCAGTCCTAGCAAGTCCTGCTCATTTGTAACTCAGACAGTTTTCAAAAGTTGTTGTTGGTTTTTATTTGAGTAAAAGGTAAAAATAAAGAGAACAGACTGGTTCCTTTAGACATGATATTTGGATGAGAAACAGTGCTGGTCTAAAATAGAACCAGATTTGCCAACCAAAAATCCAAGTAGCAAGCCCCAAAACATAATACAACCATTGGTACCACCGAGGGGGTTTCATTTCAGGTGGGGTTTTTTTCATTGTCTCCAGTTCACTGCATTTGATACAACTTTTTTTAAAAAAAAGAATGTACAAGTTGAGCTACCAAACTGTTGGTTTACTTGTGGTTTGTTGTTTCTGAAGTACAGATACTGTAATGAGGATCATTGTGAGTTTGCAGCATTAATGAACAGTACAAGCTTGTCTTAATAATGATGTGCAATGATTGCACAAGTAACTTTGGTTCCAGTCTACTCTTAATTATCCATACCCCAGAGGTGTGTACAATATGCCCAAACTAATCCAAGTGTCAGCGATGGCATATTCCACCAATAATGCTCTTTTCATCACCTCATGAAGAGTAAATATTAAGTCACTTGCCAAATAGCCTTCATGGTGGATAAAGTATAGTCAATCAACTGGTATTTAAACATAAAGGCTGTGTCTACACTGGGCCACTTATTCCGGAAAATCAGCCGCTTTTCCGGAATAAGGTGCGAGCTGTCTACACTGGCCGCTTGCTTTTCGGAAAAGCAATGACGATCTACTGTATGAAATCAGCCGCTTTTCCGAAAAGCTATGCCGCTCCGCTGGGCAAAAGTCCTTTTTCCGGAAAAGCTTTTCCGAAAAGGGCCAGTGTAGACAGCTTTTCCGAAAAGCAGAAGAAACGGAAAAAAGCGGTTTGGTCGCCACGAGACCCCGTAGGAGCCCTGGACTTCCTGGTAGGGAGGCTGCTGGGCGCACGTGGCAGGAGCACTTCGCAGACCCTGCAGCCTGAGCTCTGCCACGTGCTGCTGTGCTGCCCAGCCACACATTGACCGCGCCATGGCAGCTCCGGCTGGTGAGCCCCTGCACCCCCAGCACAGGAGGCCCCAGGGGCCGCAAACGCCGGGCCCCATCCTGGACCCCCAGGAGCTGGAGACCCTCCTGGACTTGTGGCAGGAGGAGGAGGGTCTCCACGACCTGCACTCCAGGCGCCGCAATGTGGAGCTGTACACACGGCTGGCCGACAACCTGGCACAACAGGGACACCCCACCCGAATGCCGAGCAGGTCCGCCCAAAGTGAAGGAGCTGCGGCTGGGGTACGTCCGGGCCAGCGAGGGCAGGGGGCAGGACCAGACGCCTGCCCCTACTATGACCGGCTGAACGCCTTCCTGGGCCAGCCAGCCCCGCAAGCCCCGGACGCCCTGTGGACACCTGCCAGCGCCCCATCAGACGACCCACCGAGCAGGGGAGGGAGAGGACAGCAGCAGCGCGTCCGCGCGGAGGAGGCCACCACCCAGCAGGCCCTCCAGCAGCTCCTCCGAGGCCGAGGCCGAGGCCGGGAGGAACCCACTGGTGAGTCTTTGCAGTTTGCACTCCCAAAGGGTGGGGGCGGAGGGCGGGGTGGGGAGCCAGGTGCCCAGAGGAGGAGGGGAGAGCATTTCACTCAGGCCACGTGAGCTGCACGCTGCGTCGCATGAGGCAGCAAGCAGCACGTGCAACCTCGTGCAGCCTGGCGACCGAGCGGCACATGGCCGCAGGCAGCTGCAGGGCACGCCTGGGACCGTGCTGCTCACACACATGCGGCGGGACCAGGGGAAGGGTGGATGCCGGCTGGAACCGGCCAGGGCCCCAGGGACTCAGCCCAGAGCCCTCACCTCCGCCAAGGGTGCAGCACGGAGAACAGCACACTGTCCCATGCCTGGCAGTGAGGCACAGCCAGCTGCTCCTGGGAAAACCGCAGCGCCACAGTCCCTCGCCTGCTCCCGGTGCCTTGGCTGGTTCCCGAGGGAAGTCCCCACTGTGGCCGCACATGTCCCTGGGCTACCGGCCTTGCGGGAGGGATAGTGGGAGGGACAAGGGCCCCTGAGTTTTGCTGCAAGGATGGGACACCCCCACCCACTCACGCTTCTGGTTACGCCCAGGAGATATCCCACGCGAGGATCTGAGAGCCCAGACCGCCTCTGCCAGATGTGCTCCCAGGCACTGCGTGGGGATGCATCTCGCTCCCTGTCAAACACCAGCGATTAGCCCAAAGCTTTTCACAGTCTCCACCGGCAGGGAGTTCCACAGGTGAACGCAGCACAAGCACCCTCCCGCCTCCACGGGGCCAGGACACAGACTGGTGCTTACAATACTGGAGAGGGGACCCTACTCCAGCAGGGGCGGTCCTCCTTGCCAACATACAACACGGGGGCAGGAGGGAAACCGAGTGGGCCCAAGCCACACAACTGTGGGGTCACCTGGGCTCAGGGGTGGAGGGCATGAGATGTGGGGACAGTGGACGGCCTGCCTGACTGACCCATCCTTTCTTCTCTTCCCTGCAGCGGGACCCAGCACCAGACCCGACACTGCGGCAGCAGCGCACCCCAGCTGGCCAACCCCGGAGGCACAGGCGGCGGCAGAGAGACCAGCTTCTGCGCCGCCATGTGCGTGCCGTGGAGGCAATCCAGGCCTCCATCGCTGAGCGGGTGCAGGGGGACCTGCAGTGGCGGCAGGAGGGCTGGGCTGTTCCTACATGAGTGCAGAGGATGCGCACAACCATGGACATGCTCACGGCACATTTGGTCCATGCCATTCATTATGGCATGGCCGGACCCCATGCCCCCGCCATTCCTCCCGGAGCACAGCCCATGCCCTCCTATCCCAGCTCCTATCCCAGCTCCTGCTCCTGCTCCTGCTCCTGCTCCTGCCCCTGCCCCTGCCCCTGCTCCTGCCCCTGCCCCTGCCCCTGCTCCTGCCTCCTGCCCCTGCCCCTGCCCCTGCCCCTGCTCCTGCTCCTGCCCCTGCCCCTGCCCCTGCTCCTGCCCCTGCTCCTGGTCGTGGTCGTGCCCGTGGTCGTGCCCACCTCCCCGTGCAGCCTGCCCCTCACGCGGTCTGCCCAGCGTGCAGGCCCCCGGAGGAGCAGTCGCAGGGGCCATCCATCCCAGTAACTGCCCCCCGTCCCAGTTGAAGGTCCCCGTCCCAGTCCCAGTTGAAGGTCCCCGTCCCAGTTGAAGGTCCCCCGTCCCAGTCCCAGTTGAAGGTCCCCGTCCCAGTAGAAGGTCCCTCCCCTTGTAAATAAACAGTTTTCTATTTTTCTGTTCATTCCTGTGTTGGTTATCGTGTTACTCTAGTAACTGTAGGAAATGATGTGAGATGCCAATTAGCCACTTAAATTTAACAGGGTTACAAACTGCAGACAACAAAATCTGTACTCTATCACTGTGCTCATTGGTTTGTGGCTCATAAATAAATACTGAGACTTTTCAGTAAAATGTAAACCACAAACTATATTTACATAGCTCACAAACAAGCAAGAACAGTTAAAAGATGCACACTACAGATAATTAAACATAGTCTAGGCGCAGGGAGGACAATTGTAGTGTTGCTGGCCACCTCAATCCTTTGGTCCTTCCGGGCCTCAGGAGAGGAACAGCCAGGAGATCCTCGACGGAAGATGATGGCGGCTGGCCACCTCAATCCTTTGGTCCTTCCGGGCCTCAGGAGAGGAACAGCCAGGAGATCCTCGACGGAAGACGACTGGAATCAGGTACGCTGACTTGAGCCTTCCGCACGACCCCGAATCCTCGTGGCTGTTCTTCGGGACAGACGATGGTGGCCTAAACCCTAGCCTAAACTAAAAAGAAAAACCCTGACTAAGCCCGACGCACCCGGCAACAGTCACGATGACGGCCGATGTGCTTTGACCCGACGCTTTACAATTGGGGGGGGAGGTAAGGGGAGGGGTGGGGAGGGGTAGGGGACGGGCGGGAGTAGTCTGGGGAGACCCAGGCGACCCTGCTACGGGGCTTGGGCAAACATGTCCACCAGGGCCTCTCTGATGCGCACCGCATCCTGGCGCGCCTGGCGGACGGCAGCTGTGTCGGGCTGTTCCAAGGTCTGTGCCTCGGCTGCCATCCATGCAGGGAGGAAGGCCTCCCCGCTGCGCTCCACAATGTTGTGGAGCACGCAGCACGCGGCCAGTACCTCCGTTGCATTCTGCTCACCCATGTCGAGACGGGTGAGCAAACAACGGAATCGGGCTTTTAAACGTCCAAAGGCCAGCTCCACTGGGTTTCGGGCCCGGTTGAGGCGGTCGCTGAACCGGGCCCGGTTCTGGTCCGGCTGCCCGTGTAGGGCCGCATTAGCCAGGGCATCAGGGGTAGGCGGCGTCCGCGCGACGCCAGATGGGCATAGGCACATCCCGACAGTCAAGTCTCGCCGGGAAGTAGGTGCCGCCTTCAACCTGCGAAACAGTCCAGAGTTGCGGAGGATGCGGGCGTCGTGTGCCCGGCGGACCAGCCCCGTAAATGTCCAGGAAGCGGCCCGGTGGTCCACGAGGCCTGCAGAACAATGGAGCAGTACCCCTTGCGGTTCATAAAATGGGCGCTCGATGCTCGGGGCCGGATGGGGATGTGGGTGGCGTCCAGGGCTCCCCGCGGTTGGGGAACCGAGGGCAGCGAAGCGGCCATGGTATCATCCACGTCGCGCGGGCGGATGATTCGCGGGAGCAGGATGTTGTTGATGGCGTGGGCGACCTGCAGAAGGGTGCAGAGAAACACAAGGAACACATCACGTGCGGCAGGGGTGAGTGTGCGCTCCCTTGGGGCCCCCTTGATTCCCTCTGTCCTCACACACACCACACACACACACACACCAGGGCCCCCTCGCCCCACGGCCCCCACCAGCGGGCCTGTGCAAGGGAGGGGCGGCCCAAACCCTGGCCGACCCAGCCTGGAATCTTGGCTATCCCTGGGCCTGGAGTGCAGCACCCTCCCCATCCCACTCCCCTGGGACTTACCTCCACGACGATCACTCCGGCGGTTGATCGTCCCACCCACTGCTGTGCCGCCGGCGGTAGCTGTCCGGTGTGGCCAGCTTCCAGGCGATGGCGACCCTCTTCTTGATGGGGATGGGTGCCCGCGGCGGGTGGTGGCTCTCTGCAGCGGGGTGAGCCAGGTGCACAGCTGCAGGAAGGTCCGCTTTCTCATGCGGAAATTCCTGATCCATTGGTGGTCGTCCCAGACCCGAGGACCAACCGCTCCCACCAGTCGGTGCTGCTCTCGAAACTCCAGGCGGGCCTCTCTACGGTGGGGTGCTGATGCCACACGGTTGCCAGGGCCTCCTGGTGAGGAGTCAATGCGATCTCTGCCTCCTGGTTCATGTACACCATGGCACCGGCCTGCAGCACGAGCAGCAGGCACTCGTACAGCTCCAACAGGGGCCCGAGCAGGCAAATGGCCACCCACGGCTCCATGGCAGACAGAGCAGGGCAGAAAAAACTAAACTCAGGGAAAAGCAGTTGGGGGCCAAAGGGTGGTGTCCCCAAAACCCAGAGGGCAACCACTGAACCTGCTAAGGGTGCCAGTCCCTGGCAGAGGTCCCAAGGCAGGAGCAGGAGACCAGCGGCTGTCGGCGAGACCCCTTTAAGCACGTGTCTGAATGGCGCTCGGCCCGCCCGGAAAGGTCTGGTGGCCTTTGCCCTCTTCAAAATGGCTCCGGGCTTCTGCTTTTCGGAAAAGCGCGCGCCAATGTAGGCGCTTTTCGGAAAAGCGCATCGTTATAACGGTAACTCCGGGACCAATGTAGGCGCTCCTTTTCCGGAAATACTTATAACGGAAAACTGTTCCGTTTTAAGCATTTCCGGAAAATCATGCCAGTGTAGACGTAGCCAAATAGATAAAGTATCTATATAATCTCTCTCTGTAAACAGGCATAATTTCCTACTCCTTAATTTCAGATGTATTACAGGTTGGACTTCCCAAAACCTGGACTCTGGTATGGCAACATCCCTGGTCTGGTGGGACCATGGATGTTCCTGAACCAGGGAGTCCTGGCTGGGAGTCCTATGGCAAGAGGGCTCTCGTGGCTGTGAGCTCAGCGAGGCTGGGACCAGGGCCAGAGCTGCTGTAGCACAGCCAGGGATGCAGCAGTCCCAGTAGTGGGCGGTGATGCAGCAGCCCTGGCAACCCATAGTACCGGAGACTCAGCAGCATGGCAACCTATCAGGGGGGATGGCTGGGGCAGGCAGCAGGGAGGGGCAGTGAACTGGGGGTCAGTGGTAAGGAACCACCCTTGGTCTGGCAAACTCCCTTCTTCAGGACTAGTCAGGTCTCTTGTGTGCTGGACCAGAGAAGTCCAGCCTGTATTGAGTTCGATAATCCAAGAGTGGAAGCAGCATTCTTTCTCTGTTGGAAAAAACAACTAATTGGAACATCCCTAAAATGAAAAAGTGGCGGAATTTTTGCCACACAGCTACATTTTTCTCCCATTGCTCTCCTATGCTATCAAGTATTTTGGAAATCCTTCAGTGTTTGTTCAAGAGTAAGTTTATTTAGCGTGTACAGAAACAACAGGACTGACATTTTCAGATGTGACCAGGTTCATGCACGGGGTAGGGTAGGGCAATCAGGAGTGCATGCCCCCACCAAATAATCATTGGGGGGCACAGAACTCCTCTGGCACCAGGGGTGCAGCAGGGGCACAGGATATGCCCCTCTAAAAATGGTCATATTTAAATTCCTGTGCACGCCCGAGGAGGTTACCAGTGATTTGGGGTGTATAAATTAGTAATACGGTATTATTGGGACAGCTAAAAGGGCTGATTCTCAGATGGTGGCTCCCTAGTACTTCCAAAAATATCAGTTCTCTTTAATGTGTCTCCGGTAGAATACACCACAATTGAGGCCTCCAAACAAATTGCTATCACTTTTGAAAAATGTTGACTAAGACACTGCAAACCCTTGTTCATATGACTAGTTATTACTGAAATGAGTAGTGGTATTGAAGCCAGTGGGACTGCCCACAAAAGTATGGTTTCAAAAGACTCAGCTTCATAGGTATTTAATATTTATTTTTATTGCAGTAGTACCAGAGGCGTCAATCAGGATAAAGGCTCATTGTGCCAGCCAAGGTACTAACATTAACTACAGGACAGTCCCTGCTCTGGAGAGGTTACAATAGAATTGTTGATGTTTTATATATCTTTGAGTCATTTTAAATAGAATCAACTTATTTTTCTTACCCCTTGTCTAAAGTCTTCGTCCTACTTGCTTAAGTGCTTTCACTGCCTCGCCATCAAAGAGATCTTCCCGTCTCCTCAAATATTTGACATTTTATCATTTGCATCTTTAATGAATTCCAAGCTTACTGCTGCAAAACGGCCTTTCAAATGAGTCCAGCTATGAGCATCAGCCGGATGCTCCTACAAAAATGATTCATAGTGGAAAATGGGCATATTATGAATTGTCAGAAGTTAGCAAACGCCTCTCCTGGAGGTGCTTCATTCTGTCTGCCGTGTTTTCTTCTTGAGGCTGCAGACAATCATTAGACCTAGAAACTTTATTATTGGTATTACAGCAACAAAAAGCTACATTCATTAGAACAACATTTGGAGCATAGGCCCATATTAGGAATTTGGCCTGGATAATTTTAGTAGGTCAAATTCTCTAGGAGAAGTTTGAAGCAATTTTCTGGCTCGTAGGCAAAACGATATTGGGGCAAATTTAATGCCAACTGCAAAAGATGAAAAATCATGACCCAGAGCCAAATTTTTTGAAAAAATTGTGAGATTGGCTCCACAAATCATGAGATTTTTTTAAAAAATTGTCAAAACATGTTTTTATTCTATCTTGACTTTTAAACTCCCCAATATTCTTCTGCCAGTTTATGTGTGATAATTTCAGATTGAAAAATCAACTTCTAATATACCCACCTCCTGGGCTACTCAGATGAAGACTCTACATAGCTTCTCCTCACCGCTAATGTGTGGGAAATCCCAACCATAGCCTAGTGCTATCTTGACTCTCTGCCTCCTTCCCCTGGGGTTTCTCCCTTCTCCTGAACCAGCAGCACCAACTCCCTGATTCTCCCCCATTCCCTGGGGTTTCTCCTCTGCCTGGATTACAAATAAAGAAGTCCCCATACAGTGGGAGGTAGGGCAGTGTCTCGAGCCCTGGAGTCCACAGCAGCTTTCCCCTGACCCCACTATCTCTCACTGGTCCAAGGCCCTCTCTCAGATATAGGATCATACATGAAGGCAGGGCATGTTTCTGTCCTTACCCTGAGATTCTCACACAATGCTCTGCACAGCCCTGGAAAATCACAAGAGTGAAGGCTTCTTGCATCACGACAGCTCCTTCTGCTGCTCCTCCTCAGGGCTCCAACATCCCTTGACAAAATCCCATAATCATTTTTGCAAGTTGGTGGCTCTGCAGCTCTGCCTCCTCCAACTGCTTGCTTACCTACCATTGTCCCATGGCTGAGGGGATGCCATTCTATCCCCTCCTCACCATCCACTTCAACTCCCCTCTGCCTTCTTTCTGCACCACATTCCTCTGCAATCTCTACTACTCTGTTCCCTTTCAGGCTCCCCATTTATCTTTTCTAGTGTCTATGCTGCTCCTCATAGTCCCTGTGTCCTACCCAGTCCCTTGAATCATAGCATTTTGCTTGAGTGTATGACTTCAATCTCATTAAAAAATAATGGGAGGTAGCAGCCAACTTTATTAAGAACAGCCTCATACAGAGAGACTGTAGTGAAATGGGGGGCATTTTATTGGCTTCAGCTCCATTACAAATAATAGGAGATGGTGTCCATTTGAATAAGGGAAAATTTGTTTTATTGAGAGAGGTAAAAACACCAGAGTCATCATAAAATCATGAGACTCGGTGACAGGGCTGGCTCAAGCCATTCCTGCGCCCCCGGGCAGCGGGCACGCGACACATGCATGGCTCCGCCCCGGGTGCACGGTGAATGCGCGGCCCCACCCCCCCGCACGCTGCGCACCTTAGAGCTGCAATCTGGCACGCGGCACCCCTTACAGCTGCCATCAGGCGCCCCCCCCCATAGGTTGGCGCCCCGGGCAGCTGCCCGGCTAGCCCTCCCTCCCCCCCCTTAATCCGGCCCTGCTCAGTGATATTGGGTAAGAGCATCTGCTTACCCTGGATTTCTGCTCCTATCTCTTAGATTTACTTTCTCATTGTCATAATTAACTCACTGTGACAAGGATGTGGGGATGACTGACATGCAGCACTGACAAGTCATTCATTCTGTTTCAGTAATTAAAACATTTATGTGTTGGACCTAAGCATACGTTTGTCTTAAGCACATAAGAGTGGCCATACTGAGTCAGACCAAAGGTCCATCTAGCCCAGTATCATGTCCTCCGACAGTGGCCAGCGCCAGGTGCCCCAGAGGGGATGAACAGAATAGGTAACTGTCAAGTGATCCATCCTCTGTCACCCATTGCCAGCTTATGGCAAACAGAGACTAGGGCCACCATTCAGACCCATACTGGCTAATACCCATTGATGGATGCATCCTCTGTGAATTTATCTACTTCTTTTTTTAATATACCAACATAACAACTAAGTTCCAATCTAAGACCACGCACCTGAGCTAAAGCCTTTGAGAAGAAGGTGTCAGAATTCTTATGTAGAACCAGTTGAAGATATTTGTATCTCTTCAGGGGCTATTTGCGTGTGTGTGTTTCTCTATTTTGTGTCACTGTTTCGCAGAGCCACTAACATGAAGAGGCTTTTGGGTTAAATGAGTGTCATGCCAAAGCTGCTCTAAGTGTGGGATCCTAGAAATCATTTTGTGTCTGTGCAAGACTGTCAGAAAGATAAAGATGTGGTGCTAGCAAGTGAAGAGAAAATAAACCAGACAGATGAAAGCTTGATATGATTTCTGTGAACAGAGAAGCTTAACAGGACAGCAAAGCCAAAAGAGGAACTTACTAGAAAATCATTTTAAAGTTATATTTCCTGCAAGGGAAAACCTTATCCTCAACCCTGCATGAGAAATACTGAGAGCTTTGTTTTCCTTAACATGATCTTTATACATTGATTTACATACTTATTGTAGTAATCATCAAGCCACATAAATTGAACCATTGACGTATTGATTATATTTCAGGCATAACCTTGATTTGACTATCACATTATAGGGATGTGTCTACACTGCACCATAGGTAGCTCAAATTGTGTATCTTATTTTGATCTTATTTCGTAATTTGGCACTGTCTTCACAGCACCAAATTTCAAAATAACCCGCTATTCCGAAACGTCCCTTACTACTCATGGAATGTGGTTTACAGGGATGTCAGAACAGTGAGCCTATTATGTTTTGAAATAACGGGTTTGCTGTGAAGAAGTGGGATACCTATTTGGGATACTCCAATATTCCGAAATAGCGTTACAGCGTAGACATAGCCTTGTCCTGTAAATTAGATTGTGACAACTGTAAGTTAAATTAGCTAATGATATATTTTGCTTAAACTCATTTGTTTTATAACAGCTTGCTTAATCTTTAAGATACACTGATCAATTTTATCTCTCAATGACTGCGTCTACACTGCAGTGTTATTTCAATATAACTAGCGTTATTTCGAAATAACAATGTGAGCATCTATGCAGCAATTCTGTTATTTCTAAATAAATTTGAAATAATGGATGGCTTATTCCGACTTCTGTAAACCTCATTCCATGAGGGATAATGCCTATTCTGAAATAGCTATTTTGAAATAAGGTGTGTGTAGAGGCTCCACTGCTGCTATTTCGAAACAGCCCCTCAGCCATTCTGAGTTATTCTTCCCCAGTGCCTTCTGGGGTCCTAAATCAAGCTAACATGTCTACATTAGTGAAGCCTGCCTCGGACTAATTTTGAGGCTTCCCTGCAGTGTAGATGTGCTATTTCGAAACAAGTTATTTTGGCATAATTATTCCAGAATAATTTATTTCAAAATAGCTGTGCAATGTAGACATACCCTATAATGTCAAGGCAGACAAAGTAACTTATGTAGATGAAAGATGTGAAATAATTAAAAATCATTCCTGAGCCCATCATATATTTTAATTACTTAAAATAACACCCTACATAATGCCAACATCTGCAGACACAATGATGCCACATTATAGCACTGAATTTGAGACCCATATGTGACGGTTTGCCCTCCTCCATGCTTTATAAAATGTACTTATGGACATAAATGTACATAACTCAAAGGTGCTTTGAGCAAATTACTTCATGTAACCTACCAATCTTCATGTCTTAATCCACTGGATCTGTTTATCTTGGGGTATGTCTAGACTACATGGCTCCGTCGACGGAGCCATGTATCTAGTTTACCTGGCATAGGCAAAGAAGCGGGGATTTAAATAATCCCCGCTTCATTAAAATAAACATGGCCGCCGCGTTGTGCCGACGATCAGCTGATCCCGCACAGTGCGGTAGTTTAGACGCGGATCAGTTGGCTGGAGAAGCCTTTGCCGACTGATCCCTTATGCCTCATGGTCCCTTATGCATCCGTCGACAGAGCCATGTAATCTAGACATACCCTTGGTGTATGTATCATTCTTGTTTGTAAAATTAGACATAGGGAGTAGGAAATAATTTATGGGGTTTAAATGCGTGAATGAAAGTCATCCAGGGTGGTTCCACTGCTGGGAGGCAATCATATGCAAATAGTCTTTTGTACTTAAGTCTTAGCAGTGGTTGGTAGAGATGGGCCAGGTGACTCCCCATGCAATAAGGGAATCTTCAAAAACAATAGGAAAGTAGGAGTCGAGGGTCTTTTGAGTGGCTGGTGTGGCACACCTAAGGGAAGGAACCAGAGACCCTAGGGAAAAGGAGACTTCCCTGGTTTGGAAGCCTTGGCTGGGAAAGAAACAGTTTTAGGGTCAGCATGTAGTAAGTTTGTAATAAATTTGTACTGAAGTTTTAGTGCAGAAGTAGTTACGTTTTCTGTTATTTTCAGGTTGTAATCTGCTTTGTTCTGCCTAGTCTCATTTATTACCACTTAAATCCTACTGCTTGTACTTAATAAAATCACTTATTTTCTATCAAACCCAGTATAAATAATTATTACCCGAGGGAGCAATCAATGTGCATATTCCCCCTTTCATTATTCAAGGGGGCTTGCCTAAATAACTCATTTGGGGTTCTGATCCCATTTGGGGAGTGGTATTCCAGGAAGCTGGGCCCAAAACTGTACTCTCCTTGGACCTGAAGATGTTCAGTGTCTTGATGAGGGACAGTGATCTCAGCTCCGTGCCTTGGCTGTGTGAGACCAGGGAACTGGCCCAGCAGTACTGAGCAGGGAGAAGCTCCAGAGAGCAGGGAGGTGAGTGGCAGTATCAGCACTCCGAGAGACACCGTCAAGGGGTCTTCTGTGGCCTCATTCCATCTCAGCATATTTGCAGCTGATCTTCTCACAGGGCCACTGTAAGACCAAGTGGTGCCCCAAACAAGTAGCGGTTACAGCGCCCCCTAGCCATTTGTGAAACTTTTGAATTTCATATTTCTCATTGCATTTATAGCTCATTTCACAATGATTTATCCCTGCCAATAAATTTACATACTAGGATCTGTAAATCTGTATTTCTTCATGCCATATGTAAGAAAATAATAAATGTTTCCTCAAAGCTTATAGAAACTTTTTAATTTTAAGAATAACTGAAATGTAGTAACATCAGGCGATTGAACAGTGCACCAACATTGGGTGGACCAGTATTAAATAGTGTTAGAGTAGGTGACAGCCTTAGAATGTTACCCCTAGTCCTTTGCTGCAGTTTACGAAGGCGAAGGCAAGTAGGATGACCTTTTAAGCTATAAAATTTACAACATTCCAGAACATTCTGGAAGGTGAGTAAAAATCAATTCACATATGGAATACCGGAAACATTTGACTTCAAACATTTTATTTTCCCTTTTGTTGTTAACAACAAAAACAGTGCCCCGAGCTCCCCAAGTCCACCCCCAGGTGGTCACTTGTCCCTAAATCTAAACCTGCCTACCAATTAGTATCCTTCACTGAGAAGGATCTAGGACTTCAAGCTGAAATGTGTTTTGTGCTCATTATAATTATATGTGTAGAGGTGCTCAGGGCAATATTGATGGATGGCCTAGAAAGAGAAACAAATACAATCTCTAATAGCAAGTAAACAGTTCACATTTGTACTTATTTCCCTTCATGCTCAACACAATTATTTACAAAAGCCAAAGTTTCATAAATGCAAAGCTCTAGAGACCCCCCAAACAAACAACATTATTGGAAAGGAAATATATATCTAATTCCCAAATGACTGGGTTTTCATGAGTATTCACATCCAAATAGAGTGGAATAAAAATTATATAAGGCACAAAATCTTTACATGCAAAGATACTTTTAAAATATTCAGTATTAGTCAAGATGGCAATACAGTAATATTAGCAATAGTTGTGTGGCTTGATGAATCATTTTGATTTTCATGAGTATCCTGGCAGCTGTCTTTTCTCTATGCAGAAAGTGGTGCAGGGCACTTTTTGGTTGCTTTACAGAACTAGAGCAACACAGCTGGGACCTTATAAAAAGGATGAATCGATAGTATTGTTCCCTAATGAGTGACTGTTGCTTCCTTCTAATATAAAAGGATGAACAAGTCTTCTCAGAGAGCTGACAGGAATATCACAGGGGAAACGCAGGGTCAACTATGACAATAAGTTAATGGGCTGATGGGAAAAGTCAACTTATTTTTCCACCAAATGGAAAAAGCACTGCAGGCCAACCAAAATAAATTCCATTTTATTTGAGAGAAGCATGAGAAGTTAGCAGGCATCAAACATTGGTAGACACTTTACTGGACTCAAAAGAGCTTAGTACTGTATAAGTCACAAGCAGCTGATAAATATACCAGGCTACTAGCAGCATAAGGTTAAAAACTGAGATCATTGTTGCAAAATACAGCACCCAGAGGAAATATATCGGTATGTGCCAGAGGGCTGGACTCTAGGGACCCCTGAGGGATTCTGCTTTGTGCTTGCAGCCAGCCAGAAGGCTATTTGACAAACCAGTGAAAAAACTGAATCTTGAATACTGATGGATTGCAATGTTCACAATGACCTGATAAGTGGTGCATAATCCATTTCAATAACAAGATAGCAGGAAAAGAAGCAGAGAGAGGTTTTGGATTTCAGCTATTTCCCTCTGGTGGAATCAGAAAGGCACCTTTTTCTAAAGAATTTGGAAATATCACTGAAAGTAAAATCCTGAGCCTCTCTGAGTCAGAACACAGTCACTGTCACAGAATTTGGAAAGATCACGGAAAGCAAAAACCTGAGCCTTGAGTCAGAACACAGTCACTGTCATAAACTCTAAACATGCTTAATAGGATAATAAAATATATACGATAAGCAAAGGTACCCAGGCATAGGCTGCTGAAATTAGGCATCACTAAATTGGCTGTATAGAGAGAGCCATGTTGAGTCACCTGTAGATCAGATGCTTTCGACACAGTTGGCCATAGAGCATTCTTAGCCCATCTTCCCAGTTTGGCAGAGGACAGCAGAGCAGGCTAAATATAGCTTTACCTGTTACCTTATCTCAAACATATCTCAAAGCTGTGATTGGCAGTTGCTCTTCCCCACTATTCTGCCTGTTCTGAAGGATCAATTGTTCTCCTCTTTTTTATGATAAGGCATTAGGGAATCAGTGAGGCACTATGGACTCAGGAGTCTACAGGGCATGAAGCTGGGTATATCCTTTTCTTCAGCAGCAGGCACTGCTGTTACTCAGTGAACCAAGAGTCTGGACAACATAAGCACCTGAATAAACAATAGAATTAATCCAAATAAGACAGAAGGGACACTGAGAAGGATGGGGAAGCATTTAAAAGAGCTAGGGAAAATCATAACCACTTCCTCTATCAATGGTATTCATCCAAGTGGGATGTGCATAATGTGGAAATGCTACTTCATTCAGAATTTCAGAACTTCACATGGACACCCAGGTTGTAGAAGTAGTCAGACATTTTTCCCTAGCTCCATTTCACAAGAAGTCCCAATTTGCTTGGACTCTGTTATTATGATTCTTATTTCCGGCACAGACTTCTCCAAATACCAAGCTACTACACTGAGCATAGACACTATAGGCAAAGTGCAGCTGGCCCATCACAAAGAGGTCTATGTCTATTTAGCAATAGGTGAAAGTATGTCATATTGGCTGTCTCAGATAGCTCTGTGAACATGTTAAACTTTGTATAAGGATAACCACTGCAAAAGGTCATTAGTTTAACAGACTTGTTCTCTACCGCTTATATTCTAGTTCTTCATTTTCAAGGAAAAATTCAAGAGTAGACACAGAATACATTAAAACCAAAGAATGGACTATCAATAGAAAGATATTAACAAAAAACTACAGGTACCGCTTCCCAGGGGAGAACACAATCCTTCTTAAATCAAAGTTAAAATTAAAGAAGATGGAAAGATGGCAATTAACAAAAGCAGATGCACCATATCTTCCTGGGACTCTTGCAAAGCAGGCAATATTAAGCTACTAGAGGTAAATGGAAGTGTATTAAAAATGAACAGGATAAAATTCCAGTGCTTCAAAGCATCATGCCACTGGGGGGTGGGGGGAAGAGAAAGGAGACTTTCTCTCACGATTACGATATGTTAGCATATAACGAACAGCCATATTTAAGGGAGACAACACAAAAGGGATGAAAATGACACACTTCTTTGAGTCTAATGGGTTTTTTTCTTTTATTTTGAAAGGTACATGAAGAAAAAGGCAAATGACATGGAGTTCTCACATGCTTGGAGGAGGTGGCTCACTAGAGTTTTAAAAACTTTTCTGTGCTTGAGAATATTTAAGCAGTGCATTTATCAAAGTAACGCTGAATATAGGTTGGAGTCCATGGAGTTTGCTTCAAACAGAATAGACACTTTTAAGCAGCTAGTGGAATGTGTTGCTTGTCTACATGAAGATTCACTACAAAGCCCAAGAGAACACTGCTGGTGCCGCCTATCTGAGGGCAGCTGATTAAGCATGTCCTTGACAGAATTTGTCTGTGTAAGTGATTTTTAGCTTCCAGGAACTTAGCCAAGCTAAGGAGTGATTCCACAGGTTATAGGATAAGACAAAGGAAAGCTAGCTCTCAGAATTTCTTTCAAGTCTAGCACTTTAAGGGAGACATTTGGCATCCCTTAGGAGGAAAACCATAAAGCTTGTTGATTGTACATCTCTCTTTCACTTTGCCTCCATCACTTTTCTTTCATCTTCTCTTGCATTAGGAGGCTGTTGCTGATGTACAAGCCTCAGAAAGATAGCACGTCTCAACTACTTTGCACAATTTATCCTTTCCATTTCCCCTTTAGCAAGGCTGATTGCAGATGCAGGTACTAAAGAATTCTTCCTTCTACAGAAGAGTGAAGATGCAAAAGTAGTCTGAAGCTTCTTTTCCAGCCCTGAACATCCCACCCCATTTTTATTAAGGTCATTTTTTTTCACCAAATCAGTGACAGCTTGACAGGGTAATATTGAGTGTGTGGCATCTTGAGGACTTGGCGCTTGCTTAGGATACATTTTACCATTATTTTGCCCTTTTTCTACATGTCGATAACGTACCTATTGCATCACAGACGGTCTCTAAATTCATGTGCTAGGTGCGCTCCATTTTCCATATTGCACTGATGTGAAGGCAACGTTCAAGAATTGCCTAGCATGATAAACTAGATGATAGACTCATGTTGACCAATGTGTCACTGATTTGCACATAACCACAGACTCACAATCCTCTCTGTCAATAAATCTTTTGTAGACCCGATAATTCCAGAGCCAGTTTACAATGGGTACAAAAGCAAATCAGTCAGTGCTTTGGAAAGAGACTGCCAAACCATTTCAGTGAACCTAATCCTATCATGTTCAGTATGTTCATAAGGGTGGGGGTGCATCTGTACAGAAGGATTATTTCAGAATAACAGCCATTATTCCAAAATAACAGTTAGGGTTGGCAGGTGTCTGGTTTTGATCTAGACAGTCCAGTATTTGCGCTTTCTGTTCAGGAAACAAACTGAGAAAATATAAATGAGAAAATATTAATGTCTGGTATTTTCTAAATAAGATGTAATGTAGATTGTGATGTAATGTCAAGTGTGTCCGGTATTTTTGTTGACACCATCTGGCAACCCTAATAACAATGCAAGCATCTATACAGCATTTCTGTTATTTTACAATAAATTCAAAATAAAAGACAGCTTATTCCAACTTCTGTAAACCTCATTCCATGAGGAATATACCTAATCCGAAATAGCTATTTCGGAATAGCAGTTGTGTGGAAGCTCCACTGTTGCTATTTCAGAATAGCTCCTCCCCAGGACTATTCAAAGTAATTACTCTCCAGTGCCTTCTGGGGCTCTAAATCGAGGTAGCACATCCACATTAGGGAAGCGTGCCTCAGACTAATTTTGAGGCTTCCCTATAGTGTAGATGTGCTATTTTGAAATAAGCTATTTTGGAGTGTTTGTTCCAGAATAGCTTATTCTGAAATACATGTGCAGTGTAGACATACCCAGGGTGATGAGACTCACATTTCAAGCTCTGTGGGGGAAAAAACCTCATTGCAGATATTGGAAAAAGAGTCCTTGTTCTTTAAAGACACTGTGCATATTACTAGGCATATGCAAAAAGTGATGTACTGTGTTTATTCACTTTGACAATCGTTTAGAATCATCACAGAGGCTCATGTATCACAAATTATCTTTGCCTTAACAACATCTTCAGGTGCATCCATTTAGAATTTAGGCTTCATTGTTAATCCCTTTCTAATTCTACTTAGCACCTACTCATGTGAGTAGTCTCATCAGTTTCCATGGGATTTTGCCTTTGAGCAAGGGAGCTGACAGAATTGCTGGGCCCCAGGCAAGACTGGGGAAATAAGTCTATACACCCAGACGGGGCAGGCCTGGCGGCTATCCTCCCCTCATCAGCCCTTCGGCGCCAACTGGTGCATGCCACCGAGCATTCTGGTGGGAATTTAAAGGGCCCCGGACTCTGGATGCTGACACCACTGCCATAGTAGCAGTGGTGGCAGCCATAAGACCTGGACCCTTTTGGATCGCCAGGGCCCAGAACATTTGCCTCATTTGCACCACTTCTTGGTAGGCCTGTCTTTGAGTAAGTGAACAATTTGAATAAGGGTTCCAACAGCTGGCCCTTAATGACTGGAGAAATTTTATTATCACCCTTGTAATCGTCAAAAAACAAGTAGACCAAGTGGCACCTGAAGGTATGTCTACTCTGGGGAGTTATTTTGAAATAGCTACCCTTATTTTGAAAGAACAAGGTGAGCAACCGCACTACTAAGCCTGTTATCATATATATAGTAGCCCAGTGTCTGAGAGTCTATAACGCTGAAATGATGGCTGTTCCCTCTGGGGGGGCGCTGTTGCCTGAAATGCTGGCTGTTCCCTCTGGGCAGCCCGTGCTGCATGGGGAGTGTGGGACCCAAATGGCCACTTGCTCCCACGCGGCGGCCCGGCTGAGCGGCGCAGAAGTCAGCCGAGCGCCACGGCAGGAGGCGAAGGGGGGTGGGGCGGTGACGTGCGGTGTGACAGCGGCTCCAGGCCCCGCCCCCCTTCACCTCCCACTGTGGCGCTCGGCTGACTTCTGCGCCGCTCAGCCGGGCCGCCGCGTGGGAGCAAGTGTCGCAAGCGACTGTTTAGGCTCTACAGTCCCCATGCACCACGGGGAGTGCGGAGCCCAAATGGCCATTTGGGCTCCGCAATCCGCCGAGTGAGAGGCAGGAGAGGGAGGAGAAGAGAAAGAGAGAGACAGAGAGAGAGGCAGGAGGCGGAGGAGAGCTGAGAGAGAGAGAGGAGGAGGCAGTAGGAGGAGGAGAGAGAGAGAGATGGAGCGAGAGACCGGAGGCTCAGGAGAGAAGACCGACGTGGAGGAGAGACCTGAAAATCCCGTCTTATGATGGGCTAATTGGCTAGTTTCAAAATAATAACTCCTGCTTGTGAAGAGGAATAAGCTTATTTCGAAATAGTTATTTCAGGAGTTATTATTTTGAAATAACTTAGTAGCATAAGTAGTAGTAGTCTAGACATATCCTTAGAGACTAACAAAAATATATAGAATCATGAGGTTTCATGGGTAAAATGCACTTCTTCTGATGAAGTGGCTTTTACCTTTGAAACCTCATGATTCTATATATTTTTTGTTAGTCTCTAAGGTGCTAGAGGACTGCTCATTGTTTGAAGTTACAGACTAACACAGCTCCCCTTCTGAGACTGGTAATCTTCATCATTTATCTCATGCTGAGGCTGGGAACCTTAAATAGGCTCCACTATTTATTTTTTAAAATTATATATTCTTCAAGACCTTGAAGAAAGTTCCCACTGTAACTTCCCCTTTTTCTATTAAATGGCCTTTACATCTTCATTTCATATCCACACATCAACAACTTCACTAGCAGTCACACCATCTAGTATCCTCTGTAGCTGTGCTGGTAATACCACTGTTTGTTGAAGCTGCCTGACACATCCTATTGTAAAGACACTGCTTTTAATTGCTTATAACTTTGTCAAACTTTACCATTCAAAAATTTCCACACAAAGCATCTGCTTCAGGCTGAACTCTTTTTGGAAAATGTTAGCCAGAACAATTAAGCCATATTTGAGAACAAAGCAAGGGGAAAATACATGATTTTTGTCCATCTTGATAAATTTGGGTGACTGTTTCTTTCTAGTGCCCTCAAACTTTGGTTGAGATCTTAAAATTTAACAAGGCCATGGCCTTTTTATTGGTGATGTGTCTTTCACCAGTCTGCTCACGTTTTTCCAAGTGATAAGGCTTTGAAAAAATTTCTGTTCCCACATACTCAGGCGAGACTCCTTGGATTTTTAGCAGCTAAATTCCCTGAAGATTTCATCTGCCCTTGGCATGCTCCCATGCAAGGCTGAATAGGACGTCCCCTGCTGTCGCAGCTTTGGGACACTGTGGGCTGTGTTGCAGTCCAGGCACCTGAACTGAGACCAGGGGGGATTTTCTCACCTTTGCTATCACTGGCATTCCTCAAACCCTCCACCTGGCCAGTGATCATGATAGAGAAAGTTACCTGATTGGAGCAGAGGGGACCAGAGCTGGGCCTAGGATGAATGCATGTGGGGAGAACAGAATGGGAAAAACAGCCTGGAGTATATAGGACACTTGGCACTGTGGGCTGGCAGCTGGGGAGATGTAAACGGGGAGCTGGGTTAGGAAATAACCTGGGGTTAATTGGGAAAGAATAGAAGCTGGGGTTGCAGACTGGTCTAAGCTAGGCAAGGGGTCTGGAAGCTGGGGAAACTGGGACTAATAGCTGGGGAGAAAATAGGAAAGGAAACTAGAAACCAGTAGGTGAAATCAAATGAGGAGCTGGAGGTGTGGCGGACGTTGGAAATTATTCCAACAAAGAAATTAGTACTAAGAACCAGTGGTTCAGGAGGTGTTGGCGGAGGGAGACAGATGTAACCAGGAGTCAGTCTGCAGTGGGAGAGTATTAGGACTGGCTGGGCAAAGAGACAGGCAAAGATTCCAAAGAGACGCTAATACTGGAAAAGAAGGACCACATGGGAGACTGGAACTGGGATCCAGTTGAAGAGAAGAGCATGGGCAATGGGAGTGACTAGAGGTTGAGATGGGAGAGGCAGATTAGATGAGCAATGTGGGTGTATGTTGCTGGGCAAAGAGCTCAGAGACAAAGGGTATGTCTAGACTACATGCCTCTGACACCAGAGGCATGTAAATTAGACTACCCAACATAGTCAATAAAGCTGGGATTTAAAATAAAATAAAAATGGCCGCCACGCTGTGCCGACTCAGCTGATTATCGGCACAGCGCGCAAGTCAAGACGCGGATTGGTCTACAAGGGACGCCTTTGTCGACCACTCCTGTAAACCTCGTTTCACAAGGCATAAGGGAGGGGTCGACAAAGGCTTCCCTTGTCGACCGATCCGCGTCTTGACTCACACTGTGCCGATGATCAGCTGAGCCAGCACAGCGCAGCGGCCATTTTTATTTTAACGAAGCCAGGGATATTTAAATCCCGGCTTCATTGACTATGTCAGGTAGTCTAATTTACATGCCTCTGGCGACAGAGGCATGTAGTCTAGACATACCCTAAGAGTTTGGGGGGAGTACTAGGAATGGCTGGGGAAGAAGATTGGGACTGGGCTGAGAAAGCTGAGGGGTGAGATTATGTAGGTGAGGAGACATTTTCTAAATGAAAAATTCAGGTTTCGCAGTTTGAAACCATTTGTCATGTTTAAATTTGATCTAATTATAACAAACATGACTGAAACAATTTGAAAATGTTTCTGTTGACCTAATCATTTTTGTCTTTCAGTTTTGCTGTTTCACAAACATTTTTCCGATTTCATTTCTGTATCCTGATTTAGAATCGAATTTTTTTTTTTTTAAATCTCAGGTTCTTTCCTGAAGTGGAAAAGCCTTTTTCTGACCCCCGCTCTTCCCGAGAAATATTAGACTGCCCTGGGCTGTCTAGGGAGCCAACAATTTTATGTCTGATGCCTTTTTCATACTCTGTGGTCAAACTCCAGTAAAAGCTGCATCCCCATATTTAAACTGTTTCATACAACCTCGATTTTTGCTATAGTGGTAATATTGTTTCAGTTCTGTATAACAGATGCACTGCAATTATCCCTAATGCATGGCCCTTTAATACCCTAAGTGCTTTTTAATTTGATGAAACTCTTTTGAATGTGTGTTTTAAGCCTCTGCAGCAACTTGAAGACCTGATTTTTATCAAAGGCTTAGGTCTGTAAAATGTGGGCCAAGTCGATTCCTGAACTAACTGAAGTTAGAGGAATTACACCTCGGATGACTCTGATGCAATGAGTTTCTTCTTTCAGACAATCATTTAGGCTGTCTAAATTAATTCTTGCTATTTTACTGAAATGTAACATTTTAGAAATTAATTGGGTTGCACTCAATAAATTCCCTATACCCAGGAAGCAATTATTGCATATCTTATCACTATTTGACATGTGCTTCTCAGATGAGGTTAAAATACTGAGCACCAAAATATTAAGTGGTAACTCTAATGTGGTTTAAGGATCACATAGACCTGTGCTATTTAAGCCTAGAGGTTTGACTGTTTTGATGAACGTTTAAAATCCTGAAGCAAAGCTCAGGTCTAACTCCCACTGAAATCAAAGAAACTCCCAAGGGTGCTGTGAAGGAGCAGTTCAGTTTTGAAAAAGATAGAAGATACACTGGGTTTTTTTAATCATGGAAAATCTCAGAAGGGTAGCCATGTTAGTCTGTGTCTGCAAAAACAATGGGCAGTCCTGTGGCACCATAGGGTATGTCTAGACTGCATCCCTCTGTCAGCAGAGGGATACAGAATGAGGCAGGGATTTACATATCCCGTGCCTAATTTGCATAAAAATGGCCGCCGCATTTTGCCGACTCAGCACTTTGTCAGCAAAAAGAGGCAGTCTAGAGGGGGATCTGTCGAGAAAGAAAGCCTTTTTCGACAGAGCCCTTATGCCTCCTGCAAGGAGGTTTACAGTATCTGTCGAAAAAGGTCATGTGCTCCAGCCCCCTAATCATTTTGTTGCCCTCCGCTGGACCCTCTCGAATGCGTCCGCATCCTTTCCATAGCGGGGGTCCCAGAACTTTACGCAATACTCCAGATGTGGCCTCACCAGAGCCTAATAAAGGGGAATAATCACTTCTCTAGATCTGCTGGCAATGCTCCTCCTACTACAAGGCTACAAGGGCATACTGTTGACTCATATCCAGCTTCTGGATATGAGTCCAGTTGACTCATATCCACTGTAATCCCCAGGTCCTTTTCTGCCGAACCCCCCCAGCTCTTCAGTCCCCAGCCTGTAACAATGCTTGGGAGTCTTCCGTCCCAAGTGCAGGACTCTACATTAGTCCTTGTTGAACCTCATCAGATTTCTTTTGACCCAGTCCTCTAATCTGTCTAGGTCACTCCGGACCCTATCCCTGCCCAGCAACATATCTACCTCTCCCCCTTGCTTAGTGTCATCCACAAACTTGCTGAGGATGCAATCCATCCCCTCATCCGGGTCATTAATAAAGATATTGAACAAAACCGGCCCTAGAACCAATCCTTACGGCACTCTGCTAGAAAATGACCACCAACCTGACATCAAGCCATTAATCACCATGCTTATCTATCCTGGCTAATAGCCACTGTTGAACGTATCCTCCATGAATTTACCTAGTTCTTTTTTGAACCCTGTTAAAATCTTGGTTTTCACAACATCCCCTGGCAAGGAATTCCACAGGTTGACTGGGTGCTTCATGAAGAAAAACTTCCTTAATCACGATTAATGGGCCCAACAGTCTAGCCAGTTTTCTAGCCATCTTACAATCCATTTATCCAATCCATACTTCCTTAACTTTCTAGCAAGAATATTGTGGGAGACCATATCAAAAGCTTTGCTAAAATCAAGGTATATTACAGCCACCAACTTTCTCATATCCACAGATCTAGTTACCTCATCATAGAAGCTAACTTTCATACAGCCCTGCTCAAGAGTCTGCATGTGTCCTTTTTCTGCCAGGCTGGGGGCCATAGGGCCATACATCCACTCTTGGTTCAGAGAGCCTGGAGGTTGATATCCTCCCCCCAGACCTCAATGACGAACAGGAACCCTGCAACAGTCCAGGCTGATGCTCTCCTTTGCCCCTGGCCAGGGGCATCCAAGGATGCTGTGGGAGTGCTGGAAGCCATGGGGGGCCCTGAGGGAGTGCTGGGATTGACCATGGTTCCCATGAAGAGTGCTGGGTGGCAAGGGGCTGGCAAGGCTATCCTGGTACCACAAGCCTTTTCCCTTCTGCCCACAGCTTTAAACTGTGCAGGAGAAGGGAAGCATTGGAGTTGTCAGGGGTGTGTGACCAGAGGTAGCACAAGTGCAGCTGTGAAAGGCCTCTGGAGGCCAGCTATTTTGAAATAGCAGCAGCTGAGCATCCACACCAACGTTATTCCTCATGAAAAGCAGGAGTTATTATTTTGAAATAACAGGCTTGGTGGTGTGGACGCTCTGCCTGTTATTTTGAAATAAGGGGAGTTATTTCAAAATAACTCCCTAGTGTAGCGGAGGGCTATGGTACCACAGGACTCCTCACTGTGTGTGTGTGTGTGTGTGTGTGTGAGTTTAATCTAGCCTCATGTAAAACCTCACACTCTTCATAAAAACATAAGAATGGCCAAACTGGGTGAGACCAAGGGTCCATCTAGCCTAGTGTCCTGTGTTCAGAAAATGCCAGGTGCTCCAGGGTACATCTAGACTACAGAGTTTTTCCGGAATACCATTCCGGAACGTCTCCCACATCCAAGGAATGTGTATGCTCTTCCGAATTTTTCCATGTTTTTTTCAGCATTCCTGTAAACCTCGTTTTATGAGGAAGATGGGCTGTTCCATAAAAGGGTTTTTTTCTGACGTTTGACCCAGTGTAAATGGGCCAAATTTTGGAAAAGCTTCTTCCAAAAAAAGGAAGTGGAAAAAGCTACAATTTGTGTAACTTTTTCCGGAAGAACTGCATAGTCTAGACACAGCCCCAGAGGGAATGAACAAAACAGGCAATCATCAAGTAATCCCACCATTGTCACCCATTCCCAGCTTCTGATAAACAGAGGCTAGAGACACCATTCCTATCTATCCTGGCTAATAGCCACTGTTGAACGTATCCTCCATGAATTTATCTAGTTCTTTTTTGAACCCTGTTAAAGTCTTGGTCTTCACAACATCCCCTGGCAAGGAATTCCACAGATTGACTGGGTGCTTCATGAAGAAAAACTTCCTTCCGTTTATTTTAAACCTGCTACCTATTAATTTCATTTGGTGACCCCCAGTTCTTGTATTATGGGAACAGGTAAATAACTTTTCCTTATTCACTTTCTCCACACCAGTCATGATTTTTATAGACTTCTGTCATTTCCCCCCACAGTCTCCTCTTTCCTAAAAGGAAAGGTCCCAATTTTGTTAATTTCTTCTTGTATGAACAATCCTTATTCCGCTGAGAATTGCCATTTATTTCAATGGAAATACTCATGTGAATCAATGTTGGTGGATCTGGCCCATTGAGAGTCAATGGGCAAGATTCTCTGTTGGTGTAAATTGGGGTATCTTCATTCACCTCACTGGAACTATGCTGAATTATACCAGTTGAGGCTTTAGTCCAATATTTTTGTTTATGGTCATATATTGTGACATCATAAAGTGTGATGCTGTTGCAAAAACAGCAAACATGATTCTGGGATGCATTAACAGGAGTGTTGTGAGCAAGACACGAGAAGTCATTCTTCTGCCCTAAACTGCGCTGATTAGGCTTCAGTTGGAGTATTGTGTCCAGTTCTGGGTACTATATTTCAAGAAAGATGTGGAGAAATTGGAGAAGGTCCAGAGAAGAACAACAAGAATGATTAAAGATCTAGAGAACATGCCTATGAAGGAAGACTGAAAGATTTGGGCTTGTTTAGTTTGGAAAGTAGAAGACTGAGAGGGGACATGATAATAGTTTTCAGGTATCTAAAAACGTGTCACAAGGAGGAGGAAGAAAAATTGTTCTCCTTGGACTCTGAGGATAGGACAAGAAGCAATGGGCATAAACTGCAGCAACGGAGGTTTAGGTTGGACATTAGGAAAAACTTCCTAACTATCAGGGAAGTAAAACACTGGAATAAGTTGCCTGGGGAGGTTGTGGAATCTCCGTCTCTGGAAATATTTAAGAGCAGGTTTGATAGACATCTATCTGGGATAGTTTATATGGTACTGGGTCCTTCCGTGACTGCAGCGGACTGGACTCGATGGCCTCTCAAGTTCTCTTCCAGTTCTAGTGGTCTATGATTCTATGATGGCTGCTGTTCCACACATGAATTGGCTTGGTTCTTCAAACCTTGCCAGCTCCAAATCCCTGTCAACTTCAGTGGCAGTTTTTGGATGCACAACAAATGCAAGGTCAGGTCCAAATATAGCTTGACCGAAAAATGGAAAAAACTATTTTGTGAAAGATGTTTGTTGCCATTTCAGAGTTCTAAAGGATTTCTTTTGAGTTCTCTCCTCTCCCAAAAATATTTTTAGAAAATGTTTACATATGTTGAATTTTGGGGCAGGAGGGAGTTTACTACTTTTCCCGCCAAATGCAATAAAATGGATGTGGTTGATGGTTAGTCCTCCCCACACTCTCCCACACAATTTTTTTCCCTCTTTTGCATTTTTCCTTTTGCTGAACTGTAACTTCAAATGCATGAGGCAGTTTGGAAGAGTCACAGAATCACAAAAGAAGTATAAAAAATTAAAAAGATGGTTAAATGCCCTGGACATCATTCATTCTAGTGCACTAAATGACAGAAAAGCATGACAGAGAAAGGGAGGGAAATCAAAACAATGAATTACACTTTTGAGGGATTTAGTTGTGATGAAAACTCAGGAAAATTTAGAAAGGGAAAGTTCCTCATAAAATATTCAGCTGAGAAAAAAGTCATTATGGGGTGAAAAAAATGGTTTACATTTTTCATTTGAAGCATTTCTATAGTCATTATATTGTTCTACGGAATAAAGATGAACTAGTAGAAAATCTGAAGCTGAGTTCATATGCACTGCTTAGATAAAGCTTGTCTAGAGGGGGGGAAAGGCCATTTGCACCTTTAGAATTAGCAAAGTTTATCAATTAGCTCACCTCAAATAAAAGTATTATCTTAACATACAGTGATACTATCTTGAGGCTACATACATAGCTGTTGCAGAAATTAGCTTAACAAAGGAAAATCTAGTAAGAAGAAAAAATAAATGCAAGTCAGCGTTGGATGTATTTATTTGATTATTTGATTAGACTAAATTGTTGAATTATAAGCAAATATTGTAATGTTCATGGATTTTACAAATGTATTGGGAAAAGAGAATCAGGACATATAAAAAACATCTAAGGGTACGTCTACACTAGAGGAAGATCACATCTGTCGCTGTCGATCTTTCAGGGATCAAATTAGCTGTTTAGTTAAGATAGCTAATTCGAACTGAGAGGGGCATTCCGGTCAATGCCAGTAACCCTGCTTTCACAAGGAGTATAGGAAGTCGAAGGAAGAGTATTCTTCCTTCAACTTCCTGCAGTGTAGACAGCACCATAAGTCGAGTTAAGCTACTTTGACTTCAGCTATGTAATTAACATAGCTGAAGTTGCATATCTTAATTCGACTTTGTCCTGTAGTGTAAACATACCTTAACTGTCAAAGCTTTTCTGAATTGAAGAGAAAAGATAGAAGAACCAAAAGGAAATAGCACAAGAAAATACACTCATTCCTGTCTTTAAGATAATTTTTAAATAGGTAGAATTGGAATGTTATCTTCGCTTTGTCATATCACGAGTCTTCATTTGGTTGGTTTGATCATGCTTATGTCTTATGAGTCATTCAGATTACAAAACAAACAAACAAACAAAACCCCAAATAGTCTTGCAGCACCTTAGGGTACGTCTATACTTGCTCCCCTAGTCTGAACTAGGAATGCAAATGTAGCATACCGAAGTTGCTAATGAAGCGTGGGATTTAAATATCCCACGCTTGATTAGCATATTCGCGTCCGGTCGCCATTTAAAAAATCCACTAGTCCGAATTAACTCACCGCGTGTAGATGCAGTATTCCAAAAGAAACCCTGTCCCTCGGATTAACTGTTACTCCTTGTGCAATGAGGAGTAACAGTTAATCCAAGGGAAGGGGTTTCTTTTGGAATACCGTGTCTATACGCGGTGAGTTAATTCGGACTAGTGGACTTTTAAAATGGCGACCGAACGCAAATATGCTAATCAAGAGTGGGATATTTAAATCCCATGCTTCATTAGCAACTTCGGTATGCTACATTTGCATCCCTAGTTCGGACTAGGGAGCAAGTGTAGACGTACCCTTAGAAACTAACAAAAAATGTATATAGAATTATGAGCTTTCATGGGCACAACCCCCGGGCACCCGGCTACCTCTCTAAAAAAATTCAGATTACAGTCACAGAGCAAAATTCCTATTGCTCTCATCATATGAGAGATTCTTGTTTTATGACTGATAAGGGACATGCAATAAAGTGGAGTAAGCGAGCATAGGTTTGTTCTCCTTTATGAAGTCTTTTGAGAAGCCCTGATAAAAATGACATGCAAGAGTTACGTGTCATTATTATTGTTCAGTTCACATCAGCTGAGGATCTGCCACATAATTTGAAGAGAAACGATATTATGTAGAATAGAAGTGTATTTAATATCAGCAACATATAGGGGCCAGGATGTTTCCTCCCTGTTTTATTTTGAACGCAATTAGCAATTGCATCTATTAGGGTGGAAAATTTTGGTAGCTGCCAACAGGCAGGTCTTTGATCTATAGATAAACACAAACCTGGTTAAAAGTGAATGATTTGCTATGCAATGTTCTTTCAGATTCCATGGAAGGAGTAATTAAATAGAGTGAAATGGGTAGAAACAACAGCCAAAGCTAGACAACTGTTTGGCATACGCTGGGTGTTTGTATTACAAAGACAGAGCAAGTAAACACCGAGAAAAGCAGTCATAAGCACCACCCTAAGAGGTAGCAGAGACTGGAATCCTTGGGGCAGAGGATTGACTGGGGAGGCAGAGCTGGAAATAGTGAGCAAGGAAATTGACAGCTGGTAGTTTTTTCTGTGTTCCGAGAAACAAGAATTTGCATAAGTGCTATGCAAATAAATAGGATTATACCATAAGAATATACTTGCTTTCAACCACTTCTTCTATCCAAACTATACTTCTCGTCCCAGGTCACCACATGAGCCAAAGGGCAATGCTTCCAATAACACAGCAGCTAGCATTTGATCAGTAACAACAATTTGTCCTTCGGTGGCTTCCAGCGTCAGAGGCTCTCCATGGAGTTTACCAACATTGATTAGACTAAGGCTGCAAGTCTGTCATGGAACTCATGGGTGTCATAGATCCTGTGACTTTCTGGGACCTCTGTGATTTCTGCAGGTGCACAGGCCAGTGTGGCTGACCCTGGGAACACCCAAGCAGCTAGGGTGACCATGAGGTCAGTGGCACTGATGGCTGCTGAAGCTGTTGCGGGCCCTGGGGCCAGCTGCACCAGCTGCTGCCAGTGCCGCCCCAAGCACCTGGCTCCATGGCTGCCTGAGCAGCAGTGGTGCCACTTACCTCCACCCCCAAGCAGCAGCAGCAACCCAGGCCATCTTCCTTTCCCTCCAGAACAGCAGTGGCAACCTGGGCTATTTCCCTCTCCCCCAGCAACAGCGGTGAGGCAAGCCATGCCCCTCTCCACCGAGCAGTAGCAGTGACTGGGGCTGTCCCCCTCCCTGAGTCAGGGCTGGATTAAGGAGGGGGATAGCCGGGCAGCTGCCCGGGGCACCAACCTATGGAGGGCACCTGATGGCAGCTGTAAGGGCGCTGCGCGTCCGGGGCCGGGGGCCGCGCGGCGCCCATTAGAGCTGCCATCAGGCGCCACGGGGCTGGGGGCCATGCGGCGCCCCTTAGAGCTGCAATCGGGCGCCATGCGCCCGATTGCAGCTGTAAGATACGGAGCGCGCCGGGGGGGCGGGGCCGCGCGTGCGCCATGCGCCCGGGGGTGGAGCTGCGCATGCGTCGCATGCCCGCTGCCCGGGGTGCAGGAATGGCTCGAGCCGGCCCTGCCCTGAGTAATAGTGGTAACCTGGGTTGTCTCCCACCCCTGAGCAGCAATGGCACCCCAGGCTGCTTCCCCCAAAGCAACAGCAGCGTCTCAGGGCTCCACGGAGGAGCTTCACCCCGTGGCTCAAGACAACTAGGATTTAGTCAGTGGTATTTATAGTAAAATGTATGTACTAGTCATGGGCTGTGAATTTGTATTTGTTGCCCATGACCCATCCCATGACTAAACCTTAGCCTTAATTTAGGCCCACGCCACTCCAGTGAGCATTATCAGCCTCCATTTTGCAGCTGAGGAAAATGAAGCCTGAGAAAGTGAAGTTGTAATTCAATAAAGGGATTTAAGCACACGCTTAAGTATACACTCAAGTCCTTTGCTGAATGGGGGACTTGAGCAGGGACACACAGGAGACGTGTGGCAAAAGCAAGAACGAATCTTTACTCTCCTGTCTTCCAGCCATGTAATGTTCTTGAGCCGCAAGAAGTGAGTATAGAACCTGATCCAGCAACCCTTGCTCGGGTGAGTAATCCTTAGCTCTGTGAGTAGTCCTTCTTGACATCAGTGGGACCAAGTAAGGATTACTCATGAGAATAAAGCCTACCGAAACTGGATTCTTCCTGCACAAGAGCTCATTGCGTGCATTTACAAGCATAGTAGAACTAAAAGTGAACTGAACTTTCAGAAAATATGTCTGAGATTTATGAACCTCATCTCTCAAAGATATATGAACTTGCAGATGGAAAACATTTTTTTAACTCATGATTTTTTTCCTTTTGAGAATTAGATGAGATTTTTTACAACTCCCAAGGATTTAGATGATCATATGCCAATAAGTATAAATGAAATAGCTTCTGCAGCCATATACAAGTGAATTTATGCATTTGTTTTGTTTGCACAGAGCCATTCTGTTACTGTATATGGAAAAGCAGTTACATTTTTCACAGAAAATTTAGTGTTCCATATGCCCAGCTGACTAATAGAACTGAAGTTATAAAAATAGCATATTCATTGTCACTCTGAGGTAAAACTAATAATGCTTTACAATACTAATAGCACTTACATATAGGTTTATACACAATCTCTAATTAAGGTTCAGTAGGTAGGTATTAGGGATTGGTGAAAAATTAATGGGATAAAATTTGCTTTTTATTTTGCTCACATATTATCTTCAAACAATGGTCAACTGTTACAATTTTCAAAGCTTTGTTCATTAATCCCCAAATAATTTTTGCAAATAGCACTTAGTCATTGACAAACAAATTAATGGCCAGCATTTAGAATCTCAATTATGGTTAGTTTGGATTAGACACCTAGGTTGCACTGTAAATTTCTGGTCTCTTATTGGAAGTGTGTGAGTCTCAGAATCGAATTTCAGGTGTGACTACTTATATATACCAATTAAAACTTTGCCCTCCATGAATATTTTCTAATAACCATTTAAAATGTGCTTTTTCTGTAAAGTTTCCTGGTAGCAAAGTCATTCAGTAAATATGTGGTCCATGCCAACACAATGAAGACACAAGCACTAAGTTAGTTTGAAAATTCAAATTAATATTTCCAGAAAAAATATTCCATACTTAGAAAAAGATAACAATATTCACACCAAAATAATGCCACATATTTAATTCAAGTCATGTTGCATATGCATCTTTCAAACTGCATACAGGATCCACAGGAGAGCCATCGTACACTGATGTAAGCAGATAAATGTCAGATAATGGCTTCTAATGTGCCAAGGAATAGAAAAGCTACATGTGCACATACATACATAAAAAATGCCATCCTCCAGCTTGGTTATATAAAATCCCATTCTCCATTCACTTTTCACTGAGCACATTAAACTAGGCCCTTTGCCAGTTCCATCAAGAGCACAAATGCCCCGATCTTTCCCAGTATGGACAGTGCCTGTAGACCTAGCTACATGAGAGAGATTCTGGCGCCTCTCCCAGCCTTGCAAAACACTACGTGCTGGTTCAGAACACGCTGATTGGATTTGAGTCTGTCTTTAAGGGCTCAGGCCTATATTGGAAAGTGGGAGTTGAGAGGGCTGGGGACTGTTGTTTCGGAAACCGATTCTCGCATAACTCCACCCATAGTTTGTATGAAATCTGGTCTCCACCCAAGGCTGCCAACGGGGCGGGAGGAGGCAAAGGGGGCAGTTGCCCCTGGCTTGCTGATTCAAAGGGGCCCTGGACTCCCAGCCACTACTAATATGGCAGCAGCAGCAGCTGGAGCCCCAAGACCCCAGAGTGCCACGCTGGGAGGGGGCAGTGCCGTGGTCCAGACAGCACTAAAGGCTGGCTGCCTAGGCCCCACCCCTTCCACCCAAGGCCCTGCCCCTTCCAGGACTGTGGAGCCAGGCTCCCCTTACCTTACTTGGGGGCCTGTGGAAGCTGTTAGCCCCCCTGCCTACACCCAGCTATTCTCACTGACTGTTATGGAGGGAAACAAGGTGTGTTTGAATAGTTTTTACCTGACAAAAAATGCAGGTATGGGTGGCCCAGTAGCAACCTGGTCCCGCCCCTTACGGTTTAGGCCCTGCCCCATCCGGGGCAGCCCGGGACCACTTCAAAAAGTTTTGAAGTGGCCCCCCGGCCAAAAATTATTGCCCACCCCTGGTCTAGTGAAATTGCTACTTAGCTCTTACAACCTTTGGCCCTGCGGTTAGGGTACTCAGCTGGGATGTAGACATCCTACTTTCAGAGCCTCACTTTAGTACAGACCCAAAATAGTTGTTCAAATATGGATGCAGGTACCTGACAGGTTGGCCTAGCGACTTGCGCAAGGTCACACACAGGGCTGGCCTTACCCTGAGGCGAACTGAGGTGGCTGCCTCAGGTGCCAGAGTGTGTGTGTGTGGGGGGGTGCCACTAGAACCCAGAGTGTAGAAAATTGTGTCTGCTGCTGGTGCATATGTATTCTCTCAGCTCTGAAAGTTAAGTGTTACTTAAAATTTTTGAACAAGGCATTTTCAGTTGTTAGTTCTTTATTGGGGTAGGTAGCAGGTACCATGAGAGGAGTAGAATAGGAAGAAGGCAGAATTGAGACCTTTCAAAGTTTTGGCCCAAGCGAGGGGCATGGGGGCGTTATTTGAGCTCCCCACCTCAGGTGCCAAAATGTTGTGAGCCGGCCTTGGTCACACAATAGGAATGAGGAAAGGCCAAAATGAGAATGTAGCTCTTCATGACTCCCCAGCTCCAGGCTCATTCCTCTTGGCTGTGCTGTTCATGTCCAAACAGGCAATTGCTTATGCAAGTCACATTTGTGCATGAACATTGAAACATGTGCCATGTTCCTACATAACCACAGTAGTAGCTGAATGCCTAATTTCTGCCCATTTTATATGGGCAAATTAGGGTTTGCAAGTACAATTACCATTTGCACATATTTTGTATAGCTTTGAAATCTGGTTTTATTCATCTCTCAGATGCAGTTGTACTTGCATTGCAATGACATTCTTGTATACCCAGCTCTAAGGGTCACATCAGCATCATATCTCACACTAGCTTCAAACTTTTCATGTCATCCTCCTTGGTCCCATCAGCACCCATCCTCCCAGGGCCAGGATCAGAAGTCGGGGCCAGGAGCAGGGCTATGGCTCCTGGGGATGAAGTACAGATTGGGGAAGGAAGAGACAGGGATAAGGGGGTCAAGACTGAGCCCAGGCCACAAACCAGGCACCACAGCTGGGCGTGGGCCTAGATCCAGGAGCAAGGCCATAGCTGGGGTCCAAGGCTGGGGTTAAGGTTGCCAGATGGTTTAACCAAAAATACTGAACGCCCCCCGCTCCCCCCCAAAAAACAAAAACCGGGGGGGGGGGGAAGGGAAGACCAAAGTTGTTGAGCAAAATAAAATAAAATAAAATAAAACAGCATTAAAACAGCATGGCCCCTTTAAGTGTGAGAGGTGAGAGGTTGAGCAGTAAGACCCAGGAAAGGCATTGCTTCCCCTTCCTTCAGGTCTTTTTGCTGGCAGCCATCTTGTTTTCTTGATTGAGCCCCCCCCAGGTAAGTAGAGGGCCAGGGGTTGGGGAAGGAGGCCTTGGGGAGGGTGGGCCCAGTTGCCAAGTGTGTCTTAAGGGTGGCAGGTGTCTGGTATTTTCACCTCCTGGCAGGGAAAAAAACTCAGAAAATACCGGACATTTCAGGAGTCTGGTATTTTCTGAATTTTTTTACCAGACAGGAGGCGAAAATACCGGACTGTCCGGGTCAATACCGGACACCTGGCAACCCTAGCTGGGGGTGGGTCTGGGACTGGGGTCAGGGGCAAAGCCATAGTTTGAGCCAACGCAGCTGGGGCTGGGTAGTGCTCTCTCTCTATCCCTGTGTCCTGTGGGGGCTGGCCCGGGCCCTGCTGCCCACATCAAACGTTCCTCCCCAGTGCTGTGGGGAGGGAGAGGCACACTTTAGGGACCATTGCTCTAGCTTCCTAACACTTGTATAAGGGTCAGAAAATATCCTCAATATAAGAGAGTCTACAGTTGCCTTTGGAAACTTCATCTCTAAGTCATTGGTAAAACACATATTCACAGCACTCGTGCAGGATTGAGGCTTCCAATCACAATGAGTAGATTGTTGTTTCCGGGTTTATCTAGATGGGAGTCACTCAAGGTATTTCTACGCTAGAAAAAAAAGGGATAGAGAATAAAAAAAAATATATCTTATTGCCTCTATATAAAACATGGTATGCCCACATCTTGAATACTGTGTACAGATGTGGTCGCCTCATCTCAAAAAATATATATTGGCATTGGGAAAGGTTCAGAAAAATGATTAGGGGTTTGGAACAGGTCCCATATAAAAGACACAGACTTTTCAGCATAGAAAAAAGGAGCCTATGGGGGATAGGATAGACATCCATAAAATTATGTCTGGTGTAGAAAAAGTGAACAAGGAAAAGTTATTTACTTGTTCCCACACTATAAGAACTAGAGGTCACCAAATGAAATTAATAAGCAGCAGATTTAAAACAAACAAAAGGAAGTTTTTCTTCACTCAGCACACAGTCAACCTGTGGAACTCCTTGCCAGAGGGTGTTGTGAAGACTAGGACTTTAACAGGGTTCAAAAAAGAGCTAGATAAATTGATGGAGGTTAGGTCCATCAATGGCTATTAGCCAGGATGGACAGGAATGGTGTCCCTAGCCTCTGTTTGTCTGGAAATGGGTGACAGGAGAGGGATCACATGATGATTACCTGTTGCGATCCTTCCCGCTGGGGCATCTGGTGTTGGCCACTGACGGCAGACAGGATACTGGGCTAGCTGGACCATTGGTCTGACCCACTATGGTCGTTCTTATGTTTTTAAATACATCAGCCTATATTTGATCAAATTACAGCCAATCCAGGAATTACTGTGATGGTGCCTGTCCACACTCCATGAACAATGGAACTTGAAACTTTCATATAAAACAGTGTGACCTAATGTCCTAGGTACTAAACATGCAGTGAGACAGCCCAGGTTCTAGTCTGAGATCTACTGTTCAGCTGCTTTGTGTTTCCAATTCGCTGTCTGTTTGCAGCGTAAGCACTTTGAAGCCGGAACTATTTTCTTTTGTACACCACCTGGCACAGCCAGAGTTCTACCTCTCTCAGGCCTTGTCTTCACTCCACTGAAGATCGACGCTGCTGCGATTGATTTTCCGGAGTTCAATTTAGCAAGTCTAGTAAAGACTCGCTAAATCAAACTCAGAAGGCACTGAGTGTCTGGTACTCCTGCTCTTCCAAAGCGAAAGGGAAGCCTATGGGTGCATTTGCTCCCGTCAGTCTCCCGCTGTGGGGAGACTGCCAAGCTTGGCTTACAGTAATCAATCTCCAGCTATGTATTCTAGTCCCGAGCTTCCAGGTCTAATGTAGACCTGATCTCAGTTGTGGCTTCTGGTCACTACCATAATGGTAAATAAATAGAAGCACGCAGAGGTGAAATCTGCAGAATTACCAATTCATGTGCTGTTCCTAATGACTTTGCAGAATTTTCCATATACCAGTGATTTGATTAGCTCTGGTTGGTGAGATCCCCTAAAGGAATCTCCAGCAGAAAGAGACTTTTTTCTTTCAACTCATCGCACTCCTTTTATTGCATCTTCATGTTTCTGTGCATTTTTTTATCTCCCTCATGCTGATGACAAGCCTTGGTAGGGGCACGGAATGTAGATGAAATATTGCATCGAGTAATTCCAGTAAGTCATTTTGTGAGTGAAATAAAAACACTCAGGTCTCAAACCTTCAGCCTCTTCACCTTTGCTTACCAAGCAGCTTGTTCTTTGTTTTTTTCACACTCATATTGACGCCCCCTGCAGACTGGGGCACATACCAATACTTGTATCAGATTTTTTTCCCCAAAGAATTGCTTACCCATTCAGTCTGCGCAGTGTAGTAAGAGTGGTGTTATGCATAATGCATTGAACTAGGCCCTAGGGGGCAAGCATTAATCACACTGATCTGCCCACACAGGGTGTCTGTGCCAAAGCACTTTAATTTTATATAGAACAGAAATTCACAAAGGCAGTGAGAGCTGTCTCAGGCATATTTAGAGCCGCATACTTTGAAATCAGAAACCACAGCCTTAGCTAAAGAAGGTCAAAAGCAACTGTGTCTCATTCACTTTCTTCCATCCCCTACAGGTCTTCATTAGCTCCTCTTCCCTCCATGGGGATGCATTTCTGACCCCACCATCTTCCCTATGTCCTTTCCTTAAGATGGCCACACCTCCCAGTCACTCCTCTGATCATTCCCTTGCTCTCTGTCTGCCCATTGCACTGGGTATTTTTCATCTGGGTCAAGTTCAATGGGCTCTTCCTGTTGCCCATGGTGATGAGCCTCTTTGCTGCACTAGTTATTCTCATGGGCTCAGACACCTCCTATGCTGTTTGGCAGTGCTTGCTTCTGAGCTCCTCCCCTCCTCCCTGTGATTAATAGGGGACTGGTTGTTGGATAGGTCATATGGGAACCACCAGGTCACTTTCTGGAGGGTGGCAAGGCAAGGCAGCCAACTGTAACAGCAGCACTGGATCAAAGAGAAAGAGACAGCAGGGGAGATGTTCGTGCGGGAGACAGTGGGAGGAGACACAAAGAGGAGCAAAGCTCCCAACTTCCAGTGAGTCTCTGTAGCATTTGCGTGTCTAACTTCCCTTTACAGCTTTGAAAAATCTCCCTCAGTGTAACAAGCACAGGGAGGCAGAGGGTTCAGCCTCACCACAGAATGGCAAAGGGGCTATGGCACTCACCTGATATATGGGAGAGCCAAGTATAAGTCCTCTGCTCAGATCCGAGCAGCAACCTAAATCAGAGTTTCTGACTTCCCAGGTGACAGCTTTGACCACTGGGCTACTGGCTGTTCTAGGTGGGACTCAGGCTCAGGTTCTGACCAAAAGTTTCATCCTTGACTAGAGAAAACCCTTCCTGGCCAACTCCCCCCTCCTTCCCCACCCACTTCTCTAAAAGATTTCTGACAAGCTCTAGTTTGACCCCTTCATTCAGGGCACCCTGAAAATGGCACCCCTGTGGAAAAAACAACAACCCCTAGGAAACACCACATTGCATTAAACCTGCCAATTTGAAAAGTTAGCTGCAATGCAATGCAAAATGACTCTGATAAAGCAACATCATTCTCTCACGTATAAACCTGTTTGATTTCTTTAGCTGAGACTTTTAGGGTTAATCTCTAGTGCTCAGATAGGTCTGTTGCCCATCAAGATGCTGAGCAGCAACAACAATTAACTCAAGTTAGAAGAGCACAAATGTTTGAATGTGTTTGAATGTGGGAGGAACTCCCTTTATATTTCTTCCATCAAACACACTGAGTGAAATGACAACTACACAGACATTGGTGACTCAAATGCAATGACCCCTGGGATGAATTTGGCTCATAAAGAGTAGCTAAGATGGAAAGCATCTGTGAAACAAGAATAAAAAAAAGGGGGACATAAAATGCTATGGGTAACGCTTGCCATTTATTATTAATATGATTTTGTCATGGTAAAATTAAGCAAAATTCATAGAGCTGTGATGGGGAAAAGGTACAAAATTGGGGTACGATCATGGTGGGGCTAAAGTCAGAACCCCATCATGTAGGGCTGAAGCCCAAACTCCACTGCCTGGAGCTAGGGTGACCAGATGCCCTGATTTTATAATGGCAGTCCCAGTATTCGTGGTACTGTTTTATATAGTCACCTAGTACACCTCACTCTCTGTCCTGATTTTTCACACTTAAGATCTGGTTGCTAACGTGATACCAATATTTAAAAAGGTCTCTAGAGGCGATCCTGGCAATTACAGACCGGTAAGTCTAACATCAGTACCGAGCAAATTAGTTTAAACTATAGTAAAGAATAAAATTGTCAGACACATAAATGAACATAATTTGTTGGGGGAAAGTCAACATGGTTTCTAAAGGGAAATCATGCCTTACTAAACTACTAGACTTCTTTGAGGTGGTCAACAAACATGTGGACAATGAGGATCCAGTGGATATAGTATACTTAGATTTCCAGAAAGCCTTTGATAAGGTCCCTTAAGGCTCTTAAGTAAAGTGTCATGGAATAAGACAGAAGGTCCTTTCATGGATTGATAACTGGTTAAAAGACAGGAAACAAAGGGCAGGAATAAATGGTAAGTTTTCAGAGTGGAGAGAAGTTACTAGTGGGGTTCCCTAAGGATCTTATTGAACTTATTTATAAATTATCTAGAGAAAGGGGTAAACAGTGAGGTGGCAACATTTGCAGATGATACCAAACTGCTCAAGATAGTGAAGACCAAAGCAGACTGTGAAGAGCTTAAAAAAGATCTCACCAAACTGGGCAACAGAAATGGGAAAAGAAATGTAATGTTGATAAATGTAAAGTAATGCACATTGGAAAAAATAATCCCAACTATACGTACAATATGATGGGAACTAATTTAGCTACAACTACTCAAGAGAGAGATCTTGGAATCATTGTGGACAGTTCTCTAAAAACATCCACTCCGTGTGCAGTGACAGTCAAAAAAGCCAATAGAATGTTAGGCATCATTAAAAAAGGGATATAGAATAAGACAGAGACTATCTTATTGCCTCTATATAAAACCATGGTACGCCAACATCTTGAATACTACATAGAGATGTGGTTGCCTCATCTCAAAAAAAATTATATTGGCATTGGAAAAGGTTCAGAAAAGGGCAACAAAAATTATTAGGGGTTTGGAACAAGTCCCATATAAAGAGAGATTAAAAAGACTTGGACGTTTCCTTATTCACTTTTTCTACACCAGACATAATTTATGGATGTCTATCATATCCCCCAAAGTCTCCTTTTTTCTAAGATGAAAAGTTATTTACTTGTTCCCACAATATAAGAACTAGAGGTCACCAAATGAAATTAATAAGCAGCAGGTTTAAAACAAACAAAAGAAAGTTTTTCTTCACTCAGAGCACCGTCAATGTGTGGAACTCCTTGCCAAGGATGTTGTGAAAACTAGGACTTTAACAGGGTTCAAAAAAGTGCTAGATCACCATTGATGGACCTAACCTCCATGAATTTATTAGCCAGGATGGGCAGGAATGGTGTCCTTAGCCTCTGTTTATCTGGAAATGGGTGACAGGGGAGGGATCACATGATGATTACCTGTTCTGTTCCCTCCCTCTGGGGCATCTAGTATTGGCCACTGCTGGCAGACAGGCTATCATGCTATATGGACCTTTGGTCTAACCCAGTATGGGCATTTTTATGTTCTTATGGTCACCTAACCTACTGCCAACAGTCCAAGGCTTGTTGTCTGGGGCGAAAGCTGAAGTCAAGGCAGTTAGGGAGATCTGTTCACATCATGGAATCCGTGACAAAGTCATAGCTTTAGCCATTATTGATCATCTGGTGAAGGCCAATCTTCTGTTTATTGAAATGTAAAGTCTGCCTCTTTGCTGTACAAATACATTGCTATTAGCAATGAATAAAGAGCATACTAATCACAGAGAAGCAACTCTAGGTTTCCTTTGATACGTCTTTTATCTAACCAACTCAGCAAGGATATAATCAAAGTTTTTTATGCTTTGTATTGAACATATGGGCTGCGTCTAGACTGGCAAGTTTTTCCGCAAAAGCAGTCGCTTTTGCGGAAAAACTTGCCAGTTGTCTACAATGGCCGCTTGAATTTGCACAAGAACACTGACGATCTAATGTAAGATTGTCAGTGTTCTTGCGCAAATACTATGATGCTCCCATCAGGATAAGCCTCTTGCGCAAATGTATTTGCGCAAGAGGGCCAGTGTAGACAGGGGAGGACTGTTTTGCTCAAAAAAGCCCCAATGGCGAAAATGGCGATCGGGGCTTTCTTGCGCAAAACCACGTCTAGATTGGCACGGATGCTTTTCCGCAAAAAGTGCTTTTGCGCAAAAGCATCCGTGCCAATCTAGACGCTTTTTTCTGCAAATGCTTTTAACGGAAAAACTTTTCTGTTAAAAGCATTTGCGGAAAATCATGCCAGTCTAGATGCAGCCGAAGTGTTTAGGATGTAAGAATTGCTAGTATGGTTCAGACCAATGTTCTAATCTAATAGCCTATCTCCAGCAGTGACCGATATGCATTTCAGGTGGTGGTAAAATATTTACATGTCATTGATTAATAGTATTATTTGAATTGAAGTGGAAACTGGCAGGATTATCAATAGAAGGCTGAAAAATAGCCACTGTATTCTTTTTCAGCTACCCCAGATTAACCAAATGTCATAAAATTACCCTAAAAATAAAACCTGGGAGAGGTAATGGAAAAACTGTCTGCCGTATACTCTGCTAAAAACTATAGTATTGAAATAACTTCCTTTGGGTCAATTGCATTTATTTTTTCAAAAAGGTTAGAAATCAAAGACTCTTTTTTGACTGTAGAAAAAAAAAGAGGATGTTTTACAGGAATGACGGAATATCCATGTGCATTTAATGATAAGTTATGCATGTTATGCTCTTTAAAATATGCATTTTTCCAGCAGCTCCTTGGAACACTTTACTTTGTTGATACGATTCAAAAATGAATATAAATGAAAATGTCACAATAAATAAAGGATCTTTGCCAGCCGCTATTAATATTTAAGAGCAATGTGTGAGGTTTTATTAACTTGAATAAGGACTTTTTAAAAAAAGTTCATTTACATAAATTAAATATTCCCTTGCTATTATACATACTTTCTCTTTCTCTGCTTCAGCAGTCTGATTTTAAAAAAAGGGGTGGAGGATATAAGAGGATAGATTTCATGCAGACAAATTCTAATAGACCTTCCAGATATATAGCATCTTGTTAAAAATTCATGCAGGCCAGAATACTAGAAGGTCAGAAAATGTCTTTGAAATTCTGCCAGGGCTCTTTTTGATAAAGGAAGTTCCTCATTAAAAAGGACCTAAAATGCTTATTACTTTATACTCCTAAGGCAGAAGCTGAATATTAAGTGGTGGTCTCTGTTAATCCATTTATTAAATATCAAAGCCCATATGTTTTCATCCTGTGTCCTTGCTTATTGATTAATTGCCTTACACCCACACAGATAAAAGCAGAGAAGAAGTTGCTTCAAAGGCAGGACTCTCAGCTCATTCTTTCTTAGGTCTTATGTAAACATTAAGGGCCTATTCTCAAGTGTCCTCCAGTGGCACAAAGCAACCTCTGTCTCAATGGATTTGGCTAGATACAGCTTCCCCTTTGCCTATGGGAACTGTTTGGTGACAAAGAGCCATCGTAATGGCTTCTGCACCACATACTCTTGGCTCCCTGGTGAAGGGGAGACCATCTGCAGAGAAAAAGGCATAGCTAAGGTATAGCTATGTCCCAGCCATCCAAAGACACCCCATGCAGATAGCATCTATGCCACTTTACATTCGGATTTGACCTGGTACAGAACCAGACCCAGTACTGACCATCTTCAAAGTCTTAAATCTACCTCTGTGCTCCTCACTCCTAGGCAGAGTAGACTCCAGGATCTGGGCCAGAGGATTAATTATAATGAGCATTTAATGTGAATGCATCTGTTCTGCACAATTAGTAAACCACTGTCACCCTCCTCATAACCTCATATTATGATAGAAATAGCATCCTACATATCACTCTAACCATGCTGGAGTTTTCACCAAGTAGCATTTCAGTAGACTGTCTACATACATCTAGGGTTTGGTTCTCCCCCCTTCCCCTGGTCTCCTGTGGCACCATTTACACCTGTAGAAAGTGTGTGTCAAAAGGGTGACAAATATCTCACAGCTCAGAAAGATCTTATTGTGTACTCACTGTGCAATGGTGTAAAAGCTGATCCAAGGCATAAACCTGTGAACAATCAGGGCTCCAGTGTGTGTCCTACACCTTTTGTGCTATTTATAGTTAACAGGTTTAAAATTTCATTCTAACTTCCTATTTCTTGTATCTTTCTCAAAAGTTATTGTGTTGAAGCTGAAAATTACCAGTCATGATGTCGGCCCAGAGTTGATTTTTTATTTATTTTTATTTCTGGACGATTTAAGGAAACTCCCTAGTGTCATTTTTGAGCTATTGTGGGAAGGGAGAGGAGAGGAAACATTTTTGGAGGGGAATTAATATTTGCTAATAACACAAAAATCAATAGGGGAAAACATCTTAAGGTGGGTATATGGCCAGCCTTACAGAGGCTGCTAGCTAGGGCCAGTGAGAATTTCTTTGCAAATAAAAGCTTTATGAGCAATTTTAAAATAACTCTTGAGCATGCTCATTTTGCCTTTGCTAAGGCCAGGATAAAGATGAGAAATATCAAGCAAATCTTATTGACAGAGAGATGTACGGTATTAGATAGCAGAGCAGTCTCCGAGGTGATGGAAATCGGATTCCCTGAGAAATTTAAAACTAGACTGGACAAAAATTAGGAAACAGGTTGTTGGGAATAATCCTAAATTAGCTGCCTCCTGCCAGCATGATCTATTTGTACCTATGTGCAAAAACCTATATGCAAAAATTGTGCAGTCAGTTACAAAGAACATATATTCTTTCATAATCTGCAAGTTTCAGTATAGTTTTGTGAGCAGATTCTCTTTGCACAGTCTTATTTCCCAGCCCCTGGTCTCCAAGACTACATCTACCCTGCACAGTTATTTCGGAAAAAGCTATTTTGGAATAATTATTCGGAAATGGCTTATTTGAAAATAGCATGTCTACACTGCAGGGAAGCCTCAAAATTAGTCCAAGGCAGGCTTCCCTAATGTAGACGTGCTCTCTCGATTTAGAAGGCACTGGGGAGGAATAACTTAGAATGGCCCTGGTGAGGGGCTATTTTGAAATAGCAGAAGTGGAGCATCAGCACATGCCTTATTTTGAAATAGTTACGAGGTTTACAGAAGTCCAAATAAGCCATCCATTGTTTTGAAATTATTTCGAAATAATGGAATTGCTGTGTAGACGCTCACATAGTTATTTCAGAATAACAGCCGTTATTCCGAAATAACTTTGCTGAGTAGACACACCCCAAGAGCTTTTCATAGGTATCTGCAGCACCCTAACTAATCAGCCTCAATCTCAAGCCCGTCCTTTGTTTCTCCTGGGAGGATATTTCCTCATCGAACTGCAAGGTTGGGGCAACAACCTTCCCCTGTCCATTCAGGGACTTTGATGTGGAGGGTGCAGGAAGCTGTCTGCTTCCTCTCTTCTCAATAAGGCAGCAGGAGCTCATTATAATAATTCTGCTGTTACTGTCTGCCTGCTTTCTGCTAAGCTGGCTGTAGATAACAGCTCTTAATTACTAGCACAACTAGCAATATTAGGAAGTCCCTAACAACAGCACTGGAGCATCCCAGAAACCATTGAGTTGCTATGAAACCAAGTGGCTCCCTAGGAATTGAGTTGAGGATTATGGGGCATCTTTGCTCACATGACAGCCAGCTGAAGTAGGAGCCTTTCCTTACTCTGGCTGTCAAGTAAGCACATGCAGAAAACCTATTTGTCCTTCCCACTCTGAGGATACAGCTACACTGCTGTTTTTTAAGGGAAGAGGATATGCAAATCATGCTCTTATTTGCACTTATTCTTCCGATTATTTTTGCGGAAGAGGTTTTTGCCGATAAAAAGCCCAGTGTAGACAGGGCCATTTGTTGGAAAAAAAACCCTTTTTCGCCAGATCCCTTATTCCTCAAAAATCGAGGTCTACAGGAACTTACGAAAAAGGGTTTTTTCCCGACAAATGGCCCCATCTACACGGGGCTTTTTATCGGCAAAACCTCCTCCGCAAAAAGAATCAGAAGAAGCTATGCAAATTAAAGTGCGATTTGTGTATCCTCTTCCAAAAAAAAACGGCAGTGTAGCCGTAGCCTGAGTGAACTGAAGGAAGCAGTTGCTTCTACCATCTCCATTTATTATGCTTGGAAGAGGTGTCACCAAAGGCTCCTGAAGATCAGTATGTCCAAATTACCACCCAAAGAGCGGTGCCAAAAGGAGACCATCCCATTTAAAAAAAAACCAAAACCATGCAGTGCGCCAGGACTGGAAGGAGAGGATGTTTAATATATAAGTCCTAGGGAGGAAAGCCACGGTTTCTTCCTCTCCCTGCAATGCTTCTAGGAAAATATAAGGGTTGTCATGGATTGGTATCATGCCATCCCCTGAGAAAGTACTTTATAGAATTCAGTTCATATGGCAGACCAATACCTACTCTTGCAGGGCCTGCTTACTCCTACTTAATAGGTGTTTCTGTGATCTATTTCTACAAAAGCCCTATAGACTGTTAATATAGAGGATTGGAATACGGGTAATAGGAAACACGATCTTTCACCTACTCAAGTCCAGGCCAGGTAGTAGTGCCATCTGATAGCACAGTTTCATAGAATATAATGAAATTACAGCAGCCAATTTGTCCTTCTCTTGCAGAACATGTTTACAGTCTCAGTGATCACCTACAAAGAAAGAAAGAAGCATTTAAAGGCTGTGATAATCAATATTCTCAATTCAATTGAAAAAGGAAAAACCTGTCTACAGCTGTACAGTTACACTGAGAGACTACAGAAAAAAAAACCTTTGCCAATATTCTTGCAAATGAACTCCCAGAGCCTGTTCACTGATTATTTGCCTCCACGTCTTATCTTGCTTATCATGCACAATCCCTGGGATGAGTCTTCAAATCATCTGTGGAAATTTGCATTTTACTATACACAGTGATCATGTGAGGAACTGATATTTTTACCTATGCTGATTACTTTTGTACTCCACAAGCAGTCCTGTTGACATCAGTGGGATTATGTATGCAGCGAAAGGTGGTATCAGAATGCAAATGAGGGTTAGAAACTAACTATTGGCCATCACTGAAACCAACAAATGCAACTGAGTGTGACCATACACAGATCCAGGTCCAGGAGTAGTAAAATTTTACCCTGTAAACTCTTGAGATGAAAAAAAAATTACTGGGGGGGCTCCTCAGAACAATTATTCACAAGGATTTCTTCCATGACCACTTCTCTCTGTTTCCTAAATTAAGTAGCATGACATCCTGACACACAGTTCTGTACATAGGGCACTAGCCAGAATATGAGAACTAGGTTCAACTGATTGCTCCACCACAGACTTTTTCTGATTTTGGGATTGCCTATATCACAGCACCAATGTGATTTTGATGGCTAAATCCTACTTTCAAAAGAGATGTTGGCACTTAGGGTACATCTACACTGCATGCTTATTTTGAAATAAACTATTCTGGAATAGTTAGTCTGACATAATTTATTCCGAAATAGCACATCAAACGCTGCAGGGAAGCCTCAAAAATTAGTCCGAGGCAGGCTTCCCTAATGTAGATGTGTTACCTCAGTTTAGAGCCCGAGGAGGCACTGGGGAGAAATAACTTAGAATGACCCTGGTAAGGGGCTATTTCACAATAGCAGAAGTGGAGGGTCTACACACACCTTATTTTGAAATAGCTATTTCAGAATATGCATTATTCCGAAATCTGTAAACATGAGTCTATGAGGAATAAGCCATCCATTATTTTCAAATTATTTCGCCATAACAGGATGGCTGTGTAGATGCTCGCATTATTATTTTAAAATAACACCAGTGATCTCGAAATAACCGTGCAGCGTAGCTGCACCCTTAGACTACACTGGGCCTATCTGCTTCTTTAGGCGGCAAGGGCCACCATTCAGATGTCACTGACTTTTTCAAAACTGATGCAATTTAACACTGGCTACTAGGAGATGGACTACCTATGTGAGTGAACTGACTTCAATGCCGAACTCCAAGAAAGGGATTGCAGCTGAGACGCCCATGGAGAAGGAGATGTAGCAAATCGGATGCTTAAACTCTCCTCTCCCTAGCATTTCCTTCCTAGCTATCTTAGGCAGCTCCCAGTTTAGCTTGTTGACTTCTCAGTATTGCTTTCTTATGGCTGTCACTCACTGTTGGAAGCCTGTGTACCTAGTTCTGGGCCAAAAAATCCACTAGGTGCAATTGTATGTCTACGTGGCAATTAAAACCCGCAGCTGTCCAGTGGCATCTCACTTGGGCTTCCAGAAAACTATGATGTAGACTTTGGGGTTCTAGCTAGAGCTAGGCCTCTGAGTCCCTGCCAGGGAAAAGGGTCCCAGAGCTTGGGCTGTAGTCTGAGTCCAAATTTCTGTACCACAATTAAACAGCCCCCTGTGAGCCTGAGGGAGCCAGCATGAGCCAGCCATGAATGGCTAATTATAATGTAGATGTACCTCTGTGGGTTAGGTGTTGCAATATTGAGTGGTACAATAATTAAACACCTGGGCCTTAGTCTCTCCGGGTACGTCTACACTACAGCGTTATTTCAAAATATCTAATTTTGAAATAGTTATTTCTAAATAAGATATTTTGAAATAACGCGTCTACACACAAAATGCATTTTGAAGTAGCATTTGGCTATTTTGAAATAGCACGTCCACACTGAGTGGACGCTGAATCGCATTTAAGGCCAGCCGGAACCAGGTCTGGCAGGGCATCAGGTCAGGAGTTACTTTATGTGGCTGCTGCCTGAGGCTATCTGAGGCCTGTGCTTAAAGGGACCACCCCTGGACAGCCGGTTCTCAGGTTTCCCTGCTTGCTTGCCTACCTCTATGAGGGACAGCAAAGCATTTTGTCTCTGCATGCTCTGATTGCCCTCACTCGGGACACCATAGCACTCTGCAACATGGAGCCAGAGCCACCCCTGGGCACTCTGGTGCTTCTCATGGACGCGTTACTGTGAGCCTGGCTGCACTTTCTGCAGGCTGCCATCTGGGAGGTCCATCGGGGGGGCTGTCAGTATCCAGGAGGCCCTGCAGGAGAGCTTCTACCCTGAGGAGCACTAAGAGCCTCCTGGTCTGCCCCACTGGGGGCTTGTGCCTCATTCCTCCCTCACGTCCTTCCACTTACCCCTCCCTAACCCCCGTTCCTGATGTAAAATAAAATACATGTATTTTCATGAACACAAACTCGCTTTATTTAAAGAGAGTTTAAATAAACTGAGGGGGAGGCTGAAACTCTGGGGAGACTGGGGAAAGGAGGTGGGAGAGGGGAGGAGAGAGGGTGGGAGAGGGGAGGGGGAAACCTGGGAGGAGGGAGCTGGAAGGGGGAAGCAAGGGGAAGAAGGAGGAGGGGAAGCTCAGGGCTTAGGGTTGGGGGTCTCACCGGACCAACTTGATTTTCATGCGAACCTGCTCCTGGGTTCGCATGTGGCCTTTAGTGGCCAGGCTGGCAGCTATCCTGCCATAGATAGCCGCGTTCCCCTGTCTAGTGCGGAGATCATGGATGTTGGGGAGATCATCATCCCCCCAAACCTGAATAAGGTCCATGATCTCCACCCTGGACCAGGAAGGTGCCCGCCTTCTCCGGGCCCTGGCAGGTGGACTGCTGGCGGACTCCTGGGGAGCGGTGGAGGGCTGGCTGCCAGTGGCTTGCTGGCTCATGTATTGGGGCCACTGGGTCAGGGGCAGTGACTGCTGGCTCTGGGCTGGCAGGCTTGGAGCTGGCACAGGCACTGTGGCCAGAGTCTACCCCTTTAAGGGTTCCTGGGGGGAGGAGGGGAGGAATGTTCTTGGTTGAGGCCAGAGTAGCCACCAGGGTACCCTGAGAAGGGCTGGAGGCCCCCTATTTCGAAATAAGTGTCTACACAGCACTTATTTCGAAATAGCAATTTTGAAATTGGTGTTATTCTTCTTGGAATGAGGTTTACCAATTTCAAAAATTAGCCCTCCACTATTTCAATTTAATTTCGAAATTGCACTTGGCTTGTGTAGACGCTACTAACGTTATTTCAAAATAACAGCTGTTATTTCGAAATAATTTTGATGTGTAGACATACCCTGACTTTCCTATCTGAAAATTGGGATAACAGTAAATTCCTACCTCATGGTAGCTGTGAGATGCTCAGATAGGAACGAGAAAGGGGGTCGTACATATAACCAATGTTGATCGATAGTCGACTGTGAAGCCCTTCTAAACAGCCATTAAGTATGGAGACACTTTGAAACAATAAGCAGAAGGGCCCACACGTCTCCCCAGGCTGATTTATTTCTGCTTTATACATACACACCATCACACTCCTTTCAAAAAGCAGCAGAAGTCTCGCTTTCCACTTAGACTGTTCATTCCTTGTAGTGTAAAATTAAATGAGAAATACTCAACGATCGAGCCCAACCAGACTTTCCAATAAAAATAAGATGTCTTCTGAACTACCCCATACAACGCTTTCTGATTTACAGCATGCCATACAGAAGACCCCCAAACAATGCCATATCAATAACCACAGACCAAGTGTTGTTCTTATGAATGAAAATACATGAACATTTTTAAAGCATTGTCACGTAGGATCTGTTTTGATATTTGCCTCCATGGGTCGGATATCAATTCCTGAAGATAATAAGCTGAGCCCTAACTGAACACAACACTACGCTCATGCTGTGTAAGTTTAAAAATGCTACTTGTCTGCCTGCCTGTTTAGCTGGCAGTATTACCCACCAGGAGCACAAATGATTTAAAGCCCAGATGCTGAGCAATTTGAGATGCAGAAGCACCCTACAGTGAACAATTATTGCCTTGGAGGGTCTTATTATCCTCATCATGCCATGAATTCTGTACAAAGTAAACACGCCTTTATTGTTATGTATTTCCCAAACTACAGTCATGCAAGGCAAGGCTTGAAGACAGAAGTTTCTCATCTCTAAATTTTAGTCTTTTCAGCCCCACTTCCTACAAAAATGGCAGCTGATGCTGTTAGCCAGGTGTGCATTCCTCTCCTAGCCATGTCAATCTGTCAAGCCTCCTCATTCTAGAAATAAACCCTCATGCTTAAAACTGGAAAGGCATTAGCAGTTTAGACATTTATAAACCCAACAAGCTTATGAGGCACAGTTGAGAACAAGGCCAAATGGAACTTTTCATGAAAAGACAACATGTAGCTCTTTGCACATTCATAACAACTTTTTGAAAAATATTATCTTGACATGATGAATTAGTTATTATTATTATGTTCCAGCTGGGAAACCTCCACAGAATACTATAACACATGGGAGCAATTGAGTTATTGATTCGATTGGAGCTGCCCCTTTACCTCCTGATTGCAGACTTTTTTAGGGTACGTCTAGATCTTCCGAAAAAACTTCTTTCGAAAGAGAGGGTCCAGACAGCAAAAGCACATCAAAAAAGCGATCTGCTTTTTCAAAAGATAGCGTGCACGCTGAATGTGATTACTATGGACGGAGTGGCCACCAGGGCACCTGTACTTTTTCCTGGAGGCCTCTTCTTTCAAAGAAAACTCCCTCTTCTGTGTCCACACACACCTTTTTCCAAAAGAGCTTTTTTGGAAAAGGCGTTCTTCCTCATAAAATGAGGTTTAACAATGTCGGAAAACCTCCTGTGTTCTTTCGATTTTCTTTTGAAAGAACGCAATAGCAGTGTGAATGTAAGTGAAGTTTGTTCGGAAAAATGCCCATTTTTCCAAAAAAACCCTGCAGTCTAGACGCACCCTTAGGCTGTGCGTCCATTGAGTGTATGCAGGACCATCAACTTGAGTGGTGCAAATGGGCAGTTGCCCTCGGGTCAGCATTTTAAAAGGATCTGGGGCACCAGGCTGACAGTACTCCAGTAGCAGCAACAGCTGGAGCTCTGGGCCCTTTAAATTGCTACTGGAGTGTGGAGTGGAGAAGACTAGCTCCTAGCCCTGCCCCTTCTGCTTGAGGCCCCGCTGCTTCCAGGGGCCTGCAGTTGAGCTCCCCCACATTGCCCAGGGCGTGGTGAAATCTGCCGCTAGCCTTGATTGCATGATTGTTCGCTAGGTCTCAGCCCAATAACGTAAGTTACATGTATTATTGCAGCAAGGGGGTTGGTCAACAAAATGTGCATATCTTTGCTATGAATAAGATTGACAGCCCTTGAAAAGAAGACAAAATACAGTAGTTAGCTTCAGATATTTGTCAACTTTGCTGAGTCACAAACATGTGCTCCCAAACGTAATGGCTTATTCAACTTTATTGACAATGCTGTTTAATATATGTAGTGTTTATGCTGCATGATTCTGTATGCTGCATTGACACACACAAAGGGTAGCCATATATTTTTGAAGTAGATGAGTTATTTTAGAGCCACAGTGTGTATCTTCCATAAAAAGCTACATTTGAAGTAAACATAAAATGGCAGCTGTCCTCCCCAGACAGCAAATTTCTAGCTTTAAGTGGGTAAAGACACAGAAAAAAATGAAACCAAACCAGACCTGAAGATCAGTCAGTGTCCTACTTAGCTCTCCAACAAGCATGATAGGCAAGTATTTTATGCAAATATTAAAATGAAGGACAGAAAGGTTCCTTAGCTTTCCCAAGGTCACATAGAGGGGCAAACTGAGGCACAGTATGATCCCTTGACATTCCCAAAATTATCCAGGACCCACTCCAAATCCCAGCAATGTCAAAGGGAGTGTTTCCATTTGATTTAAGTGGTCTTTGGCTTGGTCCATAGTGAATCAGAAACAAAACAAAGACTAGAAGGCATTCTGGCAGCCAATCTCCTGATTTAAACACGAGGAGACACTGCCTCTCTAGAGGAGGGTAACTTTCATTCTTTATACCCAGTCTGGAATTCTGGGTTTCACAGACCTTACAGCAGTTTGAATCAAGGCCCTGGACAGGACCTAGAATACAATACATAGAGTTCTTATGAAAAAAGTGTCAGGTTACATAAAAATGGTAATAGTTGCTGGTGAAAGTATTGAGTCTTTTCTTTAGGAAACAATTAGAGAAAATGAAATAGCTACACACATTCCAACAGACTTTTGTTTGTTTTATCAGAAATAACAGGAATAAATCTGAGTGCATACCATAGTCTAATGATTATAGTTTCCAATGGGCTTGAATGTCGTTCACACTTAATTTCTGGTTTAAAATATTTTCAGTATCACATTAACTGAATCCCAATATCAGCCATGTCAAATTTGCTTAGCATCAGCAAGATGACTGAAATGGAGCGGCATAGACCATTTCATTATCTGAGTGAAGCGGCTGATCTAATCTCCCCTCTGTGCGTATTCATCATTGCTGGGGGGAAGTGGATTGGTGAAGAAGAATTGTGCAGAATGTCTCTCTGCTTCTGCAGCTGCAGCATGTCCAGCGTGCCAAGCTTTGCAGATGCCTGAGGCATGCCATGCCAGCACTGAGATTATTTTTGAGACCAGCTGTGCCAATGAAGGCTAGAGACATGGCTCACATTGTCTTCTCGGGTAACATGCAGTGGGCACTTTTAGAAACTTAACATTAGCTACTTTGCACTGTCCACAGTGTACATCAGTAGGAGGGAAGGTGTGGCGGCCCAATGGAACAGCAGAGTGGTGGCTGAGGAAGGAGTGTTGGCTGAAGGCTCACTATGGCTCTGTCACACAGTGTAATGGGGTGGGGCCTTTGCTGACAGGATTGGGCCCTACCATCTCAAAACTTCTTGGTGAATAATGTTAAAAAAACCAGTGTATACTGAATCCCAGACTGGCGCACTCTAGAAGTGTTTTGACACCTTGTACTCTTTTCTGATCAATTTACTTACAGTTAACATTCAACTTACACCACTGTTTACTTCCCTGATAAATTTGACCTGATGTATCCCTAAGTACTTGCTGCTGTTGCTGTTGATTTATCAGGAGTTCAGACTTATTGGTATAGCCATTGATTTTTCTTCAGCTCTCCGCTGTCTTTTATACCCTAATTTTCCATTAATCCTCATTCTTTAGTGTTTTCGTTCCATTAGAACCTGCAGTCCTTTTTTATTAGTGACTTTTACTATCCTATGATAAAGAATGTTATTTACTCCTCATAACACAAGAACTAGGGGTCACCAAATACTATTAATAGGCAGCGAGATTTAAACAAGCACAAGAAAGTATTTTTTCATACAGTGCATAATCATCCAATATAACTTCTTCCCAGACAATGTTGTGAAGGCCAAAACTAGAACAGGGTTAAAAAGGAAAAGAACTAAGTTCATGGAGGATAGGTGTATCATGACTAGTAGCCAGGGTGGGCAGGGATAGTGTCCCTACCCTGTGTTTTCTACCAGCTGGGAATGGGAGCTGGGATGGATCACTTGATGGTTTCCTGTTGTGTTCATTCCCTCTGAGGCACCCGATATTGGCCACTGTCAGAAGAGCTAGGAGGACCTCGGGCTGTTCTTATGTTTTTACTTTTTAATGTATCACACAGACCTGACTTTGTAGTATAGAGGTGTTGTTTACACTGCAGTTAAGTTTGTGACACTGTCTTTGTACCATAGAGAAGTGTCAGATGATGCAGGTCTTGGATACTGAGATGAAAGAACAGAATTGCCTTTAGAGAGGACCAGGTATTCATTTGAATATATGGAACCATCTTCAGTGAAGTAGGTCAATAAACCTGAACAGATGACCATTACCTGTCATCTTTGGAAAATGTATGAATGTCGATCCAGGTCCAGATTTTGCTGCTTACTCCAATCTTTGTTTAATTGTAGTCCTAAGCTTCATGGAACAAACTTGCCTGAAAACTCTACAGAAGACAGGAAAAATACTAGGGTATTCAGAAACAATGGTGGGAGGAGGGGAAATCTACTCTCCCAGGAAAACACACACCATGTAGCTAAATGAGCAGGAAATGGCTAACAATAGAGAAATCTCAAAACTTACTAAAATCCATACATAAAAATTACCCTAAAGACTGAAACCAGGTTTGGTGTAGTGGCTACATCACTGAGCTCCTGAAGGATGAATCATAGAAAAATAGAACTGAAAGGAACCTCAAGAATCATCAAGTCCAGTCCCCTGCACTTACAGCAGGAGCAAGCACCATCAAGGGATTCCCTGACAGATGTTTGTAAAACCTACTCTTTAAAATCTCCAATGACTGAGCTCCCACAAGCTCCCTAGGCAATTTATTCCAGTGTTTAACCACCCTGATAGGTAGGAAGTTTTTTCAAAGTGACTATGAAATGCTAAGGGAGATTAGAGAGGCTATCAAAATAAAAAACTCAATATGGGGGTACCCACTATTATTGACTAGGTACACGTCACCTCAGGATAGGATGCAGAGATAAAATTTCTTGATACCTTAAATGACTGCTTCTTGGAGCAGCTGGTTCTGGAACCCACAAGGGAAGAGGCAATTCTCAATTTAGTCCTAAGTGGAAAGCAGGATCTGGTCCAAGAGATAAATATAACCGGACCGCTTGGAAATAGTGACCATAACGTAATAAAGTTAACATCCCTGTGGTGGGAAAAACACCTCAGCAGCCCAACACTGTGGCATTTAATTTCAGAAGGTGAAAATACACAAAAATGAGGAGGTTAGTTAAACAGAAATTAAAAGGCACAGTGACAAAAGTAAAATCCCTGCAAGCTACATGGAAACTTTTCAAAGACACCATAATAGAGGCCCAGCTTAAATGAATATCCCAAACTAAAAAACACAGTAAGAGAACCAAAAAAGTGCCACCATGGCTTAACAACCAAGTAAAAGAAGCGGTGACAGATAAAAAGACATCTTTTAAAAAGTGAAAGTCAAATCCTAGTAAGGAAAATAGAAAGGAGCATAAATTATGTCAAATGAAGTGTAAAAATATAATAAGAAAAGCCAAAAAGGGAGTTGAATAACAGCTAGCCAAAAACTCAAAAAGTAATAGCTAAATATTTTTAAGTACATCAGAAACAGGAAGCCTGCTACACAACTAGTGGGGCGCTTGGACGATTGAGATGCTAAAGGAGCACTCAAAGACGATAAAGTCATTGCAGAGAAACTAATTGCTTTTGCTTCAATCTTCACGGCTGAGGATGTTAGAGAGATTCCCAAACCTGAGGCATTTTTTTAGGTGACAAATCTGAGGAATTGTCCCAGATTGATGTGTCATTAGAGGAGATTTTTGGAACAAATTGTTCCAAACTTATCAGTAACAAGTCACTGGGACCAGATAGCATTCACCCAAGAGTTCCAAAAGAACTCAAATGTGAAATTGAGGAACTATTAACTGTGGTTTGTAACTTATCCTTTAAATCAGCTTCTGTAACTAATGACTGAAAGATAGCTAATGTGATGCCAATATTTAAAAAGGGCTCTAGAGGTCATCCTGGCTATTACAGACCAAAAAACTTAAAAAACAACGAATAGTATAGTAGCACTTTAAAGACTAACAAAACATGTAGATGGTAGTTGAAACTTATAGTAAAGAATAAAATTGTCAGACACATAGATGAACATACTTTGTTGGGGGAAAGTCAACGTGGTTTCTGTAAAGGGAAATCATGCCTTACTAATCTACTAGAGTTCTTTGAGGAGGTTAACAAACATGTGAACAAGGGGGATCCAGTGAATATAGTGTACTTAGATTTCCAGAAAACCTTTGACAAGGTCCTTCACCAAAGGCTTTTAAGTAAAGTAAGTTGTCATCGGATAAGAGGGAAGGTCCTTTCATGGTCTGATAACTGGTTAAAAGAAGGAAACAAAGGGTAGGAATACATGGTAAGTTTTCAGAATGGAGAGAGGTAACTAGTGGTGTCCCCCAACGGTCTGTCCTGGAACCAATCCTATTCAATTTTTATATAAATGATCTGGAGAAAGGGATAAACAGTGATCAAAATTTGCCGATAATACTAAACTGCTCAAGATAGTTAAGACCAAAGCACACTGTGAAGGGCTTCCAAAAAGATCTCACCAAACTAAGGGTACATCTACACTGCACAGCTATTTCGGGATACTGAGGGATAAGGGATGGCTCGAAATAGTATGTTATTTCAAAATTTGGCACTGTGTATACATGCCAAATTTCAGAATAAGCTATTTCAAAATAGATTCAAAATAAGATATGCAATTTGCATAGCGCAAATTGCTTATCTTATTTTGAGTTCAGGGTTCTGTGTAGACACACCCTAAGTGATTGGGCAACAAAATGGCAAATGAAATTTAATGCTGATAAATATAAAGTAATGCATATTGGAAAAAATAATCCCAGCTATACGTACGATATGATGGGGACTAATTTAGTTACAACTACTCAAGAGAGAGATCTTGGAGTCATTGTGGATAGTTCTCTAACAACAGCCGCTAAGTGTGCAGTGACAGTCAAAAAAGCAAAGAGAATGTTAGGAGTCATTAAAAAAGGGATAGAGAATAAGACAGAGAATATCTTATTGCCTCTATATAAAACCATGGTATGCCCACATCTTAAATACTACGTAGAGATGTTGCCTCATCTCAAAAAAGATATATTGGCATTGGAAAAGGTTCAGAAAAGGGCAACAAAAATGATTAGAGGTTTAGAACGGGTCCCATATGAAGAGAGATTAAAAATATTTGGACTTTTCAGCTTAGAAAAGACGAGACTATGGAGGGATATGATAGACATCTATAAAATCATGACTGGTGTAGAAAAAGTGAATAAAGAAAAGATAATTTCATTTGGTGCCCCTAGTTCTTATATTGAACAAGTAAATAATAGGCAGAAGGTTTAAAACAAACAAAAGGTAGTTTTTCATCACCCAGTGCACAATCAACCTCTGGAACTCCTTGCCAGAAGATGTGGTGAAGGCTAGGACTTTAACAGGGTTCAAAAAAGCGCTAGATAGATTCATGGAGATTAGGTCCATCAATGGCTATTAGCCAGGATGGGTAGGAATGGTGTCCCTAGGCTCTGTTTGTCTGGAAATGGATGACAGGAGAGGGATCATGATCCCTCCCTCTGGGGCATCTGGTGCTGGCCACTGTCAGCAGACAGGATACTGGGCAAGATGTACCTTTGGTATGACCCAGTATGGCCATTCTTATGTTCTTATGTTCCTAATGCCCAAACTAAACCTCCCTTGCTGCAATTTAAGACCATTGCTACTTGTTCTAAATCTCAGCAGATGAAGTCACTCAGATGGAAAAAGAGCATTTGTGTCAGGACTGTGCATGAGTCTCAACACAGACAATAAAAAAGTTATACGATGGCTGCCTGGGTGAACATTAAAGTGAACCGCTGTCCTCTCATAGAAAGGAGCATCAGGCCTTTTCTGTTTATATTCAGATATGTGACAAATACCATGAATGTCTACAGTCAAAAAAATCAAACAATGCCATGTAGCATAGCCTTCCCATTGAGATTTGTTCTCACTGAAATCCATGGGAGCTCTGTGACTGAGCTCTGTGGAATCAGAATTAGGCCTTAAAAAGACTTGGAGTTTTATGAGGCCCATTACTAAGGCTAGCACACCTGGATTTCCAATCTGAGTCATGTCAGGTGGTTAGCTACGTGACTAGCTAAGACCAGTTAAAAATGGTTCTGCCAAGGGGTTTATTTTATTGTCTTGGCACATCATTACTAAATATCATAGTTCCAGAAGCCACTGTGGTAGGTGTACAAGCACTGAACAAAATAGACTGAAAGTCGTTGAAGTGAAAGTGTGGAACCAACTATTTTATGGGTCCTAAATCTTCGAGGCATGTCATATAAAGTTTTGTATAACAATCATAAAACGGAACCAAATTTCCAATTTATTAATAAGATCGTCATTGCTTTGTCTTTTGCTATAATGCAAGGAAGATACCAGAATGACATTTTCTTTAGTTAGGGCTTGACTCAGAACAGCCCTTAAGCATGTGCTTAACTTTTTGCATTGACAATAAATATGTGCTTAAAATTAAGCATGTGCTTCAGTGGTGTTTTGAGTAGGGCTGGCTTTCCTGAACTGGTGCTGTGTAGTGAATGCCTTCTTTATGGACAATGATCTTGCAAAAATTTACACTCCTGCCTAAATTTGAGCATGTCTTTATGACAGCGGTGGGGAACCTAAGGCCCAGTGGCCAGATGCGGCCCCCAGCTTGCCTGGATCTGGCCCCTGGGGCTGGGGGTCCCCCTCCCCAGCACTGGGGAGTCTGCGCTCACTCTTTATTCTCCCCTCCCCCGCATCCTCCTGCAGGGCTGGAGCACACAAAATCTACTAGCCCAGGCCCCCCTAAGCTCAGGTGTGTGAGGGGAATGTCTTTTTGTGCTAACAGCTCTGTAAGTAGTATCCTTCCTGTCTCAGCATCTGTCTATTTACTTTCATCTGCTTAGGGTTAAGTACCCATTCATAAAATCATAGAACCATAGAGCTGGAAGAGACCTCAGAAGGTCATCAAGTCCAGCCCCTGCTCTAGGCAGGACCAATCCCAACTAAATCAACCCAGCCAGGGCTTGGTCAAGCCGAGTCTTAAACACCTCCAGGGATGGAGACTCCACTACCTCCCTAAGCAACCCATTCCAGTGCTTCATTACCCTCCTAGTGAAATAGTTTTTCCTAATATCTAACCTGGACCTCTCCCACCACAACTTGAGACCATTGCTCCTTGTTCTGCCATATGTCACTACTGAGAACAGCCTCTCTCCATCCTCTTTGGAACTCCCCTGCAGGAAGTTGAAGGCTGCTATCAAATCCCCCCTCACTCTTCACTTCTGCAGACTAAACAGACTCGACTCCCTCAGCCTCTCCTCATAAGTCATATGTTCCAGCCCCCTAATCATTTTGGTTGCCCTCCGCTGGACCCTCTCCAATGCGTCCACATCCTTTTTGTAGTGGGGGGCCCAGAACTGGACACAATACTCCAGATGTGGCCTCACCAAAGCCGAATAAAGGGGAATAATGACATCTCTGGATCTGCTGGCAATGCTCCTCTTAATGCAACCTAATATGCCATTAGCCTTCTTGGCTACAAGGGCACACTGTTGACTCATATCCAGCTTCTCATCCACTGTAACCCCAGGTCCTTTTCTGCAGAACTACTACTTAACTGGTTGGTCCCCAGCTTGTAACTATGCTTGGGATTCTTCCCCCAAGTGCAGGACTCTGCACTTGTCCTTGTGAACTTCATCAGATTTCTTGTGGCCCAATCCTCCAATTTGTCTAAGTCACTCTGGACCCTATCTCTGCCCTCAAGCGTATCTACCTCTCCCCCTAGCTTAGTGTCATCCGCAAACTTGCTGAGGGTGCAATCCATCCCCTCATCCAGGTCATTAATAAAGATATTGATGACATTCTTCAGATACTTAATGATGCCCTGTCTCACACACCCCTTCCTTTTCCTTTCTTTCTTTCTTTCTTTTTCTCCCCCCTCTCCTTTCCCTCTCCTATTTATTTCGTTTTCATATCCTCTACTCATACTCCGGTCATCTGAAGAAGTGGGCTGTGCCCACGAAAGCTCACGATACCATCTACATGTTTTGTTAGTCTATAAAGTGCCATGAGACGATTTGTTGTTTTTTTCTGTAACAGACTAACTCGGCTACCTACTCGGTTACTCGGTTGGCCAGTCTGTGAGAGTTAGATTTTTTTTTCTTGCTTCTCACTTATGTGTGGCCCCCAACTGATTTTTCTGTGGGTCATTGGCCCCTGGCCCAAAAAAGGTTCCCCACCCCTGCTTTACAGGATATGGAAGTATAATAATGAAACTTTCAAAGGCTCAAAGAACCAACTCAATGCTGGCCTCGTCTGTTCAGAGCAACCAAAGGTGAAATCCTGCCTCCATGAAAATCAATGGGAGTTTTGCCACTGACTTCCAAGGGACAAGGATTTCACGTCGAGTCTTTGTGTGTGATGGCTCTCTCCTAAAGCAGGCAGTACATGGAAGATGAGAGAGTTTATGATTTATCTGTCTATTTTTACTCTGTGAATTTTAGTGTTTGATTGACAGTCCTCGGCACTAAATTCCTCTGTTTATCCACAGAACAGGTTCAGCTTGTGCAGCAGCATTATAATCTTCTTGGCATGTAGCCCATTGCCAAATTGGGAGAAAGAGTTTCCTCTCCATTGTCATTTAGGTTATAAGATTATGAAGAAAGCAAATAGTTATCCCCAAAACACTCTGGCAGTTTTGTAGTGTGAACATAAGGAAGACCAACACCTCATTTGGCACAGGCTACTAAACAACCATCAGATGGTAACTTTTGATTACAATAGACGTGGGTAGGATTTGAACTGGCAAGCTAAAAATGAGAGGCTCTGCATGCCAGTTACCATTCCCTAGTTGATCTAGGACCAGATTTTCATATGGGCCCAGCACCCAACATCTCCCTTTTAGAAGCCTAAATAAAGGGCTTATATCCCATTAGGTTCTGGCCATTTCATAAAGGTGTCTATTGGGAACTGAGATACTCTTGAAGATCTGGCATCAGTTCTGAGTGCTGTGCACTTTTGAAAAGCTCATCTTGGTGGCTAATATTAATAAATGAATTATTCTCTTTGATGTTCTAAGGCATTTTTTTTTTAAAAGTATTGAGTAAAAGATTCTCAGAATACACCCAGATTCAAGATGGGAAAAATCCAATGTCATGAGATAGGGTTGGTAGGATGCTGAAGTCATCACTGAATTACAAACTGTCTCCACAGAGGACACCAGACTGATTTCCAGTTTCAATGCCATATTGTACATGGATACATCCAAAATTTTTCATTAGTTACAAAATAAATGTCAGGCTGACCTGGGCTGAATTATGGCTACACAGGAGAGGGATGAAATGTGGCTAGTCCAGGTCATAAATCACTTGCAAAAGTTAAAATAAAAATTATAAATTTCAACCTGCTACATTCTGCATTTGCAGAACTTCTCAAAGGCCATCTGTTTTCATTGAGCCAGTTTAGCTTTGTAAGGCATAAAAAGGAAAAAGAGCAGGGTGGCTTTTGCATTAAGGTTTTTTTTTCATGCACATACACACATACATGCACAATTTTTGTATTTTTCTGCAAACCTTGTAGATTTCTTCATTACTACTAATAGGAAAGCGGAAATAAAAAATAACAGTACTCCCAAAGTGCATCCCTGAGCTGATGTAACGGTTCCAGAGGAATCATTAACTTTCATAGTGTCCATAAATTTAGGCTGCATATAGTAGATGGGCTGTTTATGAAAAGGTATTTAATTACCCAACAGGCTGTAATGGCTCCTTGGCATCAATAATTAAGTCAATAACCTGCATTTTTTAAAACACCATGAACCATATATTGCTAAAATAGACTGTAAAAATCCTACATCTTTTTGGGCTATTGGGCCACTACAATTATTTTTTGAAATTCATTAAATGCGTATTTAAGAGAATGGAATGACTCTATGGCAGGTCAGGGCTTTAAAGTCACTACTTTTTAAACAAACCTACACCAAAGACAATTTATAGGAGAATGTGGTTATTAAGAATCCCCAGCTATGGCTTTATGTGGCAGACTGGGAACTGCAAGTTAATACACGTGGGGCTGGTCCTGCACCTGCTCACTTCCAGATGTACTGTTTACTGCCCTGAGATGTCCCTCTTGGCATCAATGTAAGTACTCCCAAAAGTAAAATTACTCACATTCATATGTATTTATGGAATCAAGCTCTTAAGATTGTATTCTTGGTTCTGCTTCAATGTGCTGTATGAGCGTGGCAAGTGATTTGACTCATCTGTGGCTTGGTTACCCTATCTCTGAAATGGAGCTAGTAATACTGATAGCCTCACAGGCAAGTAGTAAGATTTAATTCTGTTTGTAAAGAACTTATATGCAAGATAGTAATCTTAAAATCTTGCCTTTCATATAGTGTCATAGAGCTACTTTAGGCATGTCAGTGATCAGAAGAAAAAAACTAGGAAAGGGTACCAAGAAAATAATGATGGGTCCAAAGGAAAAAATTGCAATCCTGTTAGGAAAATAATGTCTCTTTTATAATGACCATTCTTAAAGCTCTAGGAAGAACATTTCAGTGAAATGTTTTCTCGACAAAATTCACCTTTTGTCATGGTCAAAAATGTTTTGTAAAATTGGAGAATTATTTATGAAATACCGTAAAATCTCGACTATAATGCGCACCTATGCATAATGCACACCTACCTTTTAAACATGAGAATTCTGGCATAAACTGAGCTCCTATCTATAATGCGCACCCCTACTTTGCCGTATTTTGTCTTGCTGTATTTTGTTTTGTCTTGTCTTGTCTTTTTGTATTGCCGGGTAATCACATGTGAGCGCATGAGTAAACAGTGTGCAGCGTTTCCATGCTCTCTTTGGGATGCCATGAGTTGTCGGCGCTCTTACACGACTGCTGAAAAACTTAAAGTTGTTAGCTATGCTGAGGCTCATGGCAACAGAGCTGCCAGATGTGAATTTGATGGCATAGCAGAGTCTAACATTCGGCTTTGGAGACGGCAGAAAGAGCGCCTGCAAGCGCTGCCTCGGATGAAGATGGCTGAGCGAGGTAAAAGCGCTGCATATCCTGAGTTGGAGGCCAAGCTGGTTGAATGGATTGCTAAGCGTAGACAGCAAGGCGGTGGTGTTAGCATTGTGGAGGTTAGAATGAAGGCTTTGACCATTGCCAAAACGTGCGCTAACACAGCCGGGTTTAAAGCTTCACATGGCTGGGGCAATCGGTTCATGAATTGCCATAGCCTATCGGTCCGACGCTGAACAACAGTCGCACAGAAGCTACCCAAGGACTCAGACACTAAGCTACTACAGTTCCAAAAGTTTATCATAAAACTATGCAAGCAGCACTGCTATGACCTTTCATTAATTGGTAATGCAGATCAGACACCATTACATTTCGATAATCCCTACAACAGAACGCTTGAAGTGAAAGGTGCCAAGACTGTCTCCATTGCTACCACAGGCCATGAAAAGTCTAGGTTTACTGTAATGCTTGCTTGCATGGCCGACGGAATGAAGCTGCCTCCTTATATTGTGTTCAAACGCAAGACAATGCCAAAGAATGTTATATTCCCGAACACCGTTCACGTGCGCGTTCACCCTAAAGGCTGGATTGACGAAGCTTTAATGCTTGATTGGCTACAGACGGTTTGGGCGACGCGGCCGGGTGGACTTATGAGAAAGCGATCTCTAATAGTTTTGGATGCATTTCGTGTCATCGTATGCCATCCGTCAAGAAAAGGCTTCAGCAGGACAAAACAGACTTGGCAATTATTCCTGGTGGAATGACCAAAATGTTGCAGCCGCTTGACGTGACAGTTAACAAGCCAATGAAAGATGCACTACGCAGGAAATGGAACACCTGGTTGTTGGAAGGTGAACATACATTTACTGCAGGTGGACGTATGCGAACACCGACGCTGCAAGATGTTACCCAGTGGATAGCGGATGTCTGGATTGAACTTGATCCCGCTTATCATAAGGAAGGGGTTTCTGAAATGCATCATCTCTAATGCTATGGATGGCAGCGAGTATGATGCTCTGTGGATGGATCCGAGCGACGATGAATCGTCTGAGGGCGAATTACCGGTATGCGAAGATGACAATGATTTGTATTACCTGGATGAAGATGTTGAGGGCTATACCCCGGAAGAGAGGGCTCATCTGTTCGAGGAAGATTCTAACAAATGCAAATTCGAGGGCTTCGAAGATGAGTAGAAGATCAATTAATATACGGTATTTGCTTGTTTGCGCTGCAGTGTTGATTTCATTTGTTTAACTTACCTTTTTTGAAACGGTGTATATAGTTGCTTGTAGATGCTAATAAAAATCAACTTAACCTCTGGTGTCCAGCGATTAATTAAGTGCCGCAGGACCGCCAAATGAAAACTTTGAAAAAAAACTCCTATGGATAATGCGCACCCCGACTTCGACGTTAAAAAAACGGGAAAAAAATGAGCATTATACTCGCAACTTTACAGTACCCAGATCGCAACTAAACATACATATTTCTATCTACTCACAATTTGTACTGCTCCATACTTTAAGGCCCAGTCTAGTCCCATGCCCAATTTTTCTTGTAGGCATAGTAATTCTATTTGATTACATCATCTTGCTTCCTCCAACTGCTAATTTAGAACTCACACTAAGAGAAATAGCAGCAGGATTTAAATTTCAGCACTGCATTCCATTGTGTCTTCTGGCCCCCTTTCAACACCCTTAGCTTCCTGAGTTTAATCCTTTAGTCACCGAGTGCTGGCCAGCACTCCTCCTATCCATCACAGTAGGCAACGGAGTATTTTTTAAATATAGGGCTGGCTCCTCAGGTTGTATAATCTGTATAATCCTTTGACTTTTGCACGTTAAATACAATTTAGGATTTGGACCCATAGAATTTTGTAATAATATCCTTATCCAGAACTGACTAAAAATAGTGTTTCTAGGAGAAGAGGATAGCTTTAGAATTCAACCACTGTACATAACTGCCTCACTATCTAGCCCAATAAACTTTGTGGAGGACTAATCTATAATCTCAAATCTTGTACTACAGTCATTGTTGGTTTCTCACCTCAACTCTGTAAGCAAAGCCCTGAGTGGATTCATCATAAAAGTCACGTGTTACTATAAACTAGAAAAGGATTGTCAAAGACCTGTGCTACCAGCTGATAAAAGATTTTGGAGACTATAAATCTTACATTATTTATATCATATCCAGTATATAAGAAGATGGGCGAACACACTGTTTAGCATGGGTAATTAATTCTTGGGCTTTAGGTACTAACAAGAAAAGATGGAGGCATTCAGCTAATAAACTATTATGACCAAATGCCAGTGTCTGCATGATTGGCAGCATAAAACTACAATGAACAAATTAGATATAGATATAGACATAGATTATAGACATAGATATCTATATGTAAATATAGATACATATTTCTAAATATATATATAGAATTTATAGGCCCCTAATTCTAAATGCAATTCCAAAGAAAAAGTAAAAGAACAATTGAAAAAAAAAATCTAATCAGGTAGAACAAAGACTTGTATCTGGGGCTATGTCTAGACTACAGGCTTTTTTCAGAAGAAGCTTTTCCAGAAGAGATCTTCCAAAAAAAACTTCTTCCGAAAGCGAGCGTCCACACTGGCCAAGCGGATCGAAAAATCAATCTGCTTTTTTGAAAGATAGTGTCCAGACTGATTGGATGTTATCTCGCATAAAAGGCCACCCAGAACCACTTCAGGGTGGGCTTTAGGTCACCAGGTGCTTCCGAATACTGGTGCCGGAGCCTATCAGAGACACGTGCTTAAAGGCACCCCCCTGGACAGCCATTTCTCTGCTTCTGCTGTGTGCTTGCCTACCTCTTCGAGGGACAGCAAAACTCTCGCAGTGCATGCTGTGGTTGCCCAGCTTTTTTGGATGCCACAGGTTTTGTCTTTGTGCCATGGAGCCGGAGCGGCCCCATGGCATGCAATGGTCCCACACGGCCATGCTGCAGTTTCTGCAGCACTTTGTGCCGGCTACCTTCCTGGTCCTGACCGAGCTTGACCCCAAACTCATTCTGGGGACCCTCTCCCTGGGTGCAGGAGCAAGACCTGTGCAACCACACACCATAGTGGAGAGACGGTTTTGGAGTCTGGACACCAATTCTGACTGGTGGGACCAGCTGGTCATGGAGCGATGGGATGACCAGCAGTGGCTCCAAAACTTCTGCATGCAGAAGGCCACTTTTTTGAAGCTCTGTGACTGGCTTGCCCCTACCCTCCAATGATGCAACATCCACCTGTGGCCCACCCTACCCCTGGAGAAGTGGGTCGCCATCACCATATGGAAGTGCGACACCCCAGACAGCTACTAGTTGGCATGGGGAAGACCAACGTTGGGGCCCTCCTCATGAAGGTAAGGCACTCTCAGGCTGCAGTCCCTGCACTGGGGGCGGGGAAGGGGGCATAATTTGGAAGTACTGGAAAGGGGGACCCTCAGGAAAGGGGGAGTGGAGAGGCAGGGGTCGGGGAGAAGCCCCGTCCCCTGTGGTTTATGCTGTCCTGCCCTCACACAACCCTGCTGCTGGGGGGGACCTTATAGGGGGTGGCTCCTGGGGTGTCTGAAGGGGGGAGGAGGGCAGGCACCTCCCAAGGGCTCAGGCACCCTCTCTCATTCTCTGTTTTGTGTGTTTGTCTCCTTCTGAAGTTGGTGAGGGCCATCAATTCCATCCTGCTGCACAGGGTCATCCGCCTGGGAGACCTGGACCCAATCATGGCCAGATTTGCTGCCCTGGGGTTCCCAAACTGTGCTGCAGAGATTGATGGGACCCACATCCCAATCTGCACACCTCAACATAGAGCAGCCCAGTATATTAACAGAAAGGGCTACTTTTCTATGGTGCTGCATGGCCCATCAGGCCAGGGGGCGCATCCGGGAGGCCCTGAGGGAGAGTTTTTCTTAAGCACCCTAGTAACTCTTCCGAGGGCCTCCCCCCCTTTCAAAAAAGGCTTCTTTCTCATACAAAGAGGATTATCAATCCTGGAAAACCCCTTCTGTTCTTTCAATTTTCTTTCGAGAGAACACAATTGCCGTGTGCATGTAATTGAAGTTTTTTTATCAGAAAAAATGGCCATTTTTCCAAAAAAACCTGTGTAGTGTAGACATGCCCTGGGCTTCACATAGAGTAGATGAGTGCTGTAACTATTGGGCTATTAGCTATTTGTGGAGGAAAGAGAGAGAGAGATGTCTCTCCCTGCCTCTTTGAGACATTCCATCCTAGACCTTAGAAACCTTCCTAATGAAAGTTTTGTCAAAAACTAATGTGGTCCCTGTTACCCCAAAAATTCCCACTGGAGACCACCCAGGATTACACTAGTATGGGATTTATTGACTGAGGAATTAACACTCCACTATATGCACCGTATGCTGCCACTAAAGGTTTAAACTAAAGGGGAATCAGCTCTCTCTCTCTCAAACACAAACACAAACACAAACACACACACATACACTCATTCACACACATTCATTCCTGCCCTCAGGCACTCGCCCACTTACACAAGCATATGGGTAGCAGAAGGAGCCAAGGCATGTAGATTCTCGTGAGTCTGTCTGCTGATCATGGCTGGGGAGCTGGTCAGGAAAGAAATTGGCTGTAGAAAGGGTAGCTTCTCAGAAAAAGAGGGTTTCTGCCACATGCTCTCTCCTTTTATTGCCTCTGTAAAATCCTTTTAATCATCCACATTCCTCACCAGGGAGCAAGCCCAGACTTCCCTTGATCCAGCAGAGCAGCAGTGTCTCCTTTGTTTGCTCAGCCTTGATTGGTCCGATGACTCATCACCTGCTCCAGGTGCTCAGTCTTGCAGTTTTTTAATCCCAAACACACTATAGTCTCCACTTACACACACACACACACACACACACATACATATCTCAGGGGAGAATGCAATTTAGAGCAAGTTACAAGCAGAGTGGATGGAAGTTACAAAAAGATTACAAAGTTGCAAGGCTCAACAATCACCATGCTTACAGTAGGTTACTGAATTTATAAAGCAAAGTTGCTGAGAGTTACAAAGTTGCAAGGTTTTACAAAGCAACAGAGTCCTATAGCACCTTATAGACTAACAGATGTATTGGAGCATAAGCTTTCGTGGGCAAAGACCCACTTCATCACATGCAAGGTTTTACAAAGATTACAGAGTTGCAAGGTTTAACAAAGAGTTGCAGAGTTTAAAAGGCAATGCAGCTGAAACAATTACAAAACTTCAGAGCATCATCAGTAATGAAGTGATTTAGAAGACAACTGCCCCCCTCCCCATAGCAATGCAGTCAGCAGGAAGTTTTTGTCAGTCTCTAAGGACATGTCTAGACTACATTGAATTTCCCACGCTTCATTTGCAGAATGGCAGCCACGCATTCTTTTGAAAAAGAGCTTTTCAAAAGTAAAACTGCCATCTGGATGCGGTAAACCTCATTTTTTCAGGCATTATGTTTTTTCTGAAAACAGGGTTTTGGTTTTTATTTCAAAAGAACTGTGTCTAGATGGCGGTTTCACTTTTGAAAAGCCCTTTTTCAAAAGAACGTGCAACCGCCATTCTGCAAATGAAGCATGGGAAATTCAAATCCCGGCTTCATTTGCAATTTCAATCTAATTTACATCTCTCTTTCAAAAGAGGGATGTAGTCTAGACATAGCCTAAGTCATGTGTTCGCAGGACTTTACCATTTAGTGTATTTCCAGAAAATCCATGTGTAAAATCAAGTAATAGCTCAGGCGGAGGTTTTTATGCAACAATCCCATGTGGTGTTTCAGCTTTGACAAATTGGTATTTTTAAAAAATATTGTGTTGAAAATTCTCAAGCAGTTCTTCCTGCAGTTATGCAGCATCCATGTCCAATTCTGTCTTCTGCAACCTGAGCTCTGGCATTCAAGTCAGCCCCATTAATTTTTGTTATTTTGCTTGAGACTTTTATTTCTTTATTGAAGCCTGCACATGGTTTTGCATTGGAGCCTTTGCCTTTTCTTCACCTCCTTCAGGTTAGTGCCAGAACAGCTTCCTTCTCCCCATTTCCCTTGTCTGAAGATTACTTGGGCTGGAGTAGGAAGGCATCTCCCAGCAAGTTTCTAGGATGACTTTATGAAGTACTCTGATCTGCTTCTGGCCATTTCAAGCTTCAATGCCAAGCTTCAATGCTATTTGTTGTGGCATTGCTTTGAAAAGGAGGGGGAGGGCTTGTAGTGATGCTACAGAAACCCCCAAATCCCAGAGAAATGCAAGATCTATTAATATATTCTAGGAAACTGCTATTCCAGGAGCCTTTGAGACAACTAGGGTTGCCACATAATAATGCCGCACAATCTGCCCCTGTGCAATGCTTCATGCTATAAGTTGGAGTAGTGGCCCCTCCATGTGCCTAATGGTAGTGTCGCAATGCACTAGATCGACCTCGCAAAGCACCCCTATACACCAGCCTCTTTTGACTGGGCATAGGCCCTACCACCCTGGGGCAGATGATATTGTTCTCTTACACAGTCATTCTACTTACAATGGATTTCCCCTACAGATTCATACAGCAAAATTCACCATATGGGTGAATTTCAACCTCTCAGCAGATTGGTCCTGGGCCTGATTCTAGTCTCAAACCAATTTTAGATTCACTGAATTTCACTGATTTTACCAGAGTTAGAACTTCATGAATGGAAGCAGAATCAGACCCATTATTGCTAGTGAATGATATTGCTGCTGGAATATGCCCTTACTTGGGGGCATGACAGAAGGAAAGTGCCTTTATGCAGAAACCAAGGATGTGAAAGTATCTAAAAAACTCTTTGAGGGGAATAGAAACTGAGCCCCCCCCCTCCAAAATAATAAAAAATATTCAGCACAATCCAAGAAAAAATATAGCAAAGGATGAAATAAAATCTACCAACCGGAGGCTGCTCCAATGTGCATTTAAAAGAAGGGCTAGATCTACCTGTTAGCCCCGCCTGTACGTACTCATAACGCTCACTGCTCAGCATAATGTATTAAAGAAAATCAAGTGTGCAAGACTAATACCAAATCAATTATAGCCGCTAATGTGTGAAATAACCAGCCAGCAGGAATATTTCAAGTGGTACACAGTGTTCATCACAGGTAATAATAACCTTTTAGCCTGAGTATCAGAAATTAAATCAGCCGGTAAGGTTCAAGGGAGAACTTAATAGAACATATATTAAAACTTCCCAAGGGGTCTTGTAGTCTATTGAAATGGAATTTGGGTTACTAATATACTTGGTACTAGGTTTCAAAATATCCAGTTTCTTATTGCTCTCTCCAAGGGCTTAGGTCTTGATTCACATGAACAGTCCTATTGAATTTGATGGGCTACTTCCTTGAGGAAGGGTTACTCATGTGGCTAAAAGTTGTAGGATTTGGCATCTATATTTAAAAAAGCTGATATTGTTAGCTCATTTATGTACAATGGGGGGGGGGGGAGGGGTTGTCAGTGAAATAATATAAATCCTGGAGTTATAAAAACAGCCAGAGGCTGCTATAACCTATACTTCAAAACCCACAGTTATACTTCTGAGGTCCTCATCTGAGATCATGAATATGATTTACAATTACTCCTAGTCTAATTGTTCTAAGCCATGTCACATGGTACCTCAGCATCTTGAAGGAGGAAAGAGTCTGACTCAAATATGGAGGGCACAAGAACCAGACCTGGGGTTGGCCTAGGGAGTAGGTTAGCATAAGCAGCCTGAGGAAGTCCTGGGGAGACTAGGATAACATTTTTTTCGGGCGGGGGAGGGTAACCTGAGTCTGAAACTGGCTGAGCAGACACTATGCTGCATATAACTGGGAATGCAGTGGGAAGGGAGTCTGGAGGAGTAAACATGACTGTAAAAAGGCTGGTCAACAAGTCTGGAGCAAGTAGCAAGGATGGGGCTGGGATAGGAAGGACAGGATGTAGAGACCTGAGGTAAAAACTAGGGGTACGTCTAGACTGCAGGCTTCTTTTGAAAGAAGCTTTTTTTGAAAAGATCTTTCAAAGAAACTTCTTCCAAAAGAGAGCGTCCACACTTCAAAAGCTCATCGAAAAAGCGATCTGCTTTTTCGAAAGAGAGCGTCCACACTCATTGGATGCTCTCTTGCATGTAAGCTGTGATTACTATGGACCAAGTGGCCACCAGGGCACCTGTGCTTTTTCCTGGAGGCCTCTTCTTTTGGAAAAACTCCCTCTTCTGCATCTACACACCCCTTTTTCCAAAAGAGCTCTTTCAGAAAAGGCTTTCTTCCTCGTAGAATGATGTTTACAAGTGTTGGAAAACTCCCTGCGTTCTTTTGATTTTCTTCTGAAAAAACACAATAGCAGTGTGAAAGTTTTTTTGGAAAAATGGCCGTTTTTCTGAAAAAAAAACCAAACCCTTGCAGTCTAGATGCACCCTGGGAAAGGAGATTGAGCCTGGGATGAAGAGCCCAGGGTTAGCTAAGTGAAGACACTAGCACAAGGACATAGTAGGTTCAGAGACAAAAAGATGGGAGAGGGGAAAGAGGACTGGGATAAGAATAGGGACAGGCTGGAGGGAGCAGGGGCAGAAAGAGTCTGTTGGAGAGAACAGGGAAGAACAGTCTGTGTCCTTTATGTACATGGTTCTTCAGAAGCTGGAATGGAACTCAAAATTTGTGAGTCTTATCATTCTGCTGTCAGCAAATACTCGTGAGACCTCCTGGCATAGTGTCTCATCTCTCTCTAGTTCCAGTCCACGCTGAGGATGTTAACTTACTATTACTGTCAGTTATTCCATTAGCTCAAATAGCAGAGGTCTAACCTATCAGTTAGCCAGATTTTAATCCATTTAATGTGTGCCACACTAATTGCAATTTGTTGTAGATTATTTTACCAAAATGTTGTGTGGTGCAAAGCCAAATGCCTTACAGAAGTCTACGTCTGTTACGTCAACACTAACATTTATCAATCACATTTATAATCTCATCATAGAAAGAGAGGTTAGTCAAATTAGTTTGACAGGATCTATTTTCAATAAACCCATGTTCATTTGCCCTAATTAAATTATCTTCCTTTGGTTCTTATTAACAGAGTCCCATACCACCTGATTCACTAGTATACCAAGGATTGACAGTAAGATGACAGGCCTATCATTATCAGGACCATCCCTTTTACCCTTTTTGAAATAGTGGCACAACACTGGCATTCTGCCAGTCTTCTGGAACTTTCCCAAGACTTATTAATAAGCAACAGTAGCAGGTCAGTGAGCTCTTCAGCCAGGTCTTTTCAAACTCTTGGATACAAATTAGGTCATCCTAATTAACAGACCGGGCCAGGCCCGCTGCACTGTGTAGTATATATACTGTGTGGATGCAGCCTAAGTAACACACAGAGATCTGCGTATGTGGCCAGCAATGGTAAATAGTCAGAGAACCATTGCTCTAGGTGCTTAAAAATGGATTGTAAGTGTGCTGCACTCTGTATGAGATCACATGATGGAATTTTGTGGGGGTGGGGTTAATATCCTTTTAAAAAAAATGATAGGAAATTACAAATAAAACACATTAAGAAATTTGCAAAGTCAGACACTTAGGAAATGTTCATGCGTCCCTGCATACCTTCATCCAGTGGCCTTGTGTGTTTCCATCCTGGTATAGTCTTTAAATATAAGATTACATATGAATTTGCATATATATACATACACACTCATTTATAATGGAAAGAATTGTATGTATTAAATCTATTATAGGTGGCATAGGCACTAGGGATGTACAGGTTTAACTGGTTAACCAGGTATCTGGTAAGCATTAGCTTAACCAGCTTGCTTATCTGGGTAACCAGTTAACCAGAGGCCCAGCTTGGCTGGAGCAACTCCCTGCCCATGGCGCAGGGGACCCTGGTAAAATGGGCTTGGTCCAGCATGGATGGTGCAGCCCCCATCCATAGTGCGTTGTGGAGGGTCTGTCCCAGACTCAGAAGCTGCTGCCCGTGGTGCGACTGTTGCATCTTAGCCAGGCTGCACTGCACCGGGCCACACCATGGGCAGGGGGCCTGGCTGCATTGGAGTGGCATGTGATGCCTTCAGGGTTAAACAGCTAAACATACTGTCTAACCAGTTAACTTTTTAAACAAGATTTTACTTCCCATATAGGAACAGCTTGACAAAGCAGATCAGTATAATTATTCTATTTTCAAGATGGTGCAAGTCAGAGAGGGACTTACCTAAGGTCAGCCAGCAGAATCAGGGACAGACCTTAAGACTGCAGAGTTGCAGCACAATGCTCTACTATGTCGTACTGCCTCCCTTCAGAGCACTTAAGCCAGAATGCTCTCTTAATAATCATGGAAAGTTTTTTTTTTTTTTTGCAGTATTAATTTATTCAAATATCTTGGAAGCAAAATAAACCAAAATGGTACATGCTCTGAGGAATCACAACAAGGAGCGGCAAAGCAAACGCAGCTTTCCATAAACCTAGGAACACTAACCATCTACTCAGCCATCATTGTAACCACAGCAGCCTTCAGCAGCAAAATGGGGCAACTTAAGAAAACAGATGCTCAGAAGTTAGATGCATTTCATCATAAGTGCTTGCAGAAAATATTAGGCGTAAGCTATGAGGAAAGAAAAATGAACGATGTGGTCAGAAAAATAGCTAATGCAAGGTCTCAATCCCAAAAAATTCATAAGAGAAAACATCAATGGCCAATATATGTGTATGAATGTATCATAAGTGACTACCGATTATAACTCACCAAAAAAGGAAACAAAGGAATCATTTTGCTTCGACTTTCACCTTTCTCATGTACAATTGCAGCACCTCTCCCCACATTTTTACCATACTCATCTCACACGACCACAATGCTGTAATGTTGTGTAGTTAGTTATGTTGAATAGGTAATACAATCTCAGAACTGCACCATGTCTGTTGCTTGCATTGTTCCTAGTTCAATGCTAGAGCCTTTCACGTGTTCACATAATGTCTAAAGTTGGGTTCTGTAAAGAGAGCTTCTCTCTGTTTTCCATGTGAATAGGAACTTTTTACCTTTTGAAACAAAAATGAATGCACTTTCCTTCTTCTGATCCTATCTTCAGCCTGTGAATCTAACATCTGGCTTTTATTTAAGGTTTAAAAAGAAAGAATGCAGTTAGCCTTTAAATGAGAAATTACATATTTTCCAAGAGCAACTAAAATACACTTCCATATAGGCAGTAATAGCTTCAATTATTTGAGTTTCAAAGACTTTGCAATAGTAAGGTAAATGGAATTAGATATCAGAAAGTATAAAATAATCAGGGAGAAAACTGTCTGTAAAACATTGAGTTTTATGAAAAGATCAGCATTTTATGAAATGAAAATGTATAAGACTTTGTCTGTATTAAACAGAGATAAAGATAGCAAGTACTATGCTGCCTAGTTTTAATGAAGTAGCCAAGATTATAAAAGATAATTATACACATTATTACAACAAAGTAATTTATACCTGAAATTATCTACCCACCCTACAGTAAAATATCAGAATGGCCGTACCATTGAATCATTTTAAAAATGATTCGATGTTAATTGTGCATATGGGCACAGGGCATCTCCTAAATTATCACCACCTTCTTCCCATTAGAGCAGGAGTTTCTAGCTGATTATGTTCTAGCAGCCATTAGGTTTCTGTATGTGGAATGGCTGAAGAATGTTTTCGTTAACAGTTACTCCATTTTGGGCATACAACCTAGATTTGCAGTCTAGGACTAAATGAGTGTAACCCCCTTTGACTACTTTGGCAGCAACACAAACACTGGCCTCAATTGCACGTTGGATGTAAATAGTAAAATACAGTCGTTTGCACCAATTTGTCATGCAATGAGAGTACAGGATGACCTCAATTTTCACACAAAGGGGAAGAAATGCTTATCCCTATGCCTATCCCTAACAGGAGCAAGGACATTTCCTCTCTCATATATTCCTGTCAGTAGTTTTGCCTGCTAGACTTTTTCTTTTGGTCATGCCAGCATATGAATTATACTCAGTGTGCACAATCACTGAATGTCCAATCCGCACAAGTTATGTAAAATTTCCACCTATATTTTCTTGTATTGATTATGCCCATTTTCTGACTACAGTAAAACTCCAATAGTCCGGCATCCAATAGCGGCACTCCTGATAGTCCGGCATCAAAATGGCAAGAGCCTAGTGAGTGAGCTTCGGCCAAAAATGAGTCACAAGGTAACAGTGGCAGCAGCTGAACTGAGCAAAAAGGGTAAAAAAGGCTTAAAAAAACTAAAACATTACAATATACTGTATACAGTATGTACAATAAACAGGGTTAAGAACACTTTATGTACAGTATATAATGTATACAGTATATATATAACCTGCTTATAGTACCTCCTGATAGTCTGGCATATCTGATAATCCGGCACCACCTAAATCCCATAGGTTCCGGATTATCGGAAGTCTACTGTATCTAACCCCCTCTAAGTATGTGTCTGCAAAATTTGTCAGCGTGTGCTGGCTTTCTGGAGTGTATGTTCCAAAGGAGAAGAGTAGTCTAGTGATCACAACATGGGAAAGGATGTTAGGGATCAGAGATTACATTCCTGGCTTTACCACTGATTTGCTGTCAGTTTAAGCCCACTGCTTTATCTTTAGAGCTCGACATCTCCTTTACAAAGTGAAATGTAGAAACTGTCAATAAACAGTCCAAACTACTATACTCCTTTGTCTTCATCTTTACTGGATAACAAAAACTACAGCTGTCTGTTCTTTATCCTTTTTCAACAGCTGTTAGTACAGATTCTCTTGAACACTGTAATCCTGACCCTTCCCTCCTCCTGCCCTTTACACACACCAGAGTATATAGGAGTAATGCCACTGAACTCAGTGGAGTTACACGGGTGTAAAAGCAGAGTAAGCGAATAGGAGAATTAGGCCCCATGTTCATTTTACCCTTGGCTTAGCTTCAGTGCAATTTAAGATGTTGTAGGTGCGGTGAAAAGAAAATCCATGCCCAGTGCTCTTGCATTTGCAACCAACACAAAAATAGCAGTAAAACTATAGATTTATCTTTCCCTGTTTCTTTGTGGTTTCACAATTTTGTGAAATGAGTACTGTGCTATAGAAAGAAATGAAGGGAAAAGCTCTACCTGGGAGCGACAAACAGTGCCATGCCAGGAGTGCTAAGTAGGGAAATTTAGTGTGCCCCTTTACATAGGTAGTCAGTTTCTGCTGCTTAAAGAAACCCAGTAATGCATAAACATTCAGAAATTTCAAGAACCCCAATGGTGCTGAGAGCTGGTCTTGTATCTAGAAAAAGACCTTTCACCTGCATAGTTCCTTTTGCAGCCTTAAAATTCCACCAATGATGGCTCCTGTTTTGTGGGGCAAATGCCACTAAACAACAATGGGGTGCTGTTTAAAAAGCCATTGCCTTCCTGCAGGATGCACTGGATTTTCCTGTTCCAGAATTGTAGCCTCCATACCCACAAAATGCATAGCTAGGTATTGAGATCACTTCCAACTGGTGTCATATAAGCCCACTTTAAAGTATCCTCCCAGGTAGCTTTGTTCGACCTAAGTTAAAGACCATCTTCTATTAACGAAAATATTTTTGTTGTTCCCTAAGATGATGGTTTAAGAGAGACCTTTATTTGAAATCATTTCTCATCTTTCCAACTAATTGTTCCTGTCTTCTTTCCATCTCCCCTTGGGCAGACAACACCAGCTTTTGAAGACTCAAAGGAAGCAAAATCTTCCCAACATAGCTTTGAAGTACATAAGGCCTAGTGCATGGAGCAGAGTCAGAGTAATCAGCAGCTGCCTCCAAAACTCATTTAAAATATTTTGAATGTACTTAAAATATTTTAAATACAAATTTTCAGAGCCTTAAAAAATGGATGAAATTTTGGAGATCAAGTGGCAAGGAAGTCCAATGGAGGATTTAAAACCTCATTTTTTCCCCCGTCTCAATCTTTTATTTGTTTAGTAAAAGTTAGGTACCTTTAAGCAGACATGAAAGTGTGAAAATTGAGGCTAAGGGGCTGAGTTACCCAGTCAAGGCAATTGATAGAATCAAGATTTAAATCCAACAGTTCCTAGCTACCATACCCATGTTCCATTCACAAGACAAATCTTTCCATGTAGTTACCCTTTCTTTGACCTTCACTTGATTCAAAGGACCTGATCCTGCAATGAGCTACATATGTATCAAATGGAGTCTTGTTGGTTTTAATGGGGCTCTGAATGGACCAGAGATTCCACCCATGCTGATCTGATCACAGAATTGTTCTCTTTCACTGAAAAGTAGTTCATAATAAACTGTGATTTTTTCTAGTGGAAAACTGGTAAATTGGGCAAATGAGTTTGTTTTCCCAACTTTTCTTTACTAATGACAGTCATAAGTCAAATTTCAAGGGATGAGAATTTATTATATGTATTTCGGAGGCACACAACCTCTGTAGTATGTATTTTGATATCAAAACAACATCAACACAGAACTGTATCTTTGTATTATGTGCAAAATGCTCCCACAGGTCTGTATTTCTAAGGTAAGAATTGATAAATCTTACCATGAATTTCACAAAATAGGATGATATAACAGAACACAAGTTGTGCATTTATATTGATTTTGTTTTTCGGTGTTCGCCCTCTAACATTTTTCACTTCTGAGAAGGAGCAGAAGTGTCTGAACCAGTATTGGCTATTGCATAAAAATCAAACCCAGGCAAACTAGAAGGGAAAATAAAAGGCACTGAACAAAACCAATTGATGTGATTTGCTCCCTTTCTCCTAACTATACCAATAAATCTGAGTACCAAAAACTGGATTTCCCATACTGCACCTTGGAGCTGTAAACTTGGGTTGTGTCTAAGTCCAGCATTTACTCCCACCATAGTTACTGCATATCATATTTCATAGCCATTGTCAAATTGTAAAAGTTTTCCATGGTCCTAACTGTAGTGCCTGAATTTACCATGAAACTTGGTAAAATCTGAACAGTTATTTTCTTCTCCTCCACCCTTGATAAATGATTCTCTTACCAGTTGTCATATTCGAACCTCAGTTTATGATTATCATATATTATTCAGTAATAATATCAGAATGTGGTTCTTGTGTATTTCTTGGTCAACTTGAATGAAAGCAATAAGAGGAAATGAACGAACATTTATTATGTATATGAGAAACTCTAGCTTAACTCTAGTCTCTAGCTTAACACTAGAAATAAATTGTGCACTTTGATTAACAATAACCTGAAGGAGTTAAGGCAATTCCTTTTGAATAACCTGAATTATACAAATATCAGGGGGAGAAACTGTGAATTAGACCCATTGCACTGACTTGGTCTTTTCAATACACAAACACCATGAGATCTATTTCCACTCAACCAATGTATAAAGAACTCTAGGTTGCTGTAATTTACATGCCAAGGAGACAAAATAAGATGTGAAGATTAGTCTCCACCTTACTTTAACTCACATCTCCTTGCAAATAAGTCTCATCTATGGCTATGTCTACACTGCACAGTTATTTCAAAATAAGCTATTCCGGAATAATTATTCTGAAATAGCTTATTTCGAAATAGAATGTCTACACTGCAGGGAAGCCTCAAAATTAGTCCAAGGCAGGCTTCCCTAATGTAGACGTGCTATCTCAATTTAGAGACACTGGGGAGGAATAACTTAGAATGGCCCCAGTGAGGGGCTATTTCAAAATAGCAGAACTGGAGCGTCTGCACACGCCTTATTTCAAAATAGCTATTTTGGAATAGGAATTATTCTTCATATAATGAGGTTTACAGAAGTTGGAATAAGGCATCTGTTAGTTCAAAATTATTTTGAAATAATGGAATTGCTGTGTAGACACTCACATAGTTATTTCAGAATAATAGCTGTTATTCCGAAATAAAACTTTGCTGTGTAGACACACCCTATGTCAGTAGCCTAGAAGTAAGTAGGCATAAGGAAGTGAGATTATATGGCTATGTCTTCACTACGTGGAAGATCATGGATCTTCCAGGGTTCTAATAAGACCCGCAAAATCAAACTCAGAAGACACTCATATCAGCACCGGTACTCCTGCTCCTCATGAAGAGTAAGGGGAGCCAATGTGAGCATTAGCTCCCATCAACCTCTCACTTTCTGGATGATGCGGAAATGCTATTTAATATATGTTGACTACAGCTATGTAATTAATGTAGCTAGAGTTGTGTATCTTAGGCCTGCTCTACACTACAGCGGAAGATTAAACTAAGGGAATCTAAGGGCTTGAAATTACTACCATTAAAGAAATGGGAGTCTTTCCAGACTTCATCAGGAGTTGGATCACGCCCTGTGTACTATGAAGGAGATAATACCACTTCTGAGTCTCTCCCAGATACTTTTTTTGGTATGGGGTGGAAGTATTAACTACACAAGCAAACACGCAATAAGAGAAGTTATAGAATAAGGGCCTGATCCAAAGCCCATCGATACCCAAAGGAGAATTTGGCTCTCTAGAATAACAATTTATTTTGCAGCTGGAAATTAACATTGCTAAGATATTTTTAGAGCTGCTAAGGGTTCAGCCCTGGGTATACAGTCAAAAGGTGGGCCATGCAGTTGCTTACTGCAGGGTCATAACATTTTCTATAGAATCTAAGCTTTCATTTTAAAAGAAATTTACTTTTAGCTCATTTGGCTGTGAAGATAACCTTCTGGAAATAAACAGCTGAAGCAATTGGATTTATTGAATATGCAGCAGTGGGGAATACCTAATTCATGATGCATTCAATAAAGATGTATAAATTATGCTCTTTAAATATATGTCATAAATGTGAAATCATCAGACCTGTATGTATTGAATATAAATGCCCAAATTGGCAAGATCATATTTAAAATTCCAACAAATGATTGTGTGTTATGTAGTGGCTTGTTTTTAGCTGGGAAAAAAACACCATAAAGGCCTCTTTGAATGATGGGTCTTTGGGATTTGGAGTGATGGGATAAAAGTAGGGATGGTTTGTGGGTGATAGCTATAAATTACGGACCTTTGAGTATGGATCAGTTAATGGTTTGAATTATTTAAGTGACTTGGATAATGATATTGAAATCAAGATTTGTGAGAGTAAAATGATGCTCTTAACATAGTAAACTTGCACAGTTGGGGGAAACTTGGATAGCACTGTAAGAAGTGCATTAGAAATGGAGACAAGATTTGCCCTCTGTATATTTGTCTAATCTATTTCTCCTTTAACAAGCAGCAGCAGCACAAGCTTCTCCACAGCTGTTGCCAAACCCATAAGGGACATGGATGCCTAAACTTGTCTGCAAGATCTCAGACTTTGCTTGCCTGGGGCTGGTTCTACCGTCACTCCAAGATTAAAGCTGAAGAGGTAGAAATTCAGCCTACCTGTACTGGTAGTAGGTTGAAAGGATGTTATTTGCTTTTTCTCCACTCCTCACCTAAGGTCTGATATAAAGCCCCTTGAAGTCAATGGACAGATTCTTCCTGTGCTTCTACACAATATAAGGAAGCATAAAGTCCTAAATGTTCAAAGAGGTAAATTCCCTCTGCTTCTAGTGAACTCAGTAAGTAGAGGTGAATTTCAGAATAGTCATCCCCCTTTTTTGGTCCATGAATTTAGAAACTGTTGACCTATCCTAGTTTGGAACATTCCTCACCTTATAGGATAAGGGCCCCAGGTTTATAGGTAACAGAGATCTAAGGGAAAAAATGGGAAATGCTTCAGATGAAGTCAGTAAAGCTCTTTACTTGAAGAAAAAGGAAAAAAGCTACTCTAGAGGGAAAAGGGAACAAGGTTTGTTTAAGCAAAGAATCATAGAAATGTAGGACTAGAAGGGACCTCAAAACATCATCAAGACCAGCTTACTGACCTGAAGCAGGATATGTTTGTGAAACCTGTTCTTAGATACCTCCAGTGATATAGATTCCACAACCTCCAAAACTTAACTACAGCACTTGTATAGGTGGAAAGATTCTCTTAAATCTCCCTTGCAACAAATTCAGTCCATAACTTCTTTAACCATCAGTGGATATGGAAAACAATTGATCACCATATGCTTTTTGCTAGGCCTTACCATATATCTGAAGACTGTTATCAGATTCTTTATCGGTCTTAGACTGAAGATCAGCTCAGATTAGGTTTTCTAACCTTTTCTCATTTGGGGGCTCACCTGTGTACTCTCTCCAATTTATCCACATTTTTCCTAAAGTATGGTGCCCCTGAACCGCACAGTACTCCAGCTGAGGCATCATCAGTGTCAAGTAAAGTGAGACAATTTCCTCCTGTATCTTACATATAACTTGTGGTGTTTTAGATGCTGCTTTTAATTATTAGAACTGGGAGCATTGGCTGTTGGGGAGTCTGGAAGCACAGGAAACAGGAAACTGGAAGGAGAGGAGAGAAGATTAGCCAGGCTGAGTGAGAGTTACAGAGGGATGCAGCAGCTTTGTAAAGAGGTTTCACTTTTGGTAAATAAAGTCCTGTTGAAGTTTGTTAGTACCTTGCTTGCATGATACAACATAACTCTCCTGATAATTCAATCTAGAATGCTATTAGCCTTTTTGGGAACTGCATCGCACTGTTGATCTGATACAACCTGTGATCAACTATCCCCTCCCCCCACACACAACCTTTTCAGCAATAATACTGCTTAGCCTGTTAGTTGTGCATTAGATTTTTCATTCCTCAGCAAAGCACTTTACATTTGTTTTTATTAAATTTAATCTTTTTTTTAATTTCATACTAATTCTCCAATTTATCAAGGACTTTTTGAATTCTAATCCTGTCCTCCAAAGCACTGGCAGCTCCTTCCAGCTTGGTTACAAATGTTATAAGCATACTCTCTGCTCCATTACCCAAGTCATAAATTAAAATATTAACTGGTATGAGACCCAATACAGACACATTGCAGGACCTCACTAGATCTGTCCTCCCAGTTTGATAGCATATCATTAAGAACTACTCTCTGAGCACAATCTTTCAACTAATTGTACATACACCTGGTAGTGATATCAACTAGACCCCATGTCCCTAATCTGCTTGTGAACTATCACATACAGAGAAAAAAATCATGTGGGTCAATGTTTGTGTAACTTCTTGTAGCTCCACTGACTATGATGCAGAGGCTCTGGCACAGTAGTGCTAAACTGAGCTGGTGAAACAAGATGAATGACTGAACTAAAAAGACTTCTAGTGAGGCTTTTAGATAAGCTATGGGGAGTAATGAGACAAATGACTCTAAGGAAAGGAAAAGGGGCCACACCTGACAGAAAAAGGGGCCTCTTCCTGCTCTATGGATTTTCTTAGAATAAACCTATTTAAAGAATAAAATCATTGCAAATCTGTCCCTACAGTCACCGTAGTTATAATGAAACCCATTAAAATGAATATTTGATAAATGAATAAATGAATAAAAATGAAGAGAATAAATGAATGATAAATGAATATAAATACTAAATGGTGAAAATTAAATTAATAATTCTCTTAAATGAATGACTCCGCTGTGTTTCTGGTTGTTAGTGTGCCATGCAGATTAAATCCTTCTCAAAAGGCAGCTTAAAAGGAATTTACAATGCACTAAGAGGCTATATGTGCTGGAGGTGAGCAGGGTGCTGGAAACCAAACATTGCTGATGTTTACTCGTTGCTACAGCTGTTCAACGTGCACCAAAACAACAACAGTTTAGCTACTGGATAGGTTTTATGGATATTGTGCTGCAGAAGAGGCAATATCTGCACTTGTGTACACTGTTTAGTGCTCTTATAGTGACCATTCGCAGCTTGATCTACTATTACTTACTAAGCATTGAAGTGTTTGGCTTGTAGGAGATACAGACACGAGGAGGGCCCTTGATTCAGAGAGCTTACAGTCCAGAAGACAGACACAGAAAGACAAGACATAGATAAAGCCAACCAAGTGAGAGATTTTTTTTCAGTTTGGAAGCTGACCCCCAAAAAAATCTGAAAAAAAGAAAGATCTGTTTGAAATGATTTTCTTTTTCATTTTTTCCCTCTCACCACAATGAAAAATCACAAATAAATTCTCCAGGTTGAATGAAACATTTTGTTCCATCTAAAACTGCCTTTTTAGGGTGGAAGAGTCTGCTATTGTTTGGTTTTTGGATGCTTTTTTACCTGTTTAATAATTATAGCAAAATTCCAAAATGAAACCCCAGAATAATAGTAAGAAAGAATATTGGAAACAAGTGGCTAGGTACATAAAAAAAAATCACAGCACACTTTCTAGATCCTAAATGTAATTCACAAGGCATTTTCCTATCTCCCACAAGATAGTTTACCTCAAGTCCTTTTCCTGTTCAATCAAGTAGACCAAGCTCCATCTCAAGACTGCTTGCAGTGTGCCTTCACAAACTGAAGGATACTGATATGTCTTTCTGCACCCTTAGCTACATCTATACTGCAGACTTCTTCTGCAAAAGCTTATGCAAATGAAGCGCGGAGTAGAATGTCACCGCGCTTCATTTGCATAGTTAGTTAGCAGCCATTTTTTGTGCAAGAGGCTTTTGAGCAAAAAGGAGCTGTGTAGACGGTTCCTTTTGAGCAAAACCCCCTTCTTCCGCAAGAGCCGTTCTTCCTCATTTTTTCAGGAAGAACTGCTCTTGTGCAAGACGGGGCTTTTGCACAAAAAGGAGCCGTCTACACAGCTCCTTTTTGTGCAAAAGCCTCTTGCGCAAAAATGGCTGCTAGCTAATTATGCAAATGAAGTGCGACGGTATTCTATTCCGCGCTTCATTTGCATAAGCTTTTGCCGCAGAAAGCTGCAGTAGACGTGCTGGGAAATCAGCTAAGATTGCAACTGCCATTGGTCCAGCCAGACCTTGAGTCAATACAACTCCTCCAAAACTGGCCCAGTCCCTGCTCCGCTTTGCAGAGTCAGCTTTCCTCTGCTACCATTCCTTCAGTCAGGCCTTGTCATGGAGTCAACCCTGTTCTGTGCTGCTTCTCTAACTCGGGATCAGCTCTGCTTCAATGGTGACAACTTTGGCTTGGTCTAGTTCTATATTTTCTTGTATTCATAGCATAGAATTTCCAGGCTTATAGGGTTCCCACAGCAGACCAAACCCCCCAGAGAGAGTCCCTTTTGTCCAAAATAGATTATAGCTTGACATTTTTCTCTTTTCTGCCTTGCTAAGGACAAACTTTATTACCTATCCAAAATCATTATTTGTACAGCCAGGGTGACTCCTCTTCAGCCCATATCACAAATAATAACGATGATAAGCTATTCCCACATTTACACTTCAAAACATAGACAAAATCCAACCCAAACAACAAAACTCAGTAGATGGAATGATGGGTAAACAACTTAGTAATTCATGTAAATGAAGCTCACCAGAACATTCTTAATCTGACCCTCTCCCATTTATCAGCAATATTCCCTCTAATCTTTCCCATCAGTGTGCAGATTTTTTTCCATCCACGTGCAAAATAATTTTTATGTGCACTGCGGCATGTGTGAATGTGCACCACCAACAGAAACAAAAAAACTAGTTGCAGGTGCTCTGCTAATCAAATGCTGCCCATCTGAATCTCTCCTGAATAGCCATGCAAATGCACAACTTCCAGGGAACATTGGCTATCAGTTAAATGGGCACAATGAATACCTTCTGGGTGGCTCACAGTCCATTAAAAATGGCAGGCTCCATTCTGCTTCTGCTCACTAAAGCCGTGCACAGTAAGCAGGATTTGCCTTTGTGAAATGAATCATATATATTTCTGTGCAAATTATAGGCACAAATTTGCACCACATTATTGGCAAAACAGTGGGTGTCTCCATTGGTCTTACAATTACAATTTTCTTCAGTTACTGTATCTTCAAAAATGTGCATATGGAGTAGCATATAGAATGGATTTTAACATCTGTAGTGCTGTTTGAACTATATTAGAAAGCATATTTCGCTCCCTCTTATACTGCTTTAGTTACAGTGCTCTGACAAGTTCAAAGCCTGTTATCACCCTCATCCACTTATGTTAAAGTTAAAACAAGATTGATTAGCTGAATGTACAAAGCTCCATGTGCTATTATTTACTCATTAAATGCCAAAGAGCCATTTCATGCTTTTCATTCCTTTTTATAGCTATTGACTGAAACCCTACATCAGCATCAATTAGAGGGATTTGAAATGGTGAGAGCGATGGAGAAATGGAGAATGAGATTTCATGATCACAACAAGCTATATTGTCATCCTTACTGTCCTAATGTCCCTTAATCTTTATCTAATGCTGGGTTTTTTAGCTGAAAATCTCTTCCAGATTCATTTAATTTTTAAGAATGTGTCCTTTTTAGTTAGTTACAAGGGATTATTTTTGAAGTAAAACTATATATTATGTAGCGTGAACTATTAAAGCGTTGTCATGGTGATATCGGCACTGTAGGAAACTATATGCTACCTACTTTGAAAACTGTCGTGTGTATCTTTCTGATGCATAGTTTTTTGAAAGCATGATGGCTGGTGTTTAGGGATAGTGCCTGGACATTGCAGTAAAACATTCCTGGGTGTTATGTGTTAGCAGCAATGAAGCAAATTCAACTTCAGTGGGACATACCATATCAATAGTGCTCTAAGGGCATGTCTACACTAGGGATAAGATCAACCCTCCAGAGGATGATCTTCTAGCATTCAATATAGCAGATCTAAGGATAGCCCTTGCCGGCATCTGATACTCATAAGAACATAACAACATAAGAATGGCCATACTGGGTCAGACCAAAGGTCCATCTAGGCCAATATCCTGTCTGCCAAGAGTAGCCAATACCAGATGCCCCAGAGGGAGGGATCACGACAGGTAATCCTCACGTGATCTCTCCCCTGTCACCCACCTCCAGAGAAACAGAGGCTGGGGACACCATTCCTACACACCCTGGCTAATAGATCTATGCAGGTTAGGTCCATCAATGGCTATCTGGCTCTTTTTTAAACCTTGTTAAACTTCTAGCCTTCACTGCATCCTCTGGCGATGAGTTCCACAGGTTGACTGTGCGCTGAGTGAAGAAAAACTTCTTTTTCCTTTTCTTTTCTTCACTCCTTGCTCTGCAAGGAGTAAGGGAAGCTGGTGGGAGGATGTGCTCCCATTGGCCTCTTGCTGTGTGGACGTTGCCATGGCTCAATTTAATTTAAGATGGCTCCAGCTACACAAAATATGTAGCTGGAGTTGCATACCTTAAATTAACCTATCTGGTCTAGTGTAGAGCAGGCTAAAGATAACAGTGAATAGAGCTGGTTGAATTATTTTTTTAGTGAAACTTTAGAAAATGTCATTAGTCGAAATGTGCCATTGGGAAGATTGGCCATTGGATGGTTTCTTGGGGTTAGGGTGGACTTTCTGAAAAAGAGAGAGAATGAGGCTCAGAGCAGACGATATCTTGGTAATAAGAACATTAACCTTGGATGTGGGAGACTTCTCAGGTTTTTGTGAAGCATTTGGAAAGATCTTATTTTCATTCCCCTTTGGAACAAAAACAAATTTTAAAAACCTTCACAAATGTTGGCAAAACAGAATTGGTTGCTTTCCAGGAAACCATGGTAGTAAAGAGAGAAATTCAGCTGCTCTATGCTCTCTTAACTTGCCTGTCAAACAAAGCTGTCCATGATCCTTGCAGAAATGGATCAATCAAATTGAGCGATCAACTTCTTTCTGATTTGATTACATCAACCTTAATACACAAGTTATTCAGATGCACATCACTATGGCAGGAAAGCAGCTCTGGTTTGTGGTTCATTTATCTCTGTAAGATATGAGGGTGTATTGCAGTGAATGGGCCAACTGAAAGTAAAGAGATATGGATTCTAATTCCATTTCTCTCACTGGGTTACTGTACAGCCTCCTAACCTTTACATTCTTCAGTTTCTCTAGATAAAAGATGAGGGCAATTACACTTAGACTTCTTTGTAGCAAGTTTAAAGATCTATAGAATAAATGCACTATATATGTGCTACATATTTTATTATTTTTTACTGGGTAGTATTTCAAAGTCTAATATGTGCTCATCTCCCTTAATAAAGTGTATTTTCATAAAATGTGATACTTGTCTTAAATAACTAGTACCTGTTGAGTCCACTCTTCTGACCTTAAGAGTTAATTTGCAAATAAATTTACTTGAATTCTGGCAAATAAAAAGATCTTGTTTTGCAGATGAATGATTTCTTCAGCAAAGCTTGCTTTATTACAGAGTCGTATAAGAATGAAGTATCATTATTCTGTCTTTTATGTTATTGTAGGTAGTATATATTGGTTTTTCTGACAGCGAAAATACTATCATACTGAAAAATGTTAAATGAATTTTGTATTGAGCATCAGGTTCACAACTTTATATTTTTACAAATATGTAGAAAACCGCAATGCTTTTGCAGACAAAACTTAAACGATCATCTCATGAAAAATTACTCTCGCTTTTTATGTACTATATTTTTATTAACTTATCTTTCTTTTATAGGCATGGACCATGTCTCTAATGTGCACCCCAAAAGAGCTCACATCAGAATAGGAAAGAAATTATCTGAAAGGGCAACTAGCACTCCAATGAAGAAAATGAATTCCAAAATTCACCACACAGAAATAAAACATGGGGGAGGGGGAGTGTTTTGCTTTGTTGTTTGTTTCTTATTTTAAATAAATCACAACCAAGCTGTTAAAAAGCAAATATAAAAAGATGAAACATTTATGGGCTGGTTTATGTATTTCAACAGTCTTGAGCATGGGTAGTGTGCCAGCTGCACCACCTAAGGAGAAGCTGTAGGTGGTGATGTGACTCAGTCTCCACCATGCTAAGTCATGATTTTTCTCCTGCTCCCTCCTTGCGTGTAATGGGGATTAACGTCCTGTTGGCTTATACCAGCAGGAAATTACACCACCGCTCAGATCCGGTCTCATGCATGGGCCAGGAAGGAGGTGAGATTGGGGTGACCAAATTACAAGTGTAAAAAATCAAGATGCTGGGACATCTGGTCACCCTAGGTGGGATAGCACCAAGACTCCACTCCACATCACACATTTGCTACAGCGCGTGAGGATATGGTCTTATCTCATGATAGCCACCACATGGTAACTAACATGAGGTGAAAACCTAATGAAGACAAGGCAGTTTGCAGTATTCACATGTCTTAGCAGATCTCAGAAGCATCCCATGGTTTACTAGGTATTAGCATATTGCGGTAAACTCTGGGATTCTCCCTAGATCTCATAAAGATGAGAAAATTGCAAACTGCCCTGCTCTTACAAGGCTTTTAGCTCATGTTACTTACCATGTATTAGCTAACATGAAGTGAGAGCACATACTGAAGACAAATCCCTTGTGTGACTGTGTAGTCCAAATAAGTATCTTTACGTGTATTTTACTGGCTATACACCATGCACGCAGTATAGGTAATTGAACAATAGAAAGGAAAACTTTAAAGGAAATAGAAAGGAAAACAATGTGTAAACCATCTCTCCCTTATTTTGCTGATTTGCATTTCCTTTAAAAAAAGCAAATCTAAGGAAATAGTTTAAAGCTAAAACAAAGTTAAAAACATTTATGTTTTACGGGGCCCAGAAGGGTGCTCACCATGAGTGTGATGTTCCCTGTATTTAATTGTAAGATGAACAGCGTGTTCATAAAGAGTCACACGGGGTGTTCAGTACTGGAGGAAGCATGATCTAAGTGGTTAGTCTCCAGGACTGGACATCAAGATACTTAAGTTCTAGTCCTGATACTGACTCTACATGACCGTCAACCTATCTTCTTTAAGCTTGGTCATCCAAAATCTAAAGCACTTCCATTGTAGTCTCAGTGTTTGGGGTAGTCAGCAGAAATCAGGAGCACTCAGCATCTTGGAAGACTGGACTCTCAGTGCCTCAGTTTACCCACCCAAATCTATTACAGATTTCCTTATATCACAAATCTCTTTACATGCTAACTCCATAATTAAGAAAAAGCTTTGAGCGTCTTGAATGGAAAATGCCTTATAATTGCAAGGTGTAATATAACTGGAAAGTATATTAATCAGTGAGACTTGCCCAGGGTGGTGTAATATTTACACATTCGGGTCATTAAAATATTGTGTTACAGTTGCACTATGAGAATATAAAATGAAACCTTGTCATGTGCCTAGCAGAGCAACAACTGATAATGAAGTTACACAAAGAAAACACAATGTATGAGGAATATTAACCATTATAAGGGAGTCTTGGTGTAGTTTGGCCCAGCCACATCTTCTGCTGGCACAGTGAGGCTAAGAATATGGACATCAGTTGTTATGAGATCAGCGCTGGCTTTACTAATTTCAATCAATGACTTGAATTGAATCCCATTCCATTGAAATAGGAATTTAAAAGAGTATTGGTGCAAGAGTGATCATTAAGGGTGACTACTGGCTAAATCCTATAAGGGAAAGTTTATTCCATCTGCACCTGTTTACAGAATAGATGGTCTTCAACTGAACATGAGGAGTAGGCCACAATAGATGTGTCAATTGTGGAGGAGGAAAATGGAAAGATGAAAATCTGTGGTGTCATTAAAGTACTCATTAATCCTTCCCTGCATGTCAGACTTGCTATACTCTGGGGGTGAGAGTGTGTTTGGCTGAAAACAAGCAATTATCAAAATAGATTTGGCAGATGCATATTTGCAGATGCTCATGCAAGATGAATCATGACAGTCCCTGATAAGCACACCAAAATATCTGTTCTGCTGTAATTGTTTCCCTTTAGGTTTTGCATCAGCTGTACATATACACACACACAGCTGTGTATGAATGAAGCGTGTGGAGAAGGAGGAAAATTCTACTGGGTCCACCTCAGAACACAATCCTGCCATTGTCATATCCTGGTCGCAGGAAACGCAGCCAACTTTGGTTAGATAGGTTCTTCAGAAAGCCTATGAGCTCTAGTGCCAATAATAATACATGCAAAGTCTTCACATTATCTGTGAGTCACTTTTCTCCCCATTCCCCATAGAAATTTTCACTATCCTGGGTGAAATTCAACCCAAGGAGAGATTCCCATGGTCTGATTACCCTACAATTGAATGTAGCCTTTTGTTTGGGTGTTAATTAGGATAAACCCATAGGATTAAATACACAGAACATTGCTGCAAATTCCCAAGATACCTGAGCAATGTGGATCCAATTTTCTGTTTCTTTTAAACCTCTATTGTCAATTATATGAAAGAGGTTTTAACCCTTTGGGCAAGGAGATTCACTGAACAAGCAGGTTTCCTCATCCACTATTCTTCATTTCCCCTAACTTTCAAAAGTTCTACATTAATCATTAGTCATGATTGTGCCTTGGGTACAATCACAATACAAATAATCACCCTAGGTATTGTACAAACATGGATGAACGAGGGTTGAGTTTAGATCTTCCCAGTCACGCACAGAGAACCATAGAGTGGCATGTGGATTGTGGCACATTGCTCCAGAACACTCCCTTGTGGTCAGAAACAAGCAGTTGATTTTTGCTATTGACCATTAGAACATGTTTTAGGAGGATTAACTAAAACTGGGGAAAAGAAATGGGGCTGAGAGCTGGTAAAGTGAATTTTGGAATCTTGATCTGAATGGGGGTGAGGAGGAATGAGCAGGATTTTAAATGACGTACTGATAACTAATAAAGAAGGAAGATGGACAGCTGTATCAACCAATTGGAATGTTTCGGGGGATTGTCTAGTATTGGGGACCAAGGGGAAAGAAGATTTCTTTAGAAATGGTCCTAAGTCATCTGGAAATAGGAGGCAGAAGGACCAGACAAGCCAGACTCAAAGATAAAATTGACTTAACAAAACCCAAGATAATAAAACTTCTGAAAGACAGGTGTCCAGACTGTTGTTTCAGAAACAGAAGCAGTTTCATTGGTAGAAAGGCCTTGCATAAGGTAGGACAAAACTCAGAATTCTCCACTATATACAAATTAATAAGTGAGCACCATGTTACTTTCACCAACAATATATTAAAAATTCTTCCACACATTTTACAATCAAAGATGCAGATTCCTTTCAACAATCAAGTGACATGTCCCAAAAAGGGAAAGTCCATATTTTTGATAGACTGAAAATACGACTGTACTTGACCCCTGGAGGCCTTGCATAATGGACTGTATACCCCTTCCTGGCAAATAAAGGGTTAACAAGGCCACTAAGGACCCAATTAGTCCATTCCATGACACTGGAAGGAGACAGATAATTAAGGTGTAGACCAGCTGAGGAGAATCAGTCTGGGGACTAAAGGAAGGACGGAAGGGCCAGTGAGGGAGATTAGTACATTTACAAGAATATCTGATTTTGTAGCTGTCATGGTAGCCAAAATAGCAGCAAATATGCTAGCAGCAAAGTGGATCTGGGATTTACATCCAGCAGAATTGGTAATTTTTTCAGATTCAATCTCAGACCTTATGACAATGAAAAGGGTTTCTCAATATACAGAATTGATGTGATCAATGAAATTATATTTCTAACAACAGTGTTAGTACAGATGGGGATACTTGCAGCATTACCTTAGATCCCAATGTCTATCAGGACACCCCAGGGAACAAAATGGTCGACAAAACTGCTAAAAACGCTATAAGAAATGGAAAGATTGATATAGGAATGACCTTGAATACACAGGAATTCAAAAGTCTAGTACTGTACAGAAAATTTTAAAAGAGAAATGTCAAAAACGTTGGATTAATGAAGAGAGAGGAAGAAGATTTTTTTTTGAATTGTGCCCTAGAGTTGAGGGTAATGACATACTCCAGGGCCTGAATAGGAAAAATGAAGTGATTTTACTTAGCATACTAACTGGCCATTGTGGCGTGAACATAAATCTTTTTGAATAAACAGACATAAAGATGGACGATGTGTGCTCTTTAAAGTGAAAGAAGCAATAGATCACTTTTTATGGGTATGTAAAGGCTTTGATAAAGAAAAGGAAAAGCTTTCTGGGAAATTAAAACATCTTAAGGTAACAAAAATTACACTGTGTTATTTAATAAAAATACTGGGGAAGTGGGGTTGTATTAGAAAGGTGTTCTTACATTACCACAGGGACACCTGGCAGGGTCAGACACGTAACCCACTAAGTATTTGGGAAATCTGTTGGCAGCAGATTCCTTGAGTCCCATGTAGTATTGGGCTTTTGAATTTGTTTGCCTTCCTTCTTACATTTTGACAAACGAGGAGTTAGATCACATAGGATTCTGAGTCTGGTTGGTGGCATGTGGCAATGGGGGTAGCATGCTTTTAAATAGCTAATGGTCCCTCTGCTGATGCTCACAGTCAGATTCTCCTTTTTTTGTCTGCTTCTCCGGAGGAGTTCCAACAGACTCCAATCTATGGAGAGTCATCGAGCGTAGAATATGCAGGAGAGAGCTACGGTGTAGATCAGCGGGGAAAAATTTGCCCTTGGCTTGGTATGTGTGAGACTCATCATAAATGGCATTTCAGATATTCTAGGTTACGACCTAATTTAATGTGTGTTACTCACTGAGAATGAGTAAAGTATGTCAGAGGCTAACAAAAACTCACTGAAACAATATTTTTGTCCTAGAAAGGGGGAAAATGATTTTAAAAACAGATCTCTTTGAAACTATTATACTAATTATGTCTCACTCAGGGTATGTCTAGACTACATGGCTCCGTCGACGGAGCCATGTAAACTAGTTTACCCGACATAGTCAATGAAGCGGGGGATTTAAATAATCCCCACTTCATTAAAATAAAAATGGCCACCACGCTGTGCTGACAATCGGCTGATCCGGCACAGCACGGCAGTCTAGACGCAGATCGGTCGACAAGGGAAGCCTTTGTTGACCGCTTCCTTATGCTTCGTGAAACTAGGTTTACAGGAGCGGTCGACAAAGGCTTTCCTTGTCGACCGATCCGCGTCTAGACTGCCACGCTGTGCCGGATCAGCTGATTGTCGGCACAGCGCGGCGGCCATTTTTATTTTAATGAAGCGGGGATTATTTAAATCCCCGCTTCATTAACTATGTCGGGTAAACTAGTTTGCATGGCTCCGTCGACGGAGCCATGTAGTCTAGACATACCCTCAGGGTCTCATTCAAAATCCATTGAAGGCAATGGACAAATGGACACAGACATCAATGGGCTCTGGATCAGACTCTGGTCCCTGGAATAGACTGGGCTTTTTGTATATCAATCAGGGATTGTGTAACTCACTGATGAAAAAATGGGACTATGGCAATGAGCAAGGGCTGCTAGGTCAGATTTATTGCTGGTAGGGCTGGCCCAAGAGTTTTTGGTACCCTAGGGGAACTATGACTTTGCCTTCCCTCTCCCCACACATTCAATACAAAAATAAAAACCTTAATCTTACAAGTATTTGTGATTCTCCTTTTATAATCTTGTTAGAACCTCTTACCAATCTTTTCGAGTCCAACACAGTACAAATTGTTTATGGGCATAATATCTTCAGGATCACGGCTTGTGACACAGCAGAACAGTTGCTGATGGTCGCTGATAGGCCCTCACTTAGCAGAGAACAACACTGACTCAAATGTACGACTGGGCTACTGAAAATGACTGATCTGCCAGACCCTGCCCCCAGGCTGCCAACCCAGGAGTTGCTCTTCTAAAACTATGCTGTGACACATATTAGTTGTATTTACATATGCAGCCATGCTCCACAATGTGAAATAAATAATACGAACGATCATATTCGATCAGACCAAAGGTCTATCTAGCCCAGTATCCTGTCTTCTGACAGTGGCCAACACCAGGTGCCCCAGAGGGAATGCACAGAACAAGTAATCATCAAGTGATCCATGCCCTGGTGCCCATTCCCAGCTGCTGACAGAGGCTAGGGACACCATTCCTGTCCATCTTGGCAAATAGCCACTGATGGACCCATCCTTCATGAATTTATTTAGTTCTTTTTGGAATCCTGTTAATGTTCTGGCCTTCATAACACCTTCTGGCAAGGAGTTCCATAGATTGCCTGTGTGTTGTGTGAAGAAATGCTTCCTTTTGTTTGTTTTAAACCTGCTACCTATTAATTTCATGTGGTGACCCCTAGTTTGTGTGTTCTGGAGCAAGTAAATAATTTTCCCTTATTTACTTTCTTCAGACCAGTCATGATTTTATAGACCTCTTTCATAACCCCCATTAGTCGTCTCTTTTCTTAGTCTTCTCAACTTCTCACATGGCAGTGATGCACTGTATTACAAGCACAATATTTGATATTTTGGTTATAAGAGATAACATATCCATGTTTTTAGATAGAGAAAAATATTCACTTCTGTCTAATTTGGCACCTCTTAAAGCCTGATGCCTTAAGGTGACAACCACATTTCTATCCTTATTCTCATTTAACCCACCAATTGGGGCCCACACAACCATAAAGGTGAACTAGGTAAAGTGTTCCATGGAGAATAGATACATGCCTTCAATCCCTGCTGTATTCTACACTTCCTATATGGCCATTGGCAAGTCAAAAAGCCCTTTATTCAGCAAACCATGTGTTCAAGTACATGTCTAAGTATTCTGTTGAATTAGGCACCTTATGAGAGTATGTCTTTTCTTTTTAGATTGTAAGCTCTAAAAAGACTGAATGTCTCCATGGACTTGTCTTCACTTCTGTGGAGAACGACACTGCAGCAGTCGAACTTCTGGCATTTGATTTAGAGGGTCTACTAAACACCTGCTTAATCAAATGCTGATGGTGCCTCCATTGACCAGAGTACTCATTGTAGTTGTGAGGTATAAGGGAAGTAAATGGAAGTGTTTCCCCTGTCAACCTCCTGGTATGGTGCCGCCCCAGAAAAATCGATGAAAGGTATGTAGACGCCAGCTACGCAATTGTCATGGCTGGAAATACGTATCTTACATTGATTTTCTCTGCCAGTACAGACCTCGCCTATGTGTATGTACTGCACTGAACACAAGGAAAACCTAAATAATTGGGGGTTTGGCCACTACCACAATACAAATAAAAATTACAACAATAGCAATATTCATACCAAAGCATAAGACGGACACTATTTTCTAAATGCAACTGAAACATATCTGTATATACACAGGCTGCGTCTAGACTGGCATGATTTTCCTCAAATGCTTTTAACGGAAAAGTTTTTCCGTTAAAAGCATTTATGAAAGAGCGCCTAGATTGGCAGAGGATGCTTTGCGCAAAAGTGCTTTTGCGCAAAAGCATCCGTGGCCAATCTAGACGCTGGTTTTGAGCAAAAAGCCCGATCGCCATTTTCACCATCGGGCTTTTTGCAAAAACCGCTTCAGTTGTCTACACTGGCCCTCTTGTGCAAAAGCATGCGCAAGAGGGCTTTTTCCGATTGGGAGGCTGCGTTTAGACTGGCAAGTTTTTGCGCAAAGCCGCCACTTTTGGCGCAAAAAACTTGCCAGCTGTCTGCACTGGCCGCTTGAATTTGGCGCAAGAACACTGACGATCTAATGTATGATCGCCAGTGTTCTTGTGCAAATACAATGACTCTCCCGCTGGAAAAAGCCTCTTGCGCAAATGTTTTGCGCAAGAGGGCCAGTGTAGACAACTCAGAATTGTTTTTATGCGAAAAAGCCCGATGGTGAAAATGGCGATCGGGGCTTTTTTGCAGAAACTGCGCTCAGATTGGCACCGATGCTTTTGCGCAAAAGCACTTTGCGCAAAAACCATCCGTGCCAATCTAGACGCTCTTTTCCGCAAATGCTTTTAATGGAAAAACTTTTCCGTTAAAAGCATTTGCAGAAAATCATGCCAGTCTAGACGCAGCCGAAGAGTCATTGTATTTGCGCAAGAACACTGACGATCATACATTAGATCGTCAGTGTTCTTTCGCAAATTCAAGTGGCCAGTGTAGACAGCTGGCAAGTTTTTGCGCAAAAGCGGTTGCTTTTGCGCAAAAACTTGCCAGTCTAGACGCAGCCACAATGTATACTCCCCTGCTCCCCCATGTTCCAAGAATTAGACATTTGAGCTCAATTTTGCAAGGAAGTAAGTATCTCCTGAAAGATTTGAAGCTCCAGTTCAGCAAAGCACTGAAGCATATGCTTAATTTAGGTTGCCATACCAGGGAGGTCCAACCTGTACTTAAGTACCTGACTGGCCCAGATGAGGGATTTTGCCAGACCAAGGGAGGTCATATCTGGCCCCCCTGCTACTACCCTCCCCAGGCCTGGACCGGCTGCCATCCTCCTGGCTGGCTTCACCCATGCCGCTATCCTCACTGCCCTGCCTGTCTCCCCACCCCCTCTCCTGCTACACCGGGCAGCCCAGCTCCTGCCCAGCTCCCTGTGTGCTGGGCTGGTGGCTGCACTGAACTGCCCCGCTGCAGTGCTCCAGGCTCTTAGCCATGTCGGGCAGCCCTGCTAAGTTGTACCAAACAGCCCAGACGCGGCACACCGGGAAGCCCAGCTGCGGGGAGCCCAGCAGACCAGCTGCAAGGAGCCCAGCTGCCAGCCCTGAACTAGGACTCTCTGGACCTGGAACGTTCTTGGTCCTGGTGGACCACAAATGGTCCTAGACCAAGGAGTCCTGGTTAACAGAGGTTCAGCTGGTACATGTGTAGTACCATCAACATCAATGGAAGCTGAGGTTGTCAGACCTTCCAGGAGTTAGTACCTTGCAGAATTAAATCCTTTATACATATGTTTATAAAACTGCACACATCTCAGAGGAGATGAGAACTGGATCAAAAACTGCTTCTTTCTCCTGCAGTCTTATTAAACAATATACTGATGTGTACTTCTTTTTAACCATACATTATACATAAACGTGAGCATCAACATGGGAAAATTCATAAAACATTAGCACTTTGATCTTTAATGCTCTCAGATAAAACCAGGTTTTACAGGAGAAAAAAAAGGGTCCATATGCACTGGCTTGCTCATAGTGCACATGAAAGGCTGAGACAAGAGATTTCAAAAGGAAAATAGAAAGTAAAATGTTTATCATTTGTATATTTATCTGGACCAACTGGAAGATCCCATGTGGCTGTAATTTTCTTCAGTAAGGACGGGTCTTTTTTCTGTAAACAGCATTACATTAAGGCAACAGCAGCCATTGGAATGGTTTATGTACTTCAAATGCAAGGTGCAGATAAAATATATGGATTAAAAAGAGATGTAATCTAGTTTACTCATGTTAAGGTATAGGAGGTCAAGAAGGTAATCTTTATATTCAGGCAATCCCACCAACAAGGAATGACGGTTAGGCTCCTTAGAGCATATACTTCCAATTTTTAGTGCTACTTTAATGGACTTAAACTGACTAGTATTTTATATGCATTATTTTAAATATCAACTGATGATGGGGATACAGTATTATTGGTTAATAAAAATTCTAAGGGGGTACAAAAATCAAACATGGACCATCACTATGAATAGAAATTAGGGATTCCCAATTATAATTCTCTATCAAATCCTTCCACATGAAAACACATTTTATGGGTATAGGCCTATCCTAGAGGTTCATACTGATGCTGTTCAATAACCCCTGAAAGAGTATTGTCAGCACTTGTTTTAAAATGTATTAAAGGTTTAAATCATTCAGTTGGAACATTTTTATTCAGGACTAATAGAAGTGTAAAAAACTAAGGGCCTGATCCAAAGCGCATTTAAGCCAGTAGAAAGTTGTGCGGCTGGATCGGGATGGCACACTGCAGCCGGGCCCCTCCTACGCAGAATGTAGTAGGTATGGGGGCACCCAGATGGAACAGGTGCGGCCTGGCTCAAGCAAAGGGCCTGATCCAAAGTGCATTTACGCCAGCAGAGAGCATTGCAATGTTTTTAATGAGCTTTGGAGCAGGCTGTAAATATATAAGTTTCCAAATTTAATAATTGTTCCACAACAAATGTACATGCAAAATCCCAGGTCTTTCTAACTCCCTTCCCCTCTCCTGGTATGCATAAAGCTGAACAAATAATTGAGTTTTCTGGTTCGATAGCCAAATCTAAACCATCCCCAAAATGTTCATTTCAGGTCAAACAAAGTGGAAACTTTTTGTTTTTTCTCATTGAAAAAAAAATCCCTCCCAAATTTTAGTGGTCTTCAATCAAACATTTTCCCGTGACTTTTCATTTAGTTTTGAGGTGTTTTTACCTTTTTAAAAATAAATCTAGATTAATTATTAAATTAAACAATCAAGGTCTGAACAAAGACTTGACCTGATGGGTTGTTACATTCCATACCCTAACGACATAAAAACCTAAGCACCAGGTACTTATAAGCCCACTCTATTAGCCTCATTTAGCACAGACACTCTCATTGACAATATTTTTTTTCTTATTTTTTCCTTCTCTTTCCCTCCCCATCCCCTTTCTTTCTCTGCTATTTATTTATACCCTGGACCCCTTACTCCATTCAGTTGTAGAAGTGGGTTGTGCCCACGAAAGCTCATGATACCATCTACATTTTTTTGTTATTCTCTCAGGTGCTGAAGAACTATTCATTGTTTTTTTAAGTTTCATCATCAATAAGTAATCATGTTCAGGTAACAACATAATTCATTGACATAGGCAGTCAAAATACTCATATGGAATTAACAAATTTAATGTAGATTGCTGTTTAAAATGCAAACTGACTTTTCCCAATGAGTTTGTGGAAAAAAATAATCTTCTGTGAAAAGTTACCAGAGTCCAAAATGGCTCCATTGGAAATATCCCAATCAGGGTTTCAAAAACTGTAGGCATTTTCTGAAGTCTAGTCTTGCTCTCTAAACCATAATCCTAAAGAAAAGGCATACCATTTACACAATAACCTGGGATGGCTCTTCCTTATTTACTGTGATGAAGAGTCTGTCCTGTACTTCCTACTCTGAAAAAAATGTTCTCTGAGGAGTGTAGGTTTGAGCCTTGAAACATGTTCTTTAGGGATAATGTATTGCACATGTGCCTGCTACTTTACCTCTCATCAGCTAGTGCAAGAGTGAATGCGGTGTAATCACTGTAGTATTGGCAGTAGGAACAGAGGCATGGCTGACCCACCTGTTTCAGGTAGGTTTATAGCTGGCATAACCCAGCCATGCCACATCTGCTGCTACCAGCACTAGTGTGGCAACATGCTATTTGAACTTACATTAACTCAATGACAGCTAATGCAAATGTGGTCCTTCTGGCAGGTGGAGCCAGTAGCCACCAGGGCTGGATCAATATCTAGGGGTTCCTTTCCATCGATCAACATAGAACTGGGTTGAGCCACCACCCAATAACCTAGGAAATTTCACACACTGCCCCTGGGTGTCTCTGAGAGGTAATACTTCCCCACTCGCTAGTCCAGAGTCTGCATGTAGAAAATAAACTTTTAATAAAAGGAGGAAAGTAATTTGGCATTAATTTGGAAAATACCACAAACAGGATTCATAAATGTAAACCATAGCTACGCCACACTACGAACTTTTTCTGGGAAGAGGAAATAGGGTGCTCGTTTGCATATCTTGCACTCTCATTTGCATATTCTGTGTAGATGGCGCCTTTTTGTGCAAAAAACCCCCTTTGCACAAGATCCCTTCTTCCTCAATAGATCAGTCTCTATGAAGAACCCACCAGTCAATTTTTGAGGAAAAAGGGATCTTGCACAAAAGGGGGCTTTTGCACAAAAAGGTGCCATCTACACAGCACTTTTTTGCGCAAAAACCTCGTCTGCAAAAAGGATCAGAAGAGAATATGCAAATGAGAGTGTGAGATATGCAAATGAGCACTCCATTTGCATTTCCTCTTCTGGAAAAAGTTTGTAGTGTAGCCGTAGCCCAGAGTAAAAGTTCCACTGCAAGTAGGCTGGGCAGTGTCCTTTCCCCCTCAGATTAAGAAGCACAGCCCTGTCACAGGTGATTTCACCTCTAAGCCAGAAACACAGTCCTGACACAAGTGGCTTATGCTCCAATGGAGCAATTTAAAAGTAACAAAGGAGGCTCCTAATGAAGTCTATTTCTCTATTGATGCAGACTGCTGGTTAGGGATCTTGTTCTCCCTCTTCCTCTCACAAGACTTTGACATTCCAGCCCTGCTCTATCCAAGCTTCTTTAAACTAAGAGTGGCTTCCTTCTTTGGGACAGGTTGAGCACGGTCTGTATTCCCACCATAATTACAAGCATTAGTGACCATATTTCAAACTCCCTGCATTTAGCACTAACCCAAATTGATTTGGATGAACAAAACACCACTATATTAGCTGCATATCTAGCAAATGTAAGCAAACAGGAACAAACTGTATTTACATAGACAAACCCAGGGACTTTCCCCTCTTCCAGCTAGCTGTCAGGGAAGCATTCATTCAGATCCTGCACAAGGATGTGCACATGTGTAGGGGAATCATATCACTACCCTGTGGCATACACACAGCTGAAGTGTAGAATGCTTCAAGGCCTCAGTTAAACTCTCTGCCAAGTAGACTATCAGATGGAATCTCATGGGGATCCCCCATAATTATGGGGAATCCCGTGATGGGTTTCTGTCTGGTCATAAGCTCGACACCCAGTAGGAAGAGTGAAATACTTGGCCACTGAAGTCAATGTGAGTTTGACATTCTCTTCAACGGGGCCATGATTTCACCTTAAGTTTGGCGAGATCAGTCTCTATGAAGAACCCACCAGTCAAGCAAAGACTTAGGCACATGAGTAACTTTGAGCAGTTTCACAGATGACAATGGGACAATGTATGCACTTCAAGTTATGCAAGACCTTGAGTGCTTTGCTGGGTTAGCCCTTTGTTCCACCAAAATTCCACTAATGTATGAATAATTTCAGTGCAGAATGTATGGCTTGGTTTACAAAAATGCAGTGTTTGCCATTAATATTTACTAGGGGGCTGCACGCTCTGCTCGCTATGCTCACTAACCCCCCTCTCTGTGGCTGCTTTCACTTGGCTGAGAAAGCCTGTTGATGCTGATGACGTGATGACATCATTCTGTTGCCTGGCAGGAACATTCTGTCATCTGGCAGGAAAAAAACCTTTTTTATATATAGTAATAGAAATGTAGCCGTGTTAGTCTAGTCCAGCTGAAACAAAAACCAGGACTATGTAGCACTTTAAAGACTAACAAGATTATTTATTAGGTGATGAGCTTTCATGGGCCAGACCCACTTCCTCAGATCAAATAGTGGAAGAAAATTGGCATGACCATATATACCAAAGGATACAATCAAAAAAATGAACACACATGAAAAGGAGAAATCAAATTTCAGAACAGAAGGAGGATGGGGGGGGAGGTAAATGTCTGAGAGCTAATGATATTAGAGGTGATAATTGGGGAAGCTATCTTTGCAATGGGTAAGATAATTAGCGTCCTTGTTAAGACGTAGGTGTAAAGTGTCAAATTTAAGCATGAATGACAGTTCAGAGGATTCTCTTTCAAGTCTGGTGTTAAAATGTCTTTGAAGCAGGATGCAGGTAGTTAAGCCCTTGAGACAATGCCCTTTCTGGTTGAAATGGCAAGAAACTGTTTTTTCTTTGTGATCCTGTCTAATATCTGTTTTGTGTGCATTGATTCTTTGGCAAAGTGTCTGAGACATTTGTCCAATGTACATAGCAGACGGACACTGTCGGCACATGATAGCATAAATTATATTTCTGGATGAGCAGGAATATGTGTTCTTGATCTTGTAACTCAATTGGTTAGGTCCAATAATGGTATCAGCAGAGTGAATATGTGGACAAAGCTGGCAACAGGGTTTGTTGCAAGGGAAAGTTCCAGGGTTGGTATTAGTGTGGTATGTCCTGTGGTTATTGGTAAGAATCATCTTGAGGTTAGGTGGTTGTCTATAGTCTCCTATAGACAACCCATAGTCTCCTATGAATCAGAAGTGTTAACTGGACAGTGGGGAAAAAGACCCTAAAAGTTTCTGATGTTTTCCTGGTTGGTTGCTTTTCTTTGCTAACTGAAGCTTGGAGGAAAACTTCATATGTCTAAACCTCTGATCAAAAAATTCAGAACGCATTCACATGTCTGCTACCCATTCAGTCACATATATTAATAACTTACTTTATTTCTGCCACAGCTGTTACTAAAGAATAATTTGGAAACACAGGAATGCTGTTCTCATTACAGAAACCGTGCCATTTATTCACTAGCTGCTGCTGATAGCCTGCTGTTCACACGCCTCCGTGGACAATAGATGCTGCTGAAATAAGGACATCACCAATAATTCAACACAAATTCTGGCCATCTTATTAACAATCTTTTTCATCAAACCTATTCATTCTCCAGAGCTTTGATTAAAAGAGACACACTATGTAGGCATGGAATTACCAGTTGCTTTTGATTTGTTACATTTCATTCTCAGACACGGTCTTATAGTAACATAGACTTAAGGAGAGAGTCATCCACAACAAATTGCAGGATGAGTCCATATTGGCTAAAAACATGGCATAGTCCCAACTGGTACATTGAAAAAATATGACTCCCATCCCACCTGTTTATTATAAATTATTCATAATTAAGTTGCTTCCTAAAATACTATGGTATGTTAGAGAGCCTTGCAAAGCAGACAGGAATTAGCCTGTATCTCTAAATGTACAACAATATGTTTTCATTTAAAAATATTCTGCTTTACGTTTCATGTTAGGAAATGTTTAAAATAGCGCTTGGAACCCGTTGCATGCATATGGTATAGTTGGTAAAGACATACCTTGATAGAAATGGTAGTAAATAAGTATATTTTGCCAAAGTATGATGATACTGACAAATTCTTCATTTAGAACTTATCTGCTACTTTCCTGCTGTCTCAATCCTGTTTTATACAAAATTCCTGGTCATGGTTTCTGCAAGTCTTTCAAACAGATTATAGAATCTTAGAATGTAGAACGGGAAGGGACTTCAAGAAATCTTCAAGTCCAGCCCTTGTGGAATCAAGTGAACCTAGACAATGTCCGACAGAGTGTTTATCCAACTTGTTTTTATTGTTAAAACATTCCAACTATGGAGACTCCAAAACTTACATTGGAAGATTACCTTACCATAGCTTATGTGCACATTCATCTTTATTCGTTAGTTTAGTGGAATTGGTGCATTTCAAGCATAGTAACGGGTGGGCAAATACTGGCCCTTGGGCCAGATCCAATCCACCAGGATTAGCTCCTGTCAGGCCCCCACTGCTATATTTTCTTGCACAGCCATAGGTACAGGTGATCACAACTCCCGCTGGCCATGAATTGCCTTTCCCCGCCAATGGGAGCTACGGGAAGCTGCGTCTCAGTCTGCACTGCTTCCTGCTGCTTCCATTGGCCATGAACACCAATCCGTGGCCAATGGGAACTAGGATTGCTGATACCTGGAGCTGTGCATGTAAATGCATGTAAATATAGCAGCGGCAGCCTGCCATGGGCTAACCCTAGTGACCTGCCACTGTTTTATTACCCATCCCAGTATATATGGACAGGACATACCATTTTTTTCTATTGTCTTGTTACGACACAAATTTGACACTGCATGTACATAATGAAATAAATACATTAATTAAGTCTAGATGACTTTAATAGATTTTTCAGTACTAACTGCTATGATACTAAGATCGTCATCTTGTTTGTATATGAAAATCTCTGTTCTTAATGAAGCAATCACATCAGTGATCATATCAACAAGAACAGAGATTTTCATATACAATCATATAAGTGAGCCATCTATTCCAATACCTTGTCTTCACAGAATCATAGAACACTAGAACTGGAAGGGACCTCGAGAGATCATCAAGTCCAGTGCCTTGCCCTCACAGCAGTACCAAGCACCATCTAGATCATCCCTGATAGATGTCTATCTAAGCTGCTCTTAGATATCTCCAGTGTTGGAGATTCCACAACCTCCCTAGGCAATTTATTCCGGTGTTTAACCACCCTGACAGTTAGGAAGTTTTTCCTAAAGTCCAACCTTAAACCTCCCTTGTTGCAGTTTAAGCTCATTGCTTCTTGTCCTATCATAAGAGGCCAAGGAGAACAATCCCTCCCCCTCGAGACACCCTTTTAGATACCTGAAAACTGCTATCATGTCCCCTCTCAGTCTTCTCTTTTCCAAACTAAGCAAGCCCAATTCCTTCAGCCTTCCCTCATAGCTCATGTTTTCTAGACCTTTAATCATTTTTCTTCCTCTTCTCTGGACCTTCTCCAATTTCTCCACGTCTTTCTTGAAATGTGGCATCCAGTACTGGACACAATACTCCAATTGAGGCCTAATCAGTGTAGAGTAGAGCAGAAGAATGACTTCTGGGGTCTTGCTCACAACACTCCTGTTAATGTATCCCAGAATCACGTTTGCTTTTTTTGCAACAGCGCCACACTTTTGACTCATTTAGCTTGGGGTCCACTATGACCCCTAATCCCTTTGTGCAGTACTCCTTTCTAGACAGTCACTTCCCATTTTGTATGTGTGAAACTGATTGTTCCTTCTTAAGCGGAGTACTTTGCATTTGTCCTTATTAAACTTCATCCTATTTATCTCACACCATTTCTCCAGTTTGTCCAGATAATTGTTCAGTACCAGGTAATTCACAGGAGGCTGCAATGGCCCCAAAGTTAACAATTATGACTAATCTGCCCATAAGAAACTGTTTCGTGAACTTCTTAGCTACTACTTATTCTGTGTCCTGAAGCATTAAGGTTCATATCGCTTGCAAATTTATTTTTTCCCCTGTCTTGTGGTTATCATGTGTAATCCACTGTTTCAACAATGTCATCTTCATGCTCCCTCTTTTTGCGTGTTCTGGAATGACACTGAAGTTGAAAGCGTGATGTGCATGGTTGTGAGTGCATCAGGCAGACAAAGTCATTGGTTAGCATCTTCATAACTACAGCGGGAGTATGACGCTTTCCCATGGCAGCTAACAATCAATTATTTCTGTCTTCTTCAGAGGCTTGGAAGGCTCTGAGAATTGTGTTGCCATGCTGTCTATTTAATGCATTCTAACAATCATCTGGTTTTACTGTAACAAAGCATATGCTGTTCTTGATACTGAACTTGTAGTGCTTTCTGGGGCAGCCTTGATTCTGATGTCCTTGTGTTAATTCTTCATCCAGAATTATTCTGGGAACCCAGTATAGTTCGACTTTTATCAGTATGACCTCGATGCTTATGTCATTTGACTTTTGGAGACTCTCTACGTTCGTAATTTTGTCTTGATAGCACATCCCCATAACTGTATGCAGAAATCACAAAAGGAAGGCCTCTAGCTGTTTGATATGCCATTTGTGTGGTGCCCAGGTCAAAAGGCCACAGAGAAAGGATGAGAGCACAAAAACATTATAAGGTTTTATTTTTGTTGAGGTTTTGTTGTGGGATTTCAGGACTTTGTTATGTAGCTTCCCTAATGACTGAGAAGCTTTCTGAATGGTGTTTGTGATCTCTTTGTCAAAAAATCCATCATTGAGGATATTGCTGCCGAGATAGGTAAAACTGTCAACTTGTTATAGTTGGATTCCACCAAAGGATATGCTAGATGATATGCGGATGTGACAGAGTGATGAAGATGATTGATGAAACAGCAGTTTTCTCAAGGCTGATTGTAAAGCCAAACAATTTTGCTTCTGCAGTGAAGAAATCTACAATGCATTGGAGATCTCCTTGTGTGTGTGTGCTAGGATGGCACAATTATCCACATAGAGTGCTTCTTTTATTAGGAGTTCTGTTACTTTTCTTTTTGCTTTAAGCCCTATAAGATTGAAGACTTGAGCCATTATGTCTGTATCTGATATACATGTTTCCGTTGAGCCCACTTGCAGCACAGTTGAGAACTTGGATGAAGAAGAACTTGAACAGCATGGGGCAAGGACACAGCCTTGTTTGACTCCATTTGGAATGGGAAAGGAGTCTGTGAGATCTCCATTAAAAAATACCTCACCTTGCCTCCCCTCATGAAATAAATGAATGTTCTTTACCAGTTTTGGTGGGCAGCCAAGATTGCTGGGGTTCATTCATAATCCTTCTCTCCTGGATGTATCAAATGCATTGTCTGATCAATGAAGACACTGCTAAATCCATATTTTGTTCAATACATTTTTTTCTTGTATTTGCCTGATACTGAAAATCATGTCTACAGTGCTATGACCAAATCTGAATGCACACTGAGTCTTGGCTTCTGAGACAGATGAGAGCAGTTGTTTTAGGAGGACAAAATCAAAGGCTTTTCCAATAACCGATAGCAGAAATATCCCACAGTAGTTATCACAGACCATTTTGCTGCCTTTACTTTTAAATAAAGGCATAATTGTGGCATCTTTGAAGTCCTGTGGCACTTCATCATTGTCCCAGAGGTCAGCCAGTATTTCCTGGAGTGCTGTTACTAACTTTGGATCCCACAGATTTATATATTTCCGCAGGTATTCCATCTCGGTCTAAGGACGCTCCTGAGCTCATCATACTGATTGCCGTTGCTATTTCTTTAAGTGAGGACAGTGAGTCAAGGTGACAGCGAATAGGCTTTTGAGGTATCTGATTAACAGCAAATGCTTCAATTGAGGATGGCCTGTTCAGTAGTTGGCTGAAAGGTTCTATGCCATGTTTGTCTTTGATGACTGTCCTGCCATCAGCCATCATGAGCAAACCTGAGTCTACCTTGGAAGGTCCACAGACTAGCTTCAAGGAATCAAAGCACTTCTTTGTTTCATTTTTTTCCACATACATTGGGATGTCTTTTGCCACCTTCTCCCACCATTCATCTAGTACTAGAAGACTTACCCGGCATTGCTTGGGTCCTTCAGGTCAGGGAGCTGGGTGCATGGGGGTGCAGGAGTCACAATTGGAGGGTGAGGAAGGGCTCAGGGCAGGGGGCTCAGGGCAGGAAACAGAGTGTGTGTGGGGAGGCTCAGGGCAGAGGAGGGGCAGACAGCTTGCCAGTCTTTTGGCTAAGATCAAGTGTTGACTCTAGCCACAGAGGTTCTTTGGGAGAAAAGAGACCAATTGCTTCCTTGGATAGCTTGTAATCACAGTTACAGTGAACAGATGAAGAACAGGAAGACAGACAAAGGAAATAGGTGAGAAAATAGTTCTCAAGGATCACAATAAAAATAACAAGCGATATTCTGGTTCACTTGAAGTCAATAGTGGAGCTCCCATTGATTTCAGTGACTCAGGGTTTCATCCATTATAAGTCATGTTAATATAAGTTCTGATAGTTTCAGGTAAACACAGAGCTAGGACAAAATGGAACTAGTTGTTAACACAGGCCAGGAACTCTACAGCGAAAAAGGAAGGCAAAGAAGCTGGGTTTTGAGAAGGTTAATATTGCTTGTGCCACAGAAAGGATGCCAGAAGGCATAGAGAGCAGCAAGACTAACAGAATAACAGAGGACAAATACACATTTTGGGAAGTGTGCTCACATCTGCCTCTTCCCTCCTCCAAATAATTTGGAGCAATTCTGGGGGAAAAAAATCATGCAACACTGATTTTTGTCAGTGCCTTTTAGATAAAGGCTGCAACAAATTCTGCAGAGTAAAGACCAGGAAATAATGCTGCATCTTCTTTGTAAGAAGAGTCACATTTTTCCCTTTCCAGATAATATGGTAAACTGTCCCTCGACCTTCTTTTCTTAAGAAAACAATGAGTTCAGTCTTGCAGAAGAAAGCCTGACACAAAGAATGGCACAGTTAATCATCCTGTAACAATTGGTATATCAACAACAACAACACTTGCAGGGCTATATTAAGATAGGCTCTTGATATCGTGCCACTCAGGAGAAAGAACTCATAGGTTTTATGAGGTTTAGATAGCATTTAATTGTTGACAACAGAGTGACAACAGCTGGAAAATTCAGCTCAAAGAAAAAGTTAGTCATTTGTCAGTTCTCCCAGATATTCCAATATTTTATTACCTCTGATTGCAGCCTCAGTTGGAACCAGAAAAAGTTAAGTGAACATTTTTTCAAAGTTAATGAAACCTTAGACCGGGCACTTTTTGAAGTCCTGGCACAATTCAGATTTTAGCCAGATCAGTTCACCAATCCCTAAAGCTAACACTTGACCTCCAAACCTCAATGGGTAGGTGACTTGTGATAGCACTTGGCAGTTGCACCACCTCCTTTGTGCTCTTGCCAATATTTTAATTGATAAATGGGGTGCCCTCATAAGACCCCTTCCTGCCCCTGTGGGTGGACCCCCCCTGCAGCGCCTTTCCCTACAGGTACCAGTCGTCACTAATGGGAACCATTAGAAATCCTTCTCCTGCCTTCCCCTTTGAATGACTATTCTTATGGCTCATTAATATGATGCTAATTTGGCCAGACCCTTACAACAAAAACTCTGGTCATCTGAAGAAGTGGGCGGTGCCCACGAAAGCTCATGATACCATCTACATGTTTTGTTTGTCTATAAAGTGCTACATTTGCTGTTTTAACAAATAGTGTGTTACCCCATGGAAGTCTGTGGTTCCCTTGAAGACAATAGGGCCATTTGTGCAGGCCTCAGGTACAACTCAAAATGAGTAAGAGTGGCAGAATCAAGTGTTTTTGAATGAGGGAGAGTGATCTTTGCTGAATGCTATGAAGCAGGCCTTCCCCAGGACTGAAAATCCGGGCCATATGCAGGATTCCCACTGAAGAGAGAGAGACAGCTTAGAAGCACAGATCCTCGTATCCCACTTAGCAGTGCTGAGTGCTATCCCTAAGCCAGTGGATTGCTTCTCTCCCTGCCGCACATGGAGAAGAAACTTTTAGTTTATTAAAAATGTGGCTTTGATTAATCTAGCTGTAAATTACGATACCAGCCTTTTTTTAAGTACATAACTAATTCCTTGCACGTATATTTTACATAGCTTATGCTTTCATAGAACCACATCTTTAGATAAAGGGCTGGAAAGTAAATGTCAGCAGATGATAATATTCTCAACACCTACATAGCTGATTGTGTTGAATCTCTATCACCTTTACCTGAGGCTAGATTTGGCAGGAAATCTGTAATTTGTAAAACTGTCTAACATGGTGCAGTCGATAAATAGCTACTGTAATTACTTCACAGTCATTATCAGCTTTCTGCAATGTGTTGGGCCTTATCCAAAATCTTGGCATCAATGGCTCTTGGATCAGGCCTGAACTTCCATAGCTGGTACTCCCTGGTTGTAACTCAGGTCCAAATACAAATAATTGTTTTACTAAATTTGAACTGGGGAGGGAAGATGTCAGCGTTAGAAAAATCAGGTGCGCTTTGAACAATATTTTCAACAAACATCAAATGATAAAGACATTAGCAATTTATTCATTAAGCAAGCCTGACAGTTTGCTGCTGCATTCAAATTCGGAGTATAGTGGCATACGTTTGAATTCACATTGCTAATGAATTTCCTAATCTCACCAATTTAATTTCCAGTTTGCATAAATCAAAATAACAAATTCTGTATTCAACGCTTCCATTTCATTTATTATTACTCCTCCCCAGCTCTGTGCCGCTACTACTGCTTTTATCCTTAACTTCTCATTTCTTTTTTTATTTTCATATTAAGAATTTACGCATTTTCTCCTGCCAGATACAAGCCATTTGACACTGCTAAGATCGCACATTGTCATTGTTATTGTTATCAGTATTAGTAATAGAATCATTATCATACTCATCACTGAAAGCTAACTCATTATCTGATAAGACAAAATTTCCTCACATACATTTCAAGGTATTTGATTTTCCCTATTTATATTCTCCGGAGGCATTTCATCCTCCCCTGCTGGAAATGAAAATGCATCTTCCATAAGTAAATTGCCATTCTGGTCATTATTCAGCTTTGATTATTAATTTCTTTTTACTAGTTTGCAGCATAGGAAGCCAGATACGTTTGCTGCTTTTAATTGGGTTTGTGACTCTAAAATAATTTCTTTGAAATGCTAAAAACCACATTGCGATTATGCGAGTCTGATATAACTCCCATTAAAGTCAATCGGACAGACTTCAGTAGGGGTTGACACATGCCGTTAGCCACTGGCAAGTTCTTGGAGAAAGAAGGTGGATGAAGGTGCTCACTGAGACAAATGCCTTGGCTCTCAAGAAAAATGCTGTCCAACCCTTTTCCTGGGCAAAAAGGGAAGCAAAGATTCTTTATGTCCTTTCTTCTCCTTGCTCACTCATACAGATGCAGCCCCACCTTAGATCTATAGACCCGTCATCCCAGAAAAACTCCACCGCGTCCAGGGAATGTGTTTGCTCTTCTGCTTTTTTTTTTTGCGGAAGAGCAGACACACTCTTTTGGAAGCCTCATCATCTTCCTTCCACAAGAAAGAAAGGCTCTTCCAAAAGAGGAGGATTTTCCAAAATTTGGCCCCAGTGTAGATGGGCCAAAAGCCTGTTCTGAAAAAACTATCGGAAAAAGGCACACAAATTGCAGAGTACATTTTGTTTACCTTTTTCTGATAGATCAATGTAGTCTAGACATAGCCTCAGCCTCTGGAGCTGCACTTCACACATGCTTGGGTAATGGGGTGGACCAGTAAACCACAGTCACTCTGGATTTAACGGAGGTATCAAAACAGTTAAGGTTTGAGCCCATCTGTCTTAAGAGGTTCATGATGGCTTGACGGATGGATATTCAGGTTTTTTCCACCCCTCCCAAGTTAAGTTCAAATCCTGCAAATATTTATGCATATATTTCACTTTATATACGTGAGTAGTCCCATTGACTTCAGTGGAACTACTCACTCAGAATATTAAGCACATCTTTGTATGCCCTTGTAGGATGATGATGACTTAGGAAGGAAGGAAGCTGTACGAACTATCACTGGTTAGATTTTCCATTAAAAAACAACAATTAGACCTGTGGCACCCTAGAGACTAACACAATTATATATGTAGTATTGTGAGCTTTCATGGGCAAAACCCACTTCTTCCCTTCTTCATTTTACCCACAAAAGCTCAGGATACTATATATATGTACAGATGTTACCTCCCTAAACTAGGACTCTCTGCCCCAGCAACATCTGTGGTCCTACATGGACCACAAATGCTCCTGGACCACATAGCCCAGGAACAGGGAGGTCTGGTGGCAGGGCAGAAGAATGGTAGCAATTCAGCTGGGAGCCCCGTATTGGGGGACGGCAGGCGGCATGGGGCGAGATTCTAGCCACCGCTAAGGAGCTCCAGCCCCAGCCGCAGAGCACCATCAAGCCCTGGTCTGGCTCCAGCGGCCTGGGACCTCCAGCCCCAGGGGCAGCCAGGGAGCTTTGGCCCTGGCCCTGGCTGTGGTGCCAGGCAACTGTGGAGCTCTGGTCCCGGCTGTGGAGCTCCATCTGTGGTGCTGTGGCACCAGCAGCAGGGGGCCCAGCAACAGCTAGAGAGCACCAGGGGGCTGGGGCAGCAGCAGGGCCAGGCTGGAGCCCTAGCCCCGGGGCAGCAGGACGGTATAGGTCATAAGGGGAAGGATCTCCCCTAGTCCTGCAAATCCTCTTGTCCAGCACTGGTCAGATCCTGAGGGTGCCGGATTAGGGAGGTCCACCCTATATTTTTGTTAGTCTCTAAGGTGCCACAGGACTAATCATTATTTTTAAAATGACAGACTAACATGGTTACCCCCAGAGGCTTTTAGATTTTCCATTGTTACAACAATTTTTTCTTGACTATACATAAGGTAAATTTTTCCTCCTATACCTGCACTTCTTTGAAGATCAGATTTCTGGTCTCCCTGGACACATGATACTCCCCTTAACAAGTGGCATTATTGCCACTGGGTTGAGAATTTATTCCTTCAATGAGGTGGTTATCCACTAGGAGCCAACACTTTTTATATTAGGGATGCTGCTGATGGAAACCATGTATTTAGTGTTTGCTATTACCGCAACACAGATGGTGACACACATTGCTGGTGAATGCCTGCTAATTAGGTTCAGTGTGGTCTGGAAGAACTGCATCACACCACTGAAGATGTCATTGGTTGGCTACACCTCTTTGCACATGCTAAATAAATAAATTACTGCTTCAAGGCATCGGGAGCAGCAGCATACCCAGCACCCATAGTTCCAGCACCACTGCTAGGACCAACATGTATATACAACATGCAGGATATCTGGGAAGAGAATTTGACCACACGAAAGGGGTCTGTCAACCTGTATCTGTCTTGTTGTGTTTCATTCACAAAGAGCCCTGATTATGCAATACAGAAAAGCATCTGATGTGTGCGTTATAAGTGGCTTTTCAAAATTTAAATTAACTTTACTTAATGGGCTTTGCACATTTGTAACATTAAGGAAATTACTGAAAATTAGTTTCAGTGGTGTTCTTCTAATATTACTGTGTGGTTATTTGTTACCACAGGGAAAGAAAGCAAATTAGTGGGCTTGCTTCCCTCACATTTCTGGTACTGCTTTATTGTTCTCTCCTTGTACAACAAGTCTGAACTCTTCAGAAAACAGAGTGCTTCCAAATCCTTAGTCTGAATAGAGAATTTGCATACCTGATTCCCATTAATACCTTAGGCAGCTTTGAAATTCTCAGCCTAAGTATATATAGTTTCCTTGTATATCAAATGCTTTACTGCTGTCCATGACAGCCCGTCAGCTCCAATGTGGTGGCTAGACTGACCTTTTGCATTTTAAATAATGCCCTTATATATCTTTGTAAACACTATGCAAATGGTATCTAATCATTCCATCTGGACTGATTGTAGAGGCAAAATTCAGGTTGGCGCTTTTCCCCAAAGCTTTCTACAGTTGTTTTTTCTTGTTAATATTTTCCCTCCAAGAAAACCAAAGTAATTATTTTTAATGGTTTGGTAGATTATGTTTAGATACACTGGGCAGCAATTTCCTTTAAAAATGTGAGAAGAGGTCACTTAAAAATACCTTTTACAGCAGCACATTGCAACAAAAAGCCACTGTTACAAAGTAAGTAAATCAAAAGAACATGAAAGACAGAGTCCAAAATTCATCGCTGTCATAAAGGATTGTGGTGCCATTGGGATCAAAGTCCAGTATGTCCCTTGGATACAAAGTAAATATATAAGTTAAGAACTATAGTTGGTATATAAGGCACATAGTAAACTTTCATTTGATAATGTCACGACAGGGATCTGAAGCTTGGATGCATTAAATAACAGTTTGCATTTGGTTCCATTTCATGGAAGCTCCTATTTTGCTTTGAGCTTTGGGTCTGAGCAAACCTAAAAATGTAAATTAAACACAGCACAAATTGTCTCAGTTTCACTCCAGAACTGATTCCTCCACCATATAAAAAGCATGGGCAGGAAGGGCTATGCTCAAAAATGTTGTTAATCTTGTTGAATCTTTCATAGAATCATAGAACACTAGAACTGGAAAGGACCTTGAGAGATCATCCAGTCCAGTAGGACCAAGCACCATCTAGGTCATCCCTGATCGATGTCTATCCAATCTGCTCTTAAATATCTCCAGTGATGGAGATTCCACGACCTCCCTAAATTGCATGACCTCCCACTGCAATTTATTCCAGTGTTTAACCACCCTGACCTTTGGCACAATGCCACTCTGACAGCAGTACTCTGTTTTCCAACTGTGAATCTTTGCACAACGCTGCAGCAAGTTGCAGGTTTGTCATTAAATAAATCACATTTGGTGAATTCATATAAGATCGATATGTGACTATATTAACCAATCTTCAGGGTTTGGAGAATTCACTTTTTATTTTTAATAACTTTGATAGATAATCTCCATGTTTATTTAAGAATTTAAATTTTTAATCAATTTTTTTATGTTTGGGGGGGTGTCAAACAATAATTATTCAATAACAGTAGGAGCAAAAATTCAAAAAGTTAAAGCTCCCAAATAGTTAAAACACAAATTGTCAGCATCACATGTACAAAACGCACAAAGCAAATAGCCTTTAATCAAAGTCTTATTTTGCCTCTCTATACAAATTAGTTCATCATCGATGGAAATATTTTTGCCCATTTGTCTGAGTACTGTGAAATTGACTTTACTGACATTCACCAATACAAATCTTTTCCTTCTAAATCTAAGAGTAAGCTACATGGTAGTTAAATGGCACAGGTTACATTGAAAGTATTGAAGCGAGAGACAAACTGAATACAGAACAGATATAAAAACACTTTGTTCAATGCTCTCCTTCACTTTATTGTTCTGGCTATTTGTCTGTCTTTGTGTTAAAAGACACTAGAGCGGAATGTTAATAAGGCAAATCTAGCTAATAAACAAAACAATAATACCTTGCATTTACATAGAATAGTGCCTTTCATCACCAAAAGCTCTCAAGGACTTTATAAACTTAAAATGATGTATGAACTATTTGTTCATCCATCCCTGGAATACAGCACCCTCAGCAAATGCAACATGTTTTAACAATGCATAACTCTCTATAGTTAAAAGCCTATCATATACCCAACTGAAATTATAAAAACAACTTAGGTTAATACCCCTTCTGTGAGGAAAAACTGAATGACTATATGGGATGGGATGGACAGTCCCGAAGCCCCTGCTGGAAGCTTGTGGCTTTGCCTCACCCTGTCCCAGAAAAGGACCATAGAGAAATACTCCAGGAAGCTAGAATGGCTGTAGGAGGAACCAGCCCATCAGGGGCCAGGTAGGCATACAAGAAGAAGCTGCAGGATCAGAGTCAGCTCAGTGTCTCTGGAGCCCTGAATCTGTGAAGATCGGGTGGGTGGGTGTGTTGGTGATTGGCTAAGGCTATGTCTAGACTGCGGGCTTCTTTCAGAAGAACCTTTTCGGAAGAGATCTTCCGAAAAAACGTATTCCGGAAAGAGCATCCACACACAAAAGCACACCAAAAAAGCAATCTGCTTTTTTGAAAAATAGTGTACATTCGGTGTGGACACTATCTTGCATTTAAGCTGTGATTACTATGGACAGAGTGGCCACCAGGACACCTGGGCTTTTTCCTCTTTCCTCTTCTTTCAAAAGAACTTCCTCTTCTCTGTCCACACACGCCTTTTTCCAAAAGAGCTGTTTCAGAAAAAGGCTTCTTCCTCATAGAAAGAGGATTACCAACACCAGAAAAACGCCTCTGTTCTTTCGATTTACTTTCAGAAGAACACGATTGCAGTGTGGACATAACTCAGGTTTTGTCAGAAAAATGGCCATTTTTCCAAAAAAATCCTGTAGTCTAGATGCACCCTAAGAGCCCAGTGTTGATACAAAATTTGTATTTGTATCTGCAGCCATATCTGCAAAAATGAGCCCCGGATATCCACATCTGCATCCACCGATGCAGATACCCCCAGATATAAAGCGAATATCTGCAGGTTTGATGGGTTTACAGTTACCTTGGCAGCTAGGAATTTCAATTCCCATCAACATCCACTGCACTTCTGACATTTTCTGTCTCATGAACCTTCTGATGAGTTCAATAAATAATTTGATGAAGCATAATCCCAACATTTTTCTTTCACAGTGTCTGAGATGTAGTTATTTATCACAATGAAATTAAATGCAGGCGAATGCCGTAATTATTCTTTTTAATTTATGCAAAATGATTTGTGAATTAATTGAGTGGATAATTTCCCTTTTGTTTATCTTAGTAACCCAAAATGTGTCCTAATTTGATGTCCGCATTACCACACATTGTGAACTTGGAGTAGAAAGGATCCTTACCTACAGGTTGTCACATTAAGGATGAGAAAAGATGAAATATGCCTCGTCGACCACAGAATGAATCTTCTATGGATAATGTCAGGGTAATGAAAAGTACATTTAAAATGACTTTATACCTTTTCAGTAGAATGGTTTAAATAACTTTCATTTTTATTTCTCTCTCTCCTTCCTCCTAAATAAAAAAAGCCTGTGGATTAATACAAAATATTTACAGAGGATTCAGCTGTTTAATTACTATATCTCTTGGTATCTCCACACAAAAGGTTTTTGAGGTAGATATTTGTGCAAAGGAACATTTCTTAAAAAAAAAACAGATGGTCGCTTTGTTAGTTTTATTGAACACACCATAGGGAACACTAGCAGCAAGCATAAAATACAAACTCTAAATTAGACACAGAAGACTTTGTTCTTATATATTTGGTCTAAACGTATCTCCAAAATGTCTGTATTAATTATTTTGCAGAAGAGAGGAAGAAAATATTCTTCTTAATGATGACAAACAGGATGAAAAGCACTAAATTTTCCAATTTTCAGTATCCAAGAACATGTAATATTATCTTTATTAGCTGACTGATTAATTGTTAATCAACATGTACAGTAAACCAGGGAAAGGTTGAGGAAAACAGTCTCAGCACCTAAAAATATTTTTGAAAATTTAGCAGCCAACATTTTTACCTTTATATAGATGCTCTCAGATTTCACAGTGATAGGCATGATATAAAAACCTAAATAGAACAACTGTAGAGTACTTGAACTTGCTGCTCAAAAAGTCCAATACATTGTAGACAGACACTGCAGGGAAGATCTTCAGCTGGTGTAGACTGTCAAAGCTCCATGGAAGTCAGTGGATGTAGGATAGTGTACACCAACTGATAATGGTCCTTGAGATAGACACAACAAGCATACAAGAAATGCAGCCTTAGGCCACTCTTACGCCTCCTCCCCCCACCTCGTCCTGCTGTTATTTTAACATCTCGTGTTTATCTTCTGCTGCCCCCCATTTTACAAAAAGTACCATGTGGGGAGAATCCTGCATCCCCATGGAGCCCCCATGTCTAGGGTGCATTTTTGCATGCCTTTTTTACATGGGCAAGCCTACATTGGACAAGTAGTTCTATCTGGCTTCAATGTGACAGCAAGCCCTTGGATGGGCCCTCTGACAGCAATTCAAGGTACCCAGGGCCGAACAATCAATGGGCCCCCTCGCATACCCAAGCTGTACCTGCACAGACACAGTCCACCTGACATTTGGGTGGTGCTGTACCTGTGCTCGTTAGTACCCAATGAACTACTGGCTGCCTTGCTGAGAGCTCTCTTCTGGCATAGTCAGTACTTGCACAAACCTGCCTGGTAGGATTACCAAGTGTCTAATTGCACAAACCCAAAGACCCTTGCCTCCTTGCCCCGTCCCTGAGGCAACACCCCTGTCAAGTCCCTTCTCCAAGGCCCCACCCTCACTCACTCCAGCCTGCCTCCCTCCATCACTGGCTTTCCCGATCCTCTCTCATTTTCACCAGGCTGGGGCAACGGTTTGGGGTGCAAGACGATGTGTGGTATCCAGGCTCTGGGAAGGAGGGAGGGAAGGAGGATGCGATATTCTGTGCCTTGGGGGAGCGCCCTGTCACCCCAATATTCCTCATTTTATATCACTATGATCTGTACTCCTGCTTTCCTTGGGGAATAAGCTTTTAAGTCAATTGTGTAGTGTAAGTCGAAATACCTTATTTCGGTTTTTAGCACTGTCTACACAGCAGGAAGTCCGAGTTAGAGCACTCTTCCACCGACTTCCCTTACTCCTCGTAAAATAAGGGTTACAGGAGTCAGAGTAAGAAGTCCTCCAGCTCGATGTTATTTCAACATTATGTTGAAATAACTGCTTGCTGTGTAGATGCACATTATGTTATTTCAGAATAACATCAGTTATTATTAACTAACGTTATTCCAGAATAACGCTGCTGTGTAGTCATAGCTTAACTGGCCATGTGGACCCTGCCACCATGCACTTACAGAGTCTCAGTGCACAGTGAGCTACTCCAGATTCAAAGCGGAGCACATCAAAGCTCAATACAGTACTTCTAGTGCACGGTAGCCTTGTCTACAGAGACTGTTGATATGCAGCACATTAGTGCACTATAGATTCACAGCCCAGCTTGTGGCACATTAACTGACAGTCTAGACAAGCATTTAGCTTCTTAAATCCCATATGAAAATTTTACTTTAGATCAGAGATGTAGAAAGAGGAATTCAGTAATTCAAGAGGCTATCAATACTCTATCTCTGAGCTGTTACCCACTCTTTTTGAGTGTGTCTTTCTCTATTGTTCTGGCTGCAGACTTTATAATCCTTGCTAAACATAGTGGAGTTTGCTACAATGCTTTCTGCTGCATCAACTTTCAAATTCATTGAAAATTTTTTGGCTCTCATACATGTAATAACCGAGCTACAGTCAACTAAAGACAATTTACTTTCCTAATTACCACTTTGTCATATTAGTTGTCACCATATTCTTAATATATGACCAGATGTGAAACAAACATTTCATTGTTTCTCTATTAGTAGGAAGATCCAACGACACTGCATTTCAAAATATTGTTTGCAGTGTTGTTCCAACATAAGCTGGTCTAATAAAAGATATTGCCTCGCTCGCCTGGGCTTTCAAAATGTTGCCAGCAATAACATCAAAACAATGGACATAAACAGATAAATATTGTATTTTAAGTCATATTATTAAAAAAACATATTAACCTATGCAGAAAGGCAAAGAAATAAACTAGGGAACAGGTAGTTCTGACATTTAGTCTGACTCAGATTTTTTTTTTGTAAGGGCAAATCATTACGTCTCTCTGGGCCTCTGATTCCCTTCCTACTCTTTGTATCCTAAATTGCCTACAAACTAAATAGCAAAATAGACAGACTGTCTCTCGCAATATGTTTGTACAGCACCTAGTGCATAGGTGTTTGAGCATAGCTGAAATTCATATGCATTTTTATAACATGGCTAATGATTAGCTATTCAGCATTGCCCTTGTGTTTGTAATGTTGTTCTGCTTGGCTGTGCCTCCTAACAAAGTGTGGAGTTTGGCTATTTCCTCTCCCTTTAATGTGACACGTCCCCACTTGCTACAGTATGTGCTGCTTGGGTGAGTTCTGAATTCCGACCCTATTAAGTTCTGACCCTATTAAGGTCAATGGGCATTTTACCATTGATTTCAATGGGTAAGATTTCACTGTTTGTCTCTAGATGAATGTTCACCTTGGTGATCAACAGGGGATCCTCCTTCTGCAGAAACTGTATATTCAGAAGGAAGAGTAGAAGGCCTGACAAATCTCACTTGACTAACAATTTGTTTTGTTGCGAGATTTAAAAATCACTGGAAAGAGTAAGTTCTGACCTTGCCAACTTGGCAATCTCTTTTCAATTCTAGAGAGGGAAAAAAATCAGAAGGCGGGAGAGTGAGCTTCACTATGCACCCAGACTTCTTCCACCTGGTACACCCACTTCTCGCTGAACATGGCACCTTGCTCTTTAACTTCCTACACTGATATTAGTCAGTCACTTTCTGAAAATGTTATTGAATGCAGTACTTCTGTGCCCCTTTTTCTTTGCTTTCATAATAATCTTTCCCCATGATTTCCTGCTCTCAGGTATTTAGAGGTAATTATAGATGCACAAACGATTTTTGTTTCTGAATGGTTTTACTGTCCTTCAGTTAGACCCCCCCACCCCATCTCCCAGGGTCTGGCAGCCCTTAACACTAAAGGCACACTAGAATTACCTGGAGACAGATAGTTTTTGATTTAGGGATTTATATTAATGTGTAGATATTTTCCCCTCTTGACATATACAGAACTGCCATTAACATGAATGTGATTATTACTGCAGCAAAAGTTTGACCTTGTATATTGAGCACTATGGCTTGGTATTCATATTTTCTGCACTTAACAGCAATCAGGGGAACATCTAGCCAGTCACTCCGAATGATATATTCGTAACTTTGTACCGTGTTCTGACTCACTCAAGAATTTAAGGCATAGATAAAGGTGTTTATAAGATGTTATCCCTTTCCTTTTAACAGTGAATGGCTAAGCTTGCTTTTGAGAATGTTTAAAAATCAATATTAAATGTTTGAACTTCAACACTTACATTTACCGGTGGTTCTAATACAATGAATGAACTAAAAAGTAATCTTGGTACATTTCCGAATTTCGGGTAATCAATAGATGGATTTGTTTAATTTAACTGGATTTGTTTAATTTAAACAGATTTGTTTTACAAAAATCTAAGTTAAAATTTAATTGAATGAATTCAAAATGCTAAGGAAAAATAGACTAAATGAAAAGGTTGGTGACGTTTCAGGACATCTCCAAAGCTGTGTAGAGGGAGCTATGAACCACAAATCTACCAGGATGTCAAATATTGTGAATTAATTAGGAGAGGTTTCTGTAAAGAACTAATGCGATGCTTATGCAAGTAGAAAGGGGATACATAATAGGATACTAAAATAAACAAGAAGTGCTTGCTTTAAATGAAAAGACAAGTTTGCCACTGGAATACAGTAGCAGGACCCCAAGAAATTCTCAAATATTGATAAAAACAAAACTACAAGGAAGGACTGAGTACAGGAATTGTGTGCATAACCAATTTTTTTTAAAAGCTTCAGAGGGTCAGACGAGTTAGTCTAAAAGCTCATGATACCATCTACATGCTTTGTTAGTCTTTAAGGTGCTGCTAGACTATGCGTTGTTTTTAAAGATTTTTGCAATGTTTTTCAGTTTGGTGGCTGAGTAAAATTAAAAGTCAAATTAAATTTCAAAATGAATAGGCATTCTGAATTGAACAGCTGAAACATTTCTTTTAGAAAATATTGGAACTAAACTTTTTTTTTTTAACACAAGAACTTGTAAAATGTTGTGGTCGGCCTCAATCTGCCTTTTTTGGTGAAATGAAGTTTTGTCTGCAAAAATTGCCTCGCTGAACTGAGAACACTATATGTCATGGAAATGAATTATAGGACCATAGTAAAATATCACAAAAGAATATTAGAGAAAAGTGAAATTACATCAGGGAAGAATTTGACTCGCACGAGTTAACAATATCACTTCATTTAAATGGGTGAGAAGCAGAACAGCAGTAAGGAGAGAGTGACAAAAGGAGTATCACACCAGAGCATCCTTGAAACCAGGTAGGAATCTACAGCAAGAATTTAATGACAAGAGTATAGAAATCTATGGAGAAGGCCTTAGTGAAGACAAGAAGCATAGAAACAAATATGCCAGTTATTAATAAATTATTAACTTGACCTCCCCGTCACTTAAAAATACAGCAGCCTTCAAGGACAAACACTGTGCATCATTATTTTTAAGGGTAATTTTATGAACATTAGCTATGTATAGTTGTGCAGGATGAGATAGAAAGAGGTCGTGATGCAATGACGTTTGAGACTCTCTGACCTCCTTATTTTGACAACAAAAGGTGATACACAACCCCAGGAGTGGGGACCAAAGTCTAGCCTTCCTGAGCCCTGCCTTCCCAGGTGGGGAGACCAGGATCAAAGCCAGAGCCTCACTGCTCTTGATGAGGAGGCCAAAACCAAATTCCAAGGGCTTCAGCCCCATGAAGGGAAGCCTATAACCTGACCTCCCCCCTCACACACACACTCAGAGCAGAATCTCTTGGACTTTGGCCCTGGACAGTGGGGCTTGGGCTCCAGCCCTGAGCGCCAGCAAGGTTAATGCCAATCCTTGTCAGCTCCATTAAAACAGGTTGTGACTGACTTTGGGGTCCTAGTCCACAGTTTGAGAACCACTGTGATAGTAAAATCTCATCTAATGCATAGGTGGATAGGCACCCTGGGTGTTCTTTCCCCTTCCCTTTGAATGAGGGGATGGCTTTTGCTGGAGACAGGATTTGACTAACTGATTTACCTGCTGTGGCAAATCCTTTTGCTATGGAAGGTGCCAAGGCATGTTACTAGCCTTTCAAGGGCTGAGCTCTGCACTGCAATGTGGTATTGCTGACGGTCCAGTCATGCTCCTCTGTCATTTTCACAAACCTCTACCATGTTGACCATCATGGTTGACCTTTGTTCAACGTACCTCAGGCCTGACTTGCAACATCCAGACAATTCCATGCAAAGTCTGCAAGGGAGACATGGAGAGAATTTGACCCTACAAGACTTGACATTAGCTACTTTTTCCCCTCAAACTAAAGAAAATGTATTTGTGTACACTCTTGAACTGAGATGATTGAGAGCTTGTGGAACACAGATGGGCACCTGTTAGATGCATCTGGGGTTTTTTTGTAATGGGTTACTGTATTACAGAAAAATTTCATATTTCTTGTGACTGTCTGGGATGAAATAAATCATATTAGAGCCACACAAGACTCATTCCATTAGATTGGGAGAAAAAAAGTTGAAAGGTAATGTTTTAAATTGGTGAAGAAAACAAAGTGTTATTCCTGTGGCTTTGAGCACGTCATGAGTGGCCCAGCTTTATTATCTGTGTTGTTAATTACTCTAAAAGTATTTCATTGTGAGAGTACAAAAGCAAATGTAATGAATAAAAAAGAACTCTAAAACTTGGACTTTGTTATAAGGCGAGCCTTGTGGGTTTGATTTTTGTGTGCGTGATGCTATGCTTATGGTAGTGGTTAGATGAACTGTACTTTGCTTCTCTTTTAAATGTGCTAAAAAAGCTGGAAAAAAATAAGTAAATATATCCCACTGAGCTAAAAAGTAGCAGAGGTGGTATATTCTGTAAGTATTGTGATATAAGTAAAGACCATTAAAATCCTCTGGCCCAGTATATTTCTGTTCTGCTCTACTGCCTAAAGCCCAATCACAGAACAAATAATTGGGAAATGTTAGAGGCTGTTAAACACTGGACGTGGGAAATCAGCACCAAGTTATGTAGCACAGATGTTAGGATGAAATGCAGCGAAAAATTCACTGCATTCAAAGACTCTCAAGCTCACACTCATAATTGTGTCATGTGGCGAGGTAGTCTGCTATTTCATCTGATGGGCCGTAATATAAAATGCAAAAAGATCTGGTTCCTACATACATGTGCTCTCGCACACACTTAAAAAAAAATACATCTTTGTGTTTTACTTGTGCTCCAAGCCACACTACCAGCACGTGCTACTGATTTCACCCAGTTACACCAAGTTTCATTAAATCTGAAGACTCGGAGGGTTGCTGTGGGGCAGATTCACTTGTGCAGAAGCTTATCAGAAATCCAAGCTGAACAAAGGTTCTAATCCTGCCAGGCACTTAAGCACACGTGTAACTTTACCCATGATCAGTTGCTGTAATAGCTTCCCTGGTGTGCATAGTGGGACTGCTCATGTGCATAAAGATACATTCATGCTTTGTGCTCTGATGGATTAGGGCTGTGAAGACCTGGGCTACATCTGAACAGTCTGTATTAATATTGTGCAGGCCTATGTGTGGTTATGGTGGGTAATTTGTTATGGGGTTAGATAAAAAGGGTGAATCAAGCAAGGAGGACAAGAATGAGCTATTGACACTAGGCTATTTAAAGAAATAGAATCATCGCTCTGAAAGTGTGACACAAAGGAGTGAATAACAACAAAGGGGATGGGTCACTAATACAGAATGATCTGGATTTCCCAATCCCCTGCACCTGCATCCTCCTCACTGCATCCCTCCCCCTCCCAATCTCTCTGCTCCCCATGTTTCTCATTAAATCCCTCCCCATTACATCGTGCCCTGCCTCCACCTACCCATCCCAGCCCTGTATCCCTTACAGTGCTCTCCCACCCATCCTTTCCACCTCCCAGAACTTCCACCGTCGTCCTTAATCCTCACAGCCTTGCACCCCATTCACCTGCACACACTGCTGCACTCCCATTATGCCCCTATACATCCTGTGTCCCCCATATCCTCATGCACCAGTAACTTTGTGACTCCCCATTCACCTCACATACCGCCACACCTCCCTCTCATTCTCACCCTACACTTGGCCTTGGCCTCTTTCCCTCCTCATCCTCTCTCCCTCACCCACTCATCTTTTCCCCTCCAATCCTACCTGTCTGGCTCCATGATTTAGGCAGCGCCTGAAAAAGCATGCTTCTGTGAGAGCATGTACATGCATGCATGAGACTGTGTCTTTATGTAGGGAGGTGTGCATAGTGCCTGTGAGTATACCTGTGTGAATACAAGTTGCAGCCTAACTGGTATTCCTTTGTGCTGGCTTGTGCACAAAAAAAACGGATGACATAAAATGGGTGTAAATTCATTTCATAACAAATTTTTAATAAATGAGATGGGAATTCTAAATGAAACACCAACGAGGAGTCCTATGGCACCTTAGAGACTAACAGATATAGTTAGGTGTAAGCTTTTGTGGGTAAAAGGCTACTTCATCACGTTGTAGCTGATGAAATCGGTTTTACTCACAAAAGCTTATGCCCAACTATATCTGTTAGTCTCTAAGGTGCCTCAGGACTCCCCATCGGTGCAGATACAGGGTAACACAGCTACCCCTCTGAGACTTGAACAACTGTATTACTTCTTATAAAGTAAAATTTGTTAACTAGTAATTGCAGAAGAGGCAATGTATCATACATTCTCCCCCCTTTCCTAGCTACATTATAAATACTTTGTTGCAGGCTCTCTCTCTTATGTGTATGTCCAGCTCTAATCACCCTGGAACCCTGATCCTACTCGGGGTCTCTAGGTCCTAAACAACAAGCATAATAATGGGGAAGTATATATATATATATATATATATGTTAGGGATGTACAGATGAATACATGTGTGTATCTGCATGTAAGCATGGGAGTGAGGTTCTATAGATTTATTTATGTAAGTATATGGATAGATGTACATTTCTACTGTTGTGCTCTATGGATTCAGATTTCCATTTAAGGAGTGAGCCTTAAGTAGACTCACTGCAGCTGTGATAGTGTGGTCCTAATTCAATATACAAAATTACAATATAGGTATTTTTGAAACAAAATATATTGATTGGTTTATCAGTTCCACAATTCACCACCATTGACAAAGATGCATGTACTCCATTTTCTCTTAGAGGGAACAAAATTGTTTCACCAATGTTGCATAATGCACAACATTTATATGGATGATGTGACATGAACAAATGAGGTTTTGTATTTGTCAAGAGCAATATCACAAGTCATTTAGAAAACAGAGCAGATTCTTAGTTTCCCTTTTGTGTTACCCATTAACCCCCAAGAAAATAAAATTCTGTTTTACAAGTTATATTCTCACTAGCTGCCCTATTAACCTATGTCTGATGCATAAATTCACTTTGACCTAGTCATTTTGATCATATATCCATTTTGGAAAGCAATACCAGCACGCCACCACAACTGACAGGGGAAGGGGGCCCCAAGCCCCGTGTGTCAAAGGGGTCCGGGGCTCCTGGTCACCACTGCTGCTATTGCTCTGGGCTCCCCACTCTCTGCCCAAAGTGATAGACCCTACAGTGATAGGCTCCCTTCTGGGAGCAAGGAGCTGCTCCTCCACACCTTGCCCATGAGCCCACGGAGGCTGTCACTCCCTGCCATTATGTAGAAGCATATGTATTAGGGATGTAAAATCCCGTTTAATTAGTTAACCGGTTAAGCGTTTAGTTTACTCTCCCCCACTCACTCACGTGCTAATTTATCTGATATTACTTCCTCAAGAAGATAATTCCACACTGTAATCCACTCACCTAATGGTTGACTAATTAAAGGGGGGTGGCCAGTTTGGCTGCTTCCAGCACCGTGTGGGGCTGCTGGCTCCCAGTCCACTCAGGGATGGCAGAGCCAGCAGCCCCACATGGGGGAGCAGTTGAGGCTTCCAGGGCTATTTCCACGTGGGGCTGCTGCTTTCAGTATGGGCTGGATCCACATGGGCTGGGAACTGGCAGCCCTGTGAGGGGGCCTGGTAGAGGTGGTGCACTCCTTCACCCGAAGCAGGCCATGGGTGGTGAGCTGCTCTCTGGTTACCAGGTAACCAGTTACCCATTAACATCCCTAATACGTCTATGGCATTGGTGAAACAAATACTGGAATCCCATATCTGTTTCTAGTGTCTACATTTTAAATACAAATTGGAGAGGATATAGATGAAAACCACAGAGATAATATGAGGACTAAAGTAAATGTTTTACCATGAGAGGCTTCAAGAGCTCCCTATGGTTTGTTTATCAAAAAGAAGACAGAAATGTGACTTGATTACAGTGTAGAATTATTTTCATGAGGAAATAATATCAGATAAATGAGTACATGAGTGAGTGGAGGAGAGTAAGTGATGGGGGAAGGGTTGTGTGTGAAGCGGTGGGGCCTGAGGAATGGGCAGGATAGCAGTGGGGCAAGGTCGTTAGAGTCTCTGGAATTGGAAAGCTAGCAATCCTAAATAGGAACAGAAAGGTTATTTAACCTCTGTATTTTGCACCAGTGCTCCTACTGCTGGATTACTCTGTCAGTTCTGGTGTCCACAATTCAAGAAGGATGTTGATACATTTGGGAGGGTTCAGAGAAGATTAAAGGATTGGAAAACAGGGCTTATAGGCTATGTCTACACAGCAACATTATTTCAAAATAACTAGCGTTATTTCGAAATAACGTAGTCCATGTCTACACAGCCGGCAGTTATTTCAACATAATGTCAAAATACTATGAAGCTGGAGGACTTCTTACTCTGACTCCTGTAACCCTCATTTTATGAGGAGTAAGGGAAGTCAGAGGAAGAGTTCTCTATTTCAAAATAACTGCTATGTAAACAGCACCAAAACTCGAAATAAGCTATTTCGAAATAAGCTACGCAATTGATGTAGCTCAATTTGCATAGCTTATTTCAGGTTAAGCCCTGTGGTGTAGATGCGCCCTATAGTGATAGACTCAAAGAGCTCAATCTATTTAGCTTAATAAAGAGAAGGCTAAGAGTGCCTTGATTAAGTTTAGAAACATCTACACAAGGGAAACAAATAATAAATGAGAAGCTCTTCGGTCTAGCAGAGAAAGATATAACATAATCCAATGTCTAGAAACTGAAGCTATATTAGTTCAGGCTGGAAATAAAGCATAAAGTTGTGATGGTGAGGGTAGTTAGCCATTGGAACCACTTATCAAGGGTTGTGGTAGATTCTCAATGACAATTTTTTAAACTCCAGATGGGATGTTTTGCTAAAAGTCGCTCTCTATGAATTATTTCGGGAGTGGGGAGAGGTTCGATAGCCTATGTAATAGAGGCAATCAAACTATATTATTACAATGACCTCATCTAGCTGTTAAATCTAAGAATCAGAGGGGTAGCCGTGTTAATCTTTAAGGTGCCACACAACTCCTTGTTGTTTTTGCAGATACAGACTGAGGGTATGTCTACACTAGCCCCCTAGTTCTATCTAGGGAGGCTAATGAGGGCACCCGAAATTGCAAATGAAGCGTGGGATTTCGATATCCGCTTCATTATGTTCCGTCGATCGTCGCCATTTTAGAAATTGACTAGCCCGAAGTAACTGCCTGCGTCTACACGCGGCAGTGAAACGGGATTCTGAATTAAAGCCCTTAAATAGAATTAGCTGGTAAACCTCATTCCAGGAGGAATAACAGCTAATTCGATTTAGGGCTTTAATTCGGAATCCCATTTCACTGCCGCGTGTAGATGCAGGCAGTTACTCGGCTAGTCAATTTCTAAAATGGCGATCGAACATGCTAATGAAGCGGATATCGAAATCCCGTGCTTCATTTGCATTTTCGGTCGCCTTCATTAGCCTCCCTAGATTGAACTAGGGGGCTAGTGTAGACATACCCTAACAGATTTATTTGGGCATAAGCTTTCACGGGGAAAGACCCACTTTGTCAAATGCATATATCATATATGAATCTAATAAGTAACCCAACCACCCCAGCCGCCCATTTAATAGCTGTGAAGAAGCAACACCTCAGGTCCCACCCCTTTGGGCATGGGAGATCAACTAGGGTAGGCGGATGGCCAGTCAGAGTTTGTAACAAGCAGACTGTAACTTGGAACCAAAGAGAAAGGGGGGGCTCCAAAGCAAAATTCTATCTGCTTTGGGGCTTGAGGGGACTACCAAGTGTAGGTAAGGCAGTGTGTAGACAGATATGTTCAGGTTTTAGATCCATTTTCTCAGAGTTCTGTGTATCTTTGGGTGCATAAATTATATGTTGTTTTGGAGAAACTCCTTGAGCATCCCTGCATACTGTTACTGTCCAAGACTCCTATAAGAAAACTCTCGCAGAGGCAAATATCAGCATGAGCAATTTGGGAGTTTAACTTGGAGACCCTATCAGAGAGTGGCTGGATCCTGGAGTCCCACACACACAGGAAGGGTATGTCTAGGCTACATGGCTCCGTCGACGGAGCCATGTAGATGTGTTTACTAGACATAGGAAAATGAAGCGGCGATTTAAATAATCATTTCATGAGGCATACCGGAGTGGTCGACAAAGGCTTCCCTTGTTGACCCGCGGCGCGTCCAGACTGCCCCGCTGTGCCGCCAAACAGCTAATCGCCAAACAGCTGTGCACCAATATTGAGGTCATGTGGGCTTGTTTGGATGCGTGCCACCGTGGAACCATCTAGTTACTAACAAATATCAGAGATACATATGTTATGGAAGAAAGAGTATTAAAAAACGGGATAATTAACACTGTGCTGCAGCTATTCACTGCTCACTCCCCCAGAGCAGATGGGGGACATGGCATGAGGTAGACCCAAAGGGCTGGCTAGGTCCAATGGGAGGATCACATGGAAAGAGACCGATAGCCAGGTGAGGGAGAAGCTGCACCAACCGAGGGAAGCATGGCTCCTTTCTGAAGGCATCAGAACACAGGTTTACAAAGCCTGTGTTAATGGCGCTCCCCCAGCCTCACTGGGACACATGCATTCTGCCTACCAAGGAACTCATACACCCCTTCTTCACTCCAATAGCTGACCACCTAACCCACACAAGCCTGGCCTAAGTTACATCCCACCATGCACTGAACCTTTTAATGGAGCAGATTCTCCTCTGCTACTAATGTCCATTTTATGTTCAGATAACTGGCTTGCTGAGAGACAAATCCTGCGCTCTTTTACGGAGATCCTGTTTTTGTGATTTCTTGAATGGCATTTCCTTTATAAAGTTCTTTGTGACTGAAAGAAATAGTTGCTCCTCCCCTTCCCCATGGAGAGCATTTAATATTATCATAAGGAAAGAAAAAAAAACTGAGTTGTGCTTCTAACCATCCACCATTATTTTCTTAATTCAAAAAACAGGCACGGAAATTATTGATTCTGAGTAGCATAGTTCAACTTGCTATTTTCCTTTCCTAAGGATAGTAGTAGAACTATGGCTAGAGGATATTCAAAATACTATGGGCCTATATTGCTGTATTAATGTAATCTTTTGCAGTAAATTCTTTATTAGTTTGCGGCTATTTTTCAGTAATACTGGCAATGGCTTCCACAAGTCCAGCCCTAGCATTCTATGATTCTATAAGAAAAGGCTACAATATGCAAAGAGAAACTTCCACTTGACAACAACATAGAATTTATTAAGATGAATTAGAGATCTTGGGCATTACAGATCTAAAGCTAGTGAGGGTTAAACCATAAATCATAATCAGCCAATGGTATGGCTGTTTTTTCAGACTTCTACCTACGCTGAAAATATTGGGGCTGCCCCCAACATGGCCCCAGCCACCAGAGAAGCTGCCCCCCATGTGGCCACAGCCCCAATCCTGGCCCCGGCCCTAGACTCAGCTCCATCCAACAGAGCAGCTGCAGCAGTCACCTGCCATGTGGCCCCGGCTGCCGGAGCAGCTGCCCCATTCACCTACCAGGTCCAGCAGGAAGGTGAGTGCCACTGTATAGCTCTGCAAGGGAGATGGGCAGACTTAGAATTGTTTGTGCACAGCTGCTCAGGTGCGCACCCTAGAGGACACTGACGGCACGGGTCTCTCACTTGAAATGAGCGCACAGGGGGAACTGGTTGAGGGTCCCAAAGAAAGGGCAGTTTATCCAGGGACCATGGCAGTAGCCTATCTAAGAATTTTGATGAATTTCCTCCTAGGACTTCCTTTTGTCAGCATGTGGTGAATATCTAGATGCAGGACTTGGGGGAGGGGGCGAATGACCCTGATTCCACCAAAAGGACCTGCTGCCTACTGAAAACTGAGATTCTCTGCTGAAAACTGAGATGCTCTTGACTTCTCTGATACTAAGCCAAAATGTTTGTGCATTCTGGGGAAGCTACTATCATGAACATGCCCAGAAAGAGTGCTAAAACTCAAGGAAGTTACTGATTTTTTTTCAATTTGAGGGAAGTTTCTATCTGGGAAACCTCTGACATGTGACCAGATTCACTCTGGTATCACAGGCTATGTCTACACTCGTGGCTTCTTTGCATGAGAAATATGCAAATGAGGCTAAGAGTGGAATATTGCCAAGCCTCATTTCCATACCTAATGAGCTGCCATTTTTGCAGAAGAGGCTCTTGCACCAGAAGGAGCAGTCTACACTGCCCCTTCTTGCGCAAGAAAACCCCCTCTTACACAATGTTGTTATTCCTGAAAATAGTCAGCATAGCGGCACTGCGCAAGAAGGTTTTTCTTGCGCAAGAAGGGGCAGTGTAGACAGCTCCTTCTGGCGCAAGAGCCTCTTCTGCAAAAATGGTGGTTCATTAGGTATGCAAATGAGGGTCGGTGATATTTCACGCTTAGCCTCATTTGCATATTTCTCACGCAAGACGCCGCGAGTGTAGACATAGCCACAGAGTGCAGAATTCGGTCCCATCATATGTGATTTTGTGAAATATTACAGTCATGTAATTCAACACTGTATACATTCAGTGCAAGTCTTCTCTTTCCTGGCCAAGTTTTGCTCCCAGCTGCAACTGCAGAATAATCCCATTGTCTTCACCCATTTATTCTGAAGTCAATGGAATTACTTTGCATTTACACCAGCATCAGTGAGCGCTCTAACCATCCTTTCTACTTTGAATTTCATAAGGGGAGATGTGAAGATGAATTTGTTGTTTAAGCTTTTTTCTCCTGAGGGCAAGAAGCTTCATCATTTTTTTCCTCCTGATCTTGTCTTGTCTGAAGACAAATCAATGGATCAAGTTATGAATGGTATGTCATGAATAAGTGATGCATTCCTGGGCAGATCAAATATGATTTGGCTTAGGATCTTGACTATTACCGCAGATAAAGATTTGAAAGTACAGTATCAGTGGCTAAGGAGAGGGTTTTTTTTTTAAAAAAAAGCTTTTGCCTAATGTCCCTTTGGAAAAGATGCATGCAACTTTATCCTTCAAGTGCAAATATTAGACCTGGGAGAATTTCTGGACTGACAGGCTGGACAAGGATTACCCATGGGATAGGGCAGTAACCTGGCATGCTAAAAAACTAGGCTTCAAATCCCTGCTCTACCATATATTTCCTGAGTGAGTTGGGGCAAGTGACTTAGCCTTCTGTACCTCTGTTCTCCATGGCTACATCTACACTGGCATGATTTTCCGAAAATGCTTTTAACGGAAAAGTTTTCCGTTAAAAGCATTTGCGGAAAAGAGCGTCTAGATTGGCACGGACGCTTTTCTGCAAACACACTTTTTGCGGAAAAGCATCCGTGCCAATCTAGACGCACTTTTGCGCAAAAAAGCCCCGATCGCCATTTTCGCGATCGGGGCTTTTTTGCGCAAAACAAATCTGAGCTGTCTACACTGGCCCTTTTGCACAAAAGCTTTGCGCAAAAGGACTTTTGCCCGAACGGGAGCAGCATAGTATTTCCGCAAGAACACTGACAATCTTACATGAGATCGCAGTGTTCTTATGAAATTCAAGCGGCCAGTGAAGACAGCTGGCAAGTTTTTCCGGAAAAGCGGCTGATTTTCCGGAAAAACTTGCCAGTCTAGACACAGCCCATCTGTAAAATGCAGACATAGCACATAACCTAGGATGTGTGTCATAGGTTGCTGTGAAAATAAACTGAGGTATGAGGGTATTGAGGGCCACATAAGCATCTTACATAGAGATTCTGCATGAGTCACTCAGCCTTCATTAAAGGAATGATTTGTCAGTTTGTCATATAGGTAGCCGAGTGCCAATAATCACCTTCCATGAGCAAGGCCTTTCTAAAAGCAACATATGTTATCTGTAACCGCCATGTTCTCAGACACTGGCCACTGAAGACACGTGTGACTTGGTTCTTAATGCAGTTTGGAAGAGCATCTTGTTTGGTAGAATTTTGTGCAACTTTCGGAGTCACTTCTCAGTGGTCAGAGCGGGACCCCAACTTTCCTTCAAAGGGCCAGCCAACCTGTGACATTACCCCCTATTTCTTCAAACTCCTTCCCTGACTCAGGACAAGCATTGCCCTCTTCATCCTATCCGGCTGGATGCGTTTCATCCACAAGGAAAGCTGCATCCTCAGCCTCAAAGGGTTCACACCACAGTGCCCACCGAGACTTTGGAGTCATGTGTTTTACCTCACAGGAGTCCCCCATGCCACTGCCAGCCTCTGCTGCTCTTCTTCTGCCTCCATCACCCATACCCCCAGGCTACATTTACACTGCCCAGTCTTGCGCAAGAACATATTCAAATAAGGTTAGGTGATGAATATCGCCACGCCTCATTTGCATACTTAATGAGCCGCCATTTTGTGCAAGGGGCTTTTGTAGAAAAAGGAACAGTCTACACTGCTCCTTCATGTGCAAAAAACCCACTTATTTTCAGGCAGAACAGCTCTTGTGCAACAGGGGGTTTTTTTGTGCAAAAAGGAGCAGTGTAGAGTAGCTCTTTCTTGCAGAAAAGCCCCTTGCGCAAAATGGCGGCTCATTAAGTATGCAAATGAGGCATGGCAATATTCATCATCATGCTTCATTTGCATATGTTCTTGCTCAAGATTAGGCAGTGTAGACATAGCCCCAAGGTTTTTATCTGAGTTTCTGTCCCTCCTTTTGCCTGCTGCTCCAGGAAAATCAACCCTTCTTCCTATGTGCAGAGAGGGCTGAGTCCTCACCCTGTTTTGTTTCATATCTCTTTCTGTCGCAGTATTGGCCCATTCCATGGTATGACTGGCACAAGACTAAGGACAGAATTCATCAGGCCCAGGGGGAAGAGCTAGCTCTGGGCCCCCCAAAGGGTCAGAGCCTTGGGCAGATTGTGCAAAGCCTCTTCCAGTCAGCACTTCACCCAAAGCTCTGGTGGGGATTTAAATGGGCCCGGGGCTCCCAGCTGCTGCCAATGCCCTGAGGCAACTGCCTCCTTTACTCCTCTCCTTCCCTCCATAGCCCTGGATAGATAGTCTGGCCTAGTGGTCAGAGCAGGAACCAAGCCAGGTTGGATTCCAAGAAATTAGAGTCCAACACAAACCAGTGGGTAAAACTGAGATTCACTAAGATGTTAATAAGCAGGTAGAGTCACATGACCAGAAAACCAGAGACTGAGACCCACCAGAGAACAAACCAGGAGTTGGATATTAGGTAGGGTCAAGTTACCAAGAGACAAGACACAAACCTTGCCAGGGAAGCAGTCCTAAGCAGGGCCATCCCTGGTGCATGAACAACTTCCTCGTCCTGTGCTGGGTTCATATAGACGCTTTGAACCAATCAGGCCTCTCCAGTGTTCTGCCAATTGGATTCCAGGACTGGTGTCCTCTGTCAGAGATCAGCTACTATTTGGAAAACTGCAAGCAGCTCCCCAAATAGCTAGCCGGAGCTTCCTAGGCCCAAGAGCTCTATGGACCAGGGTTCAAGACCTGCTGTTTTTGTTGTGCAAGTTCTGTGGCATCATACTTATCACACAGTTCACACTGGCTTCCTATTAAGGTAATCAGGTATGTAAGTGAAAGGCCTTCCATTGGCTGAACTCAACTGAGACACTTAACCTTTGTGATGAGGGCCAGTCCTTCTTCATTTCCATTCTTCTTCCCACTTTACCCATCGCAGCCTCTTGGTTTCTTAAAAGGGTAACTCCTTTTCCAATGTCCAAGCTTGTCACGGACCAAAACCATCCATCCGATGTTTATGCCTTGACAACAGACCAAGTTCTTGCATTTTTTGCCTCCAGTCTGTCCCACGCTGCAAGGCTTTATGTCCACTTTACATGTGGGCAAACTCTTCTTATGTGACCTTTGCCCCCATTAGTAACACATCTTTGGCTGGGGTTCCTGGGGTCCAAATAACTTTCTCTTCTCTGGACCCAACAATCAATGACGGCTTCCTTACGCAACATCTCCAACATGGTTTTGTTGCTGCTCCTCTACGCAGGCCAGTCACCTCAGTAAATCCGGCTTTAGATCCCTTTAGTTTCATTGGGCCACTTGGATTTGTCAGAGTGCTGCTAGGATGTGTTTGGATGTCACCACCTACTCTGGCAAGCACGCCTATGCTCCCACAAACTGCCTTGGGCGGGTAGGACTTCTCTTGGCAAAGACAGCTCCATCCCCCATTTGTAACTATCCCCACTTCCTGCTTATTCCAGGAGCCAGTCAGATCCCATTTCTGATACCGCTAGTTGGTGGGAGACTCTCAGAGCACCCCTCGATGCCTGTGTGTAATGTTGCCAGCATCCTTAGCACCAGGATTTCCCACAGACTACGTGCCTTTCACCAAGTCTTGTGTAGGTTCATTTTGCCAGCCAGGTCACAAGTTCAAACCCCTTTCAGAGTAATCTGTTAAGTAACTGGAACTAGATACATTCATGGAGGGTAGGTCTATCAGTACTTATTAGCCAGGATGGGTAGGAATCATGTCCCTAGCCTCTGTTTGTCAGAGGCTGGAAATGGATGACAGGAGAGGGCTCACTTAATGATTCCCCATTCTGTTCACTTCCTCTGGGGCATCTGGTATTAGCCACTGTTGGCAGAAAGGATACTGGGCTAGATGGACTTTTGGTCTGATCCAGTATGGCCTTTCTCTGTTCTTATGTCATGGGCCATGCTGAACCATGCTTGCCTTAAAGGGCCAAGTGACCTGTGCCGGTACCACTTAACTAGCGATAGGGTTACTGACTCTGAACTTCACCTTGAACTTGACTAAATACCTTTTATGGTTTGGGTAAGTATGTTTTCACACACTCTTACCCAACCTTGCCCAAATCATAAAAGGTATTTAATTGAGTTCCACACCCAGGCAAATATTTTTTCGCTGAAGAAAGAAGATTGGGAGATGGTCTCAAATGGCTGCCCGCTACCCTTCCCCCACCCCACGGCTGGAACACTTGCTCTCCAGAGCTTCCTTTCTTCTCTCTTATCAGCAGGCCTTTGGGATCCTCATTTTGCCATGTCATCCATGACTGCCAACACCCTCATGCCTCTGGCTAATTCATTTCATTGGCTCCCTAATTAGCTACACATCGGTTCAAGATTCTGGCTGAATGTTTTGTTTTTGTTTTGTTTTGTTATAAATCTCACCATGCAGATACAAAGAAACAGGGGGCATCCACCATCCATTTAAAACTAAATAAATGTCACTTAAAAGGAGGTAATCTTGAGTATTTCTGTAGATGTTAGAAAAAATGTTAAGTGGAATAGTTATAGCAAAAGGCAGTTCATCTCAACATGAAAAATGCAGTGTGGCTGATGACGACTGACTGCCTGTTGCTTTATTACATCTACATGCTGATGCCCCAAAGTGACTAAAAAATTCCCAAGGAAACCAAGTTCTGCAAATAGTTCAAGCTATAATGTGTTAAGAACCAAATAACTGCCATCAGCTTTGGAACTGCATTGAATTTGCCAGCTGACAATCTGGTCCACAGATCTTTTGCAAAACAATTGTGTGGGAATCTGTGTTTTTGAATTGTTGTAGTAGCAGATGTGTGGCCAGTTTCATGAAACGTATACCATTCATAGTAATTATAAATCGGCTTCTTTCAACCCTCGTGACAAAGCATCAGTGAAATATGCCCTGGAATATCAAGCTAAATGCTTCATTAATCACCACATTACATTGAGTATTTCTCTGTTAGCACTTGATGCATTATAAAAATCTGCCTTTTTTATTTCAATTGCTGCTCCCCTTGCTATTTTATAATAGCATGTGGTAATGAAGTTATCGGTTACTTATAGAAGACTGAATTACCTTAGTATGAACAGAAGGCTATTTACTCACTTATGGTGCTCTATTTATGTCAGGCTAGGAGAGTATGACTTGAGCACTTTATGAATGGCATTCACACTTGGACTGTCCCATCAATACAGAAGGCTTGAGTCACTTTCTTGCTTCCAACACTACATAAAACCCTTCCATTTACATCCCATTCATAAATTCCAGTGGGATGCCCCTGTAATAAATAGAGAAATGGACTTCTATTTCTCCATTCATTACAAGGGCATCCCACTGGAATTTGCTAAATGAACTTTAGGAGATGAGGCATGTTCAATTTTCCATACTTCCTATATGCTAATATTGGCCTATTTTGGATCCATATAAACCTGGATCTTCATTGTATGTTAATGCCATGTCCTTTTTCTTTGGAAAATGCAGGGACACATCACATAGTGGAAATTCACTTTGCATTTGTCCACCTTTCTGCACAAACACCTGCTTGTCACTTGGGCACAGCACCAATCTACGGGATTCTGATTTTGAACTCTATTAGTATTCAGAGGGGAAAAAACGGCAAAAGGATGTTTGAAATGTCAGCCTTGCATTTTGTGGAGTGAACAGCGTGGTAATTGCAGCGGTAGATGGATACATTGTTTTCTAATTGCTCTTGTATGGCTGTTGTGCTCCACTTTTGGCAACCAGAATTCCCCCTTTTTTTTATGGGTAGTAGGTATTTCTCCACATGTAGGACTTGATTCTGCTCTTCTGATGCTTTTACTCCTGTGTAATCCCATTAGTTGTTTGGATTACACCCCATCTACATACGTTGAACCGGAAATGGGATCAGGTCCATACTTGCTAATGTCTCCACTCGATGTTCCCCAAGCAACTCTTCACACTAGGACTGTCCCATATCAACAGAAGGCACGAGTCACTTCCTCTCTTCCGGCACTCCTAAAACCCTCCCATTTACCACCAACCCATTAAACTTCCATCCCAAATTACATCAGCAACAGCCACAGTATCACTTTTTACATTGCAACTCTTCATGATAGCCCATCTCCGCGCCATCCTTTCTACTCATCCAACAGTAATTGACAACAATTCTGTGCAACATTTTCTCGCTCGCTCACTGTCTCACTCATTTTCCTCTCCAAACAGCGTTCAGTGATACTGAAGGACACTGTATGAAACTCGATTGTATTGTCTAGTGGAACAAATAGCAGATACTTAAGGACTGACAGGTAACATTCTCTTTAAGAGAGAGGGTCAATTTCTAGTAAAATAGTTGCTATCAAACTGATTATAGGGTTGTAAAAGGGAAATAAATAACAGGTGGACTTCTTCTTTTTAAGTGCATTCCCATTTATGCTGGCAAAATAACCCTAGACACAATGGATCAAATTAATCCCAGGTGCAATGTTGTTGATCTGAATTACATTAGAGATGAATTTGTCCATTGGCTACAAACCCTTGTGAAGATCCCCTGAAATCATATGGTGAAGCTTTGTCAGAAAAGGACTTTAATGTGGTTGAGGCTGAGCTATAAAAGGAGGGTCAGATCCTCAGTTGGGATAAATCAGGGTATTTGTTGAAGCTACCTTAATTTCCTTCAGTAGAAGGGGTAGCCCAGAGTCTTTAGACCTGAGAAGTGAAAATTGCAAGTAAAAAGAGACAGATGTTTGGTAGAAGTAAGGTTTAAAAAAAAAAAAATCCTGTAGAAGAACAGCGTGACGGGGCATCCTCCCCCCCCCCCCCCAAGCTTAATTAGGAAAAAGATTAACCAAAGAAACACACTGGCAATGCCTGCCCCCACTGGAAGAAGCAAGCTTAAAAAGGAGAGCTGGCTACAGGAAAGGATGGCAAAGGAAGAAAGCTGCTGCACCTGAAAAGAAGGTGACTTGTTACAGAGCAGTGGAAAAATTGCTGACAAGTCCCCACTTCCCACAAAGATTTACCTGACCCTGGAAAAACTTTGTGGGGCTGGAGGGGGGAAAAGGTTCTGAAACTGCCTGAATTAGACCCTGCTGCCCCAAGAAATACCCAGTATATGACAGACAGAATTATGAAAGAAATCTTTGCCTTGGTGTGTGTGTGTAGCTTTTCAAAAAAGCTTTTCAGGGTTTATAAACTCAGACACTTAGTTAAAGATACGTCTTGGCAAGCACCTTGAACTTTCCCTTTCTATTTCTTCCCCATTACTGGGAAGATGATGCACCAATTGTTGCCCCTAAGTACCACAGAATTGATTCAGCTCCCAGGGCAACTCTCATAGCTGCTTTTACATTCACTCCCAATAGGCTATTGAGGCTAACTTGACAAGACAGTGAAATTCTTTTTCAAGGGCAGAGGATTAGATGGTTATTTCTAGAGGTTCCACAAGCTATACTGTGTTACACAGGATTTTTTGTCGTTGTTGTTGTTGTTGTAGAAAATCATCTATATCTCCAGCTAAAAGAGATCACTGTGGAATGAACTGGCATTGCTACTTTAAATTGGATAACTGAGTTTATGGGCCAGCTGGTGTCAACTAACAGCATTCCACTGAGTAATTTGAGGCAGGGTCTTTACTATAGGCTTTTATGGTGCTTAGCTCACTGCGGCCCTAACCCAGGACTGGGACACCTGAGCACTGCTGCAAAACAAGTAATAATTACAACAACTGAGCCAAAGATGCAACACCAGCTGAATATCAGGCCTTGTATTAGATTTCCATCCTACACAAATGAATGTGCTAAAGCTGTTGAGGGCCCAGCTTATCCCTGATAGCTAGCATGAATTTTCGATTGTGCTGAAATAGTATGAACCATATATTTCCTTTTTCCTCATATAAAGAGCTAAGGGATTTATGAGCAGCAACATGTATCATTTGGAATTAGGTTTTTCTTTGATATATTCTAGTAGTTGCAATAGCTTTTATTTCTCTTCATTGACCAAAACAAGTTTTTCAATATTACATCAGAATTTGTGGCTCCTGCTTATTCTTCTAGATTATTTAATTGAGATTTAAGGGGGACAATCTTGTTGGGCTGCAAGAATGCCCTGATACACCCTGACATGTGTGCTTCCACTGAACAAGGGAATATGACTTGGGTCACTAGTCACCACCTTTTTGTATTGTTTGAAGGAACTGGACAATGGAATCAGCTACTTCATGGATCACCCCTTTATTGCGCAAAAGGGGAGCCATTGTAAGGCTGCAGAAGACATCAAGTTCCTGTCTGAGAGGAGAGGGTACATTCCCCACAAATCTCCCTCCCCTATAGGACCCAGCTGGTGTCAAATGACATAGTTTCAACTGAGCTCTTTGAGGCAGGGTCTTGGTTATATGTTTTTATTGTGCTTAGCAAATGTGGCAGTTACCCATGATTGAGGTAGCTGAGCACTACTGTAAAATAAATATTGCAGCTGAATATTGGGCCCTGTATTACTTGGACTTCCTAGAGTAGAAGCTTCACTGAAAGGTTTTATATATATAAATGTATATATATTTATAAATATTCATAATCAGGTACATTCACCACTCACCCAAACTATCAAGCAGTTTAAATTAAAAATGTAGTAAGTGTAAACATGCTTCAATATTTTCTAAACCAAGCATTTCAGCTTTTTACATTCCAAATAACTTCTTTGCTTTGCATATCAGTTGTATTTTTTCTTTTAAAAAAGAGGTTAAAAGACCTCAAGAATGGAATAAAACATTTCATTTAATTTGAAAATTTTTGCAACATTCATAGTTTGCTGAAAAATTTGAAAAAAAATGTTTTCAGATACATCCAAAACAAATTCTTTAGTTTGATCACTAAACTAAAAAAAACCCCCAAAAAACAAAAAACAAAACAAAACAGATATCCAGATAGCTCTAGTTACCAAATGCACTATACAAGTAAAAGGAAATAAAGGCCTGATCCTACGGCTTGGTAATATCCTGGTGTTTTGGAGACCCACAAAGGTGCACAAAGACTATCTGCACAGATATGATTGCAGGATCTGGACTTCAGCTATTGGTATCAACTCCTCGATGTGTTTTTTACTTTTACGTTCATGACACAACACAATTTAAAGGCAACTTTTCACAGGAAATGGGTCATTGCTTCAAACTTTAATTTGAGACCAAAAACAAATGCTTATGCCTCATACAATTTGTGTAGTTACCTTCTATCAAGATAGAAAAGTTTGATAATTAGGAGCAAAAGGTCTATTTTGAATATTGTCTGCATATTATTTGCTGAGTTCCATTACTCTACTTGGGGAGGGAATATTTTGAAAAAGAGTCTGTCAGAGGTATCATGCCAAAGCCAACCTTGTATTATTCACCAGTGTGTTCCCAGATGGCCTTTTAAGGACACAAAAGAAACTAAAAAGGCAATGAAATGTTAATTTCTCCTGTCTAGAAGTAGACTAACGCATAGGGTTGCCAGGTGTCCAGTTTTCGCCCAACCATTTTTTTCCCCCACCATGTTTGGGATTTTTTATGAAAGTAGCTGACAACCCTACTAACACAACCATTCCTTGTTCAACATAGGCCAGAAGAGAAATTTAGGAATTCTTGTAAATTATTGCTGGATTTATCACTCTGGATTTGAGGATGCTGGGGGAATGAATTTGAGGATGCTGAGGGAATGACCAGAACAGGTAATCATCAAGTGATGTTGACCATTTCCCACTTCTGGCAAACAGAGGCTAAGGACACTTCAGAGCATGGCTTTGCATCCCTGCCTATCCTGGAAAATAGCCATTGATGGATTTACCCTCCTTGAATTAATCTAGATCTTTCCTGAGTTGTATTATAGCCTTTGCCTTCATCATGACAGAGCTCTTCTCTATACCAAACCAGTGAGTTTTTTCTTGTCACATTCTGCCCATCATTCAAAATAATCATGTAGTGTCTTTCTTATTATTTTTAATCTGGAGAAAAGGAAATCAGTTTGGCAATAAAACAACATAGGAAAAAAACATAAATTTGCAAATACACATTTTACAATGAGAACAAATCATTACACCTCTTGAATGCTTCATAAGAGCGGGAAAACTCCACAGCTTCATCCAAACATTCCATACATCTTACAGGCAGAGTAGGAGACTCCTGTTTTCCTGAGAGAGTAAGAACTTCTTTGTCACTTTAGGACAGTTGGGTAATACAGGCAAATCCTAATGATCTGGATTTAAGATGCTCTGAAATGTAGACACCATGGCCAAGATTTTCAAACAACATGTAAATACTCAAGAAATGCTGAAAAGATAAGGAGGAGTCCTGTGGCAACTTAAAGACTAACACATTTATTTGGGCATAAACTTTCATGAACAAAATTCCACTTCAAAGTATGTTTTTGCCCAGAAAAGCTTATACCCAGATAAATCTGTCTTAAAGGTGCCACTGGACTCCCTGTTGTTTTTGCGGATACAGAATAACACGGCTATCCCTCTGATGCTGAAAGAGTTTTCAGAGAGTAGGTGCTCAGCCTTTTCTGCAGATCAGGCTCCCTCTAAGTGTTTCAAGTCAGGCACCCAAGAAAGGAACCCCAAATTGTAAGATATTTTTGGAAATCTTAGCTGCCCAGGTCTAGAATCCATATAGAAGACAATTTTCTTTATCTGAAATTCCAATTATCCAATGTGTAGGCTCTCTCCCCATCAGCTCTGGAACATGTATATAATTGGGATTTACCTCTCTATACATTTTTTGAATGTCTTTTGATGTCCCCCTGTGATATTAGACGTTGCATCCCAGATCCTTTTTATATTCTCCCAGGTTCTCCCATATTGTAGGGTCCTGGGATCCATGTTACTGAAGCAGCAGTTTGAGTATGGTACAATTCATTGACAAAACCAATAGAAATAAATGCAAATTAAAAGAATTCTGTATAATTCAGTGCAGTGCATATTATACTCATATCTTTGTATTCCAGTTTAATCTCTAAAAAAATATAATTCAGGAAAAATAAAGACTAAATCACAATTACAACCATTTTCACATCATGTCTGTTATTGTATTCCATTTCAGCGTCTTTCTGTATCAACTCTGATATACAATGTAAAAATTATAGCAATGGTACAAAATTGGTAATATGTGCTTCTTAATCAAAATATGTAGAATCTACTTATATTAATAGTCAATGTTATTATACTATGTTGTAAAAGTACAAATTCATACAAAGTAAAGTATCTTCCAGAAAGAAGCTGTTATACCTCTACTCTGTGCCCTTTAATGTATTATAAAAATCAACCTTTCATTGCACATTACCACACAGTATGAAATTTATTGGTTCCCTGGAATCACTATATCAAGTCTATATTACTGCATGGTCAAAATCCTGGTTATTTAATCTTCTTCTAAATTGACTAGCTATCATTTATGGTAGGCTAGCATATTTTGTATGTTAACTCTATTTTACCATTTGACAAGCTAGGAGACAGAAAGAAAGGCATAAATTCACTGTGTTTCTCATATTCTGAGTCAAAGCTGTTCACTGGTGATGAAATTTAATAGATGCTTTTTGTAGCTTTTTATGAAATGCAGAAACATTTGCATATTGTATCCAATGAGATAAATTCCATAAGATGTTATGGGACACAGTCTCAGTATGAACAAGTGTTTTGAACATTACTACTGATGACAGCACTGGCATTAATCCCCAGGGGACACAGCAGTGTTACCAGGGCTCATATAAGCCCTGTTTAGAATGCATTTAGGTATTAGTACAATATTAAAATCCTTTACTGAGGCAAAACAATCATATTTTCCATAAGAAAACACCTGTTCATATTACTTCACTTCATTCTTGCTCTCTCCTGTTGTGCACAAACAGTTAAAATACTTGAGTGTAAAATGTTCCCTGAATACTTTCTGCTTTCATTGCCTGAGAAATTACATTGATTTTCCATTTCTCTTAGCGTACCAAATCATAATATACATGGTTAGAATATGTTGCCCATTAACGTTCGTAGACTGCAGATGGAAAACAAAGAGCTTTTGTCTTTATCTCATCTGATTTAAATGTGACATATTAAGCATCTCCGTAATTCCTCTCTAGTGGATTCAGAGAACGTAAAAAAGTTTTAGCTGCTAACGCTGGGAAATGAGGTCAGATAGGGAAAAAATGGTCCAGCTGATGGTGAGAAGCCAAAAATAGTGCACAATACCAGATTGCCATAAGACAGACCTTTCTAGTAAGTATTAAAAAACACTGGTGCCTTAATGTTCTGGGTGGGACTGTAAGGCAGCCTCAGGGCTGTTCCATACTCCACCAGTTGATCAGGGCTACAAGGTTATCCACATTGGGAGCTCTGAACCATGCTGCCCATGTCCCATGGTTACAAAAGGCCTGGAGAAAAGGGAAGTCACAGAGTTTTTTATGAAATCCTTACACCACCTATGCACACTGACAGAATTCCCAGCTGGCAAATTAAACTCATTTTCTACATACTGTCACTGAGGATTCGGTCCAATGTCTTGTCAATGTGCCAGCCGTGACCGATTTCCTCTCAAATAAAACTGCTTTGCACAGTGTAGTATGAGCTTTTCATATGCTTTAGGTGAATTGGATGGATAAGAATTCTAACTAAGAATGCCTTACCAATGGGAAGTGTTTTATAAAAATGAATTGTAGGCAGAAATAAATGTAGGAAGGAAAACATCTACACAATCCCTGCCAGCAGGGCCCTATGATTTTCTCTGGTCTCCAGAATTGTCATTTTTAAAAATCATCACTAGGGGGACAAAAATATTTTACAATCCATAGAGAGGGAGCTTTTTGCATCAGAAAATAGATGATGTTCTCAGTGCTAATATTTTAAAGGTTGCAATGGAAAGATGCTCTTAAAGAATCCAGAATAAAAGCTGAACAGGCTGCTCAAATCCTTCCCAGTGCTCACTTCAAATGGGGCCACTTCACTAAGTCTTTGGAATCTGATTAAAAAAACACATTCAGCTCTTTCAGGTTAGTGCCTTGGAACGTCATCTTGGATAGAGACTCCATAATAAAGACATAGTAAAAACCACCCAAGTGCATTACAGTAAGAATGCCAGTGAATCTGTAAAGCATCTTCTTCCCAAAAGACTGGTTCAAAACACTACCGCTTTAACTCTCAGTTCTGTCTATCAAATAATGCAGGATAATGATCAGATAAAGAGACCTTAACACCATTCTAAAGCAAGATAAGCTTCCCAAGCATTGTGTAACATAATTTAAAAATATTAAAGGCAACAAGCACTTAACAGAAACAAAGAACAGGAGCTTATTCCATTTTTAAAGCCTTATGGAGGGAAACAGAAAAAGTAGCTTAAACAAAATTATTTTTTACCAAATGAATAGATAGAACACAGATATTGAACAGATTTTTTTCATTAAGTACAGTGTCATGCTTATTCATCTAACTAGGCTTCTTAAATTAAGTCTCTGTTCTGATTTCAGTGCTGTGTATTTCCTAAAATAAAGGATTTACATTAATACATTCCAACATTTTTAACACAACTGTACCACATTATAGTATATCACATATACATACACTAGACACTTATACGCTGTCCTGTGCTTGATATACTACCGAACCTGAAAGCCTCTGCAAAGTTTTAAAAAGGTATTGTCCTGTCTTTATTATCATATGTCAAAGAACATAACAAATTAAATAGAATATAAATAACTACTTATTCCTAACACAATGATTTGGAAAATGTTATTAAGCCAGATTCTGTCAACATTTTTTATAAGCATTTATACTTGCTTACACTTCCACCATTTGGTGGATTAACATATGGGAACCTTCAACACAAGGTGAATACTTAATGACACATTGAAATAAGCTATTCTGCTGAGGATATCTTGTAACCCTGCATGAGCTCCTAATCAATTAAAATAGATGGGGCTGGTAGCTCCACCTATTATTGTATTCCCAACATTTCCCATTAAAAGATCTTGTTTTATTTGCCTAAAAGTTCGCCAAATTGTAACCATTTGGACTGCAAATTTCCAGGCTGGGTGTCTTCCTTGGTGTATTACTATTTAGTAGTATTAGTACCACTATTGGACATTTTCCATGAAAATGGTTCCATCATTTCTGGAAAAAAAAAAAGGTAGGGAAAAATGCATTGTTTTGCCCATTTTCATAACAGTTCGGCAATCTGTCACTGAGAAGATCTATCAGTCTGGAAGAAGAGTGGGCTTTGTGTCAAAGACACGCCTTTTGCCAGCCCCAGGAAAATCTGCCCACATCTGGCCAAGTTAGAACCCTCTAAATAAAATCATAGTTTGCACATGCAAACTAAGCAGAGACAGCTTACATTTTAACAGATAAAAACCCCACTGATTCCATCTTCACTGGGCATGCTGGGCCTGGGCCTGAGCTGGACTTTCCCTGCAATTGCAGACAGCCCGGGGCTGCCCTGGTCATACTGGGACTGAGACTCTGACCTGAGAGCAGCGACCCTCTGTTCTCCATGTCTTCTCTGCTGCCCCCCAAGCACAGTGGAGGAGGAATCTGACCAATTTGAATGCAAAAGGGAATAGATCCACGCATAGAGAGAGGCACAGGAAGCAGATGGGTCCAGGGGCTAGAAACTAGGAACAGCAACATACATGGGGGGAGGCTAGGACTGGTGAAGCAAAGAAAGGAACTGAAATTCAGTGAGGTGCAGAGAAATGAGATGACTTGAAGAGGAGCCAAAGTGTTGGGGAAAAACACAGGTTAAGGAAAGTCTGGGACAAGGAGCCAGGTGCTCCAAGTCGGAAGGACACTAAGATAGGGTGAGGAGCCTGGAGAAAGAGGCTGGGACTTGGGGCCGAGGCAGGAGGCAGAAACATGGGTAGCAGGGAAGAGAGATTAAATGAGCAGCCTGGAGAGCAGAAACTGAGCCTGGCTAGTCAAGAAGACTGGGGCAAGGAGCTGGAGGGGATGGGAAAGGCTGACAAGAACAGGGAGACCTGGAACAAATAGGAAAAACTGGGATTGGGATGAGACGCCTGCAGAATGGAGACTGGGACTGGCTATGTGAGGAGGCTAGCACTGGGATGGGAAGGCCAAGTTGGGGAAGAGACAGGACTGAGACATGAATGAGACAGAAGGATGAGGCTTTGGGGGAATAGGACAGAAGACTCTGTGCTCACTAAACCACACTTTCCTCCAGATGCTGGAATGGAACCCATGTTTACCGAGTCTCACCTGTTGTCAGCAGATATCTGTAAAACCTGGCAAAGTGTGTGACCTCAGTTCCCTCTAGTTCTGGTCCACAGGAAGGAGGACAACCTCTTATTACAACTTGCTACCTCATGTGGCAAAGGTCTGTGCTGTGAATCTAAACACTTCAAACATGTTGATCAGCCAAGTGGGTATCATTATTAAGTAACATGATGGAATTAGTTTTTTTGGTCTGCTACTTGAAAGACTTAGGAAATAACACACACAAAAGTATTATGTTAAAAGAAGATTAAGATTGCAAAGTCAACCGCTCACATTTAGGAAATGCCAGAATTAAAGTTTCCTCCACAAACTTGTTTCCACTTGTACATATGCATTATGTAACAGTCTTTAATACCACGCAATTTCCCATTGGATTTCAGTGCATGGAATGAACTAGCTCTGGGGATGAATCAGGGCTGGGTAGTGAAGGAGACTGCTGTCTGTAAGAACTCTATACTTCATTAGTTTTGGAAGATGTATAATAAATAATACAGTCGATTGTGAGAGGAAAAAGTACGGTCTTATGGTTAAAGCAGTTGGATGCTGTCCTGGATAACTCGATTTTATCCTTGTCTCTGAAAAAATGTTCCTTTCTAGTTGCAATGACTTGCTCAGCACCAAACTTTTCACAGGTGCCCACTAACTGTCCTAATTTTTTGGGTGCGTGACCGTGCCACCCTAGGGTCTATCTTGCAGAAGTGTTGACCACTGACAGAGGCACTTGCAGTCAATGAATACATGCTTTAAACACACACAGTGCCATTTAATGCTAAGCATGCTGCAAAATTAGACCTCAAACATCTCAAATTGGACTTTGCTTTGCACTCCTAAATTGGCAGGCACTAGTGCAGGAAAGAATGTGCCATCAGAGCAAAGAGAATACCATTCAGACAGACGGCCACCAATCCAAGTCAAGGTCTGGCCCTAAGAGCTACTGAGTACCCTGAAGTCCCACTGAGAGTTAAAGGAAATAACTTCTTCCACAGTAAAAGAGCAACATTAACATACTTTAGATGCAGTCACTTCCAGTTATCCTTAGCTCAAATGTTGATAGCCCACAATACAAGGCTTTGAGCATGGGCCCATCTCTTGTAACTCCTGCCTTGAAAATGTATCGAAGCCCAAAAGTAGCACACTTTCTCGCTAAAATAAACCACAGATTTTAAACCAGAAGGACTCATGGTCATGTAGTCTGACCTCCTGCATAACACAGGTCATAGAATTTTATCAAATTCTTAATGCGTGGAGGAAAATGTGTAGTTTAGAATATTTAACTATCTCCATGTATTTCCCCCCTATGAGTTTATATCCTTCCTTAGATTTCCTAGTGCATCGTGGTTTCCCTATATCTGTCTCTTAGTTTGTGTGATGACAATACTTGATTATGGGCAGGGATTGAAAAGGGGATCTCCAAAGATTAAAATATGAGTCCTTAATGCTCAAGCTAAATGGCTTGCAAGTCATATTTCTTTGTCCAATCAATCCAAAAAATAATGTCTGTGGAATCTCCAACAATTAGGTTGAGATTTTCACACCCAATTCCCTGTAAAGTTAATGATAAATTAATATTATAATAATGGACATTCTTTAAATGCATGCAATAATAATGCTTAAAGTGGATAAAAAAAACCCAACCCTATATGGAAGAACTACTCCTAGGGAGAAAAACATCATTACCTGAGAGATGGATTTGGTTCCATTGCATAGCTGCATTGCCCTCCTCATAGCTCCATACATTTGAACAAGTTCTAGACTCTGTGACAATGGGCAGAGGGCAGGTGAAGTGATAGAATGATGGTAAATTCATTCTGAAATTTATCACATGGGTATCACTTCTATCTATGTGGGTGGGGAGTGTATCATGTATAAAAATTAGTATATGCACAATACTTGAAAGATAAAGGCAATATACAAGTCATATGTGCATACTACACATCAAAAAGGGCTTGTTTTTCTTGGGTGATAAAAGCAATTCATTGCTCATTGTGAAGTTAGTGCTGAAATTCCAGCTTCAGTGTACTTGTTATTCATCTGACTTGATTATATTTTGGTTCTTTATGGACTCACTAAAATATGCGCTAATAAAATCGTGTTAGCCTTTTATCATCAACTGCCTCACCACACAAATATTGCAAGCTGTAGGATTTCTGGGCCTGGTGAGTGTGTCTCTCTCACAATCAATGTATTTGTTATGCTGGGTTTGGCAATCAATACTCATGAAAAGGTAATAGATATTTTTAGTATCCTTCAAGGAATTTGCAAACATACTGCATTTTTAAAAGGGCATTACATTTATTTCAACACAATACCAGATGGAATTTAGTTTGAATAAACTTAATTTACTAATACCTTTTCTTACCTTATCTAAAACAAGTGGCTAAGAGAAGATTCTATAATTAGAAATTCATTAGATATTTAGAGCCTTATCTTGCTATCAATTCCCTGAGTTGACCAGACTACACATAAGAAACCATGGCAGGAGATGGCCCAGAATACCCTTTCAAAGGTAAAATGGTGCAAAAATTATTTGTAAGCACCCACCTACACATCTAAAATAAGATGTGTTAGAATCTAGTAACATACCAAGCCTATGCCCCTTCAGGTGCTATAGATAATCCTTATTTTGATATAATGGTGTTATTTGTAGTAGAATACTCTAAGTTCTGTGATTTTAAAATTGGTCATGGTTTAACATTAGTAGAGGAAGGGAAGGGAAAGGAAAGTTAGTCAGGAATGATTCAGTTATAACAAATGAGACAGTTTTCTCAAGAAGCATCAATATACACAATATTGGACATGACGCAGATTGGACTGATAGAAGATTTGGGCGATTTTACATTTCAGACCCAGAAAGGGGCTACTAGTCCCACCTGGAAGAAGGAAACTTGCAAAGAAGGTGTTGGTCTATATGTTAAGCCCCTTTACTGGAGCCTGGTTCTGACCATTGAAGTCAATGATTGCTTTATCAATGTGAGGTGGATCAAGCCCGCGTGAATCTGTAACTCAAGGAAGAACTGGTGCTAACCTCACAGCTGGGAGACTTTTCCTCCTTGGGAAATACAATACAAATCTAGTGCATACAATCAGTGGTTAAATACTGTTGGAAAATATAGAGACACAACAGTTCATATGCAACAGTTCCAGCTGTTTAGAAATTATGGTGATGGGTGCTATTGGAAACCAGGAGATAGAGGAGATGTGCTTTGGCAGAAGAAAATAGTGCCATGCCATCTCTTTAGAGTAGGTTTGGAAAGTCAAATTCTTCATCTGCTTTCCAGCTGACAGATCCCTTCGTGTTAGAAGCACCTAGTGTCAGCTGAAAGGTAGACAGTAAACCCTTTCCTGTGTTAATAATGTATGATGAAATGTGACAAAAGTGTATCAAAATATACTTCTACCGCAAATCATTGCAGCTATAGAAGTACATTTTTGAAGAACAATATGTGGGGAAACAAAGACTCAGAGTTGTGATAAAAGTCCCTGTTTTCACTTTAGGAACATGCTCTTCTTATACAGAACTCTCATGAAGTTGCACCCTTTGGACAAACTGGGGAATTATGTTTGCAATTTTCCCCAGGTGAAATTTTTCTACAAACAGAAATGTGGCCATTTTCATTATAAATTGAAACACCTCTTTTTATTGTCATGGCAAATTTCAGGCAATGATAACCTATTTAGGATCCCAGACAGCAACTATTTTTTCACTCTGGAAGTCTGAGTGAAATCTGATCATGTTTTTCTTGAAGCTCTAATTCCACAGTCATCATTGTTAAAATTGTGTTTCTCTATATGCTCTAAATTTTATTGTGCGGAGTTATAATTATTTATGGATTTAAAAAGCCCTGCAGCACAGTAAACTTGGACCCACCCATCACCTGTTTTGCAAAATTAAATGACTTGCATTCCAGTCAGCACTTACATTCACCCCTGTAGTGCAGGGAAGTACAAAAAACTGTACCCGCCTCACCCATCAAGAACTACATGCTAAGCAATGGTAGAGGTATTACCATTTCCCTCAGAAAGGGATTTTCCATTAGGGGAAACACTACTCTATGTTTCAGACAAATGATATGCGTCATCTCCTGGCTATTCCAGGTTCTCTAGTGGAGTGGGAATTGTGGGTAGCTTGCACAACTGTGATTGCACTATTATGTGTCTGCAACCTGGGTCTCGCCAGTGAAACAATCAACCCTGTATTTTAAGAACTTCCCTAGGATTTTTAGGTTTTTGATTCTCATTTACACTAATGCTCCTTTATACCACTCTGGGAGTGAAGGGATTCGTGACTGGATTTAATGACTTCTTAAAGTCCCTTCCAGTTCTAGTATTCTATGATTCTATGAAAATGGTTGCTATTATAAAAGTTGACACTATTGGTAACCAGGATAGTATTACACCTTGTTCTGTAAGATTAGGCACTTCATTTCATAAACATTCAAAATATTTTTGGCCAACTCCATCAATTGATTCGAATCTTTCTGAATCATTTGAATTGTTCATATAAAAAAAACCCCAAACACTTTTCATTGACATTAAAATTCTCCTTCTCTTGTTCAGAAAGAGGATTATCATACCTGAACCTTCCGAGAACCTACGTAACATTTATATTCTATGTATCATCCACAGGAATAAGGATTGTCTCAGAATGCTGGACTCTACTTGCAAAGTATCAAGTGCCTCCTCCTTAATCCTGCAGGCCCTGAACACCAACAGCACGAACCTACGTCCTTCAACCCCAGACAAACGGGAAAGAACCAAGATGGGTTGGTTGGGGAAGTATAGAAAGTCTTGAGGACTTAAGGGTGAACCAATGAAGTTGAAGAGACTGAAGTCATGCTGTGCTGAGGTGCCGAGCATTCACAGCTCCCATATACGTACAAGTGGGGTGTGCTGCACCTCTAAAAATTAGGCCTTTTGCATTTTGCAGGAAGTGTTCAGCACTTTGCAAGACTGAGCCCTAGTCATAAAAATATATTTTACATATAAAAATACAGCAGATTTCCTTCTAAAAAAACAAATCTTGAGTGTTACTCCCCTCTTAGTATGTTTTTATACATTCTCAAAGAGACATTTGGGATATACTGTGAACAGTGCAAAAGACTGTCAAAGTTATTAGTACATACACTGTCGTACCTTTAAATATCAACTGGAAAAAAAAGTTGAAAAAGGTTTAAATCTCAAAGAAATTCTGGTCCAGCTCGAACTTTTGCTTAGTGAATTGTAAACAAACTTCTTAGGCTGCTGAGAGTTCTCTCATTTCTTTCCAGCAAAGGCAGTCTCAAACAAATCAAGTCCTGCTTTGAAGTAAACCTGAGCTGAATTGATGCTGTTCAGCACCTTTGACAAGGCTGCTTGAAGGGTCTCATTTGACTGATGTAGCTTGCAGTGCTCCAGTGCCTCTAGTAGTACAGAAAATTGGCTCATCTTTTCATCCAGCCTGTAAAGAATATTTCTAAAAGAGAACAATGGAAAATGGTAAACTCTTTACTCAAACAGATGAAAACAATTACTTCATCAAAAACCATCAAGGATTCCTCCAAGTAACCGCTACGCTTTACAAATGATACATATTATGTATAATTAATCTAGCCTGCAGCACCACTGAAGAGGAGGGTAGATATAGTCCATTTTTCCAAAGTGCACCTATCCATCGCTCCAGGTGCATGTACACCAAAAACATTTACAAACCCTTTGTAAGAACTTCCAGACTTTTCCTGGCCTATTAAGCCATTCAAGATTCAAATGAACTCACATACTCTGGTCCAGAATACCTCTCTTGAATTATCTCATGTTCTCAGAGGCATTGTGTTTATTCCCCCACCCCCTTTAAATGGATTCTAGTTATTACTGGGGATCCTATGTATGAAATAAATATTTTCTTTGCCATCTGCTCCAGTTGATTATTTCCCACTTTAATGTCATACAGAGAAATCTGGGTCACACTAAAAACAATGGTAAAACTCTCACTAACTTCAGTAGGAATGTTATTTCACCTGTAGTTTTCTGTTACATCATCACCACTGCAACCTTCTTTAATGTAACAAACTTAAGTAGAGGAATACTCAAAAAGAACAGCTAAACTCTTGCAAAACAAAAACTTGTGTTTTCAGGCAACATCTTTAGGAATTTTTTAAATGACAGACAACATATGTATGAGCAGAATTATTTATACAGACCTAAAGGTTGCTGTTGCAGGCAAATTTACTCTCAGTTTCTTTGGGAACCTTGTCTGTGTTAAAGGTGTTGCAGGACTGAAATTAAAGCTATCCAATGGTTTTCATGAGACTTGTGTAGATATTTAAAAGAAGGCTATAAACATTATCTCAATGCGATTGTAAATGCAGTAATCATTAGCCCAGTTAGATAATCATGTAACTATCATAAATCTGTACCTGTGGTCTCCTTTGATTGCAAACCAATGTGTGAGAAGTTTCAAATAAAAAGCCCATATGCGATTTTATGAAGGAATTTATCCAGAAATAGGGTTGCCATCAGAATAGCTGGGACCCTAGTCCAGGTGGGGAGAGCAGCTGCAGACCCCCAGAAGGGGTGAGGCAGAGCACTAGCCTCTCATAGCCTGCCCGTTGGTGCTGCCCTGCCAGTGCTGCCCAGGGCTCCAGTTGCTGCAGCTGTTGTGTTAGCAGTGGGGCCCTGGGACAGCTGTTCCTTATCCTCTCACCTCCCATCAGTGGCCTCAGAGGAGCTGACAGCCTCCTAGGGCCCCTGGGAAAGGTGGAGGGGGCAGCTCTATGCTCCCAGATGGGGAGGGGCTGAGGGCAGAAGGGGTGGGGAAGAGGTCAGCCAGGTCTCAATGCTACCTGGAGCACAGCACCTCTAGCTCTTAGTGCTCCAGCAGTGATTTAAAGGGCCAGGAGCTGCTGCTGCCTGTGAATCGCCGGGTCCCAGGGCAACTGCTTCCATTGTCCCCCAACCCCTGTCAGCAGGCCTGGGCGACCATGTGCAGGGAAAAATTGAGAGGAAGAAATTCGACAGCACGAACATGAAAACAGTCACAAAGAAAGCAGGACAGCTGAGCCACTACATTAGTAACTTAATTACATGACAGGCCCAGTGGCAATTCCAAATTAGTAATAAAACTGCCAGGGATATTCACCTGGAAGATGGAAGACTACAGAAGAGTATCTTCTGCAGATTACTATCAGAGTCTTCTAATTACCAGTCTGCAAGAGGGAGCGGTAATGAAGTGGCAGGATAAATGGCAACTCAGAAGAGCCACTTATGCTCAGTAGTGTTTTGTGTACAGCAATTTGTAACAAAATGCTATGAATAAAGAGTGACATCTTCCAAGTATATGAAACATCTCAGATCATTTAAAAGGTATTTGCTACTAGTCTTGCCTATTTTTAATTCTTTTGTTCCTACACACGGTATTAAACGCACAATCAGTAATTAGTATAGTGCAATAGGAATGATAACCTTTGTATCCTCCGGTAGGAGAGCACCTCGCCTAATTTGACTGCAACGCCAAATAAATAATCATCATCAATATGGGGTGGCGGAGAGCCGCATGAGTACAACGGTGCATCGTCCACGTCATAGTTCTGCTTAACATCCTTCTGTTACATGTGCACACAATGTGCCATCCCTTCAAAGGGGACTAGATTATGCTGCACGTAGTCACAGCACAACTGTTCAGAATGAGTGAAATCAGTGGATGCTGATAGCCAGAGTGGTTTTTTGTAAGGTGAGTTGAGGGAACACTGCCAACCATTCACGGGGACTCAGAGCAGTCAGGGCCACAAGGAAGTGATGGGTGAGCAAGTTAGGTAGCACACTTTACAGCTCCTATTTGCGCTGAAATCAAGGCTTCCCCGTCGACTGCAAGTGGAGTAGGATTAAATTCTTTCAGGGCAAACGTGCACACACTTGTGTTCACAATGACATACTATAGCATACAGGCCGGGGATGCCTGGTCAGATTCTCAAACCATCAAGCCACACAACCCTGTGGGCAGTAGACAGCACAGAAACCAGTTATTTTCCTTCTTGACAGATATGTTGTATCCGATCTGGCACTGGGGTGAGGTAGGAAGCAGCAGTTCCCTGTATGCTCTCTCTCCACTAAAGCATCTACATGAAACAGAGGGAAATAACATTGCTAAATTTAAAATTTCAACAATGGGTTTATTTTATGAGGCTAAATTATGCCAAACAATGAAACGTAACCATGGCATTAAGGGATACATTTTAATTTGTTGGTCAATAGGAGTTCTCATTGACTTTGATAGAACCAGGAGTTCATCTGAAGAACCTAGTAGCTTTCACACTGTAGCCTGGATTTAGGTACCTAGATAAAGCTAAAGTTAAAAAAACAACAAATAGTCTGATAGCACTTTAAAGACTAACAAAACATGTAGATGGTATCATGAGGGCTTTCGTGGGATGATACCATCTACATGTTTTGTTAGTCTTTAAAGTGCTATCAGACTATTTGTTGTTTTTTTAAGTTTATGCTGTACAGACTAAGTCAGCTACCCCCTGAAGCTTCTAGATAAAGCTATAGGGCTAGACCTTCAACTAGTGTAAATCTTTAGATGTCAAATGAAGTCAATGGAGCTATGACAATTTACATCAGCCACTGAACCGTCCCATAGAGAAGTGATGGCAACTTAAAGATGGCAAGATTTTGAGGTCAATGAGAAGCACATTTTAGATGTGTAAAGGGACATATCTTTATCACATCCACCTCCGGTTTCAAAATGTACTGTAAACAAGCCACATGAATAGAACAGATTGTTTAGTTCTGTGAACATTTACAGGGATCTTAACCCATTTTCACTCTGCTGCTGTGATTCCAATGGTAGACTGGTTACGGGCGACTATTTAAGACAAATACTGTTAACTGAATGGCATATAATGGGGCACATTTAGTTGTCTGGTGAATGTAAGAGAAAGGAGAGCTTTTATTATCAGGTAAGAGAAAATCTTAACTTCTGCAATGATAATATCATTTGGGAACAGTTGATCTATTGCACAGTGTGGTGGAATCTATTTTTCTTTTTGATGTATGACAATACTTCAAAAGCATAAGTAGTAACATTATACGCATATTTTAAAACATTTCTCCTATGGTTTCTCACCAGGATCATATATTTTTCAATTACTTATCACTGCACTGCAAACCAGACCACCTTTTTGCTGAATATAACGAATTCTCTTTATGAATCCTTGCAAAGAGTCAAGGCAGGACTACAGATGTAGCTAGACCAGAGGGCTCAGGCCACAGCGGTTGAAAGCGGCTGGGAATGGAGTTGCTCTGGTCAGCGGCAGCCTGCAGGGCCAGTGACCTGGGGGGCAGAAGCCCCGGGAGCAGCTGCCATCCCACGCACGGAGTCAGGGAACCCTGGGAGCAGCTGCTGCCCCACATGGGGTTGGGGGCAGCAGAGCTAGGCAGGTGAGCCAGAGGAACTCAGGCCTCTGGGTTCTCCCTAGCAACAGCCAGGAGGGGAGCCCCAGGAGAGCCCGGATGCTTGACCTCCCCTGGTCTGGCAAATTCCCTTGTTCCGGACCAAATTCCCTTGTCCCTGAGGGTGACGGATCAGGGAGGTTCAACTTGTATTTTATTTTCTTTATCTCCAAGTTTCATCAAGTTTAAAATGGCTATAATGTTTGCTAAGTGTTCCTATTTTCCATGTATTTTGCAGTTAGTAAGTGTTTTAATGAAAATTACAATTGCTTTGAATTGGCCATTCTCCCTGGGGCCGTACCGGACATTTCACTTGTATGCATTAATATTGATATATAATTGCTAGACATAGAATTGCAAGATATCTACACATCTTTCTCTCGACAGATAGATAGATAGATAGATAGATAGATTTGTGCATCTGTCTGTCTGTCCCTGAGTCCATCTATTCCATCTGTCTGTCTGGGAGTCCATTTGTTTAAGAACTCCTCCTAAACTGTAAGAACAAGGACCATACAACTTGGTGTGCAGCTTCCTCTTGTCCTAACTTAAAGCAAGATCAGGGTTTGGTGGTGCCAGGAAAATGGGATGTGTTTGGAATTCAATTGTTTTCCATAACATGGAAAGGGAGAGGGCTGATTGGAGGGACAGCCATACGGCAGAGTGACATCAGGAGGGTGGCCACAGCTCACCATCTTGCTGGCCACTGGTCCAGATAAATGCTCCCCTCTGCCCCAAACCCCTCTTCTCTGGCTCTCGGCCACAGTGCCGGAACAGAGAGGGCAAAGCCCTGCCGGCCCCCCTGGGAACACTGCTGGGGACAGACAGCACAGCACTGACCCCCAGGAGCCGTAGCCTGTCCCTCCCAGCACCGCCAAGTTACCCCGTGCACTGTTCCCCCCTTTTCTGCTTCCCGCACAAGGCCCAGAGAGCACCGGCAGGGCTGGCCTTTGCTGCCCTCCCTCACTCTGGCACAAACCCAGGAAGAAGCTGGCAGCCAACCCCCACCCTCTGCTATGAGCTCCCATACCTTTTCCTGAGCTCCCCCTCCTCCAATTCCCAGCCCTGGCTCCATCCCCTGCTCTGAGCCCCTCCTTACACCCTGCCCTTACACCTGAGGCACCCCGACCCTCCAACCTTGACTCCCGCTTCCCTCCACACCCCCAGTCCTCTGCCCTGAGCCCTTCCTGCACCTCCTACCCTGACTCCTGCACCTCCCATACCTCCAGCCTCTTGCCCTGAGCCCCCCGCTCATATCCCCAAGGCCCTGCCTTGACACCTGCACCCCCAACACCACCAGCCCCCTGCCCTGAAGGACCCAGACAATGCCAGGTAAATCTTCTAGTACACTATGTAATTCAATCATTAAAACATTCTGTAACTGAAATCATTTTTGTAGCCTACACTTTTAAAACAACATTAATTCCACCCTCTTGCTAATTGCTTAAATATCTTCCATCATCTTTAATTATTTTGATTTTAAAAATATAATTCATATAGTCAGCCTGACCCACACAAAACACAGAGAGACTGCTAAAAGAACAGCGTAATACATTATTGATGACACTAATGAAATTACAACACACATCACTCATCTTAATGGGTCTGTTTCAATGACACATCACAGTGACCTGAAAAGTACAGCACCAAACTAGGATACCTAATTAATAACTCCAGACAGTACTACTGAAAAGAAAGAAAACATCTTCATATAACTGACAAATCAGCCGTAATAAACTAAAGCAAAGGGACATACAAAATGAATTTTAAAAGAAAGGCATCTATAGTCTTTACAATGTGTCATTTCCATGTCTGTGAGCATGCCTGTCACTGAAGGAAGTAATGACTGTATTCTCATGTTGATTTTCATTATCACAACTGAGGATGGCATGGCACTCCTTATACAACTGAAATTAACAGGCATTATACCTCATGCTAGGAAATTTCTCAGTGATAAATGACACTCGCTAATAAGTCATGTCTATCAAACAGACTAAGCTGCATATACTATACCATAATAGAAATAAACCTGGTTCCTATAATAATTACCCGCAAACTATTTTAGAGGTTATATTGAAGCAACGTGACTGTTAAAAGTAGGTTACAGTATTTACCTTCTCACTGAAAGAGATTATTTTATTTGGGAGACAAGCATGTACATAAGTAACGAACAAACACAAGAGGTGAATTATTGTGCTGTTCACATATATCTTCTAGCCTAAGAGCTCAGGTTTGGATTTTGCAGACCAAACATAATTACTAAATCACTGAAATGTAACAGCAAGCAAAAGGTCCCATAGGAGCCGAGTTCACATTGTCTCGACGGAATCACATTAAAATCATTTATGGGAACGTGCGATGGGTTTCTCAGTCTATTTTAGTTATAATCCAATGTGCTGTGACTATACCTTTTTCAATACCCTCAAAAAATCATTTTCTGTATCTCTGAATGACTTGTCCTTGTGCTCTGGGGAGAAGGGGAAATAACCTACAAATGATTTCTGACATTCTTTTTTTATTTTCCCTCTCATAATGAACATTTCCAGTTCTGAATACACCTTCCTTAAAGGCCGGGAGATTGTCCACTTTCATGTTTGTAAAATATATAATGCATTGCTGTTTTATATAAACAAATAATAATAATGAATATTCACATGCCAAGATTTTCAGATTCATGGTGTCTGGATTTAGTACAAGATCTAAAACACTATATATTCACTACCACTAAATTTGCATGAGATTTTAAAAACGTGTTTTACTAGCTTGGTACCTATGAAATCTTTATAGGTTGGTGGAGTTGAAGGTTCTTCACCCCCTTTCCTTCTTAACTTCTCCATTTATCTTTCTTACTTCCATCCTTTTCCTTTCTCTTTATAAATAGCTTATTCTAAAACTGGAATGACTACAGTACTGACAAATGGTAGGATTATGACAAAAGAGCAGCATTGCAAAATTCTGCTCCAGGGTATGTAATTTTTGTTGATAACCCAGTAAAAGTATCATTAGCTTTTTCTTCGTCATCCTGATGGATGAATATGATTTTATTCCCAGGCTGGTAAACTGTCATGAAATTTTGCAAGGCTGATTAAAGGTAAGAGGTCCTTTCCCCTATCTCTTCTTGTCCTGTTCTCCAATTCATTTGTACACTGCATTCTTAGTGGATGAAATGTGCCCATTTGCAAACTAATCACATATGTGATACTCCATACTCTCTGAAAAGCCTCACTGTATTCAAATATAACTAATGAGCAGTTCTACAAATAAATAATACCTTCTTCTTCGCTAGCCCTTTCCATGAAGAGATCTCAACATCCTTTCCAAAGGAGGTAAGTGTCGTTATCCCTGCTCTAAAAAGTTGTAGAGTCAGATTTCACCCACAAAATACAACTGAGTGGATTGCAAGAATGTAAATGAGGACAGATTTTGACCTGCAGGATCAAATTCTCCATGTATTTACACAAGAGTAATGAGGCCCAACTACACTGATGTCAATGGTGTTTCACTGGTGTAAATCTAGTCATATAGAAAGGAGGATAGATCCAGCATGGTTAGCATAAATTAAAAAGTTGAATGCTCATCAAAGTTGAGGATAAGGAGCTTCAGTTTAGAGCTCAGCAAATAATTGGTTACAATTTAGTAGCCAAACCACAATATTCAGAAAAAACCACCCCGCAGAACAGAAACTGAATGTTTCTGGTGATTCTTACTGAAACAAACACGCCCCCACCCAGGTCAATTTGAACTAACATTTAATTGAAAGGTTTTTTGAAATGGAATGACAAAATGATTCATTTAGGAAATGTCAGAATGAATAATTTCAACTTTCACTTTTTGGCTTTTTTTTTTTTTGGCCTAATTCAATTCAATTCAATTCAATTCAATTCAATTCAAGAATAGTTTCAGTCATACTAAAATTTCATTTTGGGGGGAATTTTACTATTTCAGCAAAAAAAGTTTGTCCACCTTCACTTACATTTATCAAAGAAAAGGAAGATTGACACAGTCAGCATAGTTTTGTAAAGAGCAAATCATGTCAAACCAACGTGATAGATTTCTTTGATAGGATAACAAGCCTTGTGGATAAGGGGGGAGTGATATATCTAGAATTTAGTCAAACCTTTGATACAGTCTCACGTGACCTTCTCCTTAACAACCAGGGAAAGGCTAGATAGGGCTACTTTAAGGTGGGTGCATAACTGGTTAGATAGTCATTCCCAGAGAAGAGTTATCAATGGTTCACAGTCATGCTAGAAGTGCAAAATGAGCGGGGTTCCGCAGGGATCAGTTCTGGAACCAGTTCTGTTCAATACCTTCATCAACAATTTAGATAATAGTATAGAGAGTACACTTATAAAGTTTGTGGATGATACCAAGCTGGGAGGGGTTACAAATGCTTTGTAGGATTATAATTCAAAATGATCTGGATAAATTGGAGAAATGGTCTGAGGTAAATAGGATGAAATTAAATAAGGACAAATACCAAGTACTCCACTTAGGAAGGAACAATCTGTTTCACACATACAAAATGGGAAATTGGCTGTCTAAGAAAGGGATGTAAGGGTCACAGTGGAGCACAAGCTAAATATGAGTCAACATTGTGACACTGCTGCAAAAAAAGCAAATATTCTGGGATGCATTAACAGGGGTATTGTATGCAAGACATGAGAAATAATCTTCAAAAATGATTAAAGGTCTAGAAAACATGACCTATGAAGCAAGATTGAAAGAACTGGGCTTGTTTAGACTTGAAAAGAGAAGAATGAAAGGGGACATGATAACAGTTTTCAAGTACCTAAAAGGATATTATAAGGAGGAGGGAGAAAAATTAATCTTCTTAACCTCAGATGAGAGGAGAAGCAATGGTCTTAAATTGCAGCAAGGAAGGTTCCCAAATGTCAGGGTACTTAAGCACTGGAATATATTGCCTAGGATGTTTGTGGAATTTTGAAGAGCAAGTTAGATGATCTACTTGGTGCTTGGTCCCACCATGAGTGCAGGGAACTGTACCTGATGACCTCCTGAGGTTCCTTCCAGTTCTATGATGTGTTTCTTTCTTAAATTGTTAATGACAAAATACCAGCATTCATATTCATTTCTGTTTTAAAGACTATAACAAATAATTCTAGACTTGTGCATAGACAAAACTAGCAAAGTTACCACTATAAAACTAACAAAATCCAAGTCTTGATTTTCTGTTAATAAGACACTGATCTGTAGTTCCTTGGGAAAGATTTCAAACTGAAGATTGTATCCATAACAACACGCAACCACAGTTCTAACTTTCAGCACATAAAATAGGAATTCCTTTTTTCTTTGACATTTTTATATTTTCATGGTTTATAATAGCACAAAGGGCCTCCAGTATTTCCCAACAGTTAATCATTGATTCAGTTACAGGCCCAGTAAGATGTACATCGTCAAGCCAGCCTGGCATCAACTGGCAGGAAATGTCCTTGCTGATGGTCATTCAGTGAATTGCATTAGCATCTATATGCCCGATTCTGCATCATATACTGCACAGAATTACTTCCCTGGAGTTCTATGCAGGCATAAGGTTCCACCAACATGGAAAAAATGCTATATTGGGATTTAAGACTGTATTATTTTTCCATAAATATTGATATGCCAACAATTTTTCTGAGAGCTGCAGCGTTTTTAAGCTCTCACAGAGGGAGTAACATTAGATTTCAATTTGTTTAAACTTAATTACAGATAAATAATCTGTACAGCAATCACTGAATATAAGATGACACAGGCTTGTGCATACCTGGTATAGAAAAAATATCTAAATTATTATGTGATATTCCAATTTTTTGGAATTCAGTTATGCTCTTATCAAAGTAACTCTTGTGTCTGATTTTGATCTTACTCCCATGGGTTTTCCACTGGCGAAATTCCACTGGGTTGTCGCTGATTTATTGTGGGGAAAAGGAAATCAGCCCACTGATTTCAGTAGCACAAATTCAGGTCCAATAGAGCAAAATCAGAATGTAAAGGGAAATGTCAGGAAGGCAAATGGTCTTCAGAAATCATAAATGTATGTTTATCACTATTAAAGAGCAGTAATATGTAATGTATTAGGCACGTTCCCTTTAAGGTTTTAGAGAAATCAATTAAATCTTTTTTCCCCTAGAAATTAGTGTAAAAACCCGTACAAATATAAGATCTTTTCAGTACATCTTCTAGTACTGAATGGAGAATGATATACCTCCTACAGAGATGTATAGGTTGCTTTAAAAATTCTATAGGATTTTTCCATAAGCGCTTGGACAGTATACTTGTACCTTTGAGAGTGATTTATGCATTTGGTTTAAAAATTAAAACAATTGTATTTTGAAATATTCTCTTTGCTGGGAACATGTGAGTCAATGGTGTCAAGTATGCTTTGAGGTTTTTTGTTGGATTATACTTAATATTTAAATTTAGTTACCTGTACCAGTAGTAATATATCTGAGTACATACCTTGTTGGTAGATTTATGTTACGCTATTACGTTGCACATGAGAGCCGCATATGTTCATGCTGAACAACACAGCGTTTATTTTGGTTATAAGGCTGTCTCGGCCTAGGACACGGATACAAAATTGTTGTGCTACCAGCTGAAGAAACTGATTGGGAGTGAGCTTGGAATGTTTTCCGAATGATGCAAACCGTATGTTGAGCGGTTGCTGAAGGAATTTAGAAAACGAGTAAGACAAATGGTGATTCCCACTGGGGAAAAAAATTCTAATTACAAAAGTAGGAAGCAGCATCCAGTAGCTAAGAGCAGTGCTCTCTGGGAGTCAGGAATCCTGGGTTCTATTTCTAATTCTTCCACTGAATATTTCTGCTTTTCTGCATGTTTAATGATAATTCCACCATTTTCATAGAGTAATGGACCAATACTATTAAGAATTTTTTGTTCCAGGATATTTATTTCTTATCCTTAACTCTGCTGGCCACAGATTTCTCTTTGTGTCTCTTAGCTTCCCTTATCAATCTTCCAAAATGTTTAGCTTCTGATTTATATTCATTCCTATCAACTTCCCTTTTCTTCCACTTGTTTTCTACTAATTTTTGAAGCTGCCTTCATCTCTACTTTAAACCAGATCAACTGTTAAGTAATATGACCTTCTTCCTCAACTATGGGATTATGGCTTTTTAGGTGTCCGGTAATTTGTTGCTAAATAACTCCCAATTATAATTTGCATGTTTCTAATGAAATTCTTCCTCCCAACTAATATGGATAACAATTATTTTTAGTTTTGTATAACTGGACCTTTTATGCTTTCACATTTAAATGTGACCAAATTGTGATCACACTTACCTAAGTTACCATTAATATTTAGGTCTACGATCAGTTACTCATTGCTCTCTCTCTATCAAGACATAGTGTAATATAGGAATCTCCCATGTTGGGATGCAACACTTCTTGAGTTAGGAAATTCTCACCTATAGTACTTAGTAATTCCAAGAATGCATTGGTATTGGCAGTATGAGAACTCAAACATTTGTCACCCAGATTGAATTTTCCTGTGATCACATAGCTGTTTTCCTTCACATTATAGATAGGTGCATAAAGAATCAGTCATCTTGTTCCCTAGTGTCATATGGTGGTCTGTAGCAGACAGCAACTAATATCCCATCTTGTGCTTTATTTGTTAGGACACTGATTCATAACCATCCTCCATCATTTTCTTATGAGTTATCAGTGACTCAAAAACAGGTGATGGCATTTTTAGCACAGAGTGCTAATCCTCTTCCCCTTTTGCTCCCTTGAGCCTTCCTAAATAGGTTTAAACTATTCATTTTAACTTTCCATTAATGAGAATCCTCCCACCAGGTTTCAGTAATGACAACTAGATGAAATTTATGCTCATAAATGAGCAATGTCAATTTCTTGTTTGTTATCCAGGCTCCTAGCACTGGTGTATAGGAAATTAAAGAATGTCTTCTCTTTGTGTCCTTTGTTTAATTTGTTCTCAACAGGTCAGTTTAAGGCTAATAGTGTGCTCATATCTTCCGTCGTTTTACCTCCCCTTTTGTTAGTAGTGCAGTATCCTCCTGCTTATTCCAATCAACCTGCTCCCAAAACAATAAGGACCTCTTCTTTTAAGATGGAAGCCATCCAACCTAAAACAGCCTTCCCCCACAGTGGAACAGTGAAACCAAAACCGTCGACGCTACATTATTTATCTAGCCAGCAGTGTACGTCTTCTGCCTTCTATCTTCCTTTACTCGCGGGACAGGAAGGATCTCAAAGGATATTGCTTAGATATATTTTTCCTCAGCATGCTTCCGAGTTCTGCTGTCTGTGAGATATCTGGCAATGCAGTGTCATTAGTGCTAATGTGAATCATCACCAATTGTTCCTTTCCTGTTGACTTCACTAGCCTATTTAATCAGATGGATTCTCATGCCTTGGCTCCAGGAACGCAACACATTGTCCTGTTGTCCATCTGTCCCTGACAGATTGTTGTTTTGATTCTTCTGAGTACTGAATTCCCAGAAAAGATTCATCTGTCCTCCTTGGACATTTGGAGAACCATTTTTGGACAAGCTTCATTTTATTACAAGCTGGGCCAAACTGCCATTCACAAGTGTGTCCTGAAACTTGATTGGTATTTTCCACAGTTTCCAAACTGAGGACCTGGTATTGAGTGGAAACTTTTAGCTGTGTGGAGTTCCTCTTGGTCTTCTTCTTTCTGGTAGCCAGAGCCTGTCCCTCCTCGCCTATCTCCAGCCATACAGATTGCCATTGTAAGCTCTTCTTTTGGAGGTTATGAGCCTGTAGGTCTCCTCTCTGAATTCCTCTTTCTCCAAGTCCTTGAACCTGAGATGCTTATGATTCCTCAGCTTCTCTGCTTTTTCTTCCAATTCAAGAATCTTCTCCTCCACCACTGCCACCAAACCTATATGGCAAGCACAGGAAATCCCTTCTGGCTTCAGACAGGAAATAAAACATGGCATATCTGCTATAGTTCACCCCCACTGCTCCACTCCCATTTAAAAGCTACTTATAAAAGTTAGTTTCTTCCCACTTTTCTACTATGTGCTAATGATAATCCACATTAATATATTGGAAATTACAATGAGATCCCATTGTCAACCACTTGACATTGAAATCTGAATCTGTCAAAGGCAGATACAATAATAGTATGCACTCTGCTGTTACCATAATTGCAGCTATATTTGTCTAAAGTTCAAACATGTTCTTACATCAGAATTAATTCTCTATTTAGCTTACCATACTTAATAAAACAAATCAAATACAGAAGTGCAGAGCAGATACGAATACACAAGCAAACCTTTGCTGAGTATGCTAGAGGAACACAACAGAGAAAGTGGGTAAGGTAGTATTTTTTATTGGACCAATTTCTGTTTGTGGAAGAGAAGCTTTCAAGAACCACAGAGCTCTTCTTCAGTTCCAGAAAAGGTAACCAGTGTGTCAGAACTAAATACATAGAGGGACAGACTGTTAAGCATAGGGGCTAACTGTGGAGGATGACCCTCAGCCGTGCCACCTAGAGCTCAGGAAGGGCTGCAGTTGATGGTCCTGTTTTCTTCTATATCTCCATCTTGTGGGCTTCGTCACTTTTTTGGGAGTCAGACCTTTGGTCAGGTCATACATTCTAGTCCATTGCTTTCAGGGCAAACATAAAGAAGAGCTCCATAATGGAGAAGTCTTTTGGTGCCCATGTGGGCTTCAGGACTTTCTCCTTAGCTCTGGTACTTGCACCTGGACTCTTGTATATTCAGGGTCTTCCCCAGATGGATTTCCTGCCAAAGGGACTCTTGTTGTCCCACATTCAGGCGTCAGTAGGGAAGCCTGGGCCCACGTGTTCCACTGGGCTTTGATCCAGGACCCAATGGTGGGCAGCTACATTCAACCCCAAACACTTCTGGAGTTCCCCTTTTTTAAAATCCCTGCAGGGTAAATCAAAGAACTGAACTGAAAATGACGTTTCTGTCCTCTCCAAAAATTACCTGTCTGTCCAGGCTTGGTCAAGTCAGCGTGGTCAGATCTCAGGCAACAAGGGCTTATTATGTTCCCAGTGTTCAGGCTGTTTCCTTCCACTGGTTTCCCACCATTGAGCCTCTCTGCTTGCCCCTTTAAGCTACTCCTCCAGCAATGTGCAAGCTTTGTAGATAAAACTGGGCCCAGAGCTTCTCATTATCACTTGTTCTCCAGTGGGGGGTTTCAACACCCCATCACAAGCAATTAACACCTCTTCATTCATAGGACAAAGGAGAGTTAGTATGTTACCCCTTGTTGGCATGAGCCATAAATCAGTTACTCTTTTGAGACCATGATTTTTAGTATGTCACAGACTACGGTGAATTTAAGTTCTGGTGCTTTTATTTTGAAGCTGTTGTGCAGGTTTCCCTTGAGGATGAGGGCAGAGGTCAGATAAGAAGCAATCGCTCCGTGTAAAGGGTTTGCCCCCACGTGATATGGTATTTTTGTCTTCTTTCATTTTTTCCTTTGTGAGTTCATGCAAGAGTGCAGTGATTTTCTGCTTTCACTCACACAGTTATTGGAGCATTTGAGATGTACCTCATCTGGTGCATAAAGCAATCTCTAGATATTGAAATCCCAGATATTGTGTAGTTCATGTTCTGGGGCCAGCACAGCTACAAGACCATTGCAAAGAGTCATGCTGGAAAGAGACAAAATGGCAAGCATTTTTATGGGAAACAGAATGTCGGGCCAGTCTAAGCTTATCAAAACATCAACGCACATCCCTGTATTGGGGGAAAATGCAGAGCCACATTCTCCAGAGGGAGATGGAGAAGGAGCTGTGCTAGAGGCGTGAGTGTTGCAGAAGCTGCACTATTCTTTAGTAACTTGCTCCTTCCTGTGCAGAGATAGAGGTCAGGCCATGGCTCCAAATCTGCACTGGTCACTGCTAGGGCAATGTGTGCCCCAGTGGCCCAGGTATGAAACACTCCCTTAGCTACTGGGGCAATTGTCTCTGGTTTTCTGATGCTGAATGGTTGCAGAAGGCACTTTTCCTTTGGGGACAGCTGGGCCTTTGCATAAAAATTACAGCTTTTACAAATCAATACAATTCCACTGATATCAATGGAGGTATGAAGATTAACACAAGGTAAGGATTGGACTTGTATTTTAATATACCTTTCAACATTATTTTTGAAGCCGAGAATTCTTTTGGGTCACTCTGCTTTAGTAAGTCTTTGAATCCGACTAAAGAAACTGAAGACACTATAAAGACATAATCCAAAACTGCATTCAGTCACACTGCTATCAAATGTCAATCTAAGTAAACCGGGGGGGGAGGGGAGAGTATTGATCTTAATAGGATTACACCTTAGTGAAGCACTCCCGGCTCAACCACACCATTGAAATCAATGGGAGTTTTGTCTCAGCTGTCAATGGGTTTGAGCTACACGTTAGGCCTCAAAGAGTAGTAGTTATAAACCAGGGATGGAAAGCCTGCTTAAAGAACACTTTCATGTAGTATTTTTTTTTCCTTTAAAAATTCTTCTTCTACCGAGCTATACTTTTTCTGAGATGATGTTATCAGGAACAAAGTTTTAATTCTACAGGTCTATGCTGTATTCCTGCAACCTCAATAAAGTCAACAGAGTTGCACTTCCTTAACCGTGAAAAAAATTGATCTTATAATTAAGATGTCTCTGTGACACACTACCTCAAAGCAGTTCCCTGGAACTCCCATATTCACCACTGCCATATAATTATGATGTTTTGTACGAAGTATGTCTTGTGACAGCATTTTAAAAGTCTTGATCTGTTGAACATCTATACCCCATTGGATTATTCATGCTATCATTGTATGTGAAATTATGCTATATGTGTACTACTTAAATATGTTTTAAGGTTGTGAACACACACAATCACCTTTCAGGTACAAAAACAGAGAAGCCAGACAACACCACCCTGAAGAAACATCTGGAGGACAAAGACTTTGAACTGGGGAAGGGTAGTCCCAAGCTGGAAAAGTCCCAGCCTGAGTCTTGATGATCCATTACCTACTTGTGCCATCTGTCATGATGAGACACTTCTTGATTCAAATCCTGGTTATTTGGTAGAACTCAGAATGTGAATTTATTTTTATTTCTTAAGTAACCATCTTTGATCTCTACACCTATTACTTAGTCATTTAAAATGTCTCTTTCTGTAGTTAATAAGCCTGTTTATATTTTACCTTGTAACACTGTGCGACTCATTGCCATGGCGCCTCCTGCTGGACACTCAGGGAATCAGCTCAATTCATCCCTGGAGCGTCCCTGTCTCACTTACTGTTACCTGTTTAGGTGTTAATGGTTCTGCCATTTCACATTAGGGCCCACATCCCTCTCAGACTATGACACCTTCCCCCTCTGAGTACTGCCCTACTGCAGTGACCCTATACTCTGGAGTCCTCCCCTTCAGGGAACCTCAAGCCCCCTATACTCACCTTGCCTCAGTGACCCTAGCCCCTTACCCCAGGGGCAAACTGCAGTCTGAAATGGTCGCTCATCATAGGCAAGGGGTTGTGGACCTGCTGCCTTCTCCTGCCCTGGCTGCCTCCTTGCAGCCTGGGAGTTTGCCTGGCCAGAACTCCCCAGCTCTGCCTGCCTTTCCTCAGCACTGCTCTCTCTCAGGAAGCTTCTAGCTTCCCTGGCATCCAGGTCCCTCCTGCTTCACATCTGGAGCAAGAGTGAGTACGTCTTTCCTCCCCTCCAGGAAACCTCATTTACAAAGCCCTCAGATGGGCCTTTATTGGCTGAAACATGCCACAGCTGCTTGCTCCACCGTTCTCCCTGCTTTCCCAGGGCTGGATGTAACCCTTCATAGTCCAGTGCAGAGTTGACACCCAGTCACTCACCTAAACTTTGGTTGAAGTTACTTAGGAAGTCTCAGCTCATTTCACAAAGGCTAGTCTGTGCCCTCTCCACATTGAGGGGAGAGGCAGACTGAGTTATTAACTTACACTGTCCAGGCATCTGACTAGTGCAAGATAGTACAGTTCTGGGGTGCAAGACTGTGGAGCTAGGAGAGGTGGAGACTGTCTGGAGCCTCTCTACCGATGGTTCATCACTGTCTGGGAGATTATTCATGTAACTCAGTTGGTGTGTCCCTGCCTACTGATAACCGTGTAAGTGCAGTACCTACCTAATGTTTGTGGCTTGACACTGCATCACAGTGTGAGAGGGACAGCTCAGGTTCACTGGGTAGAGGGCTCAGTGGTACCACGAGCTAGGTTGCACTCTCAGGACTCCGTCACAATTTCTACTTGAAAAACACTGTAAAATGTCATGTCTCTTTATTTTTCTTTGTTTTTAAAAAAAGGTTGCTGCAAGTGCAAAAGTCACATATGCAGATTTTCACAACTCAAATTAAGCTGTATTTTTGACTGCCTGCTTTTTCTGTCCATCTGTCATTATAGGGATTTGTTGCTTCTGGTGCAGTAGTTTCCTTCCAAACTATACCATATTGCTTCTTTGTGACCTTAAACAACTCACTTAGGATAAGATTTTCAAAAGCACATACACAGTTTAGAAGCCTAAATCCCATTCCCATTTACAAGCTTAACTCTCACTGAAAGTCAGGCTCCTAAGTCACTTAGACCTGTTTGAAACTAGTACCCTTCATCTCACTGTTCCCCTGTTCTCAATCTTCTGCTTCTCTATCATGCCTTTTTCTTCTTTGTCTGCCTCATCTCTTCAAGGTGTAAACTCTTCAGACTAGGAACTCTGTTCATATGGGTCTGGCACTGCAAATAACAGTTAGGTCCCTATTTTGAAAGGAGCCATGGACAGCACTCTAATGCATATAATAAAATAAATCATAACACAGTTAAAGGCATGGCTAAAGGTCAAAGCTAGACATTATTCATGTCTATTGTCATTGGAACCAACTGCTGGCTATTTGTAAACTTTCTTTACAGTCATCTTCTATTATCTGGATATCCTGAAAACAAGCCATCATAAATTTCCAACTTTGTGGAGAGATTAAAATAATTCAAGCAGAAAAAAATCTAAATGTTTTCATTTTAATTTTCACCATTTTACCAGGTAAATTAATTATTGAAAGACAAAGTTATCACCGATTTCATATTTTTACCTGTATGAAAACATCTAAAGGCATGGAAGTATCTTCTGTCTTTGAATATTAACTCTTTCCAAAAGACAATAACATTTCAGGATAAGGTGGATAAAAATAAATTATTTAAAAAAATGGATTTTAAAAATTGAAATTGGATGTTTTTATCATCATCGATAAAATACTACATTTCTCATTTAAAAATAACAGTTACAATTAAATCTTATCACAAACATGCCACATCAACACTTACAATCTCATAACAATGAATTAATGGTTCTAGTCTGTCCAGCCTAACACCCAGCTCTTGGTTCTTGAAAGTTCTGGGCTTTCAATTTGTATTTCTCAGCAGAGTAACATGTACAAAGACAGACACAGGCTGGACAGGATTGTTTCTGTTATGTGCTTTTGTGGTGGTAAACCTGCACCAAACACAACAGAGTTAATTAAGACACTTTGGTTGTGTCTAGACTGCATCCCTCTACTGACAGAGGGATGCAAATCAAGCACTTCGGAAGTGCAAATGAGTCCGGGATTTAAATATCCTGGGCTTCATTTGCATACTCACGTTCCGATGCTGTGCCGATCAGGCTCAGTGTCGAAAGTGAAAGTAAAGTGTAGCCACGGCTCTGCCGACAACGGGGAGCTTTTTCGGCAGCTTCTGTACTCCGCGGCTACACTTTCACTTTCACACCGAGCCTGATCGGCACAGCATCGAACGTGAGTATGCAAATGAAGCCCGGGATATTTAAATCCCGGACTCATTTGGACTTCTGAAGTGCTTGATTTGCATCCCTCTGTTGGCAGAGGGATGCAGTCTAGACATAGCCTGTCTAAAGACAGAGAGACAATATATAGGAAAGAACAGAGGCAGCATAAAAAGGAACAGTGAAGTGGACTGGAAAGAAAAAGGGAAGACACAAACACAGCTTCCTATAGGGTACGTCTACACTGCGGGGGTTTTCTCCGCCACGTCCAGGGAACGCATTTGCTCTTCTGCTTTTTTTTGCACAAGTGCAAACATGCTCTTTCCGAAGCCTTGTCTTCCTCATTCCATGAGGAAGAAAGGATCTTCTGATAGAGGGGGATTTTCCAAAATTTGGCCCAGTGTAGACAGGGCAAATTTCGGAAAAGCCTCTTCCAAAAAAAAACAAAAAAACAAAAAAAAACCCGGAAAAAGCTACTCACAATGCGGAGCGCATTTTGCATAGCTTTTTCCGAAAAAAAGCTGTAGTGTAGACCTAGCCATATTCTCCTACACTTTTGCCACAGAAAAACTGCCTTGGTTTCTGAGGGTGAAAGAGACCCTATTATCTGAGTACATTTTGAAGAAATTCATTCCTTGATTAAAAAAAAAAAAGGAAAATGTGTCAAGTGTAAGCAGTGCAAGAAGAAGATACTGGGCTTGGCTGCAAGAATGAAACATTATAAGGAAAACTGCTTATTGGGAGAAAACGATGGGGATGAAAATGTGGATATGTCTCCAGAACAATGTGGATTAGCTTTGCAATGCATAGTGCTTGTGCTTCCTTGAATGCAGGACTGTGACTATCCCAAGGGCTTGCATGGGCCATGTCTAAGAAAGCTTCTTGTGGCATTCAGGGGTACAGCTTATTCTCTCCACTGCACTGGTCTTGCTCAGCAGGCTGGTACAGAGGCAGGCAACAATATGGTCATTTCTCTTTCCAGACCTTGTTAGTCCCTTTTGAGACATCTTGCATCACTCAGGAGAAAAGGAAGTGACTATCATTATGGATCTCTCTTCTGCTGGCCATTCCAGGGGTTGATAGGTTTCTTTCTACCTCTCCCCCACCTGTGTAAGGGCTGGTACAACCTACTCAGAAGTTTTGGCCAAATGTCATCATCATTCCAAGGGAATTCCTCTAGTTTCCACTGGTAAAACCAAAATGTGTATCTGCCCCAAACTATGGAATTAACTAAAATGAATGAAGCAAACTCATTATTTCAATTTGTAAAAAGTTATAGTTAGTTATGTAAGTGCTATTAGAACATTCAGGATTTAATTGGAAATGGTGTAATTGTTACTTGGCATGGTTTGCACTATATATATTTAGTGAGGCGTGGGTGTTCTCAGTATAACTCAGAGCCTACAATTGTTTCTCATATCATTAATTGCAATGGTAATGGCTCTTTCTTCTTTAGAAGGCAAATCGGCAATTAAGAATTGCTATACTGCTTTTATCATTTATTTTAAAATGGAAATAACTTGCACATAAGATTATCTGTATACTTAGTTTTATTGTCCAAATCACCTAGGTATGTTGTAAAGTGCCGAATACCTGACTTACAGTGTATTTATTGTCACTAGACTTTACTGTCCAAACAATTTACAAGACATGGACTAAGACACATATTCTAACCTAAAGAGATCCCATACCTAGGCCCTAACATTTCTGTGGCATCTGATAGCACAGATTTGGGTAAACTGGCTGAGAAGAAAGCACATATCCTGTTTTTATCAAATAAACATCAATTTTATCAAATAAAGTAGAATATCTTGGATGCTGTACTGGTAGTTAGTTTTCAAATCTCTTGAAAATACTATTTGTCTTTTCATATTTTCAGCCCATTGAATATCTTTGCATTATCTCCCATGAATTGTTTCTGCTTCAGTAGTTCAAAAACTGGTAAGTCTTAGCGGCATTGAGTGGCACTTTTTCAATCCCTAATATTGGACTGCATTATCTTTGATTTAAACCAACACAAACGCCAACTGGATTGCATGGTAGTGGGAGAGATTTAAGGTAAATGAGATCGGGAAGAGATTCTTGTTGAGATAAGCAAGGTAAGAAAGCAAATGAAGAGGCAGGGAGGCTAAAGAGAAGATTATAGTATACAAGGCAAAAAATGACTAAGATGTAGAAAAGGATTTTAGCAGTGGGGATTGACAAGAAAGGACTTTTTGGTGGCACAAAAGACAACATACAACTTTCAGTTGGAATATACAGGTAACAGGACTCAAAAGTGTCTCTGGAGTTGAGAATCTGAGAATATAATGGAGTTGTCAACTATGACAGAGAACTGACATATATAGGAGAAGGGTAAAAGAAGATAAAGTGTCCTATTTTGGAAAAATGGAGTTTTGAGATGGCAGCAGAACACCCAGCAAGAGCTATTTATGAGGAAAAAAATGGTATTGCAAGTTTGGGCAAACTTGAAGACACTGGAGGTGGAAAAATCTGATTCACAAATCATCAGCATGGAGGGAAAAGAGCAGAGAATATGCGTAACCTTACACAATACATTTTTTTGGGAATGACATTGCATTACTTGTGCATCTGTGTCACAATATAGGATTAGCAGGTCTTCTGGGCATATTTATATTAGTAAAGCTTGTCCTCCATTCAAAAAATGAGAAGTTGATTTAAGAAAATTAAAGCCTCTTTTTAAAATTACTGTATATAAACATATCTTTTGAAGACTAAATCCTGGGGCCAGTGAATTTTGTCACCCAAGACCCTCCTGTATCTTATCAGCTAAACAGGAATGTATCAAGTAGACTTTGTACATATATCCAGAGTGAGTGCAGTCAGGTAAGCCAAAACTCAATCTGAAAGAAAAACATTTGCTCTAACGAACAACAAACATTCGAGTGGCATGAGATTAGCAGTAATGCAAAGTATATTATGTGGTACTAAAATGTCTTTTCACAGTGCCTCAATATCATCATTATAGCGAATTTATGTTTTAGACCTGGGTAGTCCATTTATTTTTTGGTCAACATCCAAATTTCTTGTTCAAGGTTCAGACTCCAGAGAAACATTTTTCACACCACAATTATAATAATGATAATAAGTAAAGACAAATATTTTGTGGTCTGTTTCAAAATGTCTTGCTGTCTGGATTTGGCCCACATTCTGCCTATTGACTACCCCTCGTCTAGACCCTTTATTTCCTATACCATACAATTTTACATTTTAATGATGTAGACTTCTGACCTCTCTCCTCAGTCCAGGATGGAACCAGTGCCATGTCTGAGTCTGCTCCAAGCCCCTTTTTTCAGGGCTTTATTTCTTCCTAATAATCACCATTCAGTCCATCAATCATCCTTTTCCTGCAGGAGCTGGCTAGTCTCTTGAGGCACTCCGCCTGTGCTTCTACAGGCTATCTGCCTGGGCATCACCTTGCTACATAACCAACCATAGGATCCAGCCTGTTTCCTGTAGTTCTCTACCTCCATCTGAACCATTTTTGCTGGCTTTCATAATCACTAGATCATTAACTGATCAGTAGTTGATCCATCACAGATGAGGCTGGATGCAACTCCTCTGCGACAGATGTAGCAATGTAGCACAAATTGGTTTTTCATGTCAGATAGATGTCTTCCAGACATAAAAAAGAAGTCACTGAAACATTATTCAAAACATGTATCAGCCAGGGAACAAGAGCTTAGGAACACAATCTTATATTAGAAAAATGAGTAACAACATAAATCGCTGGAAGTCCTTCTTGAAAAAAGATAGCTGATGCTAAGCTTACTTCTCCATTGCTATTTGTAAAAGCATTTCTGATCCCCACCAAAATAGTCAATCCCAAGTAATGTATGACATTATGCAAAAACGGTGATGGATAGATGTAGCTTTAAAGGACAGGGCAAAATTGATATGAGGCAATAAGATGGATGACACCAATGGATTTTATGCAAAGCTAAGTCAGGGAAGAGTTTTTGTAGAGCCATTACAAACATTATGCACGACAATAACAGTGAGAGCTCTCTAACACCATTTCCCATCAGGCTTGGAGTCAGGAGTGGGGAGAGAATGGATCAGAACTCTTAATGAAGCCAATATGGAGGGTTTTGCATGGTGTGATATGATCATATGGTTTGCTGAGCCAAAGATGAGCCAGGGCTCCTCAGCCCTTCAATGGGAGGATGCAGCCTGACTCAGAGGCAGAGGCCAATTTTAGTTTCAGTTGTAAGCTTTGAGTTGGAGCGCTGAAAGAGAAGCAGAACAGTTCAGGGAATCTCTGATTTACTCTTCCACTCACTCCATGAAGGGAGTCTTTTAATGCCTGTGAGAGCCAGTGCATGGGTGGAGCAGTTCCAGCCCTGTAGAGTACATCATCCAGAAAGGCTGAGATCTAACCCTGTGGTGATAACTACGTAGAGCTAGTCAACACCTCGAGAGGACAGGAGAGGATTCTGCCCTGCTCTGGGGCAAAGACAAAATAAGGGGACCACTTTCTGTTCAAGCTAGCCAGTATCCACAGCACTTGTCCCCAGACACATCCTCAGCACCCTGTCCACATGGGAAGGTGCCAGGGAGGGAGCTGGGAGTTGAGATAAGTTGTGACTATTAGAGGTTGGAGAATTTATTGGCATGGCTAAATTAAACAAACAAAGAAACAGCCTGGGCCCTAAAAATTCTATGGTGTCATTCTCTTAGGGCTTATTATCCCTTTCCTTCCCCATGTTCTATATTCTGTTCCCAATAAAGTCTCCTTGTTATACTATTTTTGGGGGGTGACAATTGTTTGCTGAGGTTTGTACTGATGTACTTCATTGTTTCTTGTGTACTGGATTTATTTTCCCAAGGGACGGTGCACATGTGTGTCAGGCCCCTGAGGAGACATCAGGCATCAGTAAAAGAACAAAGCCCGTACAAGGAAAGAGGAGTAGGCACAGCAAGTAGTAAGCACTGGAAAGACTTGAGCTACACTTTGTGTGGGAGGAGGAGGAAGACTATACTCAAACATTTTGAACAGGGGTCATGAAACCTGTCCATGAGAGGTTATATAGTCAATGGAATATTCATAGTTTGTAAAACTCCACAGAAACCTGAGTCTTTTGGTTGAAGACTTGTATTGAATTTGGAACAATATTTGCTCTCTGCTTTGTTTACAGCCATGTTTCTGGGTGGTTTTTTTGTTTTGTTTTGTTTAAATACATCCATATTTTATTTTAACTTCAATGAAAGGTGTTCATTAGGGATGCTTTTTGGGATGGTTTTTACTTTGTCTGATCCTCATTCCTTAACTCTTTGCTACCTTTCCTCTAAGCAAAAAAATATTCATCAAAATGTGGTGAGGTGCTCTTTGTGTAATTCAGTGAAATACTAGGGAATATGGCCAAGAATGCCTAGAAGCTGTGGTCTTTAAACACAGAAGTGAAAATGTTGAATTCTAGAGCCATTAGAGTAGATCTTGTTTTCAGGATTAAATAATCACAGAATAATCCATCCCAGCCAGGGCTTTGTCAAACCAGAACTAAAAAACCTCTAGGGATGGAATCACCAAATGTGAGGTTAGGAAGGATTTTTCCCTCAGGCTTTTCTCGCCTTCCTCTGTAGCATGTGGATAGATGTCACTTGTCAGGATTATCTGGGTATCTCTCTCATTTAATCATTTCCCTGACATTGTGAAAGGCCTCAGGCCTCATGCCTTCCTGGTCTCTGCCTATGGCACATAACAATTTAGTCTCTTTTAGGATGTAATGCTTTGGAAACACTTCCATCATTGGATTCAGTGTGTAGGCGCTGGGTCATATTGACGGCCTGTGTAAGTTTGCCAGCTGTCTGGTTTTCAACAAGATTGCCTGGTCAAAAAGGGACCTGGCCAGCTCTGGTTGGCACCTGTTGGTAGTACAATGGGGGCCTGGGCTGACTGGCTTCCTCTTGACCTGACGGCATGTGGCTCCTGAAATGGCTGCCATATCTTGTGGCTCCTAGGTTTGGGGGGGAAGGATAGCTCAGTGGTTTGAGCATTGGCCTGTTAAACCCAGGATGTGAATTCAATCCTTGAGGAGGCCATTTAGGGATCTGGGGCAAATCTGTCAGGAAAGGTATTTGGTCCTGCCATAAGGGCAGGAGACTGGCCTTGGTGACCTCTCAAGGTCCTTTCCAGCTCTATGAGATAGGTATATCTCCATATAGGTTCAGAGGTAGCTAGGAAGGCTCCACACACTGCTCTTGTGCCTGCCAGCAGCACCCCCACAGTTGCCATTGGCTGGGAGCTGTGACCTATGGTGATATAGGACAGTGAAGGCAGTAGGCAGAACCTTCTTGGCTGCCCATGTGCCTAGGGAATCACTGGGAGCTGCAGTAAGTGCCACTGGAACTCCACACCCCCAACTCCTTCCTCTTCCTATGCCCCAGCCTGGATTCCCTCCCATGAGCCCACACTCTGCACCCACCCCAATTGCCTGCTCCAGCCCTGAGCCCCTATCTGCACTGCAAACATCTCATCTCTGGCCCCACCTCAGAGCACACACCTCCAGCTGGAGCCTCATGCCCCCCCCCCACTTCAACTCCAACCCTCTGCCTCAGCCCAGAATCCCCTCCTGCACGCCTTCATCCCCAGAGCCTGCCTGCTCCCTCGCCCCCATGCACACCCCACTCATTGCCCCAACTTGGAACCCTCTCCTGCATCCTGAACCTAGAGCAGCAGCCCAGCTCTCCCCTGTACCCTAAACCTAAACCAATCATCCCCAAAGCCTGCACCACCAACCAGAATCCTCACCCTAACCTCCTACCCCAGCCCAATGACAGTAAGGGGGGGGGGGGGGGTGATGGACCGCACAGGGCCTCAGAGACGGGGCAGGGCAGGAGCATTGGATTTTGTGGGCGTAGAAAGTTTGCAAGTCTAGTCTAGGCTGTGATACACAAAATGTCAGACTAAATGATATGGTGGTCCCTTTGAAACATAAGCTCTATGACTTTCAACAAAAATAATATGCATATAATGATATAATGATGGAGAATTCATTAGACCAGGGGTTCCCAAACTTTTTGACACGGGGACCAGAAAATCCATTCACGACCTTTTGGAGGACCGGTAACATTCATTTGCATATTTGCATATTCATTAATCAAATGATGAATATTCAAATAAGTTGTTTCTGGTCCGGCCCCAGTGCCAGCCTTAGCAAAGCTTTTGACATGGTCACCCACAATAGTCTTGCCAGCAAGCTAAGGAATATGGATAAATGGAGTGTAAGACAGACAGAAAGCTGGTTAGACCAGGGTTTCCCAAACTTTTTACTTTAGTTGGAACCCTTTTTTTTCCATACTGTTTTTTGCAGCTCAGAAATATAAACACATAAAAAACAAACTGAGAAAATACCAGACATATAACATTAGGTAAGTTTTATTATTACTAGATGTATCAGTTTGTAGTTTCGAACTGCCTGGCTGGTAAATGTGCTCAGGCTGCATGAGTGTGTCTACCAGCCAGCCAGTTCGCAAGTACTTTAATGGGTAGCAGGTTTAAAACTAATAAAAGAAAGTTTTTCTTCACACAGCGTGTAGTCAGCATGTGGAACTCCTTGCCAGAGGAGGCTGTGAAGGCTAGGAATATAACAGAGTTTAAAGAGAAGCTAGATAATTTCATGGAGGTTAGGTCCATAAAGGCTATTAGCCAGGGGATAAAATGGTGTCCTTGGCCTCTGTTTGACAGAGGCTGGAGAGGGATGGCAGGAGACAAATCGCTTGATCATTGTCTTGGTCCACCTCTGGGGCACCTGGTGCTGGCCACTGTCGGCAGACAGGATACTGGGCTAGATGGACCTTTGGTCTGACCCGGTACGGCCGTTCTTATGTTCTTATGTTCTTATGTACTCCAGGGTGTGTGTGTGGGGGGGGGAGCACAATAGAATCCCCGGGCCGGACTCACTCGTGCTTTGCGAGGGGAGGGGGGGCCGGGGAAGGAGGGCAGCGCCCCGAGATCTGCATATGGCTGGGTCAGTCCTGCTCCCCCCCGCTGCGCCTCTGGCCAGCCCCACTTCCCCCAACCCCCTCCCGGACAGCCAGTTCTCCCCCGCTTCTCCTCCCAATCTCCGTTGGCCAGCCCTGCTGCCCGCGTCCAGCCCTGCTTCCGGTGGCTGCTTCTCCCCCCCCCCCACCATCTTCCCTGGCCAGCTCCCTACCCCCGACCTCACACCTCCCAGCAGCCCCGCTTCCGCCGGCGCCCCAATCTCTTCTGGCCAGTCCTGATGCCCCAGGCAAGCTGCTTCTCCCCTACTCCACCTCCTGATCTCCCCCGGCTGCCCCCTGCCCCCCGGCCAGCTCTGCTTCTGCCAGCTGCCCTTTTCCCAATCTCCCTGGCCCGCCCTGATTTCCCCGTCCAGTGCTGCTTCCGATGGCCGGCTCTCCCCTCCTCCTCCTCTCCTCTCCCACCCTCCCTACCCTCCCTAGCTACGCCTCTGCCGGGAGCCGGAAGATCCAGCTGCAGACTCTGCCCAGGCCAGCCAAAGGCTTGGGGGACCCGGCACCACAGGGGCACTCCGGGAGCCTGGAACACCCCGGCAACCATGCTGAGGCCCGGTATTTTTTTCCTGCGGCCCGGTACCGGGCCGAGGCCCATACTTTGGGAAACGCTGCATTAGACCTAATAGCAAAAGCAAATATCAGCAACAGCATCCTACAGTAAGCAATGGAAATCATCCCCACTTGATACAGGAGACTAGCAGAAACAAACAAATGAGAAAGCATCAGTCTAACAAGCTCAGTTTATGCAGACTGAGGACAACACAACACGGGCAGTCATCAAAAGATGATAAAACATCAGGTTTAATGCAGGAGGTTCTAAGAGCCTAGAGTCCTGACTCTGCCCCTTTTCCCATTATACGGGGCTCCCTTTCACATGCCTGACTCAATCCTTTTACTACCCTCTTACCACAGCAGGTCAACAACTTTACCTTTCTCCCAGGTCACAACTCCCTCCCAGACTCTGCACCCGCTCCTACACCCCTCCCCAGGCCAGAATCCTCTCCTGCACCCATACGTCCTCCCGGATCCTGCCCCCCAATCCGCTGTCCCAGATCACAACCCCTCCTTCATCCAAACTCAGACTCCACAATCTCTTTTAAGAACATAAGAATGGCCGTACTGGGTCAGACCAAAGGTCCATCTAGCCCAGTAGCCTGTCTGCCAACAGTGGCCAACGCCAGGTGCCCCAGAGGGGGTGGACCAAAGACAAAGATCAAGTGATTTGTCTCATGCCATCTTCTCCAGCCTCTGACAAACAGAGGCCAGGGACACCATTCTTACCCCCTGGCTAATATCCTTTTATGGACCTAACCTCCATGAATTTATCTAGCTTCTCTTTAAACTCTGTTATAGTTCTAGCCTTCACAGCCTCTTCCGGCAAGGAGTTCCACAGGTTGACTATGTGCTGTGTGAAGAAGAACTTTCTTTTATTAGTTTTAAACCTGCTACCCATTTGCACTCCAGTGTCTTACCCCAGGCTCCCTTCTGCACCAATCCTCCACCACAGACACAGCACCCCCGCCACAGAAGTGCAGCTCTTGATCACTTACCAAAATCTTGGAGTGCCCCCCCCATCAACAATTATTGCCCACTCTTGGCCTGCCATAATGGGAACTTGGTCCATAGATCAGACTCTGTGCTGCTACTGCAGTTCAATTACTAATAAGAGAATGATTCAAAAATAAGATGACTCAAAAATAAGAAAATCAAGAAGTCAGAACTGCACAGTAAAAACTGTGATTAAAAGTAATCTTAAAGAAAGAAAATGGCTAGCTGAAAGAAAGAAGGAAACACAATATGTCTACAGATCATGCTCTAGAGAATCAAAAATCTTTCAAATAATCATCAATTTACAATGTAAGGACAGATCCAATAATAAGCACGGGATGATCGATGGAAAATATCCAGTAGCTGTCAAAACTTGCCTTTTTTGGAAAATAATACCACAGTGGAAGAGGGAGGGGAAATGCCAAATATAGCCTGATTTAAGACTAGGGAGAAAGAATTGATTCATATAAAATTTTTAAAAAAATGAGTGTTCATCCAAAACTCAAATCAAACTTGAAATCAACCTTTTGTGAGGTGGGAAAAACTTCCTCGCCCCATTATTTTTCATATCTGTCCAGGTTTCTGGTTAAGACTAGAGGTAGGAAGCCCTAAAATTTCCTGGTGGAAATTGCACTTGTGTATTTCCAGCACCGCTGAGACCAGGAAATCTTGAGGAAAAAGCATGTTACGGTGAGATTTTCATTTCAATGTTGCCAGATAATATGGATAATAATTCAAATGATGTTGCTTTCCTAAATGGGACTGAACAAACTTTTAAGGTTGCTCATCACAATAAGTTCATTGTAAGGACATAAATATGCACAGAAGTTATCGAAAGTCTAAGGAACTTGAATTCCATCAATCTACTTGAGCTAGATGGTCACTTATTAATATATTTAATTGTGTTACAATAGGTCCCGCTGACATCAGAGTCCTGTCATGCTAAACACATACAGACACAGTTAAAAACACTTGTTTTACCAGACAGCTTACAGTCTATGTAGACAAGACAGACAAAAGGGGGAAGGATTATTATTCCCATTTTACAGATGGGAAACTGGGACACAAATGTCTTGCCAAAATTTGCCCAGGAAGTCTATGGCAAAGCACAGCCTGTGTGTCTCTAGTTTTAGTCTTGTGCCTTGACCAAAAAAAAATAATCCATCCTTTTCATCTAGATTCTAGAACAACACAATATAGGTTCAAAGACCTGAGGATTAAGGATAAACACTGGCCTGCCAACTGAGAAGTGATTCTAGAACTTCAGTGAATTTTGTCAAGTACTTTGATTGAGCTTGAGACTATGAACCTAAGTGAATATACAGGAAGAAATTATTTTCATGAAGAATATGTGCTTTATTGCACACACACGTTCTTCCTTCAAAATACTGTAAATTAGAGTATTTATGGAATCTTAATGATCTAAACACAGTTGGCGCCTGAAGGTCAAGTCTGCAAACTGCATCCTAAATTTCTGTTTACAGATGAAGTACAGTATTTATTGCGGCACTGCTTGTGCTACTATAGTTAAAAGTCTGCCAACGTGGCCATTATAAACCACTATTTCTGAGGTTTATAACTTGCCCATCAATCTTCACACTGGGATGAAACACAGTGCACAAGGTCTCAGCTGTGGGATTGATTTTTGTTGTTGTTTTCTTTACCAAATTACAAAAAAAAAAATCCATCTGGGTAAGCTGTAAAGTTATGAGAGCAATAAAATAAAGGTCACCTGTTTCAAATACTTTTTAGTGTTCCTTTTGTGTAACCTAACTATAGCTTCAGTTTTAAGACAAATTTTGCAGGCCATTGATACATAATTACATCCACACTTAATTTTCCTCCAGAAAAAGTTAAAAATACTGCAAATAAAGTTATACCAGTGTATTAACATTTCTCTCACAAAAGGAAGCTGTGATGCATCTTGTTGTTCTTAAAACAAACACACTAGGAAATCAGATTTCTAGTTGTAGGGCCTGAGTTTTAAGGGTACATCTATAGCTGGAGGATCAACTCAAGACTCATGTACATGTGTGCACATGCTACCTTTGATAGTGCTAGTGTGCTACAAATAGTGCAGCCATAGTGGTGCAGGCTGGCTGTGCAAGTGTATACCTATGTAATCAGACAGGATTGTACATGGGTGGCTCTCCTACACCACTGTAGTTACATGCTATTTTTAGCTTGCTAGCTCAATCAAAACTCGCTAGTGTATGCCTAGCTGAGCTGGAAATTACACTTCCCACCGGAGCTGCCCTCAATGTTCGATTTACGGGTCTATAATAAACTTGTAAACTTGAATGCCAGAAGATCAACCTCCAAAGCAGCAATCCACAGGTAAGTATAGACATGGCTTTAGTGTGTAAGACACCTCCTTCAAAATGGTTTCTACTCTGATATGGGTCTTTGTCAAATGTCATTGTAAGGATTCCATATTATTGGCCCTGGATCACATTTGCTTAATTTCCAATGGTTTTCCCCTCTGCCCCCATACACTAATCTTCAGATCCCCAAATGAGTAAACTGGGTCCCTTCTCTTCTCTTTTATATAACTCTTTGCTCACCAATGTAAGAGTCTCACAAAGTAGATCCAAACTACATATCGTCCATTCTCATAATGCATTAAAAGAGTTCTGTACAAAAGGGGGAGGGGTTAAAGTCACTCTTTTAAAGGGTATATATACATAGCGTTATAAAAGGTGTGACTCCTAATTCTGTACTAAACTAGTGTATATGGTTGGCATAATGCTTCAGAGCAAAGCTACACACTGATAAAGCATGAAAAGATGGAAGCCACATCAAAAGTGTGGCCACAAAATAAAGCATGATTTAAAAAGTGTACTGTGATCAGAAATCTAAGATCGTGAAAACAGACAGGGAAAATTTAGATTTTTCATTTTAGTAAGGCTTCTGACACAGTCCAACATGACAATCTCATAAGCAAAACAACTCTAGATAAAATTACTAAAATGGGGATGTAAAATTGTAAAATGGGGATGTAAAATCATAGTCTAAGAGTTTGCTGAGTCCAGTATTATTCAATATTTCCATCAATGATCTGGATAATGGAGTAGTAAAATCTGCAAAGACAAAAAACTAGAAGGCGCTGCAAGCATTTGGGGACATGATTAGAATTCGAGACAACCTTGACAAATTGGAGACGTAGTCTGTTATCAACAAGATGAAATTCAACAGAGACAAGTACAAAGTAGTACACTTAGGTAGAAAAAAACCAAATGCCTACAAAATAGAGAGTAACCAGCAAGTACTGCAGAAAAGGATTTGTGGGTTATAATGGGTCACAAATTAAATAGAAAAAAATCAACAATACAATGCAGTTACAAAAAACTTAATATCTTTCTGGATTGTATTAACAGAAGAACCTTATATAAGACATGGGAAGTTATGTTCCACAGTAACACCAAGTAGAGGTACCTCAGTCAGAGAACTGTGTCAGTTCTACATGCCATACTTTCAGAAAATGTGTACAAACTGGAGAGGGTCCAGAGGAGAGCAACAAAAATAATAGAAACTTTAGAAAATCTGACCTATGAAGAAAGGGTAAAAACTGAGCATGTTTAACTTCGAGAAGAAAAGGGGGTCCTGCTAAGACTTCAAATAGGTTAAGAGCAGTAATGAAGAAAATGGTGTTCAACTGTTCTCCATTTACACCGAAGGCAGGGCAAGAAGCAATAGAGTCAATTGGGAGCAAGTGAGATTGAGGTTAGATATTAGAAAAAAACAGATAAACACTACTACAGACTTCCAAGGGAGGTCATGAATCACTGTAATTAGAGGTGTTTTAAAAAACAAGTTGGATGAACACCAGTAAAAAAGGCTGAAGTTTATCGATTCCTGCCTCAATGCAGTGGGCTGGACTAGATGAGCTTTTGAGGTCCCTGGAAGCCCCACATTCCTATGACTGTGTGATTTCCATGCTATCGTGAATTGCTCTCTATGGAGAGAGGTAGGCATAGCTCTTACCAATTTCTGTAGATTGGAGGATGGTGAAAATTTAAATTGGCATTTTACTTTCATACAGAGCAATTCCATCTTATCAAGGAAGACAAGATGATAAACATTCCAAGAATACGAAAATCAAGAGAACACAGTGTAACCCAATGGAGATGTTTTCACTATCCAGAATTAGGTATTTCCTATTCTAAAAATTAATGAAATGTACACATTTATATTGGGACAGATGAACCAGAGTGTTCTTGGAAGGCAAATGCAGTCATCAACCCATTTGAAGTGATTTATAAAGCCAAACAGTATGGATGCTTTGAGATGTCAGAGCAGCTAAGAGCAGTCAAGTACTGCTGAATATGGTCTACTATTCATTCTTTGGTGAACATCTTCTTTCATGCTATAAGCTCAAGTACTGTGAGAGTGATACTGATTGCTCTCACTGCATATTTTACTTTTATGTTGATACCCCTTTCATTATACGTACACGACTGATTCATTTGCATTTCAGTCTTCCCCACAATCTATTTTCCTTATATGGCTGCACTGATTTTATACCAGCCTTAAAGCTTGGAACAATCTTCTTATGTACCAAGCTTTCAACTCACCTCCAAATCCTGGAGGACACAAACCAATGCTCATCTTGGAGCAACTAAAGAGAGGAAGACAGAAAAAGAAAACAATTTCCTATCTATTCCATTTTGGGAAAAAAACTCTATAAAATAAACATAATCACTACTGAGAGGACTTTACTCCTAAACATTTGGCCCTGGAAAGTTGCTTAGAACTACTTTAAAACAGTTTGATTCGAACAATCAAATGGTTCCCTTTAACTAAACACATTTTTTTAAATCTGACAAGGAGTACACATTTCTCCAACTGCCAAGTCAACTCTGGAAGCTGAAGTGTGAAGGGCTTGCTCATTCTTCCTTCTCCTGAAGATGAAAGGTGGACTTCTTGAGCCATTTAAAAATAGTCTGAACAAAGTATTTGAATATTCAATAGGGAACAATTTAGGTAAGGGGAAGATGAACTAAATGCCCCCCAAAGCTCTAATTTCTATGAGGGGAAAATTATAGAAGATGGCTGACTAAAACCCTACCATTCAGACCAAGGGGCTCTCTTTGTCATATTGAAAGCACCTAGACAGGGAAAGATAAATTAACACACAAGTGCAGATTTTATATAACACTATGCTGGCTCTTCTGTAACTCAGTGTTGTTTAAGTTTTCTTAGTACTGTAACATTTTTAATAAAACATTGAGGAACACGTCAAATACCATTAGATTTCAAAATATTTTTTCTTTTGAAAGCTCACTGTACTATCTAACATAAGTATCTGTCATGCTGCTTGAGTTACTATAGCACGGAATATCTTGTTAGCAGTGATGTCATGACAGAAATGTTACAAAGATGCACTCTAATCACCTCCTGCACAGATATGAATTTAAATTTTTTGCTGAAAGGATGTTTTTTTAATTTAGCTTTTATCTTGAATTCGCACTGAGACTTTTAAAAGAGGCATGACAGTTTTGAAAGCTAAGCAATGGGAGATTATTATTTTAGTTGGAATAAATGAATGACGAACATTCTGAACATCCTACCTGTAAAACCCTGGAGGAGCTTGTGGAACTATGAAGTTTTTCTCCAGGCCTTGGAGAACATCATTCAGCATTCTGACTCGGATAGGAGCTCTCTCCTTGGGGTCATTAGCTGGACGCATCTCATCTGACTGGAATAATTCTGCACTGTCCCTCAGTCTTGAAGCCATTGCCAGCAACTGCCGAGTGTCTAGTTGGTCACCTAAAAATGATAACAGAACGATACATGTCTGAAAATGATTAAAAGGCAATAACTTATTCCTGTTGTCAGTAAAATAATCAATACTATTTTAAAATGGCAACATTGTTGTCTTAGGCTGGAACAAAGGCATCGCTGGTGGAATTAAACCAGAGGTGGTTTGCAAGAGTTAGCTTCTTGTGGGCCACCAGATGCTTTAGTTATCTGCGTGTCCACAGATATGGCCCCTCGCAGATCATGGTTGCCACGGTTCACCGTTCCTGCACTGTGGGAGCTTCAGGAAGCTGCGCAGGCTGGGCTACCACTTCCTGCAGCTCCCATTGGTTGAGAACAGCAAGCTGCAGCCAACAGGAGCTCTGAGTGGCCATACCTGCAGATGCACAGGTAAAGAAAGCACCCAGTGGCCCATCAGGGACTAATCCTGGTGAACTGCGTCTGGTCTGTGGGCTGCTTATTGCCCACCCCTAAGTTAAATCATGAATCAATAAAGCCTATAATCTATTTCAGATGTACAGCAATTTTTGCAGCAGTACTAACTTGTGTTGTTATCTCTTAAGATCTTACAAGCTAAGAAGAGTCAGACCTGGACAGTATTTGGATGGGAACCCTCCAATAAAAATGTAGTTCTGCAAGAAGTGACAGTTAAATATCAGTAGCTGGAACTCTTCTTTCTGATCCAGTGCTGTCAGATACAGCTTCTCATGACACAGATTCTCTCTAACATGTGTGTGTTAGTCAGTATGTGAAAGCCTACCCCTATAATATGTAAGTACCAGCTCCTGCCCTTTCACACGTTTCTTCTTCATAAAAAAACAGCATCTAAAAGCATATAAATCAGAGCAAGAATTTATTTGAATTCTGTCATCTTAGAATACTAAAGATACTTAAATTTTGTAGCCCATAGGGCTATCTTGCCTTTCTTATATTCACTACCATGCCTTCATTATATTCTGCCTTTATTATATTCAGTAGTAATGAAAGGAACCTATAGGCCTGTATTCTGTAAGACATTAACTTCAGAAGTTAGCATAATGCTTGAGGCCTATAAACCTTGGCACAGACAAATGGCCCAATTTTAACACCTAATTCTGGGGAACAAGTGTGAGGGGGACTATTGTCCATAATGACATCAGCCAACTACAGACATGTGAGCTCACACCAGGTTTCGGAAAGTTTTGGAAGGAACATCCAGTCACATGAGTAGCATGGCAATGAATTCACATATCATAGTTGAGATAATTAATTTACTAACTTAGAGAAGGGCATCCCAACATGAGTAGGGTAAGGAAAAAAATGAAGAGGAAAGAGATTCCCCCCACCTCAAATATGCAGTAGACATGATGGTGTCAGCATATCGTATTATGAAAGCTGTGTCCTATTCTGTGTGCGGTAGGGCAGAAAGAGAGATACAGCCTTTGGGAGGTGCCAGAATGATTGCCATTGGTGATGGAAGATAATGGATAACATTTTGGATTTTTCTGCAGGAGATGGTGTGAGTATGGATCGACAGATGTACTTTCTGTATTATCTCTGTCTACTGAGCTACAGTGTTTGTGACTTCGCTAAACATATCAATACATATAGAAGATTTCCTATAATGTGAGAGTTGCAGCTATGTGCTTTGGGGTTCCCAAATATATATATGTATGTTAATAATACTGGGTCTGATTTCGAGATAAAAACCTGCCAACCCTCTCAGGGACAACTGGGAATTCTTAAGTAATCAAATAATATAATATAACTAATAATTTATAGATCAGGCTTCAATGTCATAAAAGCTAATGCCATTTGTAGAAGGAATTTGAATTGATTCCTATAAGTTAAAACTGTACCAGTTAAACTATAAGTAACTGCAGAATCTGTTAACACTTACATGGGTATTTAAATGTTATACTCCAAATAGCTCAGTGTTTTCAAAATGATTAACAACACAGTTTTCATATTCCCTACTCATAACTCCGGTCATCTGAAGAAGTGGGCTGTGTCCACGAAAGCTCATGATACCATCTACATGTTTTGTTAGTCTATAAAGTGCTACCAGACCATTTGTTATTTTTTTCTGTAACAGACTAACTCGGCTACCCCCTGAAGCTCCTGAACACAGTGAAAGTTAACCTGGCCTGATATTTTTCAACCAAATGAAGAAATCAAACAAATGAAAGCTATGACAAATGCACAGCACAGATTCAGTTGAGATTGTTCCTGATTTACAGAGAAGGAAAAAATGAGATGCATATATTGGAGTGTTTTCTGGTTTGTGCAGTGTAGTCACCTAATGAAGGGTATGTTTTCCTCTGAGTACATGCACAGGTCTCAGTAAGTTTCACAGAATCAATACACACAAATGGAGAAAAGAATGGATACCTACTCTGAGGTCCAAGACAAGAGCAACACAAATGCCTCTTCAACTCAACAATATTCCAGTATGAGGGAGATCTACCTGGCTCATTAAGAATGGGAAATGAAACCAGAGATTCAGAGAATACCCAAAATGTGTAAATGATCATTTGTTCCAAATAGAACTTCCAGGGCTTTAGAAGTGTACCCATCAATACCTGAAAGTACATTCTTCAACTATTTTTGGATCAAAGATTTCAGCTCCAGGGCATATATAATTAATACCAAGAGAAGAAAAAACAGCTCAAAAATTGCAAGTTAAAGTTACCAAAGTTGCTTGGTTAATAAATACAAAGAAATATCAGAGCTGATTCATTCATGCCACCAAAACCAATGAGAGTAACACAGAGGGATGGGCTTTGCTGGGGTGGGTGTATAAACATGATAGAAATAACATTGTGAGGCTGAAGAATCCAGTAGAACCCCCTGAACTTCCCGCTGTCTCCTTGCCCTGAACAGAGTACTTGCTGTTGCCATTTTACAAAGGGGGAGGGGAAGATACAGATCTCACACACACTCTTCTGGCCTCCACATTCAAATCTAGTGCATTCTGGAGCCAGCAAGTCATGTAGCAGAGGCTGTCATATTTGCTGAAGTATCAAGATGAATTTCAGCACAGGCAGAAGGCACTTTGAGGGGAAAAGTGAGAGAGAAGGGGAGTTAGAGTCAGATTTCTTTTGCTCTCATCTATCCAAGTTTATCTTCTACTTGTGTTGGGTCTGTTTTAGCTTACATGCTAGATTTTGGCTCTGATTCTAAACAGTTTGCCATACAGACATACTTCATATGCCTCAAAGTAAGTTAGACTGTCTTAACCACGCTAAAGAATCAAATGACAGTGCAACCTTTTCATAAAACTCTGAAGTTTAATGGAAGAGAAGCAATAATCTAATCACAAAATCTATAAAGTAACAGAAGTTTAATCTTTATGCTACTCTTGTGCTTCATAAAATCTTTTACTTTACTCAGAACTCTTCTCTTTCTGCTAATAAGCAATCAGCAGCCAACTAGAACTTATTGGTGTGATAATGAAAAGGAAAGAAATTTATGCTTTGACCTAGATTTACATGACGCTGTCTCCTGCTGTTTTGAAAGCAGAAGATGTGAGGCAATTTGGTGCATTTGTTTTTTAGTGGCTTCTTGCATGGCTTAACAGAATCACCATGTTAGTGCTCTATTTTCACAAATCCAGCAAAAGATTTTATTTTTTCTTCATCAAGTTTGGTTTAGTTCAATGCCTAACTCCAATTTGTGGATAAATATATGCTTGAATCAACGAACAATGGCCCAGTTGTGGAGTGTAAGTGTAGAATGGTACCCGGCAAAATCCACCTGATAGCTTTAAAATATCTACCTCGGACCAACAAAATGAATGACAAGACACATTTATGGTTAGAATTTGTTCCTTTTAATTTTGAAATATTTATCTTTCTGCAGATGGTGCATATGGTAAGATTTAGATGATGTTGTTTAGAATCACCCTAAGGGGAATTCTGGCAAAAATCCCTTTTTGAGCTCCAAGCAATGCAATGGAGATGCTACAACATGTCCACCTCTTTATCCTTGGGTGGCACCAGTAGCCATGACCCCTCTATCTTCATGCCTCCTTTTGGAGCACCACAAGCAAAAGAGGAATAATAATAAAATTCTCCTATCCATATCAGCAAATGTGCAAGGATTATGTATGGGCAATGGAAGTTATCAAACAATTAGGTGCTGGCATCATGTCTAGCTAAGGACATCCATGCACATTCTATGCCTAAAAGAAGGACTAAACATGCATGATTATCTTGTACTCTTGTCAGAATGGAAAAGTTAAAATTTGCTGCATTAGAAACATCTTTTTAGTTTCATCAGCAGTGCTTATATACCAAGCAGATTAGATTTGTCATTTTTAAAATACAACAAATGACTGTGCAAATGATCAATGACCTTCTGAGGTCTCTTCCAACCCTATGATATCAACCCTCTCTAACAGTGAAAGAGAACTTGGGGGAATAGTTCATCATTCTATATCTGTAAATGGGGCCACGTAGACTGCCCTTTTTAACATTAAAATTCAAGTTATTGCTTACACTGGATTTTTTGTTTTAAAATAATGTGAGATGTATTTTGCCCTCAAACCCACTACATTTCATACCAAATGAGGAGCTCTCTGGACTGTGTGCATAAAGCACTAAAACTGTATTCATTTTATAAAACAAACAATTTTTAACAGTCTCTCATAAAACCTTATGTATTTATAGATGCTGAACTCATACGGAATTAAGGTTACTATTAAAAATGCATGAGAAGTCATGTTATCCTAAGACGGTGACTTCACTGAAGGGGCAAAGTGCAATTTATGTTATGCATAAATGCAGAGGCTGAAACTGCAAGGGCAGATGACTCAGAAGAAACGCATGTGTTAACTAATATCATCTTAAACATCTTGTGACACCACTGTAGAGAAAAGAAAAAAAAATTACAAGTGTTATTTCATCACTTAAGGGAAAACAAGGACACTTTAGTATTCTACGTTTTCTGTTTTTTGTGCCGCACACACTAGTATGAATCATGAGGAACCATCTACAGTAAAACTCCAATAGTCCGGCATCCAATAGTCCGGCACTCCTGATAGTCCGGCATCAAAATGGCAAGAGCCTAGTGAGTGAGCTTCGGCAAAAAATGAGTCACAAGGTAACAGCGGCAGCAGGTGAACTGAGCAAAAAGGGTAAAAAAGGCTTAAAAAAACTAAAACATTACAGTATACTGTATACAGTATGTACAATAAAAAGGGTTAAGAACACTTTATATACAGTATATAATGTATACAGTATATATATAACCTGCTTATAGTACCTCCTGATAGTCTGGCATATCTGATAATCCGGCACCACCTAAATCCCATAGGTTCCGGATTATCGGAAGTCTACTGTACCTTGTTATCTAAAGTTGTTAAATAAAAATACAAATGAGGGTACCGGGAAGAGACTTGGGAACCTGCATTCTGTTGATCACTGAATTACACAGCTGACTTTCATCACACATGTTCTATGTGGGTTTTATTCAAAGACAGACTACAATGGATTTATATGTATTCTAAACAGTTGGATAGAGTGCAATAGCATTTTGCTTGTAACCAATTGCTCTTACAAAAAAGTGCTGGTGGAAGCTGATGTATTTTAAAACGACTTTTCTGACATCTGGCAGTAATATATTTGCTCAGGATCTCTTGAAAGAGCATGACTGGTCACAACCAAATCAACCAATTTGAAAAGACCTCTCCACATGGATGTTTGTGAGAAAAAATTGATTTGTTCTGTGACTGGCTGGAATCTGCAGGACCAGGTAGACTACTTTAATATCTTTATGTTTAGAAGATTTTGCATATTTAGATAATCTTCTAAAAACATCTATATAAATCTTAGAAATGCTTTTATTTAGACACCAGTAAACCATAAAGAATGGTTACCATTATCCCCATTTCACAGATGGAATCCTGAGGCACATAGGAGAAGTGACTTGCCCAACACCACCCAGCAGGCCAGTAGCAGAGCTAGGCGTAGTCCTAGTCCAGTAGTTTTTCCGCTAGACTAAATTGCTGCTATGTGATTCCTCAGTGCTCCTCCTTCCTGTACATTTTGTGACAATGGATCGGAGATAAAGCTCATGCGTTAAATGCTTACAATGTGTGGTTGCTAACAGGGCTGGTGAGAAATTGTTTTATGTCCCAAAACCTTAACAGTTTGATTACATGGCTGCTACAGTAATAAAATGGGAAAGAAGAGTTGTGTCTGTCTCCACCCTGCAACAGGCAGCTGCCCTGCCACTTCTAAGTTCCCCTTGCCAGTTTCATCCCAGTAAGCCATTATCTAGTACAACAGATGTCATAAGCAGGTGAGACATGGTTTCTTGCTGTCTCTTGCCCTATGCTGCTGTGTACACATATCACAGGCTTTTTGGAGGGCTGCACATTACTTTGGTAATGTGGCCCAAGCTGCAGAGTGAGCTGGGCCCCTCATTCTTACTAACCATGTCCTTTTGCCACTATTTGCTCCGTCTTCTCCAGCTATGGCTCAGGTCCACTCAGTCCTCCTTTCTTCCAAACTGTGCTGGCAGCTTTCCCCATCATCTCTTCACACATCCATAATGAGTGTCTTAATTATTCATTTTCTGGATTTCAGATCTTTCATATTTGTTACCTTCTTTCTCCACATCCCAGATCCCAGCTCATAGGGAAGGACAGGTACAGAAACTCAGACAGTCCAAGAGAAGCAGGATTCCCCACATCCCACCAAGGGCAGAGAAAGGGAATGCAGAGGTATAGGACATCCTCAGGTCCCAGCACAAACTGAAGGGAAACTCCTGAAGTTGATTCACTGGAAAGAATGCCTCCATTCTCCATGACTTAAGGGGGCTGATAGTTGTGGGACAGGCCTGCTGTTGGATGGATGGAAAGAGTGGCTCCACTATGGTATGCAGGAGAGCACGTGGTTTGGGGGCAGAGCTTGACCGTTGTAACCAAAGGTGGTCCGTTGTGACTATTCGCCTCTAACACATGTCCCTTTCCAGGACCATGCACTCTAGGTCCATCTTTTGTGATAGCTCCAGGAAACCATCCTGCCACACTTCTTGCCTTCTCAGCCCTCTGCTGGGATGCATTCACTAGTTCCCGGAACATCTCCTCTCCTCTCCCCACCTCAGCTACAGACATTTTTGCCTCTTCTATGGATGATAACTCCCTCGTAAGTGCAGGTCACGGTGCTGTCAGTGCTAAGGGAAATCTTTACTTCCCCAGAACAAGAATTGTCTTTTCTCCTTTCCTCAGCCTGTGATCCAAACACATACACCAAGGTCATTCATTTTCAAACACAGAGCTTTCCGTTCCACAACAACACATACAAATTTGCCAGCAGTACATTATCCTGCTTCCTCATGGCTGTGAGAACAGGGACAAGTTGGTGTTCTCTGCTGCCAGTGTGAACTAGCATAATGAATAAACAAGCAAGATGGCCACTTGTTAAATGGTGAACATTATAGAGCTTAAATGACTGTGATGTTCAGAGTTCCCTCCCTGCTTGTACAGAATGTAGTGTTAATTGGAAACAAAATCTTGCAGCTCAGTCATGGACATTATTTATCTGACAGTAATTATGAGATTTTAATACTAATTATTGATTAAATTGTTTTAGTAAGATCATAAGGAATGCAAATAATTTATCACATATTAAACTAAAATCATGTTTCAATCAATATAATAGAAAGATGCTATTGGAGTAATAAAAACAACAGGTATTGTTTACCCTGAAACTGAGAATCTCAGTATTGAAATGTAGTTGAACCTTTCTTATGTTAGCTGAGCTTAGTTTTGCTCTAACAAAATTACCTTTAAGGCTTTTCTGAACTTCTAACGCGATGTCCAGGGCATTAAAGGGCAGAACCGGTTCACTGGCAATTTGCAAAGTCACCTCTGCCGTTAGCTGAAAGAAATCAAAAGAGATTAAATAATTTCTAACATGTTTAATACTCAGCATTCTGTTCAGAATCCCATATAACTTCATTAGATTGGTCTGCCAGGGAAGCTGAGTACAACACACAGCTTCTTAAGGACAAACTGAAAACACACAAACAAGAGCTTCTACTGACAAATAATTCTAGTACAAAAATATATTTAAAAGATGATAATTTATGACCATGTCTGTTCAATACTTTCCTATGACACAGGATGCTACTGGAGATTTAAAAAAAAACACACACACCTTGTATTTCTAAATATAAGAAGCAAATTTAAAATCTCTCTTTTTCTTTCTGAATAGCAGACAGGCAAACTGCAAAGACTCTAAAGCCTGAATCCAAAACTCAATGAAGTCAAAGAGAATTTTTTTTCCCACAGACTTTCACAGGCTTTGGAGCAAGCTCTTAGCATTGAATCACATGAATACAAACAAAGTGAGCTGAACATTCACAGTGTCTAGGGAAGTATGTGATGGCTTGACGTGACCGTGCTCTGACCCCACATTGTTTGAAAAACCTCAATAACTTACAAATCAAAACACTCCAACCTTGTGATCTGCAGGTCTCAGTCCAGCTCCAGGTGGACAGTAGGACCTGTCACATATTTCATTACTACAAATGGCACTTTTGTTGGCAATCTCAGAAGTGAGTCCAAGGACTAAATTGGCTTTGGAGGAGAACACCTCTTGTCTACATAGGTAGTGTCTCAGGCTTGAGCTCAGGACAATACCAGAGCAGTGCCTGAAAACTTGCTTTGCTGCCACTATACTGTAACCTATACTGTGATTAAACCGGATTTCTGTCTCCCAGGCCTTCAAGCCCACCACCATTCATGAACACTATAAAAATACACTTAAAAAAACCTGTGGGGGGGACACTCATTTATCTCCTTCATCACTTGGCATTAGGCTATGTCTACACTGCCGACAGTGCCTATGCAAATGAAGCGTGGATTAGCATTTTGCTTCACTTCATTTGCATAATTTATTTGAGCCATTTTTGTGCAAGGGGTTTTTGCGCAAAAACAAGCAGTGTGGACTTTTTTTTGCGCAAAACCCCCGTTTTGTGCAAGATCCTTATGCCTCGATCTTGCACAAAACAGGGTTTGGGGGCAACAAAACCACCATCCATACTGCTTGTTTTTGTGCAAAAACCCCTTGTGTAGACAAAGCCTTACAAAGAAAGGTTCAGAGCTATGCTCCAAGATGGAAGGAAGACTACAGCTAACAGTGGCAATGATGAGAAAAATGTGGATTGAATGGAATAATATTGTACAATACTTTAAAAGGCATCAGAAGGCTTTGATATGATAAAATGTACCTACCAAAAATCTATCTGAAGCGGAGAGAGGCTGAAAGCAGCATTCTAATTTGACAATACAAAAAGGTGGGGAAAGACAAAAGCACTAACTGATATGAGAAACATTACTGGAGGAACTGAAAAGAAAATATTCATTACCGAGCTCCCCCCCAAGAACAGATGAAGATGAAGCAACACACACACACACACACACACACACACACACACACCCCAAATCTTTGTGGAAAGAGAAGATAACTGGAACCCCAACAACAATTCTAAAAAAAAGAACCCAAATAAATATTGTATTTGACCTGCTCACTGACTGATTTCAGCTCAGAGATAGAAGGAGAACAATGTATATCAACCTGAAACTCACATCCAAGCAGAGACCTACTGTGGAGCTATTAATATTTACACCCAAAGATATAATATTGCAAAAGGCACAGAGGAAGAAAACTACCACACACAGGAAGAACAATGGGGAAAAATACATTTATCCTAGGATCGTAGTGGGATAACTGGAGAACAGAGGCAGAAGCATAAGGAAGGAAGCGGGTATGTCAGCATTAAAAGGTATGGAGTTCTAGCTGCTGGATAGATATTTTGACTCCAGATTAGAGGTCACTGAATTTTTCTTCAAGGCACATGTTGAGATAGAAACATTTTTTAATAAAAAGCATTGGAAAATGCTGGGTTTTTTCTGTGAAATAACATGAAGATGCTATGGAAGATAAGTAACACAAGAGAGGAAATTCCCAGGCGCAGCAGAAATCTACAAACATCAAACTTCAATTATGGGCGTTGAGCACTTGAAAGTTTAGCACCAAGCTCTTTTGAATATCGGATTCCAAATGGCCAATGTCTGGAAATCCCTCCTTGTATTAATAATATTACATGTGAAATGGTCTCAGTTGCCCTTCACCCTAATCATACATCAATATGCATAAGCTGTTGAGGAACGTGAAACTGTTATATCTTCTGCTCAATGCATAGTCTGATACAGAAATGTTTAAGCACATGAATAGCACTGGAAAATACATCTTTTACAGTACAGCATAAGTACTATGGTAGGGAAACACCCCAGGAAGCTGTTCCCCCTTTCCCATTCATCCTTAATAGCATCAATTTTGATTACGTTAAATTCCTCCTCCTGTGTATGTTTCTCAAAAGCAATTTTGTTTTGCTTCTCAGCTGCAAAAGATGAACACCCTTTTGTGCTATCCATTAGATTAGATAATACAGAGGAAAAAATGTTATGACTGAAGCAATTTGCAAATCTCATAGTAACAGTTTTACATATTGCTGTGGACACTTTGTATGTTTGTTAATGAAGTAATTGTAGTGTTTATTAAATCATATACTTGGTAAGTTAACCTGAAGAAATCAATCACTGAGAGGAAAGCTCAGAGCATTGATTCTAGCAGAGTGAGTAATAATGCTGCAGAAACATACATCAAGCCCACGTAATGCAGAAAGACAGAAAAGGCCACTGATTTCTTATTTATAGTCTTATTTTTGGATATTCTATCCCCAGAGAATACACATGCAAACTAAAGACGTGTTTCTCCCCCTTTCAGAACATGGTTCAGACTGACTTATTTAATAATTTAGTAAAGGCTACTTTAGGAAAAGGTATAGACAATATTCCTTTTACAAACTGCAGTACTAAAAGGCAAAATAACAATAGCTTCAAACAGCACACATTACCAGTTGTAATTATTAATAACAGCTCCTCACACAACAGTCATAATACACAATAACTGATCCAATAGATGCATAAATATCCAGTCTGAAGAACAATGTTATAGTTTATATACCAATTGATTATGAGCTGTTTATGTTCTGTGATTAAATATGGAGAAAAAGCACTGAATGCTGTTTCTATTTCACTAAAGCTTTGGGTATGAGTTTGGAAACTGTTTTCTTAAATAATCTGTAACCTTTATAGTGAAGATCCAATTATTTTCAAGAGAAATGCTAGTATAAAAGATTCAGATAATAGCAGAATGCTATTCGGTACATTACAAAAGGACTAAAAGGGAGTAGCATACGATTATCTCTTTGAACTGCTGTTTCCATCAAAAGACATTTTGAATATTCAAAATATATTTGACCTTTGCTGCACATAATCATATTTTTCATGCTGTTTCACTGTTCAGCTCAAACATAATAAGAACTACTGCAGGTGAGCCATTGACAGCAGACACGAGAGCCTAAGAAACAGAAGAAATCTCCTATAAAAGCTCAATGACTGACAATAGCTAAGAAATTCCAAGAGGGTGAGCTGGATGCCTCCTCTAGCAAACAGCTATTGCAAGACACAATTCTTACTAGCATATGTAGCCCCTTGGCTTAAACAACTGGAAGGAGTGACTTCGAAACTCGATCTGGTAATATTTGCAGCATCTGTTATGCTTACACAGTATCCATGCACAATCACACAGTTGAAAGCACAAAATACAATTACAACAAACTCGATAGGCACACAATATGGGATGGCTCTTCTGCCCCAGCCATATTTGCCTCGACTTAAAATTCAACATATAGAAAGTAGTAATTATTATTATTATTCCTCTTTTGGTCTGACAAAAAGTTTGGTTTCTGAACTGAGGTTACATGGGAATGTGACAGTCAATTATAAAAACCGTTTTCTAAATATAAGGTCTTTTTTCCTGGCTTTGCTCCCTTCCTTCTGGCTTTTGACGCACACACATGCACCTCATTGGATCCTCCTGGAATCGGTTCCCCTAATCTGACCACCTTAAGCCCATAGCACCCTCTACTCCTTAAGCCCATAGCTCCTCCCTTGAGCCTGCTGACTCCCTTGCATCTCTTCCTCCGTCCTCTGTCTCTCACCTCCCTGACAGGAAAGCCCCACAGCAGCTGCGCACTCTCCTCCTACCGGCACCCCAGCAGCACTAGGCTGGCTAGACATTAGCAGGGAGAGCACAAAGTGTGCAAGGTCTTGGAAAAAGTTTTGAAGGAGAAAGTAGTTAGGGACATTGAGGTTAATGGCAACTGGGACAAATTACAACATGGTTTTAGAAAAGGTAGATCGTGCCAAACCAACCTGACCTCCTTCTTTGAGAAAGTAACAGATTTGTTAGATAAAGGAAATGCAGTGGATCTAATCTACCTCGGTTTCAGTAAGGTATTTGATACAGTACCACATGGGGAATTATTGGTTAAATTGGAAAAGATGGGGATCAATATGAAAATTGAGAGGTGGATAAGCAACTGGTTAAAGGGGAGACTACAGCGGGTCATACTGAAAGGTGAACTGTCAGGTTGGAAGGAGGTTACTAGCGGAGTTCCTCAGGGATCAGTTTTGGGACCAATCTTATTTAATCTTTTTATTACTGACCTCGGCACCAAAAGTGGGAGTATGCTAATAAAGTTTGCGGATGACACAAAGTTGGGAGGTATTGCCAATTCAGAAAAGGATCGGGATATCATACAGGAAGATCTGGATGATCTTGTAAATTGGAGTGATAGCAATAGGATGAAATTTAATAGTGAGAAGTGTAAGGTTATGCATTTAGGGATTAATAACAGGAATTCTAGTTATAAGCTGGGGACACATCAGTTGGAAGTAACGGAAGAAGAGAAGGACCTCGGAGTCCTGGTTGATCACAGGATGACTATGAGCCGCCAATGTGACATGGCATGAAAAAGGTTAATATGGTCTTGGGATGCATTAGGCGAGGTATTTCCAGTAGAGATAAGGAGGTGTTAGTGCCGTTATACAAGGCATTGGTGAGACCTCATTTGGAATACTGTGTGCAGTTCTGGTCTCCCATGTTTAAGAAGGATGAATTCAAACTGGAACAGGTACAAAGAAGGGCCACTAGGATGATCTGAGGAATGGAAAACCTGTCTTATGAAAGGAGACTCAAGGAGCTTGGCTTGTTTACATTAACCAAAAGAAGGCTGAGGGGGGACATGATTGCTTTCTTTAAATATATGAGAGGGATAAATACCAGGGAGGGAGAGGAATTATTTAAGCTTACTACCAATGTGGACACAAGAACAAATGGATATAAACTGGCTATTAGGAAGTTTAGACTCGAAATTAGAAGAAGGTTTCTAACCATTAGAGGAGTGAAGTTCTGGAACAGCCTTCCAAGGGAAGTAGTGGGGGCAAAAGACCTATCTGACTTCAAGATTAAGCTAGATGGGTTTATGAAGGGGATGGTTTGATGGGATAACATGATCTTGGCAACTAATTGACCTTTCACTATCAGTGGTAAATAGGCCAATGGTAGGATGATAGGAGTTACTATAGAGAACTTGTTCCTGGGTGTCTGGCTGGTGAGTCTTGCCCACATGCTCAGGGTTCAGCTGATCGCCATATTTGGGGTCAGGAAGGAATTTTCTTCCAGGGTAGATTGGCAGAGGCCCTGGAGGTTTTTCGCCTTCCTCTGTAGCATGGGGCACGGATCATTTGCTGGAGGATTCTCTGCATCTTGGGGTCCTTAAACCATTTGAGGACTTCAATATCTGAGATATAGGTGAGAGGATTATTCCAGGAGAGGGTGGGTGAGATTCTGTGGCCTGCATTGTGCAGGGGGTCAGACTAGATGATCATAATGGTCCCTTCTGACCTTAAAGTCCAGGAGTAAAGTGGAAGAAAAGGGACGCTCTCTGCCCTTGGTGCCAGTGCCTCAGGGGCTATGAGGAAGTGCCGCTGGAGAAGCTATCTGAAATTCTGCTGTATGGCTGAGAGATTTCAGCTGATAGTGGGGAAAGCATAAAAGAAAAGCCCCATGCACTGGCCAATTACATTAGTTTTAATTTTCAGTGGAAGAATTTCAAGCCACACGCCATTTGCCACTGGCCAGGCTCTCCAATGGGGCCAGAACCTGATGTAAAAAAAGAGGGGATTCAGCACATCACGACACTTGTAAGGGTAGCTGCACACTTGATGTACAGGTTGAACCTCTCTAGTGCAGTGCTCTCTGCTCTGACAATATCTGTGGTCCGGCATTATTTTAGTTAGACAGATGTCCACTTATAATAGGTGGCCAAGTTTCCCATGGCCCTGTAAAGTTTGTTTCCCGTGATCCCATAAAGTTTGTTTATAGCCACTAGTCCTGGCTCTCAGTGTTCTGTGCTGTTATTTAGCTCCAATTTACCCCTAAATGATGATGTCTTCTATTATCCCAATAAGCAACGAAGTGTCGGTAATGCTGCTAGACAATATTGACCCCCTCAGTTTGGCAAATTCTCTGGTTCAGCACTGGTTGGGTCCTGAGGGAGTCAGACTAGAGAGGTTCAACCTGTATTCCCCCTACATACAATCATCAACATCTTAGCAACTCTGCTCCTAAGGGAGCTCTACCTGTTTGCAGTTTTACCCAAGTTTCATCCAGCTCACGGACTAAATGCACTATAAAGGCCAGCACTCAGGGACAGCATATGGATTTGTGACATTCCCTGGAGGACTACAAGGCTATAAACAATCAATGCATTACAGTCATCTGTATATGTAGTTTTTCACCTGTGACAGATGGAATATTGGCAATATTCCTCACTTAATTCTTCATCACTTTCTCTTAATATACTACCTACTAGTCTAAATTAGAAATATTCTGCACTTCAGTATCTGAGGAAATCCAAGTGGAAACTGCTTTTAAAAACAGGGAAAGAGGAACTGCAGTGAAGTAAATGGTGTAGCCAGACAGGAACCCCCCTGTAACATCCATCTTTGCTTGCCTGGATATGGCAGGCTGCTGTGGCCCTGAATGGCTGTAAACAGAGATACGCCAGTTGCTGACCAAGAGGCTGCAGAGGAGTGTCCTTGACTTAACCCATATTGATACGAACACACAGCCGTCCGCGGGGGGAGGAATCTCTCGCCCAGTAAAAAAAAATGTTTAGTACTCACAATTTAGTTATCTCTCTTGCAAGTGTAAATTAACTTGAAACTTGCTTGTAAGAACTGGCGTCACAAAGACGAACCAACACAATTTGGCATCTTAGATAAGAAAGAGGATACGGGCCCTTATGGGTATAAAGATGGGTCCAGCAGCACATTTACTCTGAGTGTCAATCTACCATCTATCTGCTGGTCGGGTTAGGTGTTTGACCTCCCGAGGTTCCACGGCGCGCCCACCTCGTATTCGTCTTTCCTAGGAATTGAGGACCGGCCCTGGCTTGACCCGCTGGAGTCGAGAGGCACAGAAGGGGTAAAAATTGTACCTGTATGTGTCCTTTGTCTTAAGTGTACACATAGATTTAGAGCTCTTTAAAGATTAAGCTGTCACTTGGTACCATTATTTCTATTTTCTATCTTTATTTTCTTTGTAACCATTTTTAAGATCTATATTTGCTAGCAGTTAAGAAATAGAGCAATAGCCATTGTAACCATATGATTTATAAGCCTTTTTAATAAACCTGTAACTGTTTAAGTTTTTAACCTGACTCCTTCAGTTGCTGTAACAGAACCAAGCACAATTTAAAAGAACTTCAGCCGGTCATAAGGGACAGGTATAGGAAGAGCTTGGGCGTTTGGATCTGTGTCACTCCCAGGTGACAGGTCCGTTGGGGCACCTCTCAGTCTGTCCTAGGCTGCCCGCTGCGAAGGGATTTTTGCATCCTAGCAGCTAAAATCTGAGGTGTAATAAGCTCTTCCTATAAACAGGGCGTCTGTTGGCCTGCTGGCTACTCTCTGCGACGGGACCCCGGTCCTAGCAGTAAAAACACAGACGTTAAACCTTTTCTTGGAAACACACACACGCACACTGCCCCGACCGTCGGCTGACAAATGGCATGTCACACATTTAATATGGTCACTGAGGCACCCACAGCCCTTCTAGTAGAACACAAACCCCAAAATAACATGTTTTTATCTTACCTATATGCATGCCACTTGCCACAAAATGCTCAAGCAGTAACGGTAACTTGTTTACTGTATCTACAAATGCAGTCTCTCTCAACACCTTCGAACACTTTTTCCAGAGGAGAATCTTTTTCCTCATCTGAGTGTTTATACTCTAAATGTGAGATATTTTATAAATTTCAATTTGTTTATATTTTTTTAATCCCTCAAGATGTTTTTCTTGTTACTCGATGTATGTTTTGCTCACAAAATGAAGGTATTTACAACTTTCAAATACTGATTTACAAAATGTTTGTACTTTTTTCAAAGGGTAGGAATTAAATATCAGTTATTCTGACATATATTAAATATGTAATCGCAGCAATAATATATCGGATATGGTCATCATGGAAGTCATATATACCATATGGAGAAATAGTAGCATTTGTTTTTCACTCACCTGTATGCTAGGTGAATTATTATTTACTTGCACTTTCAGACAATGGTTTTGTATTCATGGCCTCTACTAGGCTCAGTCATAATAGCCTGTAGCCTGAACTGACTGCACTGATAGAACTCTACATCCCTTTGTAATCTTATTCACTTCAACTTGGCTCTAGCTTATACAAAATCAGCTGCAGAATTGGGGCACACATTGGTATATGCTATGTCTTGGAGAAAAACAGTTTGGAATCCTGACCTGGACAGGACAGAAAAATGAGGGGCTGCAATAGACAGCCCCCATCTCCACACGCCAACTATGGTGAACACAGTGATCATATTTAGCAGGCACTGTGATATGAAAATACTGCTCACAGTGAAACATACACTTAAAGATAGATGTGCCAAAAACACATCAGGATATGGTCTACGTGGTATTGCTGTTTAGCCCAGAGCTATCCCATATTTTAGTCCTTTTTGTCAGAACTGTGCCCAAAGACTAACTGCATGCTATGCAAATCTCAGCAGGTATAAGTCTTGAGCCTGTATTTGTAATTCCTTTGGACCTTTTTAGTTACACCAAGTGTAGAATGTCAAACAGACATGTCAGAATGGTTTATGTGCCAAGTTACAAACAAAATAACTTTAAAAGGCATGTACACAGCTATGTTTATCCATTTGTGAACACTAGTCTTCAAAACTGGATTTGCTCCAATTCTACAGAGATTTAGAAACAGGTACTTGATATCTGAATTAAGCACCAGCTCCGCCTTTACCTGCTAGTGTGTTACTATACTGTACTTCCTATCCTCCTCTGTACATCATCATTTTGTTCTGTGTAGCCATTACATTTATATTTGGAGGGGCATTAAGAAAATGACCTTCTGGTCTGCATCACTATTGGAGAAAATCAGCAACTGATTCTAGTAGATACACAGTGATACACATTAGAGTGAATAAAGGCAGAGCAGACATTGAAGTAGTTGTACATAGGAGACTGAGTCTGTGGTTGGGATTCAAGTGACCAGGGTTGTAGTCCCAAATCTGCTTTCTGCCACCTGTGCAGGTTTTCCCAGGATTATTCCTTTTTGGAAGTAGCGCCCCTGGGAAATGGATAAGTCTCCCTGAGGACATGACTTAACCTCCTTAAGAAGGTGACTTAACCTCCTCCTCCTTCCTCCCAGCTGCTCCAAGAACTAAGCAGCTGCAGCTTCCCACCTGACCGGCAAGCTGCTGAGAACAGTGAAGAGTTTAAGGCAACAACGCAAGAGCACACTGCTCCTCACCACGGTGGCAGCTATTCCTGCTCAGTGTGGCCTGTTCCCACGACCCAGAGAAGGACTCTCACCATTCCATTTGCGGCAATGGTGTCCAGTCAGAAGATTTGGCAACCGTACCCCAGAGCCATCTCCTATTCCTCTCCCTTCTGTGCTCCTCTTCACCTGCTAAGGGATGTCCTCACCCACCTTTTTTTTTTCTTTGCCTCAGAGGTAGCAACCCTGCTCTTGATCCATTGTGTGGCTTTGGAGGCAATGCTTGATTTGTGGCAGAAAAGGCGAGGGGAATCAAGGAATAGTAATGGCATCCTCCACATAGAGTAGTTGGGAACGTCTGTGCGAGATCGTGCCTTGCATGCCATTGACAGAACAGGCATCAGGGCTCTGCCCCAGAGTGAAAATAGCCCCAAAACAAATTCAGATCTCCTTGGTTGATTAATTTAAACTCCAGGGCTCCAATCGCCCCCCCCCCCCCCCTTTTAAAACAGACAACATCTGACTGGCCATGCTTTTTCCCCCTGCAGCTATACCGATGGGAGGACAGCTGAGGAAGGGTACAACAAGATAATATGCTGGCTGACATGCATCTGACGAAGTGGGTCTTTGCCCACAAAAAGCTTATGCTCCAATATGTCTGTGTCAGTCTATAAGGTGCCACAGGACTTCTTGTCGCTTATGCTGGCTGAGTTACTTCGACAACGGGAATGGAGTTGGGGAGTGATTTGGGTAGTTTGTTTTTTACAAGTAAATCACAAGATAAATACAAAATGATGCTTTTTCTGTTTCATGGCCCTTATTTTCTGTCTTATTAATAAACTTTCCTTGTTGTTAGCTCTTCATGACAGGGACACCTTCCTTCTTCCCATGTGTATACAGGGACAAACACAGTGGAGTTCTGATCCTGCTTGGGACACCTGGGCACCAACCCAACACAAATATCAATAGGAAGAATGTCTTGATCTTACTAAAACATAGTAAGCTGCATTCGTTTCATGGGAGAATGTTGGTGTTTGATGACCTCAAACATTCTATCATCATGAATCTGATGCCAAAAGTTGTGAGAGGTTTTTTTTTTAAAGTAAATATGAGTTCTTTTTATTTGCCTTTTGGTTTTTTTCCCCCAAATTGCACTTGCTTCACATTTTCAAGCTTTTGTCTGCATGAATGATGGTGGAGGTCTTTTGATGTGATACTTGTGCAATAGCATGATTCCTGCATCTGGGACTGTAAGAGAAACACTCATAATCATGAGATTCATGATAAAAATATAAAGAGTTGATACCACTGGAATCTGCATGTGCTGTATAAGTATTGTTTATGCAATTGGGCATCACACTAAACCTATTATTACACCGATGTATAGAGGGGGAAACTATTGCAAAAGAAATGAAGTGACTTTCCCCAATATCATACAAGAAAAAATGAGACTGAGACAGCAATAAGACTCAATTTCTTTGACCTCCTAGACTTCTGCTTTACCCACAAGACCTTCTGGGTTTGGCAGGTGACTGGAGGAACATTTACTGAAAAAGTACAACTGAAAAAAATAATCAATTACACTTTGCCTACCTCGTCTATGTGGAAATGTTATCTAGATGAAATCAGTATAAAAGGGTGCACTGCTGGTTCCAGGACCTTATGCAAAAAGTAGTTATCAATGGTACACTCACAAACTGGGAGGGTGAACTACTGGTGTGTTGCCGGGGTCAAGTCCTGGGTCCACTACTATTCAATATTTTTTATGAAGGAGTTGGATAATGAAGTGGAAAGTATGCTTATAAAATTTGCAGATGCAACAGTTTGGAGGACAGGAGTAGAATTCAAAACAACATTGACAAATGGGAAAATTGGTCTGAAATCATCAAGATGAAATTCCATAAAGACAAGTGCAACGTATTTCACCTACACATGGAAAATAATGAAACACACTCTGACAAAATGGGGAATAACAGGCCAGGAGATAGTACTACTGAAAAGAGTGTAAGGGAGATAGCAGATCACAAACTGAGTAAGAGTCCACAATGTGATGGAACCTCCAAAAAGGCCAATATTATTCTGGGGTGTATTAACAGTTGTGTTGTATGTAAGATTCAGGGTGTGTCTAGACTACATCCCTCTTTCGACAGAGGGATGTAAATTAGACACTTCGAAATTGCAAATGAAGCCGGGATTTGAATTTCCCATGCTTCATTTGCATAATCGCATCATGGTGCTCTTTCAAAAAAAGTGCTATTTTGAAAGTGAAACCACAGTCTAGATGCGGTTCTTTCGAAAATAGAAGCCTTTTTTCGAAAGATCCCGTAAACCTCAAAAAATGAGGTTTACGGGATCTTTCGAAAAAGGCTTCTATTTTCGAAAGAACCACATCTAGACTGCGGTTTCACTTTCTACTTAGCACAGATGAAGTCTCAGCTGTTTCAATTGTGGGTGCTAAACTTCAGGAAAAGATGTGGACAAGTTGGAAGATCTAGATATATATTTTGCTTAACTTTTATTTCTTTCAGGAGCCTTTGTGTTAATTATCCTTGGAACATTTTTAGCAACACTTATGGAGCTCCATAGTATTCTTTGTTCTTACATTTTAAGCTGTCTCAGCACTAGGTCATGTACTAAAAATCAGGAACAAGGGACAGATATTTGTAAATTTTTAACACTCGATTCAACATATGTTATCTGGCAGCTTGCATTTCAGGTCAGCAGAGGGCTCTCCGAGAGAATCATACACTGACTCTAAGGCTACAATAGATGAACTAGAGCATAATCATTCTGAACAGATAGCTGTTTCAGAATGAGGGAAAGTATTAATCATACCATGAAGTGTTATAAATATTACATGCATTACTCCAAAAGGAAAACATTTCACTTAATTTAATTTATTCTCAGTTCGGGAAATATTGATCAGGAAGTAAACGAGTTAATGGACAAAAAATTGTCTCTCAGTGTGTCTATACGCAAACACGCCCACATACATCCAACTTCATTAAATTAACACTAAGATTGCAAAGTCATGCACTCTGAAGTTAGGAAATGCTAGAATTAAGATTTCTAATGCAATCTTAAGTCAGACTCTGTTGTGTATGCATTGTGATACAGTCTTTAATTACACACTCACATGTTATGTTTCCTGTAGGACCCCTGCCTCATTCAATGCTTTTGATGCACAGTGTTCACTTAAAAAGAAACTATACAATATTTTGTTTTCTCATTGTGTTTCTGTGTACGGCCTCTTACCTTACTTCGAACATTCTGTTCAAACTCTGCCGGGAAGAGGGAATTGTTTTTTCCCCTTGGACTTTTCTATGGCATGTCATTATAGTATCTGAGTACTTCCCAAATAGTAATGAATTTATCTTCACAATCCCCTGTGAGACAAAGCGGTATTACTATTCCCCATTTACTAGTAGGTAATTGAGGCACAGAGACCTAAGGCTAAACACATCCATTTATTTTGGGAGCCTAATTTGATGCCTCAGACTGGACTTTCACTTGTAATTTAGTATTACAGAACAATTTACATGTTCAAAGCACAGCTCCATTGATATCAGTTGCTGCTCTGAGTGCTCCCTCTGATTGTTCCCATTCCATGTGTGGAATACATTTTTTAATGTCACCAACACATGTGCACATGTGCACCACCAACAGACACAAAAACTAGCTGTGTGTGCTCTGCTAATCAGCTGGACAGCATTTGAATCTCTCCTGCGTGGCCACACAGCTTACATGAGACAGTGCTCAGCACTCCTGAAAATCAAACTCAAGTTTTCAAGTCAGGTGCTTAGGAAATAAAAAACCTTAATAATGGTCTTTCAACATAATTTTGTGTGTGTGTGTGTGTGTGTGTGTGTGTGTGTTTATCAATTTAAGTATTCTGAATTCCAATAGGCAGAGCATAGTCCAGCCTACAAGGCTACACAGGTCAGGCATAAGGATAAGAGAGACCCACCTTATCTAACTCCTGGGGGAATTCTGTGCCATTGTGCATGTGCAAAATTCATGCCCTTCCCCTCCCCCCGAGATAACAGAATCTGCTAGGGAGGTGCTGCAATTACATCTTTTGCCCAAGAGGGATGCTGAGGCACCAAATGACAGGGCAGTCATTTCAGGACTAAAGCAGCCAGCTGCAGAGAGGAACAGGCAGTGGCTGCCTTCCTCACATCACCATGCCCATAGGGCCAGGTGAGGAGACACAGGATATGGTGGGGAGGAGTTACAGACTAAAGTTCAGAAGGGCTAATGGGGGAACAGACTGGCGTGTGGACATAGGAACTGGGTTGACAGCATTGATGGAAGTGGGGGTGCAAGGACAATCGGGGTACGTCTAGCCTGCAAGGCTATTTTGGGATACCAGAGGTATCCCGAAATAGCTACCCCGTGTCCACGGAGTATGTCCACTATTTCGAACTAATTTTCAAAATAACGGACACGCTATTTTGGCATCCCTGTAAACCTCGTTCCATGAGGAATAAGGGATGTCTCAATGGCTATATTTTGAAATTTGGTGCCATGTAGATGTGTCAAATTTTGAAATAGCCTAGTTTGAAATAAAATCAAAATAAGATACTCAACTTGAGCAGCACAAATTGCGTGTCTTATTTCAATTTTAGAGTGCAGTCTCGACGTACCCTCGGAGACAGCACAGACGTGCCTGACTGAATAGGAGATGCTATGGGTCAGCCAGAATCTCCATGGGGGAGGCCCCTACTTTCCTAACAGTCCCTCCCCCTAATAAAATCAGTTACACACTCCTCCTACCTACACTCAACAGCCTCCCAAGTTCATGCCCAGGCTCCTTTCCAGCAATTACTTCCTTCTCTCTTAGGCTATGTCTAGACTGCAATCTTCTTTCGAAAGAAGATTTTTTTGGAAGAGATCTTCCAAAAAAAACTTCTTTCGAAAGAGAGCATCCACACACAAAAGCCCATCGAAAAAGCGATCTGCTTTTTCAAAAGAGAGCATCCAGACTGACTGGATGCTCTCTTGCATAAAAGGCCACCAGTTCAGGCAGGGCATTAGGTCAGCAGTTGCTTCCAGGTGCTGTTGACTAAAGCTATCTGAGATGCGTGCTTAAAGGGACCCCCCTAACCTCCGAGCAGCTGTTTCTGGTTCTGCTGCATGCTTGCCTGCCTCTCCGAGGGACAGCAAAGCTCTTACAGTGATGCTTTGGTTGCCCAGCTTTTGGACACCACAGCATTCTTTTTGCTATGGAGCTGGAGCTGCCTCTGGGTATGTAATGGCCCCACACTACCATGCTGCAGGTTCTGCAGCAGTTTGTGCAGACCATCTTGACAGTCCTGCCCCAACTCAACTCTGAGCTCATCTGTGAGTCCCTCTGCCTGGAAGTGGGAGCAATGCCCTTGCCCCCGCCCCCAACGGTAGAGACACGATTTTGGAGGCTGGACACCACTTCCAACGGGTGGGACTGGCTGGTCATGGAGCAGTGGGATGACCAGCAGTGGCTCAACAATTTCCGCATGCAGAAGGCCAACTTTATGGAGCTATGTGCCTGGCTCAGCACTGCCCTCCGACGATGCAACACCCACCTGCAGCCTTCCATCCCCCTGGAGAAGCGGGTTGCCATCGCTGTCTGGAAGCTCGCCACCCCAGACAGCTACCAGTCAGTGGCCAACCAGTACAGCATGGGGAAGTCCACCATCAGGGCCCTCCTCATGGAGGTAAGTACTGGAAAGGGGGGAACCTAGGGAAAAGGGAGGGTGGGGGTGCGGGGATGGCCTGGGGGTGGGAAGGGAAGCCCCATCCCCAGAGGGTTGTGCCGTCCTACCCTCTCACAGCCCTGCTGCTGGGGCGGCCTCCTTGGGGTGTTTGGGGGGGGAGGGAAAGGTGGCGGGCACCTCCAAAGGGCTCAGGCACGCCCTCTCATTCTCTCTTTTGTTTGTTTCTTTGTCTCCTTCTGCAGGTTGTAAGGGCCAAAACGGCTTTTTTTCCAAAACAACTCTGTAGTGTAGACATACCCTTAGCTCCTCTGTTACCCCGATATCTCAAGCCTTTGCCCTGCTTCTGAGGGGTGAACAAAACATGACATAAAAAAGGGGGATACTTAAGAACAATTTGCAACTTCTCTACCAGCTTCACATAGCATGCAGACTCTAATTGACTATTTCTTTCCCCTTTTTTTCTTTCTCTCCCCCACCCCATCCCCTATTTATTTGGAAACTGGACCTTTAATAACTCCATTCATGTGAAGAAGTGGGTTATGCCCATGAAAGCTCATGATACCATCTACATGTTTTGTTAGTCTTTAAGGTGGAGCAAGACTATTTGTTGTTTTTTAATTTTTTTAAAAACTCGTGTAGTAGATATCTGTTAAAATGTTAATCTTCAGAATTTAGTTGGACCCAAACTATAAAAATAAATCAACAGGTAGAAGGGGCCCCACCTCTAAACCATCTGCTATTATAATAATTTCCAGTTAATTTTTTTCTGAGGCATGGGAGCAAAGATAAGTGTTATGAACATGTATTGTACAATAAAATATACCTCACTTTACACCAACATTATGTATCCACAGCTAATGCCAATAAAATCTATACTATGATAAACTATGTGTTTTTCTACTACAACTGAGGGGAAAGTTTTATTTGTTTTTGATTAAAAAAGCATTTTAAGAGTTTGTATGATTATTAATTTTATGTAGCCCTCCAACTATAAAGCCAGAATATCATGCCTTGAATATCATGTGCAGGCCTGAGTGTAACAAATATAGAAACTGGTTTTAAAATCCTAACAATTTTGCATAATAACTTTCCCATAAATCAGGATGACACAACTGTAGGGCAAATGGCTGTTTTCATTTCTGCATTTCTTCGACCCACATTTGGAGCAAGGCAACGAACGGGAGGCAAAATTATGCTGGATCCTTTTTAAAACAAATAATGGTGACTGAGTAGCATTCTCAGAGAAGGTGGATGAGCTGCACAGGGTGCATGTGACATGGGCAATGATGCACAATATATTTGTATATATTAGACAGACATTGTTCCCATTAATGTTTTAAGCACCATTTGACATTTTATGCAATCACACTTTACATAGTACCTTCCCTCATGAAGGATCCTATAATGCACGACTGTAAAACTGATATATGAATTCCAGACCAGTTTATCTTTATCCACTACTGAAATGAAGTCACATTGGGGTAAAACACAGCAACTATTTGATAGTGGATGGCAACACAACAACACTGCTTAACATAGGAGGGGAAGAATATTTTATTCCAGCTTAAACTGTTGGGTAGTCAGAGTAAAATTACCAAGATGAAATTTTCTTAGGACATTGGAATTACTACTTACAGGTTGAACCTCTCTAGTCCAGCAACATCTGTTGCCTGACACGATTTTAGTTAGCTGGATATCCACTTGTCATGGGTGTGGCCAAGTTTCCCGTTGTCCCATAAAGTTTGTTTACAGCCACCAGTCCTGGCTATCAGTGTTCTGTGCTGTTATTTAGCTCTAATTTACCCCTATATGTCTTCTAAGAGCCCAATAAGCAGTGAAAGTGTTGGAAATGCTCCTAGCCAATTGACCTCCCTTGACCTCCCATGGTTCGGCAAATTCTCTAGTTCAGCACTGGTCAAGCCCCGAAGGTGCCAGACTAGAGAGGTTCAACCTGTATTATGTACTGTTTAAAACAATACTGCGGAATTTTAAAGATGCATGTGGTTAGATGCTTGGATAGCCAAAAATAACATCAGAAGCAATGTGCTCTCAGCAAGTCAGAGCCACGTACTGAACAGCCAACATCACTTCCTGATGCACGTCTTTATTATGGAGCTCCTATCAGAGTCCTAATTCAGATCACTCCTGCATATGTAGAAAAACTGACAGGGTCATGGCACAAAGGGGCATAACTTAAGAAAGCTGAATGGAACCAATGATCATTTTCTTAGTGGATATCTGCCATTCTACAATAAGGATTGAGCAATCATATATGGTACACAAAAGGAATAGGGGTAGAAATTCAGTTCTAATTGCACGTGCCGTCAATTTATCAATGGGAGGTTCAGAAGTCCTACAGCAGCATCAGTTCCAGATTGACAAAAATCATTTAAACTGATGACCATATTTTGCTTTGAGGCTTTTAGTAGTCAAGGATCTGCTCATATGGGTAAATTATACACATAAACTCAGTATCTTATTGAACCGAAGCCTTATGCAGGATCTTCCATGAAAGACAACAAAGTGCTTTCCCATTGCATTAATAAAGGCAATTTTAATGGTGAATCTGTAAGACTCAAAGTAAAACTTCTGGCATTATAAAAGCAAGATGATAGTCACCAGAGGGTAGCAATAACCGAGAATTCAGTAAAGGAAGCTTGAACCATAGCTCACAATATAGGGCCTGAGAACATCCTTCTAATCACTTGCCATTTACAGAAATGTGTTTGATGTAATTGAACTTATAAAAAAGAGCAACTGTAATCATACCTCATCAGCACACACTTATTATTCAAAAAGAAGCCATATGTATCACCAAGCACTCTTAATTAAAATAATGCATATAATCTGCTTTGGAATCTCATAGTCTTTTTCCTTCTGATTATTCTGTAATAATGCTTTTCCTTCCATCAATTTTTAAAAGATTTGCTCCCCCCTTCTGTACAAATGCTTCCATTTATAGACTCTTCAGTGTCGACGATCATAATATCAGCAACAGGAAATGCCTTTGCTGCTATGGCACTGAGATTCATAACCCTTCATGCCTCAGTGCATAATTATGACCTTCAAAAAATGCAGCAGCATGAAGCCTGACTCAGCGTGAAGTTTAGCGGGGAGGGCTGAGGAAATGAGGTCTTGTTTTCTGCAGCTCAGAGCCTTCCCCAACAGGCTGCCTGTGTCCTGCCTGGCTGTGATGCTCACTGACCTTTGCCTCCTGATGACTATCCAGGAGAACATGGGTGCCAAAAGGAAGTGAGTCCAGGGACTATAGGGTCAGAGATATAGAGAGTCAGGGCAATAGGAAACAGAGGAAGAGTCAGGTTGGGGGAACAGCTTCAGGGAGTGGATGAGGTAGAGCAACTTTGGGGATCAGAGTCATGCAATTGTATTGCAAACTCTGTCTATACTGCTTAGATAAATTACTTACAGAAAAAGATTCAGATTTGTCTTATGTCTCCTCCCAACACACCTTACTGCGACTAAGGTTAATGGTATTATTCTGAAAAATACTGCTCCTTCCCCATCTCCCAATGCACAGATGTGTCCATTTTTCCACTCTAGTCACCCTACTCAGTGAGGACAGGAGTACACTAAAGACAACATCAGTTCTGCTAGACAGAGACTGGACAATGGCAGTACCAGGGGACCACAGGAAGCTCCAAGTATGTAGGATTGGAGTTGCTAGAGTTGGAAAAGACTGCTAAAATTATCAAGTCCATCCCTCTTCAGAGACTGCATAAGACAGACCACACACTAAACTGATACTTCATTAAATCATAGTAAAAATGGAGAGGCATACCACACAGAGCTCACTGCAAAGTTTTCTAGGAGTTTGAGTAGCCTATTAGACAACACTTTTAAATTAGGGTTAACATTTGCTCTTGGACCTACTCATGCAATTGGCATCATTTCTAGCTAGTTTTGAATGCTTGTTGCTCATGGTATAATTCAAATACACATTTTTGTATACTTGTCCCAACTTCATTTTTAAGAAGTATGTCAGTTCAATTTTGTATAACTATAACTTTATTTACACTGGGCATGATACTTAGAATGAAAGGCAAGTACTAGATTGCTATCAAGACTGATTAATACCTTTGGGAAGTGGAGAGGAGAAAACACCCTCCAATTCATACCACTTTCCCCTAATTAAACCATTCAACTTCACAAGTAAACTATTTTTTAAAGACAAGATTAAGGAGGCATATGTTTGGGATAGAGTGAGCTCCCCTCCGGGCTTTGTGACAACACCTGGGCTGACAAACTCCATAAGGCCTAGGAAATCTTCGGACAGCTTGATGTACCTGCTGAAGTATTTTATAATTAGTCTGCATACTCCTGAGGCTATAGATTTACCTGAAAAAAACCAAACCCCAAATCCATCTCTGAGTAACAAAGAAAGAAAGAAATAATCTGCAATATTTCTCACTTCAGACTGTTTATAGGACTAGCAAGAGAGGAGACTTGGAGAAATATATTGTGCTATAGATTGTTACAGTCCCACATGAATCCTAAGACCCAATAAAACTGCAAAAGGATCTGAAAGCAGAAGAGAGATTTATGCCCATGTTTGGCTTCCTAATAACTTGCTTGTTGTAAAAGTTATTCAAACTGTAATGGACATTTCATTCCATTTTGTTATCTTCCCACATGTGGTTTATTCCTTACTTAATGTTATACTAATGTGGACTCTCTTAATAAAATAAATGCAGCAACACATTATAGCAAACTATTACAGTCACATAGATTAAATAGAGATAACACTAAACTACTGAAAAAATGTTACTTCTCTGTCAAATGATGGCACTTGCTATAAAAAACAAACAATATTTAACCAGTTACCACACCATGGTAGTTCTATTTTATGTTCTAACTATCTTATTGTTATTAATCATTATCACTAGTTTTCAAGTACAAAAGACACACTACGTGCCCCATAAAACATGAAAAGACATGCTCCCTATAGTCTGAAGAGAATACAGACTATACCAGACAGGACACAGAAACCTAATGTCCAACAGAGAAGGGGGGGGGGGGGGAAGGACAAGAGAGAGAATATGAAAGACACAGGTGACAAGAAGGTTTCAAGGTTACTCTGGGGATCCAGGTGTACAAAACACCTTGAAGGATCGAGGCTAATGGCATATACTCATCTTGCTGGTTAAGTCACTTTTTGGTTGGTGTCCCCTTCCTTTGTTTTTGCTGTTGTTGAATATTTTCCCCCTGACTTCAAATCAGCTTCATGGCAGAAGTGAGTTTTGAGGAGAGATTTCAATGTGATGAGGGACATGTTTAGAAAACAATTCAGCATATGCATTCCAGGCATGAGAAACAGCATAGAAGAAAGCATGCAGACTTTAGTGAAAGATGATGAAAAAGATATTGAAGAAGATGCAGGAAAGGAGAAAACAGGAGAAAAGGCCTGGTTTCAGACTGAGGCCAAAGATCAGAGATGGAGACGTGTGAAAATGAGGACATAGTTTGAATTTGATGCTGAAGACAATAGGATGCCTGGGGAGCATCTTGAACTGTGGGTAACTGGATTAAAAGGACAGCTGAGGAAAATCATTTGGCAGTTCCATGGATAGATTAGAGAGAGGGGAGGTTAGCAGTCATTAAAATGTAAGAAGATTAGGATGTGGATTAGTGATTTGGCCATTAGCAGGAAGAAAAGGAAGAATATTAGAAATATGAGAAAGTAAGAAAAAAAGGAAAGGTATTGGGAAATGCTACACAATCTCCTAGAACACTGTGTAGTAAAGAAGTAATTGTCAACATGTTTCTTACTTCCAATGTAAGTAGTTTATTGTCAGTGGAATTCCCCCAACCCTGCATGATATTCAAATACATTGTTTTTCCACTCAGAAGACAATAATTACTGCATATCACTAGTGTAATATGATCATTGATAAATAGTGAACAAATTCATATGAGAGTCCACAGTAGCCACTCAAAAGTTTGTGCATGCACAAGTCAGGGAGCAGAGTAGGTCTCTTAAACATAGTATATGTTCAAGACAGACGGCTGGTTACAAGCTGAAATATTCCTTCTTTCCTCTTATTTTCACAATTCAGCAAACTGTAAAAATTTCTCTTCCTCATTGGAAAGAGAACCTACAGTCTTTTAAATTAATGGAGATTGCCTATCTCCTAGAACTGGAAGGGACCCTGAAAGGTCATCAAGTCCAGTCCACTGCCTTCACAGCAGGACCAAGTACCATCCCCGACAAATTTTTGCCCCAAATCCCTAAACAGTCTCTGTAAGGATTGAACTCACAATGCTGGGTTTAGCAAGCCAATGCTCAAACCACTGAGCTATCCCTCCCCCCTTTGAGGCATTTTGAAAAGCTTTAGCCTCAGATGAATTAGTCTGGACTATCTTCAAAAGGCTTTCCATAAGAGAGTGCAATTTCTCAGCCTTTTTCACTTCTACATTACAAATCTGAGAAATATAAACTACTCTTTCTTTTTAAGGAAAAAAAAAGAGCCGCTCTTTTAAATTCAAACTGAAAAGCTCAACAGGAATTGCTCTGGTCTCTTAGATATGCCACAAAACCATTTTGTTTTGGAACATAAGCTAATGATGCATGTGGCCAGGACAGTTACAACAATCAGCATGTGGTTTGTCTTTGATTTTGGCATAATTATGGATGTTATAAAAGTATTTACTAATGCTTATAAAGAAAGGGATGATCCAAAGCACGCGGAGTCAGTGGAAAGATAGTCAATGACTCCAGTGGCTTTTGGATTAAGTCCTATGAGCCAGATTTTCAAGGGTTCAGCACCCACAACTGGAGAAAGATTTAGTAATGAGTACAGTCTCCATTTAGGCTCCTAAATGAAAAAGCCTGCTTTTCAGATGCGCTTACCACCCACTGGTTCCCATTATGTCACTTATGTCCAGATGTTCAAAAGAGTACAGCAGCCAACATGCCAAAAAATGGAAATGAACCCCTTTGAAAACCTGCTCCAATTACTGAGCACTGAACTCTTGAAAATTTTACTCTAAATGACTGAAAATATCCCTCTTGCCCATTTATACATTACGCTCTTGTGAATAAATGTACTGCTTATTGCTTTTCGAGAATTTTAAAGGCAGAAGGTTTGAGTGGTTTAGAATGAGGGAGTAGGCACTAATTTGAGCTCAGGGAGACAGAAGGCCGTGTAACTGTGGGATTCCAGACACCAAAACCATACTATGGGCACAGCAAGTTTGTTATTTTGTAACACTGGAGCACCAGAGAAGGGAGTAGGGGGCTGCTCCGGAGGCTCCCCAGGCCCTGTGCAGTAGCTGAGCACTGGGGAAAGGGGAGGGCGGAAGGAAGGTGGAGGCAGGTAGGACGCAGAGTGATGTGATAACATCACTCTGTCATCCCACTATAAAAGTTTTTTTAATATATAGAGAGACAAGGCCATGTAGCCTGAGCTTAGAAAGAGCCAAAAAGGAAAACCTTTAATAAAATGTACCTAGCTACTGAAGACCCTAAGTCACTTCTGAAAATGGGTTTTAGACTATAGATAAATGTTTCAAAACCATTTAATGGTTTGAGAATACAAGTGGGCACCAGGAATTCCTGAGATCTCATCTCAGCTCTGATACTAATCACGTCTTTGGGCCGAATTTCCTCCTCTGGAAAATAAGGATAATAGCAATTACCTACCCCATATGAGCACTGTGAGAAACAATCAACAAAAGCCTGATCAGAATACACTGAATCCGGTAACAATTATGTCACGCTACGTCTAGACTACAAGCCTTTTTCGAGAGAGGCTTTTTCGAAAGATTATTTTGAAAAAAGGCGCTACTGAATGCAAACTGTGCTTTTTCAAAAAATAGCTTCTAGACTACAAGCAGATTTTTCGAAAAAGTGAGCCGCTTTTTCCAGAGAGAGTCTAGACGCTCTCTTTTGAAAAAGTACAGTTTGCATTCAATAGCGCCTTTTTTCAAAAGAGTACTTTTGAAAAAAAAACACATTATTCCTCGTAAAACAAGGTTTACCGCGATCGAAAAAACTGCCACGTTCTTTCAGTTTACGTTCGAAAGAACATGGCTTCAGTCTAGACGCAGGTGAAGTTTTTTCGAAAAAAGGCTACTTTTTTCGGAAAAACCCTGTAGTCTAGACACACCCTCACTCAGCTCAGCAAAAAATGTTTCCCCTACATGGCCTGCCAAAGTATCAACATTTCTAGTTCTGCAGACTTTTGAAAGTTAGGAATTTCCTCATGTTTGTATTTTCACTCACATGGTCATGAATTAATCCTTTCTAAACTCTAAGGCTACGTCTACACTGAAGGTTTCTTGCACAAGAACGGCCATTCTTGCGCAAAAACTTGCGGAGCGTCTACATTGCACGTGCGTTCTTGCGCAAGTAAATTTACAGTAAAGCGTCGGAATAGAGGGCTTCTTGTGCAAGAGTTATTCCTCTCCCCACGAGGAATAAGTCCTCTTGTGCAAGAGCTCTTGCGCAAGAAGGCAGTGTGGTTGGGCAACGGGTTGCCTGGATGGCTAAAATGGCCATCAGAGCTTTCTTGCTCAACACAGTGTCCACACTGCCATGGATGCTCTTGCACAAAAGCACATCTCTTGCGAAAAAGCACATGGCAGTGTGGATGCGCTCTTGCACAAGAATTTTTGCACAAGAACTCTTGTGCAAAACAGTTCTTGCGCAAGAAGCCTGCAGTGTAGAGGTAGCCTTAGACTATACTTTCAGAAAGGAATTTTATTAAAAATTAAGCATAGGGAAATTTGATGGATGATGTTAAGCACAAATACTTAACTACTTCTTAGGCAGAAGAGGTGGTGGAATTCCACTTTGTACTGCTCAGCACCTGTGCTCCATTCTGTTACACGGAAAATATTGGTAGTTATTCAGAGAAGCAAAACCTTGCAGTCTTGGCAGTCATTTGGAGTTCTGCATTAAAAAAACTGCAAGATTAGGCACCCAGGAGATAAAAACAATACTAACTTTATATGATAGAGCTTTTACTATAAACAGGGCTGGAATAACTGCCTATTATTGAGGCTGCCTATCATTTCCCATTACAAGACCTGTTTTCAATTACTTGCATTATCGTTAAACTTTACCCATCCAGGCTGAAATCTATTATGCTGGTGTCTGTCCGCAGCTGAATCTTTTTGGAAAAACGATTCAGCCATTTCCAAGAAAAAGGCTAGAGGGAAATAGATTGGTTTGCTTGTGTTAAAAAAAATCTGATGATGTTTTCTTTGCACAGCTTTAGCACCACAATGCTTTAAAGCAGGGATGTGAATTTTGTGCAATCTTTGTCAGGGATGAACCTTTTGCCATCTACCCAAGTGTGGCCAATTTACAAGAATTTTAAAAATCACAGTTCACATATCGTCACTAGAGACTTCTTTGATTGTAACAGCTTAAAAACTCCGAATATTACATCATGCACCAGTTGGAATGTAAGGGGTTAACTGGTTAAACTCCTAACCCATAACAAAAAATGATACACATCAGCTTAAGAGTTAAACTCCGCTAGGGTCCCAAGAGAGGAGTTGGCAGCTGGGACACCACCGACAGCCAGACACTACCAGTGGCAGAGCCCAAGGGATAGGGCTAGCAGCTGGCACTTCACGAGAGAGGCGGGCAGCTGGGAACTTGTGCACACTGAGATGCTGCTGACAGCAGAGCCTGTGGCGCAGAGCTGGTAACTGGGATGGAAGGAGAGGGGCCAGCAGCCATGACCCCACCAGTGGCATGGGGCCAGTATCTGGGTCCTGGATGTGAGAACACTCCTCCAGCATCTTTCACTCCTTACCCTATATCCCCACGTAGAACGTTTAACCATGTAATAAGCAGCATATTGATGCATTACATGGTTACTGGTTTTGTACATTTTTTACATCCCTATGCTCGAACCGCTCACATTTCCTGTATCTAGCCTGACGCTGTGTCTGTCACCCCCACAAAGCCTCTGGACTGGAGGAGGAGCTGGGTCTGGAACTGAGAGCAAGAAGCCCACCTCTTCCATGCTCTCAATGACCCCTTTCCAGCACCCAGGCAGAATGCAGGATGAAACCATCTGATCTGAATGCAGTGGAGACCAAAGCTGGCGCATGAGGAATGAAAGAAGTAGATTGAGACAAGGAGTCTGGTGAGACTGGAAAAGGATGGGGAGAGAGAAAATAGAAAATCAAACAGGGACTATCAGGGCAAGAAAATTGGGACAGGAAGCCACAGGGAGGGGTGCTTGTATTGGAAATGGGAGCCAGGCAGGAGACAGAGGGCGCTGGTGACAGAAATGGGCAAATGACTGGAAGCGATTTGTCTGGGGTAGAATGCAGATTCCATGAGGAGACGGAGGGGACAGGCTGGACCAAGAGATTGGGATGAGCAACCATCTCCTGGCAAAATGGGTGGAAAAGAGGGGAGATCCATTGACCAGGAGGTGGCATGCCAAGGAAGATTTGGGACTGGCTTGGCAAAGAGACTGGGACAGTGGTTTGGAACAGGAGAGGGAAACTGTGACTGAGGCAGAGACTGGGATGAGAAGTCTGAGCAATGGAGATTGGGACTATGTCAGCAAGGAGAATGGGACTGGGATAAAGAGCCTGGGGTGGGAAGAGTCAGGTGTGCGATGGGGCAGGTTGGAGGGAAAACAGTAGGAAAGAACAAGCAATGGGAGGAAATGGGATGAAGTGTCTGTGCCAGACACTAGAGCATACTGCTCTTCAGAGCCTGGAATGGAACCCAACCTTCCTGAGTGTCTCCATGTCAGCAACTCTCTCTGTAAACCACTGTAAATTGTCACTGATGTGCCTCTGGTGCCAGTGCACATCCAGACTGAAAATCTACTACAGCTACCAGTTACTCCATTAGCTCGAATGGCAGAGGTCTGTTGGTAGGATCTAAAATTCCAATTCTGGGAACAAACTATGTAGGTGTCAATATGATGCCACACGATTTAATTTTTTTTTCACTTAGATTTTAAGCATACAAATTATATTAAAATAAAAATAAGGTTGCAAATCAATCACTCCAAAAGTTTTGAAATGCCAGAAATAATTTTGGCTGTGCAACTTAATTCATTCTCATAGCACTTATGTATTGTTATACAATCTTTAATTACATGATCACACACTACTTATTCCACAGATCCTACCTCAGGCTAGGTCTATACTGTACCTTTTTTTTTTCGGAAAAAGCTATGCAAATTGCGCTCTGCAATTTCTGTAGCTTTCTCCGATCCCTTTTCCGGAAGAGGTCTAGATGGGGCCAAATGGTGGAAAAGCCTCCTCTTTCTGTCAAACTCTAATAAAAGGTAAATAACATAGAATGAACAAAGAGAATTATAAGGAACTTTGAAAGTTATCTGATGCTTCCTTCTACAGGAAGCACAAAAGCAATTAAAGAAACATTGTGTATTCATTAATAAACTCCACATTCAAATATTATAAAGGAATCCCAAGCACGCCCGATGATGGTGAGAAGCCGCTGAATGGGTGACAGCTTGAATCTACAGCTTGTAAGATGTGTTTTTCTATCATTTCATAGAAATAAGGAGAACGTTATAAGAGACTCTGGAGTGAGCACCCACAGCCCCACACACCTCGCTAACACAGAAAGCACTCCACTGCTCATCCTGTCCATCCCTACAAGCAAGACAAACAGAGACTTTGAAACAAGACACAAAAAAAATCAACAGAAGGGGAATGCAACAATTGCTGACTGGAAAAGGGGGGAAAACTCAATCCTCACCATTCTGGTTGCCATCACGTCCACCATATTTTGAGACTCTGAAAGCTACCACTGGACCTTTGACATCCTCATCCTGAGAGATGTCCCAACCAAACCATGCAAAAGGGAGTGATCCAGATGACATCACCTGCTTCATCAGTTCCAATTAAATCCCACGCACTTCCTGGGATGTGAGACTTTGTCTCCTCCTCCCACTCTCACTTTTCCTTCCAGAAGTTATTTGTTCTCTTTCCTATCCCTCTTTTTTCCCCCTCTTCTGTCTATTAAAAGTCTAGAATAGCTGGCTAAGTCTGCATATTTTGCAATCCTGCGGTGAGCCTCTGACCAGAGAGGCAGGTAAAAGCAACGACCTAAATAGACTGAGGTTTGTTTGCCAGGTCTTCAAGTGGCTAATAAGACTATGTGCCATACTTGTGTTTTCCTACCAGTAAGACTGCAAGTCAGAGGAGTCAGCACCATAGAGAGAAGCTGGATTTCCTATCTTTGCCATTCTTCTCTCTTATGGCTTGTGTGTGTTCTGTTTTGTGGTGCCTTTTAGGAAACTGGATCAGCAGCTCAAGCTCATCCCAGAAAACTTCTGTCTTTCCCCAAAATGAAGCCTAATACTAATTTTGGTATAATTCTATTTGTATGCTTTTATTAATTTCAGGGGGATATAGATATTTATTTTTAACCTTTTTATTTTTTTTAAGTAAATTTTCACAGTTGTGGGAAACAATGGGTGAGTCTGGCAATAATTTTTTGATGACAGACAATAAAATTAAAGAAATTAAAGCTTTCGCTGTTAAAACACAAACTATCAACATCACGTCAAAATATACAAAGTAATTAAACAAAATCAAACTATAATAAGTTCTGTAAGCATTTTTCTTACTTTGCATATCTGTAAATTTCAAATATCAATGGCAATGCTTTTTGTCATTTTGCATGTGTGTGTGCACATGTGCGCAGTGAAATCAACATTTACAGATACAAAGCCAATCCTTTCAAATCTAGTTATTGCCATCTAAGGGCTTGTGTACACTGTGGAGAAGAATGACGCTGCCGCAGTAGATCTTCCAGGGTTCGAATTAGCAGGTCTAGTGAAGACCTGCTAATTCAAACTGAGAGGGCACTCCCATCAGCATCAGTAGTCCTGCTCTTCACAAGGAGTAAGGGAAGTCGATGGGCACGTGTGCTCCCATCAAACTCCTGCTATGTGGACAAGGCCAGAACGTGATTTAAAATACATAATTAACATAGTTGGAGTTAATCTTAGTCAACTCTCCCCTTTACTATAAACCAGCCCTAAGAGATTATCAAACAAGAGGGTTTCTCCTTCTTACAGCTCTACCAATAAAGGTAAAGGAAACTAGAAATATCATTACAATAAATGTCTTATTTAATACTTTACATTTTCAAATACTTAACTTTTTTCTTTTCTTTCTTTAAAAAGATTAGATGATTTTTAATGCTGTGTTTGCCATGACACTAACAAGGCTGAAGAAACTCTAAACCTTGTTTAAAACTGTTTTAACATAGGCCAGTTTCGGGGTCTTATTAACACCTTTCATTCTTTGGGGTCATTTTATTCCATTTGAATTAATATAACAGTTAATACAACAGATCAGTAGTTCTGGAGTATTTCACACCAAGGAGCAAATCCAAGGGTGAAGCCCTTTCTGGGGGAACATCCTCCTTTCAGTTCCCTCTCTTTTGATCCAATGAGGGCCCAGGTTAAGTGTCTCTAGTGAATGTAAGCCCTGGTCTACACTAGAGCTTTATTTCAGATTAACCCCAGGTCAAATTTATAAGTGGAGAGTCAACACTACCAAGACTGTTATTTTGGAATAATGGGCCACTTATTTCAAAATCTGTACTCCTGCTTTTCTCGGGGAATAACGCTAATTTTGAAATAGTTATTTCAAAATAGCATTAGGGTGGACACTCCACTGCCACCATTTTGAAATAACTATTCCTCAGAGTAATTCGAACTAGTGCTTCCAGGGGCTCTAAGTTGAGGTAGTACGTCCACCTTAATGCAGCCTACCTCAGACTAAGTTTGAGGCTTCCCTGTAAAGGGGAAACACTATTTCGATTTTATAAAATCAGGAGTTATTAAGTTGAATTTAGTTATTTTGAAATAGGTTCCTAGTGTAGACATGGCCTAACTGAGCTATGTCTCTGAGGTAGCATGTTCCAAGGCCTTTGGGACTTTATATGTCAAAAGCTAATGCAAATTTAAACATATAGGATCCTCTGCAAATGAGATTCACTAAAGCCACCTCTGTAACAGATGCTGAAAAATAGTTGCTGAGTGGGTTTCTCAACACAAATAGGAAAGTTAGTGTTCTAATGGGATATGTATGGGAAGGAGAGAAAGTTGCTATTTAAAATTACTGCACAGCAGTTATATTCTATAGAGAGACTCAGGCTACAAAATTTGCAAAGATAGTACAAGGTAATGAAAAAAAAGCATGGTTATGCAAAACACTGTATATTTTAATTTCTGTTTAAGAGTAATTCACAGAATTTCAGCCGATCCCTCCCCCCAAAGTAGTGAGGATATGAAAATGATAGTTAACAGCTTCTTGATTACAAGCATGCTCAGCTTATAAAGCATCGTTAAGAGTTTCTAAAGAGCCTTACTTAAGCAATGTCATTAAAGATATGTTGTCACTGCCCTGAATGATTTATAATCAGTGCTGCAAGCTGTATGTAAATATATCAAAGGGATAAGTTCTTCCTGTTTTTATAACCTGACTGCCAGTGTTGTTAGACATCTCAAGCATAATGTATCCCTGGAGATGTGGGTTCAAGCTTTTACTTTGGTTACATGTAATGCCTGTAGTGATTTCAGTCAAGTCCATGCATAAACCACGATTGTCTTTCAAGTTCTTCAAATCTGTGTCCAGGGAACAACTGCTGCCTGGGATAATAGAGTGCTGCATTATAGCTGTGAGGAACATGGTAGAGAGTATTTGGGCAATGTGATCCTTACTATCTTTTAAAAGCTCCAAAAAGTTTCACTAGAATTCTGTTTTTTCAAATACTGCACACACACAATAAGTCAATGACAATGGCACAATGATTGCTTAAAATGGAATGCGAGGAAGCCCTGACAAGTGAAAAGTGCATTTTATGGGGCAAAGGGCTTTCATTTTTATTGTTACAACATTCTCAGAAGAACCGCTATTTTTCTGCCTTCCATATCAGTGATCCAAATCAAACTGTGCGCTACCAAACTTGAGTGTTACTGAAATCCAGCATTCTTCCATAGTCTACATCTGTACAGAGCTCTCTATATACTTTGCATTACAACAAGAAAAAGCTAATGAGTGGCTTTAATTTCACACACATCCATAGCTATCTCATAATACCATGAGACAATTACTCACCACCCAGATATAAATGGTACAAGTAGCAAACACAAATATATTAATTGTAGCATGTTTAGTAGGAGTGACATTCTAAGTACAATAGATGGATTTCCAATTAATGGAAACATGTGCTATGTGTTTTCTTGTACATCTTGTGTTAAATATTGTAAAGGGAAACATCTCATACTGATGCTAAGTAATGCCTCCTGAATCAGTGTAAACAGCATTTGAAAATAAACCATCTCATAAAATGGTTAATAGTATTATCAACCGATATTTTGCTATGTAGAAAAATTATCCCTCTATTAGACAGAGAATCCTCAGCAGAGTCAATATAACTGAATTCCCAATAAATTTAAGAGTATATGGAACGTATTGTCATGAGTATGAAAGCATAGAAACTGAATTGTGATTAGAAGTCTTTTTAAAATAAATTGAGCAAAAAAAATTTGTCCATTTTTGCATTTCTCACACATTCAGGCTCGTCTAGACTACATTCCTCTGTCGAAAGAGGAATGTAAATGAACCTGATCGAAAGTGCAAATGAAGTGTGAATTTAAATATCTTAGGAGTTCAGATTCTTTCGAAAAAGGGTGTGGTTTTTTTGGAAAGAACCACGTCTAGACTGCGGTTTCACTTTCGAAAAACCCTTTTTCAAAACAGCGATCAGACATAAATATGCAAATGAAGCATGGGATATTTAAATCCATGCTTCATTTGCACTTTCGATCGGGCTCATTTACATTCCTCTTTTGACAGAAGACTGTAGTCTAGACGAACCCGTCCTGAAAAGTACATATTTTCATGACCTTTGTTTTGCCTTTTGAATCTAATTTTGGAATGTGTGAACTACTAGGTGAATCATCAGGCATTAAGAGGGAATAATTAAGGAAAAACACACATGTGTTGATAATCTTCATAATGCAATATTGAGCAAAAAAATCTTAGCTTCAAATTTGCTGCTGCAAATAACATTTATTTTTTTTCTCTGGAAACAGTCTATCGGAATAGCTGATGTGCCTACAATAAAACTGGCAACCAGTAGTTTTACTAATGCTTTAATATCAAAGAGGTTTTGTCCAGTTTCTTTCCAATGATGAAACCTGTGAAGAACCTACACAGCATCCAGTTGGAATAGGAAAAAAAAAAAAATCAAATACATGTTATTCATTGTTACACACTATAAACACAGCTGTCTACAGATCAGAATTTGAATGACTGTAAAGGTCTGAAGGTAGTTCCGCCCCCCCCCCCGGGCCACTGCCGGGGAGGTGGAAAGGGAAAAGGAGCCTCAGGCCTTTCAAATCACTACAGCCAGGAGTCTCATGTAGCACAGTGTCAGGTGGGGCTGGAGGGAGGTGAATCACAAGGGCTGGCTGCCCCTACTCCCACTACTTCTTCCTGAGGCCTCGCCCCCTTCTGGAGGACCTGCAGCTGAGCCCTCTGCACATTGCTCAAGTGAAATATGTCATTAGCCCTACCCTACATACTGGCAACTGGGACCCAGTTCTATTCTCGGACTTCAGGTCACAATCACCATAGAAGTTGTGCCCTTCTACCTAAGGTTAGAATTGGGCCTGGCGTCTTTCAATAGTGGGCTAACTCTGGCTAAATGACATCTGACATGTACATCATTAGGAATCCTGCCACTTTCCCAGAATGTAAGGAGTATGTGTGGAGGGACAAAAATTATACATACAATTAACCTACAAAGTATTTTAATAGACACCAAGTCTTTCTTTGACAACTAAGGTAGCATCATAGCATAAAACTGCCAGCAGTCTTTTGGGACTTTAGCCTGCCTGTTTATGTGCTCTGATCTATTTTTTAAATTTGTAGGTTTACCTTCTCTTCACCAAGAGATGCAAAAAGGATCCAGACTAACTTTTTTATCCTTCCCCAACAAGCTAAACCTCTCAGTTTCTTGAAGATAGCTAGATCTTAACAATAGCTAGTTAATTCCTTATTTTCAAAAGCAATTCCTCTGATCTCTTCATTACTAAAGGACTTGTGAGAAAAATTCCATCACCGCAAGCCAGGCTGTAATCAGCTACATTGTAGGATTTATTCCTGTGGACAGAGGCTAATACAACAATATACAGCACTAAAATAAAATGCTTCCAGAGACTCCATAAGTTTACATTATTTTGCCTTCATGCTATTATTTTGTATTCTTTTTTTTCCACTGCTGTGGCTACACAGCCCTTGAATGTGCTGTTAATGATCTGCACTTCATGGGATATGCCTGGCTTTTTTAAATCCTGTGGAGAAATATCTATATTTGTGATGGACATTTTGATATCAGAATTTTAACCTGGTGAATGCTATTGACCCATTCTGATTGTGAAAGGGATGTCTGCAGAATAAAATGAAACTACAGCTCAGTGGGAAATCATACAATCCTATATCCTGGTAGCTTAATAGACACAGTGATGAAACATTGATGGTTAGACAGATTTTTTTTTCCTGAGATCAGTTTAAAAGATTTAATAAAACAACTTTACAATGTTTTTCTCTTCCTTCCAGTTGTTTCTGTACCTGTTCTTATATAACTACATCCAAATACTTCTCTTTGTGACCTATTTCTGACACGGTGCCACAAGCCCCAGCTGCATTTCTACATGGAGCTATTCCTCTGTGAATCTCTGGGTATTAACAATAGAGAATGGTCCTTAATTTTATCAAGAAAATCAGTCCAATGGAATGCTTTCCAGATCCGTCCTCATCTCTCCTCCTATGATACTACTTAGCACTCATGTCGGGCTTCAACCAGAGCACATTGAAATCAATAGTAGACTTTCAATAGCGCTCTGAAAATATCAACTGATAGTCGCCTCATCATTGCGACATAGATTAAGTGATGGAGCACAGGCCACAGAGGCAGCTTGTATCCCTTGAAGTGAAATAAACTGAACAGCCACAGCTGAAATCAATGGTAGTTGTATGGCTGCTCAACACCTCTTGTGGCTTATAAAGCCTGACTTAATCATGCTGACTCATAGGACTAAGTTGCCCCTGCATGACAAGAGGGAACATTAGCTACTTGGGAAAGGAACAATACTGCTGCAGGAAGTTAGCTGGCAAACAGAAGGGAATTTGTGGTGGATTTAATGACAGTTTAAGGTCCTGTTCTTTCCCATAGCCATTAATTGGTCTGGCCTTTAGCTTTAAAAAAACAAAACAAAAATCACAGTGACTCTCATTTTCCTAACTCTCTCTCAAATAAATACTGCCAGACATTTTCATTAAAATACAAAAGTTAAATTGAGATTATGTTAGTCATTGATAGGATAAAAATCAGATAGGACCTAGCTGTGATTTTCTCACATGCAATGGTCACTTCTACACGGGAGTGTCTAACCGCACCCTTACCTCAAAATAAGCTATGCAATTTGCTCTGCACAAATTGTGTAGTTTAGTTTGAGGTAACTTCGAAATAAAGTGTTATTCCAACAAGTCCCATAACCCTCGTGGAATGAGGATTACAGGGATGCCAGAATAGCACGCCCATTATTTCCAAATATATTTTGAAATAACAGGCACGTTTAAAGACGCGGAATAGCTATTTTGGGATATTTTCGGTATCCCGAAATAGCACCGCCATCTAGATGTAGCCCTAATGACTATTCCCACTGAAATACACCAAACCAGTTGTGCAAGGCTATATAGATGGAGAAGTATTTCTTCCTTATTTCCATAGTGATCCTTGTATATCCTCATATACCCTCAAACATAACATTTAACTGACCCATCATCCCAGGTATAGCTACACATATTAGGCATGACATTATTTAACTAGACACTCTTGAAAATAAACTTTTGGTATTTTATATGGTCTATCCCACAACTATTTCAAGTGGTAGAGTAACAAAAATAAGGATGAGCTAATAGTTTTAAAATCATATAATAAATGTATGCTAAATTTGTCCCTATTGGTCTCCCGCATCAACAGTGGGAGACTGATTCTTTCTGACTGATCCTTTTAGATCCATCAACAGCTTTTGGTATGGTTGATCATGAGATTTTGTTGACCCACATAACCAAGGCAGGTAAATGGAACAGCTCTTCAGTGGTTCTGTTCATATTGGAGAGAACTCAGAGGATAGTTGTGGGCATTTTTTCCCCTTTGCTGGAGGGTCTCTCTTTCAGAGTACTATAGATTTCCTATAAAGATGGTTCTATACTGTCTCCCCTCCTGTTTAATGTACACATATTACGTTGTAAAGTATTAATGAGGCAACGTAGGCTATGATGTATTCTCTATGATGGTGACATCAAGCCCTACCTAAGTTGTTGATGGCATGGGAGAAAAAGAACATACTGATATCAATGAAAAAGTCTGAACACTTTTTGTAATGCAAATATGCAAATTAGCTGCATTTTTAAGCCCCAGGCTGCTGCTTAATCAAAGGTCCCAGCAGTGGCCAAGAGTATTGTTTCAATCTGTTGTTGTTAAGCAGAATGGAATCATTTCTCTATGTGAGGCTGCATCTTCAGCCACATAGAAACTGAAGCAAGTGGAGAATGTGCCATTTGAACGCTGAATGGTATTCCACAGAGGTGTACATTGCGCCAGTGTATCTGTATTCTGAAATGGCTGCCAAAAGGGTTCTGGTATTACTGTTAATTTACAAAACACACATATATTCTGTATCATATGCCAGTGCAGAGGAGGAGGCTAGCCTTGTCATTAAGATGCTTCAGACTCAGGAGAGCTGGGGCTGATGTTGATCTTCTGTGTGACCTTGAACTAGTTACTGCCTGTCTGATCCAAAGCCCACTGAAGTCATTGAAAGGACTGGTTGACTTGAATGGTCTTTGAAGCAGAGTCTTAATTTGTACATCAACTCCCACCTAAAGGGTGTTGTTAATGCTGGTGAGGCACTGAAATACTATAGTGATGGGAACCAGATGCATATTTAGAGGAAATATGTGCCTTCTAAAATGTTTATAACCAATCATTTGACACTCCATTCTTTTTATGTTATAAATTGATATGCACCAGGATTTTATATTTATAGGGAGCTTTAAACAATTTATTTTTAAAGGCACAAACAACTATGGACATACTATAACTGCTGAGTAAATATCATATGGTAATACAATATAACTGTTATTGCACAAAGTGCAGTTTTCACATCTCATATTGCCAATGCAGAAGAGAAGGGAGAACTGAATTAAGAATGTCCTATAAGCCTTATTATTACCGACACTAACTTCTAATAATATGCTGTCAGAGAACAGCCCCATGTATTTACATTGGGTAGTGCTACAGAGTAATTACAATTTAATTACATATTAATTTGTAGTTTGTTGTTGCCCAAGGAGTTTCGCAGGCCTTATATTTGAAGATTGTTTAAAAAACAAACAGTGAATATGTGGCTAATCAATATGTCTTGATTTTAACTGCTTTGAGTTTCTTAATATATTTTATTTTTAATATTCAGAAATAAAATACATGTGGGATTTTCTTCTCCTGTTCTTTTTTGTTAAGAGATTGCTACTTGGCTTAGTAAAGCAGAATTTACCAGTCAGTACAGTGTCCAATTCTGCTTTCATTTACAACAGGCTAAGTTCATGGTATTGTAATTACATGGTCTGCTGGGGAGTTACATACTAGTGTAGCTGACATCAGAATTTGGTACCTTGAGTTCTGAGCAATGTTAGTAAAAAGGCTGAATCAATGCCTATATGCATCTCATATTTTATATGGAAAGATTTTAGCATAAAGTTCCACATGACAAACTGCTTTTTACTTATGTCCTGTGGGACCTCTATCATCTGTTGTGATAGAAAAATAGAATGCAAATGAAAGACTTCAAACTAGAGGAGTATTGGAGGGGGGAACAAGATAAAATATTAAGTAAGATTACCTGCATAATCAGTATCCAGAGCTCTGCATTAAGCAGATATTGAGTGACCAAGAGGTATTGTGATTCAATTGTATTGTATGGCAGGATACTATAAGAGAGTGGTGTCAGCATTACAGGAATCTGACCCTTTGTCATTGCCTCATTAGGATCTCATGTCAAGCTCCTGTCACGCAGCAAGTTCTGTTTGGCTTATATTTAAAGAAAAAAGAAGCAGGAAAGCTAAATTCTATTCTCAGCCATGTGCCACTCTGCGTGTAATGATCAAACTCAGAATAAATTAATTCATGCTGTGGGTAAGGAGAATCTCTGTGGGTCTCCTCTCCCTTCCTCACTTCCGTGCACGTGGATATTTAGGTGAAGACCCATCCCTGATCTGCAATTAGCTCCAGAGTGTATTAAGCTGTCTAGAAATATTCAGGCCATGATTCAAATGTACATTTCTCCTTATTGTCTATTTTAAAGGAAAATCAGTTTAAAATATTAATTAGCGGAGTGAAGTGAGTCCCTACACTCAACTCGATGGCATCTCTCTGTGTGTCTTAACTGTTCAAAGTTTGCCTGTAACATGATAAATTTTGAAAGTCAATCAATTCCAAGACATCAAGAAGTGTTCTGCTTCAGTAGGCAGAACCCATTTGATTTGGGTGATAATCAGAAAACCCTAATTTCCATTCAAATCACCAATGAGACGGGGTGAGGAAGTGACCTCACAGAAGCCTGTGACAGACAGCAGAGACCCCAGGTTAAGGTTTAAGCCACCTGAGGGTTCATAGAATCATAGAACCATAGAGCTGGAAGAGACCTCAGACGGTCATCAAGTCCAGCCCCCTGCTCTAGGCAGGACCGATCCCAAAGATGAGGGGTTAGTGGACCCCTCATCTTGCTGAAGCAAAGCTACTCCACCCAACTCTGATCAGCGTCCCCAGCCACACCTCTTTCACCATTCCATTGATATCCCTGCCATCCCTGCCTCAATCTTCTCCACACAGAACCTATTGATGTGGGTGAAAAATTGGAAAACTGGAAAAACCTGATTTAACACAAGTGTTTTGCTGAAATCAAAAGAGGTATGTCCAGAAAAGGAAGCAGGGCAAGTGATTAGGCTGGGGGGTTCAGCTTGAGCTATCATCATTTGTGTGTGTGTGTGTTACTATAGTGCCTAGGAGCCACAGCTATGGGCCAGGGCCCCAGTGTTCTAGGTGCTGCATAAACAAAAAACAGAAAGACAGTCCCTCCCCCCTGAGAACTTGAACAAGCAACAAAATGTGTGATCCACTAACACAATATAGCACAATGTCTAATATTAACATTATCCCCTCTTACAAATTCTAAGGCTACTCTACCACCCTAAGCATGATCCATTCTACGTCTCGTTCCTCACTTCTCTGTGCCTTATTTTACCCATCTGTAAAATAAGGATAATGATACTAATCCACATTTGTGGGTTCTGTAGATAAAAAGTACAAAACCAGCGCTAAATTGTATTATGAAAAATGTTAAACTGCCTCCAGTAGATATAAGATTCTTTTGCCATGCTACATTTATTTATTTTGAGTCTATCACTTTCCTTTCCAATCGAGTAGCAAAGCCATAAAATAAATTCCAAGTCTCCTTTGTCTCCTTTTAAGCAAATGTGTTATTATTACAAGCATCGTGTATTCTACTGGGGTTTTGGACTCAAGAGATATGTCAGTTTAAATTACTCTCACAATTTGAATATTGTCATCTGTCTTCTATTCGGTATCATATTTATCTTTCTTTTTTTAAAAAAATACATCATGTTAGTTAACAATTGCAACTTTTAGAATCTGAAGTTGTAAGAACTTTTATTAAACCTCAGAGTAAGACTACCCTCCACTTGAGATCAGAATACTGCTCTAGTGATATTGATGCCTCCAGCAAGCAGGCATCTGGCATCTACCAGACAAATAGAAACATAGAGCCCTTTCATAGAGGTTTCAAACCACAAGTTTCTGTGACTGCAGGGGCTAAAATGACACTTCAAAACAATCAACATGATGTTTATAAAACACTGGGCAGTCAGCTCACAATGCAGAGTTTTGCTGCTATTTTAAATGAAAGCTAGTGATCTAATACCCACACAAATTATATTTGGCATGTTTCATGGACTTGTGAAGAGTTCAGTTCTCCACGCTTTACAAGCTGGTTAATGTTGGCATTGTGAGCATGCAAAACTCTACAGTCTGTAATTGTCAAGCATAACCAGTGGTACCGTACAGGGCTTGTACCGTACAATGTTCCATACCGGCAAGTTATATAAAGCCAGACTCTCTGCTGGCGATCCTCAGCACCTCCACTGGCTGCTGCATCTCTGTGTGCAGGGCTGGGACTGAGGGGGCAGGGCTGAGAGCACTATGGCAGCAGGAAGAGCTGCCAGCATTTTGCTCCTTTCCCTACTGTCCTTCCCCGTGGGGAAAGGAGCAGGACTGTCAACCCAGCCCCATACACAGAGAAGCAGCAGCCTTTTGCCTGGCAGTTCTGTTCCTTTTCCTACTGGAAGAAACAGCAGGGAAAGGAGCAGAATTGCTAGCAGCTCTTTGGGCTGCTGTGCCACTACCAGCTATCCCTCCCTTCCCCCCACAGGTAATGGGGGACGAGAGAGGAGCCAAGGGGAGGGGAAGAGCATGGGGTCCTGAGTTGGTCACATGCCTCCCCCTCTTAGCTGGTGTGCCCTCCCCTTCCCATGCTGGTAAGAACTTTTGATACTTGCACCACTGAGCAGACTCTCCTTTGATGCTTCTGATCTGCCCCGCATGTAGTTCCAAAATGTGTGTGTAAAGGTGGCTTAGGACTCCCATTTGTACTCATCCCATTCTGGTGAAGCCTCCACATGCAGCTTAGTCTATGTGCCAGGTCAGAGCAACATAAGGAACCAAAAGGCTGAAACTGCAGCAGATGATGTGAGGAAAATACATGGGCTTTCTGTCAACAATTCTCTTTCCTTGCTTTGCCACCAGCAAAAAGAAGAAAGGGTTTAAGAATCTCTATTCGGGGTGATCCTCCCTGTACCAGTTTATAACAGGTTCCGCCCTTCATGCAAACACCCCTTGGTGGCTGATGGGGGTCTCTCAGTATTTACTCACCTGTCTGTGGGTGAGGCAGTGTCCAGTCAGTGGCTGGAGATCAGGACTCTTCTTTTACCTCCCCGGGGTGTGGTTTGCAGAGGGGTTCGGGGGACTCAGGCCCTCCCACTCCTCTGGGTCCTGGCCCAGGGACCCTGTAAGTAGCAGTTACCTGCTGAGTTTCAACATACTTAGTTGCTGTCACAAACTTGGGCCACTTCCCCAGGATGCTGTTCCATCAGCCCTTCTCTAGGGCCTTGTGGCTGAGTTCCCCTTGTCCAGGGTTCTGCAGGGTTGTCTTTGGCTTTTTGGCTAGCCTTTAGCCACAGGATCTGGCTCTGATCAGGTATGATATCCAGCTCCCACTCGGAGCTGTCCAGAGTGCTGGCGTTCCCCAGTCAGCCCTGAGGTCTGCCCGGGTTGAGCTCCAGGAACACACTGACAAGCTTTACCTAATAGCTCCTTTTATAGCAGCCTGCTGCACCCTGACTGGCTGCAGCAAAGGCTGCCACTCTATACTCCCCAGAGGACCTCTCTACTGCTCCTGTTGCTGGCCAGGGTGCTGAAAGGCCTCCAGCGGGGATGATGGGCTTTGTCCACCCCATCACACAGTTACACAAGCTCTAAGGGTATATTCCACGGACAGTGCAAATTCAATTAAAAATAATAAATAAAAAAAAATCTGGCCCTGCCTATGTAGCTTTATATTTTGCCTACTCATTTGTCTTGTGTTCATTTGTTTTTAAAATTCCAATATGAAGTTATAACTATTGACATATAAGACCTTTGCATGCGTAAGACCCTGTCAAGACATGAAAATCATCCAGTAGTGGGCCACTGCCATATCATTTATCCTTCTTCCTGCCAGTGCTACAAGGGAATGAGAATGACAGAGAATGCGGGACCCTGATGAGATTAATGGAGACACATTCAACTTGTGGATTAAAATGTAGAGTGGCATTCTACTCTTAAAAGTGACCATGTATCAACAGCATCTTCTTGCCCAACAACCTGCTCCTTTTGTGTATTCACTGACATAGCTACTCTATCTAGCTTTTACTATCTAAACACTAGGAAAACTCCAGATTAATCTTCAGAACATCTCTGGGAGATACCTGTTAACCCTATTTTACAATGGAGAAACTGAACGTTCAAGAATTAAAGGGACTTCCTCAAGTGTAACTCTCCCCATTAGCTTATTTTTCCTGAGGGTGAGGAATTTGAGAAAAAAAAAGATGCTAAATTTTCATGGCTGTGTTTCTCTCACACTTGAATAAGCACCACCTTGCAGAGCAATACACTTTTTACTATTTAAAAAGAGCCATATGCTTTTCCAGTCTGAACCATCATCCTCAACTGGCACTGTAGACAGGATCATTGGACCTTTTTGTTCACACTCCACTTACACCCCCTCTCCTATTATAAATATGAATGCTTGTTTGCACTATAAATCTGTCACACCCACCCCCAACTTTGGGGAAAGTTTCATTCTAGTTTCAGAGTAAACAAAGCTACTGCCTTCTGGGGTTATAGCCATGGGTCAGTGTGTGTGCCTGTAGCCTGTATTGTGTAGGGGCACATAGGCTTGCAAGAGACTCAAAGCCCTGACTACAACAGTGTTCCCTCTATACTCCGTGCATGGAGCTCTGAGCCTCTGACTGGGTGGGGCTGATTAATCACCTATGAAGCTGTGCTGCCCTGCAGCTTAGAGGGAACACTGGTCTACACTTATTTCGAAATAAGAAGCAGAGCATCCATACTACCAAGCCCGTTATTTCGAAATAAGGAGCTGGTTATTTCAAAATAATAACTCCTGCTTTTCTTGGGGAATAAGCTTATTTTGAAATAATTATTTTGGGAGTTCTTATTTCAAAATAAGTTATTTCAAAATGATTTCCCAGTGTAGACCTGCCCAAAAAGTGCTCACTTGACACCTATGGTTGTGTTCCAGGCTTAAGCTAGGTCTACACCTCAATGGTAAGTCAAAAAAAAGAAACGCAATTTGTGGTACGCAAATTGCATATCTTTTTCTGCTTTACTGTTGAAAGAGGCTTTTCCACAATTTGGCGTGTCTACACAGTGCCAAATTTCGGAAAAAAGTGCTCTTTTGACACATCCCTTATTCCTTGTAAAAACGAGGTTTACAGGGATGGCAAAAGAGCGCATCCGCTTTTTCAAAAAATTTTCCGAAAAAGAGGATGCATTCCTTGGATGTGGAATTGCTTTTCTGGGATACCTCTGGTATCTCGGAAAAGCGGGACAGTCTAGACGTAGCCTTAGCTGTACCTCTAAGCTAACTAAGTTCTGAGCAACTCTTTTAATGCACCTCTTGCACTTAAGCTAGCTCTATATTAGACCCATAAGCTTCGCTTAAGGTGAGCAACAACAGTTATGTAAATAATGAAGCTGGAGTCAGCATACCTTAAGCCAACCTTGCTGCTATCTTCTCAGCAGGAGGTCGATGGGAGCTAACGCTCCCATTGGCTTCCTCGTGAGGAGTAGGATTACTGGTGCCAATCGTGAGGCACCCTCAGTGTTTGGTTTAGTAGGTCCTTACTGTTGTGTGGTTTGATTTATTTTAGAACCGAGGGAAACCAGGACACTCCAGAGAGACTTAACCAGTTTCTTATTTATTGTAAGCCTTTAAGCAGTTAATATAGTCCTATACGTTTTACAAGCCTTAAAAACAATTATTTCACTATTTAAGCCTTAAATACTATACATTTTGAAAACAATTAGTACAACACATAACAATACAAAAGCAATTAACAAGAGATTTGTTATAATACAGTAACTAAGCCTAGTTCTCTTACACTTCACCCATATACCACCTACAGTTCCAGGCAGGAGGTTCATGGTCCCTTTGCTCCCACGTTTTGGGACACCATGCACTGCCGTAGCTGGTGTGAAGGGTCTTTTACTTCTACTTACAATGAGAAGGACCTGTGGGTCAATCCTGATCACTACCTTCCCATGGTTTCTTCTTGCTAAGCCCATTATATAGCAAAGCGAGATTTGGTCTTTCTAATAATATCTACCAATTGATTACGTATTGTGTAAGATACCTAAAATGCCCAATACCCTTATTTGGGGTACGTCCTGTTACTCAGGATGTTGCAAAAATTATGTGCTTGGTTAACAGTTCTATGGTTGTCTCTGCTTTTGGCTTATCAGAAATGAAATGTACCAGTATCAGTCTACTCCCAGTTTTCTTGGCATGATCACACTGAATATGTATGATTGTGCAAACATATTACTGCCTCAAACCCTCCCCATCCTCAGCCTTGCCTGCATGCTTGCGTGAACCAGATTTGAGACAGGCCTGGGTTTTGCTTTGTTAAGGATCAGTACTTTCGGTAAAGCAGACATTGTTTCAGTAAAGACAGGGATGTGTAGGCTCCCCTACACTTACTAGACTCACTAAATTGAATGCCAGAATATCAATCTCTGACATGGCAAGTGGAGACGTGGCCTTAGGAAGTTACCACTTCAGTGCCAGACCAGGTCCCTTTGAAATGCAGAGTTCTTAGGGCTTTCAGCTGACATAGGCAAACCCAAACAGAGTTTCAGATGTTTGCTAGGTGCCCAACTCCCAATTTAGTTTCTATCAGGGCACCCAAGTGACTAGTCACACTTACTCAGACTTTTGAAAAAATCAGTACTAGTTAATGCAGATAGCTTTTCCTTTGTTCACTGATTTATCTGAAAGGATGGACATATAAAGTGATTTTAATTTCCTATGAAAGGTAGTACTGAGCTAGTCCTACAGTTGCATCATGAAAGACATAATTTTTCAGAAAAATGTTGAAGAACCAAAATGAACATGTGATATAATCTGGGATTGTAAATCTGCATTTCCTGGAATCTGCCTTTCAATAACTAATGAAAAAAAGTGAAATAATATTTATGGGTTTATCTAAAGTATGCATTTCATTATGAGTCAAAGAATAATAAGGCCTTTGCAGATTTATAGCAGATATCCCTCAAATTGATATACAGATCCTATCCTGCAACAGATTTAAAAGTTCTACAGCAGATTTACAAACTGTGCCAATACATTTAGATTGATTTACAAAACTCTTACTATGCATTTCAAGGATACAAGGATTTTGGGACTGTGCCACGAGGATCAGATTACAATCCCAACTTCAACATTTTAGCTCTAAAGTAGATTTTATGAATTCTGACAAGATTTTATACAGCTATTTCCTTAAAGTTAAGATTTAGTAATGAGCTCCATAGAAGATTATTCAATTAGTTTCCTGTCTTCCTCCAGAGCTCAAAATACTCACTCCACCCACAAGACATCCTGGCTATGTTGCAAAGTGGGAATACGTTGTATTTTGTCACTTTTAGTCAGAAGTTTTTGTATAATTCTATTATAATCTACTATTTTAGAGTTTTTAATCAAGAAATCCTCCTAAACAGTAAGTGTTACCACCACCACATTCAGTATACAGCTTCTTCTTCTCATAACTTAAAGCAACGTAAGAGTTTGATTGTGCCAGGAAAATTAAATGTGCCTGGAATGGGATTGCTTTTCATAAAACCATACAATATGGTCCTCAAAACTGACATAACTGAGTGAATGTTGAGTCTGAACCAAGATGAGCCAGAAAAATACGATGAACCTAGAATAGGATTGCTTCTCAATAAACTTTACATAAAAGATTGCAAACAGAGAAATTTGGAGTAGTGCTCTGTTTTGACACAACCAAATGAAAGCTTACGGTTTGAAAAGTAGAAGGAAATGTTATTGGAAACCAGCTGGACTACAGCCCTTTTTTGTTAAAACACAGAGAATGATAAGAGTTTATGGAGATGAAAAAATACACTTGATGGTATTCCAATTTTTTTAAATTCCTAAAAAATTAAACAGAAAAATGTTAACAATCCCTTTTTAAGACATCAGAAATAAAAATTAACTTAATAAAAATAACACTACTTTTGAAAAATACAATTGTTTCAATAAAGCACATACATTTTCCTATTAAAAAATTTTGAATTTAATTAAGGACTCAAGCAATGCTGGGTACATCTGCTAGTAACAATTTATATTTTAAAAGTGACAATAGATGTTTTTAAAAAGAATTAAAGATTGGTATTTGGGCAGATGTACATTATGCAGTGAGCTTTTTATAGTGTGCACAGGAAATTAAGCTTTATAAGGGCCGAATTTTGACATCCTAATTCACTGTATTGCATCCAAAGGGGCCGACAGAATTGCCAGGCTTCTTTGAAAAGCGCATATGGGTGGTGGCTCTGTGCTCCCAGAAGGGGCTGAGCCCCAAGCAGAAGGGGTGAGGCTGGAGGCAGCCAACCTTTAGTGTGCATGGACCACCCCTCCCTCACCAGCCCTTCGAGGCTCCTGAAGCGCACCACTTGTGTCTCTGGAGTGTTCCACATGGGGCTCTAGCGGGGATTTAAAAGGTCTGGGGCTGTGGCAACAACCACTGCTGCAGTGGCAGAGACTGTGGTCAGGAGTCCCAGGCTCATTTGAATTGCCAGGTCATCCAGGGCAACTGCCAGTTGGCAGTCCCAGCTGTATTTGACTTATGCATGATCATGGTAGCTTCTGGGTGCTAAGCACTTCTGAAAATCTGCCCTTTATGTGGGTGCCTGAATGGAACATGAAGTCTTTTGAAAATCTAGTCTCAGTTGCAGGTGCTGAGCATTTGAAAATTTGACCCAAATTGTAAAGGGCTCTGTGTGTGGCAGAGAAGGACAGAGAGGAGTGTTCGAGGAGAGAAGAGTGGCAGAATAAGAGTGATTTGGGGCAGGGGGACGAGGAGGAAAGCAAACACAGTGATGGAGTACACAACGGAGGGAAAGAGAAAGAAGTAAAAGGGTGGAGAAGAATGAAAAGAGATGAAGACAAATGAAAAAAAGATCCACCATGATCTGTGATAGGATAGGAAAACTAAGAGAAAAACCAAGTGAACCAGGATGAAAAATTTGATATAACACCTCCAAGGGTATGTCTACACTAACCTCCTAGTTTGAACTAGGGAGGCTAATGAGGGCGACCAAAATTGCAAATGAAGCACGGGATTGAAATATCTACACGCGACAGTGAAACGGGAGTTCAAGTAAAGTCCTAACTCAAATTAGCTGTTATTCCTCATAGAATGAGGTTTAACAGCTAATTTGAATTAAGGGCTTTACTTCGAACTCCCATTTCACTGCCGCGTGTAGACGCGGGCAGTTCTTCCGGGCTAGTCAATTTCCAAAATGGTGACCGCCCAGGAACATACTAATGAAGCGTGGGATATTTAAATCCCGCGCTTCATTTGCAATTTCGGTCACCCTCATTAGTCTCCCTAGTTCGAACTAGGGGGCTAGTGTAGACATACCCCAAGAGAACGGTAGTATGTTACATTTGAAAAAAATATATTCAAGCCGAACACTGAGAGACATTAAACTGCAGTTAAATACAGAATCCAGTATGTTGTACAAGACTGCAGGAAGTGCCTTTCAGGGACTTGGCATCACAGGTGTTTCTCATCCTGGCTAGCAGGCATAGCCCTTCAGCTAATAAGTGCCAGGGAAATTTCTCAAGAGAGGAACATGGCAATCCTCAGTATAGCAGCACATATCTGATGTGACATAGTGCTCTGAGACCTGTTCAACACTCACAGTATTTAAACTCAGAAACCTGATCACAATGACAGGACTTTATATTTCTGATGAATTTGTGAACAGTGCCCCAGGTAGAAAAAGCACTGAGACCTGCTATCAGTTATTAGCATTAGATGTGTGTTTGTGGCAAGATATAAATATCCTCTTGTTGACTGATAGGTGAAGTCATTTAAAAACTCCATATTGTCCTGTGGAATAAGAACATTCCATATAAGCTTCTCACCATATATTAGACATTAGCAGGGTCTTGATCAGGATTTTTGCTGTATAAGACTTAGACTGTATTCACTATAGAATGTCAAGGTAAGCATAAAAGCCACACACACAAAAAAGACTTTTTACTCTTGCCAGTCTAGGGTTTGCTTATACTTGATTTTCTCTCTCACTAGCGCAGGTAGATTTGTGCAAGGAGTCTTGGATGTGGTCAGAATATCTGTTGTTCTGATCTCTTCCAGCAGGTTGTTACACACTCTGAACCTAGATATATGAATGCCTTCCCTTTTGCTCCCAAATATTTCACTCTAGACATGTCTAGTTTCTATGTCCCCAGTGAAAGCAGCTATCTTGGTGGGTCAAGGATGGAGAACCAGTCATTAAGGTTGCCTTTTCCAATACAATGAATGCAGAGTCAAGATGCTGAATTGGAGCTGAGAACAAATAGAAAGAAAGTGAGGATATAGAGAACTTCTGGGAAATGCTTGCAGAGGCTAATGCTTCTTAGGATATAGACTGCTATGTGTTGTTCCAGCTGGGATTTTTGACAAAGCTTGACCTACAGCCCTAGAGAGAGGGAAATGGAATAATCCGAGTGGTGATTAACATAGAGACTTGAGGTGATGAACCTTCCTAATACAGCCTTGCAACAAGATTCATACATTTCAAGACCAGAAGGATCTGTGATAATTTAATTTGACTCCCTATATAACACAGTCCATAGAACTTCCCCCCAATAATCCCTTGAATGTATATTTTAGAAACAAGAAAAGAAAAGAAAAGAAAAGAAAAGAAAAGAAAAGAAAAGAAAAGAAAAGAAAATCTTGATTTTAAAATGGCCAGCGATGGAGAATCCACTACAATGGAATCCACTACAATCCACTCTAACAGTTAATTAACCGTTAAAAATTTACATCATATTTCCAGTTTGAATTTGTCTAGCTTCAACTTCCAGCCATTGCATCATGTTATACTTATCTCTGTTAGATTAAAGAGCCCACTAACAAATATTTGTTAGTGCCCTCTTAAATCTAACAGATGTTTACAGGTAAGTATTAATCTACCCTCTCTTTGTTAAGCTAAATACTTTAAGCAACTTGAGTTCATCATTTTAAAGCCAGTTTTCTAATCCCTTTAATCATTCTCACGGCTCTTCTTGAATTGTGGACACCAGTAATGGACACAGTACTTCAGCAGTGGTCACTATCAGTGACAAATACAGCCAGTCCGAGTTGTGAACGGTCGACTTATGACCATTCGCAGTTATGACCAAAGCTGTCGTAAATGGCGGACCCCGAGTTACGAATGTGATCTGCGCTTACGAACACCACGGTCGCGTGTAACTCTATGGGGTCCGACTTACGAACGAACCGAGTTACGACCAATTGCTTGGTCCGTAACCAGTTCGTAAGTCAGGAGGAGGCTGTACAGAAGTAAAATAATGTCTCTATAGAGGCAGGAATTCTTTACTTCCCCCTAGTTGTACAAGGTTGCAAAAGGCATACTTTTCATATATCCAAATCTCTATCTTATACTATTAATGAAGTAGTAAAAGTTCAATCTTAAAACAATAAATACATTACATCCTGGTTATCAAATTTCAATGCAGACACCACTTTTTATTCCTTTATAACATGCAATAATTTCCACTTTCTCCTGTTCATATTTTGGCAATTAAACTGCAAAAATTAGTAGTTCTCAAAAATTGTGTTTCATTAACTCAGAAAAAGATGATAGAAAATTTTAGAAACTTAACAAGCTGACTGCTTAAATCCTAATGAACTTGAAAACAAGAATTAATTCAAAATTTTTACTACATTTTTATAGTTTTTTTAAAGAAAATATTCAGAAAAAAATTAAATAGCACAGAAAAAGAATCCAGACTTGTCAATAATCATGGAATGTGTAGTATTGGGTGGCTCGGAACTATGTGAAAGAACAAAGAGTCTTTTGTACTTAGATCACAGGTTCAAACCAAGCCACATCAATGGCAAAAAAGGCTATTACCATCTGATGGGTATCTGCTGATATATGTGAAATGAGTTTGATGGTTTACCTCCCGTTCTTAGTGGATAAAGATCCACATTGCAAAAGCCACTACCACAAACATTACTATCTGATAGCACTCTTGGTAAGCTTAGTCAAGAGATTAAAGTCTTGACTTAGCAAAGCACACAGGGTGGCTGACAGACTTGCTGGGTCCCTGGATGGGCGGGGGTGGGGAGAGACTGACCACTCTGTGATCCCAGGAAGGGTGGATCTCTGGTAGAAGAGGCAGGGCTGAAAGCAGCCAGTCCTCAGCGTCACCTGGAGTGTACTACGCTCCCTCAACAGGGCCTGGAGTGTGTCACACAGAACTATAGCAGTGACATAAAGGGGACACGGCTCTGGTCACTGCTGCAAACTCCAGGCCCTTTTGAATAGCTGGACCCTGGGACAACTGTCCCCTTTGTCCCCTCCACCACTCCCGCCCCACATCAGGAGGCCTGAAAGCACATAAGTATAACTGTACATATTTAGGGATCAATTTAAGAAGTTTCTTAAGAGCTTTACTAAACTGGTGTTTGTCTGAGCATGGAAAAAGGACTCTCCTTTTACTCTGAGAAATCTTTCCTTCCAGTCAGGGTTAAAGCATGTTTACAGGGTTATGTGTGCAAGTGTATATTGTTAATGCTTGTTAATCCCTGTATAAGCAGAGCTTCACCCACTATGGCTTTCAACCTGACACCTACCACAAAATGATTTTCTTGTACAAAGATTTTGAGAGGGCAAACTTTTTTTTGACAACCCACAGAATCTTATTATATTCACCCCCAAAACCAAATCTGAATATTTCAGTAAGTTACCCACCTTCATTTAGGCAAGTCAGGCATGGTTTTGGACAGACAACAATGAAAATGCATCAGTCCTCCCCTTAAAGTTGACATTTTTAGTAAAACAATGTGAACTCAAACTACAATGATTATTACTATTTAGACTGGCAACCCTTTGGGGGAAGTACAATCTCTTTTACACATGCTTTGCCTAGCAAAATGAGGTCCTAATTACTGAAAATGTCAGCACCCTCCAAATAACATTTATTTGGGAGATATTTCTATCTAAAAAGTGAAGCCATTGGAATTGTGCTTTGGAATCTGTATACTGAAGTTTATTGCCCACATCCATAAGATTTTCATTTATGAAAGAAGAGTGCAACTGAATGTTTCATAGTCCCATATTAATTTAAAAACATCACCACTTTTATTTCCCTTTCCTTTTTTTTTAAACGAGGGTCACTCACGGCTCACAACATATTAACAAGCCACATTAAATGATGCATCAACTACACACTAGAGGTGGCCAAAATTGTACTGTAATTATAAAAGGTATAATTTATACATGGTGACCTGGAAATTACTATTTGACTTACAATAATATTTCTTTGAAATGTGGAACAAATGCTATTTCTTATTTGTAACATTCATTTAAAGTGCAATAGGTATGACATGCTGTTTCCTAACATTAGCACACGAGTAAGGAAATATACCTTGCTAGCCTGTTTCTTATAGAAAGCAATTTCTAATTTAAAAAGAAGCTGAAAGGTCCATTAGGATTTTGGATTATTGTTAAACACTTCTCCTTTCCCACCTAACACAATATAGCCTGGCACCTACATATTCCATGGAATTTCCAAGTTGTTCTCTGGAACCTAAGTCTTCAAATATTAAAAACAAAAACAAAAAAACCCCAAACCCAAAACTTATGTTTCTGATCCTTATTTCAAGAAAACAATGATGGGGGAAATTCTAGCCCCACTGAAATCAATTGCAAAACTTCTATTGACTTCCATGGAGCCAGGATTTCATCTCTTGAATGTGAAAAGATGCAGAGCTGTCTTCCTGAATTTGCAATAACATGTTTAACCACTGTTGTTCTAGGTTTTCAAGGCCACATACTGGGGGATAGTTGGTTGCTGTTAAGGGTTGTGTGATGGGAAACTAGGAATTCAAATTCTTCACCTTCATAAATTGGAAGTCCTTCCTGTCCATGGCCACAAAGGAGTGAAAAAGATTACATTTACTTTCCCCTCCAAAAAAAGGGGAAAAAGTATAAGAAAAAATATAATATCCACAATCTTCCCTACAGGGGGAGAAACGAGGCTTCTCCAGAAGATGAACACTGGTGGGATAAGCACTGTAAGGACTGTTTTGTTGTCTTCCTGTTCACTGAAATATCCCAGAATGCATCATTGTTTGATATCACAAATATCATAGAATCCATCAGTGGCAATGAGACTTCTGATACAGAATTTGTCACATTCTGTGATACTGCCAGCAAACTAGGAAGTACAGAAAATGGAAGAGAGATAGATAGAGAGGGAGAGGGAGTGAAGTTAAAATATATTTCTATGCTGAGTGGGTCGTACAGCCACTTTAGCAGAGATGTTCAGCAAGTGAGTCTGAGTTTAACTCAGGTTTTCATTTTCACTCTGTACTTCACCTTTAACATTGAAAAATAGCACGGCTGGTACCAGATGCCATAAGGCTCAGAATCGGCTGGAGTTTCCACAGTAAGGTACATCAGTCTGACCATCCCTCATTACCATCAGTCAATCTTCTTGGCCTTTAGCTGTAAGCAATCTCAGTCAAGGAACTCTGCCAATACTACAGTGGTTGAGTGTCAAAGGGGAAGTTGATGACTGCAGCATGTGGATAAATCTTCCTGACATTACTGTCAGTGATACTTCTGAAAGATCTGAGTTCAGAGCAATCTATTGTTCCTATAGTAAACTGTAATCCAACAGAACTAACAGAAAACCCATTAAAAGATTGGTGTGAAAAGAAACAAACACAACCAAGAGTAGCACAAATCACTTGCAAATATACTGTTTTTTCTGCACACTGATGGGTATTTGTTCTGAATGAATGTTAAGAGCTGCTTGTCTTGCGGTCATTGAAGCAAGAAACAAATGTCACACTTCAAAAACACAGAAATTCTGGGAATTTATATCTCCGTACATTTTCATCTACATCCCAAGACACCTGGTTCTTTTACACTGCTCTAAATGTGAAGTATTTAAATTGATAAAAGAACAAAAAAGAAAATAGAACAGAAAACATAAAGACGAGTGAAAATAGTATTGTTCAGGCTATCACATATAATACCACAAATGAAATCTCATATCTCCCCTACCCTGGCCTAAGAATTATAGCTGCGTACAATAATACTAAAATAAATACAGTTTTCTCTCAAATAGCTACATAAAATATCTTGAAGGATATTTTGCAATTTAAAAACTCTGCTCAAAAACTATGCCTCTACTTGTCACAGTACATAATCTAAAAATCAGAGGTCACACAATGCTCTGCAGAGACTAAACGGTGGTACTCATTATTTAACTGAAAATAAAGAAGTCAAGAAAGGAAGTTGTCTCCTATTTTGCAGATGCAGCTGATTTACCCTTTCCATAATTATACTTAGCACTTGCATAGGAGAGCACTTATTCAACCAAGCTACATCGATTTACAATAGTGGAACTGAAAGAAGAGTTTGGTCCTTCGTCTCCAAAATATTATTCCATTTTTGAGCTACACTTATCTCAGCTATGGCAATGTAAAATCTGGCACCGCTCTGGATGTGCACTGTGTGTAGAAGAGCAGAATATGGCTTATTATTTAATTCCGAAATTGGTGCAGTATTTATAAAGCAGAAAAAAGTAGATTTTATTCTGAGTCACAATGAATCACATTTGCAACAGCTGCTGCCTCTGATTTTGCACCTGCAAATAAGAGTATGCATCTGTACTTATGTGCCTAAAGTCTGGCTTGTGAGCTGCTATAAATCTGTCCAATTTTTTCTTTATATGTACACTTTATGAAAACATGTAAGGCTTGAGTCTGATCAGACTTACATCAGTGTAAACAATGAGTAACTCCACTGAAGCGAGTAGAGTCAGACCAACGTAAATGAAATGAAAATCAGGCTTATATGTTTGTGCCACATCCCACATCCCATTTGTTCTAAAATGGGTCACTAGCAATGAATTTTAATGCAGAGGGAAATCTGAATGACTAATAAAGATTAGACACTTGTAAGATGCAACTAAACAGATGCAACATCAAATCTCGTTATGTAAATCAGATTCCTGAGAATCATACACCATTCAAGTTGGTAAAAACTTGAAAAGAAAACAATGCTCACAATATTTTGCCACTTTCTTTTTTACTCATTTAATTACTTAACATGAATTTTTAAAAAGACATACTAGAAACTCTACCACGAGGTACTGTAGTGATAATTTCAACGTAAGCTGAAATTACCAAAATCAAGTTGCTTTAGTTCCATTGGATATTTTGAAAAGCTTTAAATGTGGCCACAGACTGATAGTATTTTGTAAGATTTGGAGCAGGGAGTCTTTTTTATACATCTGGTTGATTTTTTTCATTAACCCATCATTATTAATTATTATTACAAAATAGCTTTTTGATCAAAAAGATTTTTTGTAAACAATATTTTTCTAGTTTCCAATGTTTTTCCCCAACTTGAGTGTGTTTTTTTCCCCCATAATAATCTTTGTGATTTCGTTTTTTAAAAGCAAGGTTTTGGTTTTTCAATTAAAAACCAAAATTCTCACAAAGTTAAAGAATATTCCCTCAAACTTCCCATGAAAATATGTCGCAGCTTTATTTTTTAAATACATAAACAATGGTACCAAGCACAACAGGGCATCTATCCCTGAATCCGCTATCCCTTGGGCGCACACACATGCAGCTGCCATCTCTAGAGGTGGGTTCTCACCAGTGAGCCCAATAGAGAAATCAAGTCTTACTATAACAGAAAGAGTGCAGAGAGGGAGGGAAGGCAGAAAGTCCTGAGATAGCAAAGAGGCAACATTCCCACTCCAGGCTGCCTTCTGGGAACTGCTAAGAGACAAGGCATGCTTCCAGACTCAAGTCAAAATTCAGAGTTGAAGAACCACCTTGACCAGGGCAAATTACTAGTTCCCAAAGAGGTCAGCAGCAGTAACCTTCAAAAGGATGACATCTGGAGTCGGTGACAAATGCCCAGTCCAATTTTTTCCTTCAGAGCTGCATGTCTTGGGATAAGTATCAACACTTCTGGATTGTTATAAAAAAGGAATTGAAAATGTTGAGGTTAGCCTATTAGAAATTCAGAAATGATGGGTAAAGGTAACCGTTTTTTTGATTGAAGGGGGGAGGGGGCTCTGGTGATGTGATAGAGTGTCATCTCCACTATAAAATGTACAAAAATTCAACTTGAAATGTGAAACATTTTCTAATCTCTTGGGATAAGAGTTTATAAGATTTGCACCATGTCTAATCTAAAGTTGGAGATAAGCATTCAGTCTGAGAAATGCTGATTTATATCAGCTTTACTGCATGTCACCTTTCATCCCATCTTGATTACACAGTTCTCATTCTCTTACTGTACATTTCAAAATTTCACCAAGCTTTCATCATGTATTTTAATGGATAAACCACGCTGTTCCGTCTGTCCAGGCAGGTGTGAGATTAATGGCTGGCCAAGCTATGATCTTTGGGTACATTACTCTCTTCGAGTACAATATATATTGATGAGTTGTGTCAGTTTTCATATACACACTTGTCAGCTATATTACCCAGGTGATGAAAGCATAAGTTAAGGAGGCCATCAAAGTGAAAGGAGAAAATTTTTCAGTGTCATAAGAAATTAGTGAAGGATAACTCACAAAAATCCTACATTAAATCTGATGAGGCAAAATTTATGGAGAATCACAAAATCCCAAACAAGAGTTTTAAAGTAAGCTATATCTTCAAGATCTAGCAGAATTGTAATTCCTTTGGTGATACTAGAAGTGTCTATAATTAAAAACATTTTAGCTTTCTAGATTACATGTTCAAGTTAGTGCTTCATTCTTTTCAAGAATAAGCATGTGCAAGTTACATACAAGTTACATACAATTACACCTACTGAAAAGAAGAAATTATTGTTGGACAATTTATAGTCATTTGCTTGAATTTCTGTTTTTCACATTGTTAACTGAAAATAATTTGAACGCTACTACAAGTGACTATAAGCATTTCACAGAAGAACCATAATTTTCTATTAGGGCATATATTTTTATGACTAAATCTGTTCTAATCCTGCTAGAAGTTCACCTATTCAGATATTTATGATAAGCAGACAGATAATGGTTTACTTTGTCACCTGTTGAAAAGAAATTAAGATTCACAAGGACTCTATGAGACTTGAGAGATCTCATCAAGTAATGGTGAACATTACATTTTCATGAATGGCACTTTAAGAAGCTTAGGTCATACTATATAACAATAGATTTGATTATTGCAACTTTCTTTTACCTTCTGCACAATACACTGAAGGTAGCAAAGCCAAGAACACAGTCTGAGGCTACATCTAAACTGCTAGCTTCTTTTGGAAGAACCTTTCCCTTAAGAGATCTTTCGGAAAAACTTTTTTCCAAACAGAGTGTCTGCACAGCAAAAGTGCAACGAAAAAGCGATCTGCTTTTTCGAAAGATAGCATCCACAATCATTGGACGCTACCTTGCATTTCAGTTGTGATTACTGTGGATGGAGTGGCCACCAAGGCATCTGCTTTTTCCTGGAGGCCTCTTCTTTCGAAAAAACACTCTTTTCCGCGTCCACGCACACCTTTTTCCAAAAGAGCTTTTTTAGAAAAGGCTTCTTCCATGTAGAAAGAGGTTTACCGCTGTCAGAAAACCCCCTCCATTCTTTCAACTTTCTGTCGAAAGAATCCTATAGCAGTGTGGACATAAGTGTAGCTTTTCTGGAAAAACTCTGCAGTGTAGACATACTCTGAGGGTGCTGGCATGTAACAGAATTTAACTCCACAATTACTGGTACTCTTTCTGTAAGGCACATTTTTATGAATGTCATAGTCCAATGACCCTAGACTTTTTTTCCAAACCATCATAACTATCAGCCAATCTAATAATTAGTGCCAAGTTTATGCCAACAATAATTTCAGTTATTTTTATTAAGAATTTCAACAATCAATGGTGATTTTAATAATAATGATCCGCTTTCTCAGGAAATTATTGTTGACTTTATATCTTTCATTAGGAGTTTCTTAGAGCCAAAGTCTGTACTTTGTTACAAGTCTGGAGCAAATCATTTGATTTCAACAGCTGCTTAGTGCTCAGCATCTCTGAAAAATCAGGTCACTTATTTAGGTGCTTCATTTCAAGGAACACATTTCTGAAAATCTTGGCAATTATCTGTAAAATTGGTTTTATGTCTTTTTGTAATCAGCTATAAATCAGCATTCTAATACATGACCAGTAATTATGAAATAGCAATGACATTTTATTGTAGGTAAAAATTTAAAAACCATAAAATATAGCTGCCTTGACAGTCAGGATGAAGAAAATGAACAGTGCCTGCCAATTAGTTGAGTTTGAACAGCTGTTGTAGAGAAATGTGCTGTCTGGTTATATTTTTATTCATTTGTATATTACAAAATCAAATTCACTGTAGTCAAAATTCCTGTATATTTAAAATTCTACCCATGAACCAGTCTGTTTTTTGAAAATTAGGAGTTATTCACTGATTGCACTTTTTAAGAACCTGTGTTGAATGATGTAATGAATTCCCATTAAGAAAACAAAAGAAAAAAAGTATAGGGCCTCACAATGTTGTCAATGCAAATATTAACTCCCTGCATGGCAGAAACCACACCATAGAACAACATTTTGTGTGTTATCCAGTTTAAGTGTCAAACACTAATCTCAAGTATATGGGAAATATCGTAACAAAGAAGAAAGGGAAAAATAAAACATGAACCATATCCATCTGCTGAACTAGAGACACTTGTGCCCAGCTTCAACAATAATTAAAATGAGTTTAACAGTCATGTTTCTATCAACAGATGTCACTGCTGTCTATGAAAATTACCAGTACAGGTTCCCTGATAAAATGGAATGTATACATTCCAAAACCATTAAGCAAATACTGCTTTATAAAGAAATAGCAGGTAGCTGGGTTGTTTCACACTATTGCCATTCTTTGAAACAGGAAGAAAAGTTGAGAAAGCAGGTAAAGAGGTACAAAAAAACTGGTTAAAAAAATTGTTCCCTCCACCTCTACTCTTAGGCATGTGTTTAAGTGCTCTGCTGAACTGGGGGCCTAAAGGCTACTCTTAAAAAAAAAATACTCAGGCCCAGGGTTGAAAAAGTGTGTTCAGTACCTAAAACAAACTCGAAAAGGTAGAGTTCTTTCAACTTTCTGTTCATAAGTGTTTTATTGAAGGGAGATTGGCTTAGGCACATGATTAAGTGTTTTGGTGAATCACAGTACTTAAGTAATAGAGCACCTGGAAACTGATGCCATCTCTGCTGTGCAGAATAGAGAGTCGACTACTTACACAGCACCATTCCCCGTGAGTCCCATACAGTAGACCCCATAGACCAGGCCTACATGCAAAGGTGAGTGGAACTAAGGGGGAAATGAATGTGCTTCACTGTTCATACCCACTGTCCTGCAGATTTTTGTGTGTGTCCCCTCTCTGCAGTGAAAGCTGAAGACAGTGCAAGATGCCCTAGCTACACAGCTTCACTAGCTACACAGGAGGATTTTGACAACTACTTAACCATATGTACCCACGGACCCAACAGTTGAGGACACAATGAAAACCAATTTCAAATGAAACTGCAGAGGCAATCAAGATAGGCAGAATATAACTACTCCCATTGCAATTTTGTCCAGGACATCAGAATTACTTTGACCTCACAAATTTCTGTTTGACATCAGGCTAGCTTTTTTTTATTATTAAAAACCTTGATATTAAATTACAGCTTAGAAAGTCTTCTGATCTTTGATATACAATAACATCACACCCTTGGAAGCTGCAATTTGCTTTATTCCATTAGAGTCCAGAACTTTCCCCCCCAAATTTATAAAACAATCCTAGGAAAACACTGACTTCCTTTAGACTTCTTTAAAGCGGCTCGATATGCTAGAATACCACATGGCTAAGCAAAATCCACTCTGTTCAAGCTAGATGTTCAGGCTTTTAGAAACTTTTGTGACTCAGATGCACTATTTCGGCATCCCTGTAAACCTCGTTCCATGAGGGATAAGGGATGATTGAAATAGTGTGTTATTTTGAAATTCGGCACTGTGTAGATTCTCCAAATTTCGAAATAACCTATTTCAAAATAGAATCAAAATAAGATACGCAATTTGCATAGTGCAAATTGCGTATCTTATTTCGAGCTAAGGGTGCAGTGTAGACACACCCTGAGAGAAGGGAGAGGGTGGTGCATGCTGAACTAAGGGGAGGATGAAGATAGAGGAATAGGAGCCAAGAGTTTCTAGATGCCATATCTAAGTTTTGAAACTTATTGACAGTTGTGTATGTGCTGGGGCTGGGGTTAAACTGCATACTTATTTCAGACAGAATGGGTAGAGGATCTTTTCTCAAAAAGATTAGATAATTACTGATGGGGAGAGGCATTTGCATAAAATCAGTCTAGCCAGAAAGACAAAGGAGTATATGGGAATGGACACTGAACTATCTTTGCAAATCCTCAGATGAGCACGCTAACACAGAATTGAAGGAATTGCAGGAGAAGCACAGTTGACAGCAAGAGGAATGTCTGAAGTTAGGTATGTGCTTATGAATCTTGCTGAATCAGTTCTGTTCCCACTCAACCAAACTAACTTTTGGCCCCCATTGAAACCAAAATTTTCTTGAGATCCACAGGCAGGATTTTGAGTCCAATGTTCAACTCTCTCTGTTTGATATCTGTAGCTACACTTGTTGGCCCAAACCCACTGCAGCGAATGAACATGACTTCAATGTGCTTTGGATCAGATCCATAATGAGAACATGTTGTTAGAGTCAAAATCTGCCCTACTGATACTAGAATGAAATTTGCTACAGGTTTTCCTACTAACTTAATTGCGCTCCTTCCTGATTTAACTCTGCTAACTTAAAAAAATATGGTCACCAGGTTGGCGTATTGAAGTTCTTCTACCTGTATATTTTATCAATAAAAATCATCCATACATTTTTTTAAAAGTATGTGCGCTCATTTTTTTAAAATTATGATTAGAAAAGACACAGCTTTTCCTTTACACCTTAAAGAAAGAAAATAAGCATTTCAATAAGTGCACTGTACTACATGGCTGAAATACAAGGAAGTAAAGAGGGGGCAAAATGTTTGCGTCACATATCCGGCAGACCTTTTAAACAGGTCCCTAAGACATGCACCGTGAAGGAAAACCCAACAAATGGGTAGCTATAGGACTAGAATTATAAAAGAGCTCAAAGTGAGATTTTTCTAATTCCCAATACATACAATTAGGCCCATTTAGCCACCTAAATAAGAGTCAGATGGATTTTCAAAAATATCCAGCAGCTCCTACAGTCCAGTATGCAACAAGCTTAGCTGATTTGAAAATCTGACCATTTATTTTGGTGCCCAACTGGGAGCTAAGTGCCAGATTTACAAAGGCCTGACAGACTTTCAGTGAAAATGAGGCACCTAACTTAGGGACTTTTGTAAATCCCTCTGGGCATCTATCTACATCTTTAGGCACCTCAATAGCTTTGTGAATCTGGCCCTGTGTTCCTTCTAAAATCTCAATCATAGAGACCATTTAAAGAAAGAAGTTTGCTTTATTTGAGGAGTGAGCACATTTTAAATACTGATTTGCAGGAATTGCATGTTTACACTGGAGTAACAAAGTTATATTGATCATTTTTCAATTCCTGCATGCAATGAAGATTCTCAGTCAAATTCTGCATCATGATCTATGTAAAGATGACAGAAGGTAGCTTAGTGAACACCCATTTTTAACAGAGCCAGTTAAAAGAGCTTTCTGAGCCTCAATACTTTAACTATTGCTCTTGGCTTGTCATCCACTTTCTATTTATAGATATTCAAAAAGGCTGTCTATATGACTAATAGTACAAGCAATCAAATGAGTAAATCAGGACACTGCCTTATATATTCATAGCTTTTCTCAAATGATCTCTCTGGAAATCCCATTATCTCCCAGTAGCCAACATATAAAGATGCCCAAATGCCAGTTTAAAAATTATATAGCATCTTCTGGTGTTATGGCACCTTACAGGGTGTACTTGTATTTTTTTTAAATGAAGCCCTCAAATAAAATGGTTGGAGCCCTCTTTCACCTGTCTTAAACTAATGTAAATCAGCTGAACTAACTCCACTAAAGTCTATGGGTAAAAGTCTCAGAGGGCTAGCCATGTTAGTCTGTAACTTAAAAATAAAAATAAAAAATAATGAGGGGTCCTATAGCACCTTAGAGAAATACCTGGGTGGGTATTTAAGTTTTAAGAATGCCTGATATGACCGTTAGACTTACCTTCATGCCACTAGCTTCCATCCAGGACACATCACCCAATCAATTGTTTACAACCAGGCCCTAAAATACAACCAGATTTGCTCCACTCCCACAGATAGACAAACACCTACAGGATCTCTATCAGGCATTCTTAAACTTAAATACCCACCTAGGGAAGTGAAAAAATAGATTGACAGAGCCAAACAAATACCCATGCATCAGTTTCTTCAAGATAGGCTCAATAAACAAAATAACATAACACAACTAGTCATTACCTACACTACAGCCCCCAACTCAAACCCCTTCAGCGCATCATTTATAATCTACAGCCTATCCTGCAAAACGATCCCTCACTCTCACAGGCCTAGGGATACAAGTCATTCCTTGCCCACAGACAATCCCTTAACCTCAAACAATTTCTTTCCAGCAGCCACACATCACGCCTCAAACATACTCACCCACGAACCTACTCCTGCAATAAACTCTGTTGCTAACTCTGTTCACACATCTATACAAGCGACATCACCATAGGATCTAACCACATAAACCACCACATCAGTGGCTCGTACAACTGCACATCCACCGACTAATGTGATCTATGCCATCAAGTGCCAGCAGTGTCCCTCTGCCATGTATACTAGCCAAACTGGACAGTCTCTATGACAAAGTATTAAGGGACACAAATCCGATATTCGAAACGGTAACAGACAGAAACTTGTTGGGGAACATTTTAACTTTCCCAGGCACTCAGTAATGGATTTAAGAGTTGTCATCCTTTTACAGAGTAATTTCAGGAGCCAAGTAGAGAGAGAAACTGTGGAACTGGCCTTCATATGCAAATTTGGCACGTTTACCCAGGGATTGAACAAAAACATTGACTGGATGGGCCTTTATATTCAATACCCAAATGAGATCAAAAGCTAAGTGTCGGACAATTACAGCTCTATTAGCCTCATTTAACATGGACACTATAATTGACAGGTTTTTTTCTCCTCCCTCTCTCTTCTCTTTTTCTGCTTTAAATTTTTTGAGTTTGTGTGCCTCTCTGTGCTTCTTGCTCCAAACATCTGAAGAAGTGGGTTGTGCCACGAAAGCTCATGATGCTATTTATATCCTTTTGTTAGTCTAAAAGGTGCTACAGGACCACTTATTATTGACGGTGGGTTTATTGTTGTTTTTTAGGCTATGAAGTTATGGGACTGTGATGGGGCAGACAGGCCCTGCACTGGAGGGCAGGGGGTAGCCCAGGCCCAGCTGGCTGAGAAGGCCCCGCCCCTCCAGCACTGCTGGGCATGCTCCCAGCAGAGCCTGGGTATAAAAGCAGAGAGAGCCCTGCAGCCAGGGAGGCCACAGGGTGATGGAGTAGCCCAGGCCGTGCTGGTGTTTCTGCAGCAGCTGAGACCAGAGTCGCCGCCCATGCCTGACCCGGAGGCAGGGCCAGCAGCCGCCAACCCCAGGGAGGCAGGCGCGTACCCGCAACCCCGATGGCAGCCCCAGCAAGTACTGACGCGGAGGCAAATAGACCACAGGGGAACCAGGGCATGGTAGGAAGCAGCCCAGGGCAAAGGACTAAAGGCGTGGCTCGGCATGTATCGGCTGGATTCCCCGACGAGCGGGCAGGAGCCATAGTCCCTGCCTAAAGGGCCCTGGGCTGGGACCCAGTGGAGAGGGAGGGCCCGGGTCCCCCTACCACCCATTTTCCTTACCCTGGATAATCAACCCCTGGTCCCTCCAAAGCCGTATTTACCCTGATAGAGGGGCATGGACTTTATATCGTTAATACCGTGGATGCCCTGAGCTAGAGGCCCGAGAGGGGCAACGAGACCTTAATGGGGGGGAGGGGAGGGGCGCAACCCACGCCAGGGACGTACCCCGTGACAGGGACACTGATGTAGAAGAAAAGTCCCAATGTGTTTAAACCCTAAAGCACAGTAAGAGAATGTTAGGAATGAATGGAAAACCATCACTGGCTGTGGAGCATTTCAGTGATTTTCAAAAGTGGCTGTTGAATTTTCTTTCAGCAAGCAGAGGCAATTCCTCCAGTATTACTGTATATTCTTTCCCAACAAACAGAGAATACAGTAGAGGAACGTCCTTCCTCTGTACTGTATTCTCTTTTAGTTGGGAAAGAATAGTGCTATCATAGGCATTATTTTACTTCCTGGCTAATGAACAAATTTGCATAATGCAAAAATAATGACTGAACTGAAGCTTAACAGCAAGAGTAAATTTAAAACTGCACCATTTGTTTACCACAAAGAACCTAAGGTACTGAAATAGAAAACAGAATACTAGAATTTTAATTTGTTTCTTCACCTATGTCTTGATGCTAATGAGAGGGTAGTTTTACATACGGCTGCAGTTCATTGTGATCTTTTGAATTATTGCTATGAAATTTACCATTCAGCTTAACAGTTTGAATTATTAACTGGAGTTATTATCATAGAATCATAGAATCATAGAACCATAGAGCTGGAAGAGACCTCAGAAGGTCATCAAGTCCAGCCCCCTGCTCTAGGCAGGATCAATCCCAACTAAATCAACCCAGCCAGGGCTTGGTCAAGCCGAGACTTAATCACCTCCAGGGATGGAGACTCCACTACCTCCCTCCCTAGGCAACCCATTCCAGTGCTTCACTACCCTCCTAGTGAAATAGTTTTTCCTAATATCCAACCTGGACCTCTCCCACCACAACTTGAGACCATTGCTCCTTGTTCTACCATCTGTCACTACTGAGAACAGCCTCTCTCCATCCTCTTTGGAACCTACCTTCAGGAAGTTGAAGGCTGCTATCAAATCCCCCCTCACTCTTCGCTTCTGCAGACTAAACAGACCCAACTCCTCAGCCTCTCCTCATAAGTCATATGCTCCAGCCCCTAATCATTTTGGTTGCCCTCCGCTGGACCTCTCCAATGCGCTCCACATCCTTTTGTAGTGGGGGCCCAGAACTGGACACAATACTCCAGATGTGGCCTCACCAAAGCCCAATAAAGGGGAATAATGACATCTCTGGATCTGCTGGCAATGCTCCTCTTAATGCAACCTAATATGCCATTAGCCTTCTTGGCTACAAGGGCACACTGTTGACTCATATCCAGCTTCTCATCCACTGTAACCCCCAGGTCCTTTTCTGCAGAACTACTACTTAACTGGTTGGTCCCCAGCTTGTAACTATGCTTGGGATTCTTCCGTCCCAAGTGCAGGACTCTGCACTTGTCCTTGTTGAACTTCATCAGATTTCTTGTGGCCCAATCCTCCAATTTGTCTAAGTCACTCTGGACCTTATCTCTGCCCTCAAGCGTATCTACCTCTCCCCCTAGCTTAGTGTCATCCGCAAACTTGCTGAGGATGCAATCCATCCCCTCATCCAGGTCATTAATAAAGATATTGAATAAAACCGGTCCTAGAACCGAACCTTGGGGCACTCCGCTAGAAACCGACCGCCATCCTGACATCGAGCCGTTGATCACTACCCGCTGGGCCCGGCCTTCTAGCCATCTTTCTATCCATCTTACTGTCCATTTATCCAATCCACATTCCCTTAACTTGCTGGCAAGAATATTGTGGGAGACTGTATCAAAAGCCTTGCTAAAGTCAAGGTATATCACATCCACTGACTTTCCCACGTCCACAGAGCCAGTTACCTCATCATAGAAGCTAATCAGATTGGTCAGGCACGACTTGCCCTTTGTGAATCCATGCTGACTATTCCAAATCACTTTCCTCTCTTCCAAGTGCCTCAAAATGGATTCCTTAAGGATCCCTTCCATGATTTTTCCAGGAACCGAGGTAAGACTGACCGGTCTATAGTTCCCTGGATCGTCCTTCTTCCCTTTTTTGAAGATGGGCACTACATTTGCCTTTTTCCAGTCATCTGGGATTTCTCCCGATCTCCACGACTTTTCAAAGATAATGGACAAAGGCTCCTCAATGACATTTGCCAACTCCCTCAGTACCCTTGGATGCATTAAGTCCAGACCCATGGAGTTGTGTACGTTTAGCTTTTCTAAATAGTTCCTAACCTGTTCTTTATCCACCACGGGCTGTCCATCTTCATCCCATCTTGCGTCACTTAGCGCAGAAGTCCAGGAGCTGACCTTGTCCGTGAATACAGAGGCAAAGAAAGCATTGAGTACTTCAGCTTTCCCCACATCATTTGTCACTAGGTTACCTCCTTCATCCAGTAGGGGCCGCACACCCTCTCTGATCACCTTCTTCTTGTTAACATGCCTGTAGAAACCTTTCTTGTTATCCTTCACATCCTTAGCCAGACGCAATTCCATTTGCGCTTTCGCCTTCCTGGTAACCCCCCGGCATTCTCGAGCTATACATTTAAACCCTCCCCTGGTCATTTGTCCAAGTTTCCACTTTTGTAAGCTTCCTTTTGTGCTTAAGTTCACCAAGGATTTCCAAGCCAATCCGGTCTCCTACCATGTTTGCCTCTCTTGCTACGCGTCAGGATGGTTTCTTTCTGTGCCTTCAATAAGGCTTCTTTAAAATACTGCCAGCTCTCCTGGACTTCTTTCCCCTTCATGTTAGCATCCCAGGGGATTCTGCCCATCAGATCTCCGAGGGAGTCAAAATCTGCTTTTTTGAAGTCCAAGGTGTGTATTTTACTACTCTCCTTTCTTCCTTTGGTCAGGATCCTGAAATCTACCATCTCATGATCACTGCTTCGCAGGTTGTCACCCACCTCCACTTCCCCTATTAGTTCCTCCCTGTTTGTGAGCAGAAGGTCAAGCTGCGCACAGCCCCTGGTCGGATCCTTCAGCACTGGTGTCAAGAAGTTATCCCCAACATTCTCCAAAAACTTCCTGGATTGCCTGTGTACTGCCGTATTGGTTTCCCAACAGATGTCAGGGTGATTAAAGTCCCCCACGAGAACCAGGGCCTGCGATCTGGAAGCTTCTCTCAGTTGTCCGAAGAAAGCCTCATCTACCTCATCCACCTGATTCGGTGGCCTGTAGCAGACACCAACCACAACATCACTGCTGTTGTTTGCTCCTTTAAACTTAACCCATAGACTCTCAACAGATTTTTCTCCCTCTTTATACTGGAGTTCAGAGCAGTCATAGTGCTCTCTTGCATATAGTGCAACTCCTCCTCCTTTTCTCCCCCTGCCTGTTCTTCCTGAACAGTCTATACCCTTCCATGACAGCGCTCCAGTCATGCGAGTCATCCCACCAAGTCTCTGTTATCCCAATTAAATCATATTTCTTGGACTGGGCCAGGGCCTCCAGTTCTTCCTGTTTGTTGCCCAGGCTTCTCGCATTAGTGTACGAACACCTCAGATAACCAGTTGATCGCCCTATCTTCTCCATTCGAAACAGGGGTCCTCCTTTCTTGCTCGTTCCTCTCTGCATTTTTTCCCGGTATCTGACTTTCCCACTCCCCTCAGGGTTTTGGTCACCGTCCCCCGACGAACCTAGTTTAAAGCCCTCCTCACTAGGTTTGCAAGCCTGCCCGCGAAGATGCTCCTTCCTCTCTTCGTTAGGTGGATCCCATCTCTTCCTAACAATCCTCGTGCCCGGAACAGAGTCCCATGGTCGAAGAAACCAAAGCCCTCTCTGCGACACCACCTGCGCAACCACGCATTTACGTCCTCAATTCGACGATCCCTGCCCAGTCCTATCCCTTCAACAGGGAGGATGGACAAGAACACCACTTGCGCTCCTAATTCTTGGATCCTTCTTCCCAGTGCTACATAATCCGCAGTAACCCGCTCAAGGTCATTCTTGGCCGTATCGTTAGTTCCCACGTGGAGAAGCAGGAAGGGGTAGCGATCCGGAAGATTTGATCAGTTTGGTAAGCCTCTCAGTCACATCCTGAATGTGAACTCCCGGTAAGCAGCACACCTCTCGAGATTCCAGGTCCAGATGGCAGAGGGATGGCTCAGTACCTCTTAGGAGGGAGTCCCCGACCACCACCACCCGTCGTTTTCTTTTGGGGGTGGTGGCCGTGGAACCCCCATCCCTAGGACTACGCATCCCATGCCTTCCAGTAGATGGTGTTCCCTTCCGGTTTCTTCCTTGTGAGGTCCCTTCCAAAGCATTCAGCACTGCAGAGCCTGTGGAGAGAGCCTGAAAGCGATTACTTACCTCTATAGCATTGGGGGATTCCCATGCTGGCCTTTTTCCCCTTCTAGAAGTTACATGCTGCCAGTTCTCTTCCTGGGCCCGTACTGCCCTCTCTGGCTCTTCCGCCTGCCGCGCGTGAAGGATTTAGATTGTGACAAATATTCCAGACATCACAAATGACATTTATACTTGCATTCTGTAAAGTTTAAAATACTCTGAATTGCAGATGGTTCTACAAGTCTATAACAATGCATTAAACAGAGACACTTCTCTGAATTTGAATTCACTTACCACTGAAGGAAGATGGAAGAAGTACTACAGTCATACTTTAGGAATTAATGATAATTGCTACACGGGAATATAGTCCTTTCATTGGCATGTTTCATCACTTAGGGCCAATACTTTATCTTTGATCCAAGCATTATATTAATATTTACATGAATGGAAATCCCATGCTAGTACTAAGGCCAATAATACAATATTTAATAGATACGAGTTTCTAGATCTGGAGTTTATGGAACTCATCTTGGGATGGATCCTGCTTCCATTCAGGTCAATGTAAAAGCCTCTGTTGACTTGAATAAATGTTTGAACATGTTGAGTAAGAAAACTGAAAAAGTTTCAGTGCAGAGATATGAATGTAATCTCTGTGCTAGTAAAAGAGACTGGTAACAGCTCAATTGGTTAAACGAAAAAGATCTTCCAATAAAATCTCATTATGAAGGCACTGGAGTATCGCATCATCACCACATACTATGCTGTTAAAAGAAACTCAGTGGTAAGAAGAGCGTTCTATTGACCACAAGAATCAGTAGAGGAAATGGACAGTCTTTACAGGAATTGTTTCTGCAGTGCCTAACTATGGGCGTATCTAGACTACGCCGAACAGTCGAAAGAGGATATGCAAATTCAGCGGGAATTTGCATATCTTCTTCCGATCACACTTTTGAAAGCGAAAGCTAAAGACGCGGCTTTTTCGGCGAATCCCCCCGTCGAAAAGTCGCGTAAACCTCCTTTTTTAAGGAAGAGTGGCTTTTCAACAAAGGGGGCGGCTCGCTGAAAAAGCAGCATCTTAATTACTTTCACTTTCAAAAGCTCCATTTTCGAAACTGCAATCAGAAGAAGAACTGCAATCCTCTTTCGACCGTTTGGCGTAGTCTAGATATGCCCTAAGTTGGGGAGAGCGGGTTTCAGAGGGTAGCCGAGTTAGTCTGTAACAGGAAAATCTTAAACAACAAATAGTCCAGTAGCGCTTTAAAGCCTAACGAAACATGTAGATGGTATCATGAGCTTTCGTGGGCACAACCCACTTCTTCAGATGAAGTTGGGGGGGGCGCATCTAGGGAGGGCTGATCCCTAATTAGGGATCAATATGCTACCTCATCAGTGATCTCTCCTAGGAAAGAAAGAGAATGGTAAATAAATCCATTTTTCAAGCAGACAATCGATTAGGAAAAACTCCACTAAAGGAATACCAAAACAAATCTGAAATGTCTGAGGCAGCTTTCTGGATTTTTTAACATTATTTTCTTTGTGTAAACACCAGGCTTAATGAGCCAACAATGAGGATAGAATCTCTGACAATTGAATTATCTTGATAGCCAATACTGTGTGCTCTTACAAGTGTTGACCTTGAGGAACAGGTTATTCCAAAGCTACTTTCTGAAGTCTAAAACAGCAGTGAGCGAGTTAGGGTGGCAGCCCTGGCATAGTTGAACATTCTAAATCCGCCAGCTGGTAACAGTGCCCACGAGTCTGCATTGGAACACAGTGTATTCTGGCTGTTCCAACTCAAGCCTGGGCTGCATTAAAGGGTGACATAGGAGAGTGGCACCATGTGAGCAATGCAAAGGAAAGAGAACAGGCCAGAAAATCAGATCCAAAATCAATAACTGGATCAAGAACTGTGAAACCTCAACTGATTTTTATTATTTGTAGTTTCCCTTGTCGCCCAGCTATTCGAGTTCAAATATAAAGTGTAGAATTCCTTGAATTGCTTTTATTAACAAAGAAACTTCTAACCCTAGGAGAAATAGGTGACAGGACACAGTAGTGTAGTACACAGTATCTGATCAAAGGCAGTTTGATTGTGTGTCAATGCTCTTCTTTTTCTGTTACCCACAAAAGGGGTCTCCTTTACACATGGCATTGATAAAAGCCTCAGACATGATTTTCTCTTTGAATGTTCCTATTGCCTGTTCATCACCATTCAGGCACAATGCTAGATGAGGTGAAGATTCAGTATTGGCTCATGTTGCACATCTGCCCCTGGGGTTGGCCTTACCATGAGGCGAACTGAGGCGGCCGCCTCAGGTGCCAGACTGTGGGGGGGTGCCACTAGGACCCAGAGTGTAGAAAATTGTGTCTGCTGCTGGTGCATATGTATTCTCTCTGCTCTAGATGCACAGAGATGGTGGAGTGCTGTGCTGGAGGAAGGAGGGCACAAGAGACATAACAGGCAGGCAGGAGAAAAGGTGGCATGGGAGTGTCATTTGAGCTCCCCGTCCCAGGTGCCAAAATGTTGTGGGCCGGCCCTGTCTGCCCCATGGTTTCATTAGCTATTGTCTGCAAAAGTGTATATATTTTTCCAGAATGAAGCTTTGAGCAGAGTGTCTTATTTACCCACTGCTGGATCTGGATTATGCCCTCTTTCATAGAGGGAGGATGGGTTGGAAAATAAATCACCTCACCTGTACACTTGAGAGAATATGTGCTAACTTCAGCCATTCCAATGAACCCCGACAATGCGTCTTTGCAGAAAGTTTGGTCTTTGCACCAGATGATCCAGATTGTTATTGCAGAATATAATTCCACAGTGCATAGGTAACCCACACACCTAGTGTGGTTCACTGTCCCATGCAGTAGACAGGTGTGGGCAATAATTTTTGCAGAGGGGGCAGTGAATGAATTTTGCTATGTGGTCATGGGCTGGCTCCATGCCTCCCCCCAGCAGGAAGGGGCAGGGCCTGGAATGGAAGGAGTGGAGCTAGGGACCAGCCTCACCCCAGAGTTGTCTGGGGCCAGAGTCTTTGAATGAAAAACACAGAAAACCCACCCAGGATGGCTGCGACTATTTAAAAGGCTCACAGCTCTGCCCCTGCCAGGGTAGCTCTGTGATGGGACCCATGAGTCATTTAAATAGGATCTTGCTGCCTTAGCCACCTCCTGGAAATTTGCTGGCACGGGCTGTAGGATATAAATAGAAAGTGGCCAGATGTAGCCTGTGGGCTGGATCAAAGTGTTAGGTGGGCCAGATCTGGCCCCTTGGCTGCATCTTGCCCAGCCCTGGCGTAGACTAAGCTTCACTAGACCAAAACTAAGCTGTAAATTACCAGTGATGGGGAGTATAGATTCAGCGTAAGGGAGGCTCGTAAATCAAGGGAAAGGCTGGTACCTTAACAAAAAGATTATCTGGCAGACAGAAGTAACAGCCTGGGAAAGTGTATCCATTACTAAAACAGAGACATAACTTGTGTCTCAAATTCCCATGTCTTGCACTACATCAATGTACACCCAATTGTTGCTCTGTATTCCCCTGTGTGGACACTGCAGGGATGAACTAAAAGTTTCCTAGTTCACATTAATGGAACCCTGTTTGACAATCACTACGTTAATGCACACTAGGAACCTTTTAGTTTACACTGATAGCATCTGTAGATGCTGGGAGAGTTATTGCACTGCACCTTGACTCACACAGCTATTCACAGGGGACCAGAGGGATCTAAGGGGGCAGTTGCCACAGAGATATAAAAGGGTCCAGCGCTCCGGGCCATCACTCCCTGCTCTTACCTGTTTCTAGTTGGCATCTCAATTTTTCCACATTTAGTTCACTAACCACTTATCTCCCAGCAGTCTTAGCTGTGTGTCAGGCACCTACATTTCTTCTGTGTGGGAACTATGACCAGCGATATTGGCCAACAGGCTTTTCAAACATAAAATAATTGTATTTAGTAGTTGGAATAAAACACAAACAGCCTGCAGTCGTATTTAGTCTCCTTTAATTTTATGCATCTCTACAAGTTAAATACTCAAAAGAGTTGGAAAAAGCCATTTCACTGAACCTGATTTTTTTCACAAATTTTCCTAAAAGGAAAACAAAAAAAATTAGAAACATTTTAGAAAAATTCCACAAAGGTTTCAGTTTTTTAAATGTATTTTTAATAATATGTCATGATATCAAATTGTATCTGTCCATATGACATATCATAATACAATATAATGAACGATTCTATTTTTAGATTTTATTTCATATTTGAGTATTTAAGGGCAGCTGCTACTTAGTACAAATTGAAATTTGAAACATCTTATTTTCAAGCTCAGTTTATCTTCTGTGCGTGTCGTAACATACCCAGCTAGTGCCTCATTTAAATACACATGCAATGACGCCTGCTACCCTTTTCTTTTTTTTTTTTTCCTGCAGATCCCTCATCTCTCTCTATTTTAATGGTACTTGCAAACATTGTTTTCAGATTATTTAAAAAGGCTGTTTAAGGAGGGGAAAAAATAACCCTCCCCCCAAATATATCGGATGATCCTGCAGCTGTGGCCAGTGGCAGCTCCAAGGTCCTTTCTCCCGCCAAGTCCCAGCTCTCAATAATACACAGGCCTTATCAACACGGATGCTTTCAGTCTTTCACTGGTAGCTGTTACTTATGCTCTGCAATGATTGCCAGTATTTAAGCTGGAGAAGGGAATATTCATCTTTTTATATTTCCTGTTTGTGATGTGGTCGTCCTTCCTATTCTATTTATCTCCAAACAACATTTGCTCTTTTGCCTTAAAGTATCCTAGTATAATACAGCTGTGGGAAAGGTCATACAAGATACAGCTGTTTTATTGTTTTTCATGATCGCTTTCATGTCCTGTCTGGAACAAAAATGTATATGCAACTTATCTGCAAATGCTACAAGGAGCGTATTTTATGTCAATTATCTCAAATGTCAATGATAAAAATGATCCTTCAAACATTACAGGCCACTCACAAATAGGATCTAACAACTGTAGGTGTGGGAAAAAAGAAACATATCTTTCCCCAAGGAATGACCTGTAAACTGACTGTATGAATGCACAGAAGATGTGAAGCTGATGTCAGATGGTGTAAGCAGTGGTAGAAGAATACTAGAGGGAGTCTCCTGTGTGGTGGTGGCCCAGACACATGGAAAGATGTAAGGCAGACTAGTAAATGCTATGTAACCCCAGGAATTGAATGAAGGTAGATGAAATGGTGAGCACCACTCACATATACAGCCAGAGGTAGTCAAAAATCATGACCACTAAAGCTCAACTTGTACAAGATATCATAGCAGATAGGGATTCCATGGTTTTCATATTTCAGAAACATGCTTTCCTGACCACAAGGGAGTTTGCCAGACCAGGGGAGTTCAGGGTTCTCCTGGGGCAATGGCCTCCTGGCTGACTCCTTTTGACTGCCACCCCTGCTGAGGCTGCTGACCATCCCCAGGGCAGTCGGACCTGCCAGGCTGTGCTCCCAGCTCCTGGGCCCCTATGGCTGCTGGTCTGGTCGGGCTGCACTGCATGGCTTGTCGGGCTACCCTGCCAGGCTGCGCTCCCAGCCCGGGTGGCTGCTGGGCTGGCTGGGTTTGTTCTGCTGCTGGCCCCCAGTAGCTGCCAGCTGGGATCCTCTGCCAGCCACTGAGGCTGAGACTCCCAGCCAACAGCTGCTGGGTCTCTCTGGTCCAGCAACAGCCATGATCTTGCTAGGCCACAGATGTTGCTGTACCAGAGAGTCCCGAACCAGAGAGGTTCAACCTGTAATCAGTTTTGTTTGGTTTTGTAATATAGAAAGAAAAATACAAAGTACCCTATAGTGTAGAGAAAAGAGGAATTGGTACATACACATATTCTTCTTAAACCCTTGTACTCCAAGTGGAGCATAGGTCATCTACAAGTCTCCACTTCATTCTGTCTTGAGACAAAACTTCTAGCTGTCTCCAGGAGTACCCCAGTTGTTGTCTTTCAATTTCAGTAGATCTCCATGTTGTTTGAGGTCTTCCTCTTTTGCGTTTTCCTTGCGGGTTCCATATGAGAGTTTGGCGGACTATGCTGGATGATGGTTTTCTGAGAGTGTGGCCTAGCCATCCTCACTTTCTTCTCTTGATTTGAACATCCTTGGTTCTTGTCCTGCTCTGTTCCAAAGTTCCTCATTTGTGACAAAGTCTTGCCATTTGATGTGAAGGATGTACGCCAGGCATCTGTTTATGAATGTCTGTAGCTTGTGATTTGAAGACTTTTTAGTATGCCAGGTCTTGCATCCATACAAGAGCTCACTCTGCTACTATAAGGTTGGTGCATAACTGGCTGGATAACCGTACTCAGAGAGTAGTTATTAATGGTTCACAATCCTGCTGGAAAGGTATAACAAGTGGGGTTCCGCAAGGGTCTGTTTTGGGACCGGCTCTGTTCAATATCTTCATCAACGATTTAGATATTGGCGTGAAAGTACGCTTATTAAGTTTGCAGATGATACCAAGCTGGGAGGGGTTGCGACTAATCTGGAGGATAGGGTCATAATTCAAAATGATCTGGACAAATTGGAGAAATGGTCTGAGGTAAACAGGATGAAGTTTAATAAAGACAAATGCAAAGTGCTCCACTTAGAAAAGAACAATCAGTTTCACACATACAGAATGGGAAGAGACTGTCTAGCAAGGAGTACGACAGAAAGGGATCTAGGGGTTATAGTGGACCACAAGCTGAATATGAGTCAGCAGTATGATGCTGTTGCAAAAAAAGCAAACATGATTCTGGGATGCATTAACAGGTGTGTTGTGAGCAAGACATGAGAAGTCATTCTTCCGCTCTACTCTGCGCTAGTTAGGCCTCAGTTGGAGTATTGTGTCCAGTTCTGGGCACTGCATTTCAAGAAAGATATGGAAAAATTGGAGAGGGTCCAGAGAAGAGCAACAAGAATGATTAAAGGTCTAGAGAACATGACCTATGAAGGAAGGCTGAAAGAATTGGGTTTGTTTAGTTTAGAAAAGAGAAGACTGAGGGGGGACCTGATAGCGGTTTTCAGGTATCTAAAAGGATGTCCTAAGGAGGAGGGAGAAAACTTGTTCATCTTGGCCTCTGAGGATAGAACAAGAAGCAATGGGCTTAAACTGCAGCAAGGGAGGTTTAAGTTGGACATTAGGAAAAAGTTCCTAACTGTCAGGGTAGTCAAACACTGGAATAAATTGTCCAGGGAGGTTGTGGAATCTCCGTCTCTGGAGATATTTAAGAGTAGGTTAGATAAATGTCTATCAGGGATGGTCTAGACAGCATTTGGTCCTGCCATGAGGGCAGGGGACTGGACTCGATGACCTCTTGAGGTCCCTTCCAGTCCTAGTATTCTATGATTCTATGATTTGTGTTGAAGATTCGCAGTTTTGTCTTCGCAGATATTATTTGTGAACTTCATATGGGACGAAGAGTCTTGAATGCAGCTGTTGCTTTCCCTATCCTAGCATTGATATCCTTGATAATAATATTTATATAGTGTGTAACAAATAAGATACTTGTGATCCAAGTGGTTTATTTACTAAGGAAATGTCAGAGATAATAATGCTGCTGCATTCTTGGTCCAGCTTTTGTGTAAAGTTTGGCTTCCTTTTTTTCACTCACAGTGGAGAAACCAGTGATACAACAGGCATAGATACCTAAGTGACCCCTTAGGTCTTAACAGGAAAGAAGGGTTGAAAGGCATTTGTGAGCACTGCCTGCATTGCCAATTCTTGAGATACACCTCGTCTCTGGGTCAAGAATAAACTTCATTTACCCACAGTTTTGCAGTCACTCAGTTCAATTTCAAGGAAAGTGTTCATTTATAGTCTCACCCAAAGAGACGAGTTGCAATTGATCTTTTGTACGTCTATAATCTGACCAGGACTGAGTCATTTGAAATTAAGAAGAAACAAAGTATAATTCTCACAGAAACAGAAGAGAAACATGTGTTTATTGAGGAACATTTGAAACACACCAGTTATTAAGGTATAAAGACGTAACGAATCTAGACTATAGAACTCCCTCATTGAAGGTTAGTGTAATCAACATCACTAATAGCTTTCTCAAGAGCTCGTGGTCAAAAGCCATAAGTCATTACAGAGCCAATTATGACACTTCAAGTGTGCCTTTTGTCAGTCTGGCCCCTGCCAAAGTAGAATTAGTACAAAGGTTTCATTGCTAAGAGTCCAAGTGCAGGTGAATGGAACCATTGGCATTTCTTCAAGCACTACCATTGAAGTTCTCAGAAATACGCAGTTCCTAAGCAACATATCTTGCCATATGAAAAGTCACACACAAATATTTTGAAGTCAGTATTGCTAACTCACATAATCAACTAGTTATTATGAAACTCTGTGTGAGAGTTGCAGAATTGTATTTATGGGTGTTATTGAAACAAGCTAATATACTGTTGATATTAATAGAGTATCACCAGATGGACTCCTATGTGTGAGGAGTTTCAGATCTAAGTTGTTTGCACTAATTCACCTATTCCTATAGTGAGGCACATTCCATGTCCAGCTGTAACAGTGCCATGACAGCTAGCACATAACTAACTGTGTGATATATGCCATGAAGTGCCAGCAATGCCCCTCCACCATGTATATTGGCCAAACCGGACAGTCTCGACAACAAAAGATAAATGGACACAAATCAGACATCAGAAATGGTAACACACATAAACTTGTAAGAGAACGTTTTAACCTGCCTGATCACTCAGTCATGCACTCAAAAGTAGCCATTCTTCTACAATGGAATTTCACTAACCAATGACAGAGAGAGCCTGAAGAACTGGAATTCATCTACAAATTTGACACTGTTACCCTGGACTTGAACAAAGACATTTGTTTGGTGCATTACAAAGAAAATTTCTCCTGCTTTTAACAACTGCATTTCCGCATCCAAAGCTATGAACGGAGCACATCCAGCCCACTTAATTAGCCTAATTAATACAGCTTCTACAATTGACAGGTATTTCTTCTGCTGTTTTATATATATATATATATATCTTGGTTTCTGTTATTTCCATTCCAATTGATCTGGTGAAGTTGCCTAACTTGCCATTTTAGCACCACTTTTATCATCAAGCAGATTTACCATACCATATATTTCTCCCATTGTACAAAATCTTTAACCCATCCCAGCTCTTCCAGTAAACAACACATATTTGCCTTCAAACTACCAAGCTCAAACACATGGTGATCTGACAACTATTCTGAGCCATCTGAGCACCTGCGTGCTCTGATTATACACTGTTTGCCTCTTAATTAGACACTCATTCTCCATTCATTTCACCTGGTGAATCCAGGAATACCTTTACCTTAAGGGTATTCATTGGGTTAGATTAGTTATGCTAATCAGCCACTACAGGCTGACAATTAACCCTAATTAGCTAATACTTTATTCTCAAACATAACTCCAGGTATTTATGTTTTATACTTTTCATAGATTTTAGTACCAGATAATTCACACAAAAGATTTCAATAAGATTCCATGGTACCACTCTTTAAGAATGCAGCCATTGGGCACTTTACCAGTGCCTCCAGTGTGTGCAAGATGAAGTGGTTTATGCACAGAACAGGTGCAATATAGGCAGTTGCAATTTAAGCTTCTCTCACATTGATTTTGCCAGTGTGCCTCTGCTGCTATGAATGAAAGACCGCCTTAGTCGCCATGATGTGTGGTCTCCCTTTTTTAGCCTGACACTGATGTGCCAAATGTGGTAGTGAATGGTTAGGAACTAGACTAAGACCACTGTGACAGCAGACTACCTAGAAGCCAGCAGTCAACTTGTATTTGTTCTGGAAACAAAGTTTTGTTGTCTCCGTTTACCCACAAGCATTTTGGGGCACTCTGTGTGAACAGCATTCATGAGTCATCAAGTATTTCATCGTCAAGTATATCTAATTTATATGCAAGTTGGCATTTAATAATACTGTTTTAACATTTTACTTTGTGCATATTTTTCAACTGTACATCACCTACACAGCTGGATCAGAAAAAAGAAATCCTGATTTACTAAATATTGCTTTTATGATAATCACTATCCAGCATATGAAGCTCTCAATGCTGTGATTTTATCATTTTCTGTTTCTAAATCTCAGTATGATATGATAAAGCTATTCTGGCTTCAATGCCTACATATGACCTGTATCCTAAAGTACCAATTATGGGTGGAAATTCCAAGCATCATAGAATCATTCAAATCAATCCCAAGCTAGTCACTGAAAGAGTCATCATGGTAATTTAAAATGCATTTCTCTCGCATAAGCCACTGAGAAAGGGCAATGTTATAATGGCTTGGCACTCAGATTTTGATGCTTTCTAGGGAGTTTTTTCTTTGGGTATTACAATTTGCTAAAGGAAAGCTGAAGTTTATGTATAGAGCATCGATTACACCAGCACCAGCAACTGATGGACACTATTCAAATTGGGAAACATCTGGATTTAGAATATTACAAATATGATTACCATATACTCTTGCCTGCTTTTTAGGCCTTATCATAGAGCAGGTGTTATCGAGCATGTATAAAATCTGTAAGTAGCATATGTTTCTCCGAGACTACCAACATTCAGACTTAATCATCAACTTACCACACACACAAAACACTGGAAACAGATTCATGACCTACAGCTCCAAAAAACCTAAATAAACCTACCGTTATAGGTCTCCACCTCTTGAAAAGAAGCATTATTTTGCTAGCTTAGCTTCACAGAAGAATGAATTAAATGCTTGATATTTATGTTCCATTCCCTAGACAGCAGTGGTATAAGGCTCATGTAGAGTGAATCTACAGTCTAAATCAGCTGTTTTGAGCACAGCTTGTAACTATTTTGTTTCTTCACTCAGAGATACGTAGAAAAGGCAGGCTGACTCACAAGAGATGTGGTGAACATGCAGATGGCTTACTGCTAATGAGGGAGTCACTTTCACTGTTATTTTCATAAGGACAGTCTGCTAATTGGGCAATGCATTTAAAACATATGTGATGTATTATTTTCTGAATGCAAAGTGCACAGAGGTTAAGAAAAATTGCCCTTTGAAGACAGGATGGTGCTACAGTTGCAGAAGCTGGAAAGGGGTTATCCATTTCTAAACGATACATGTAATTTCGGCAAACACACTGATATTGCCTTTTTAGTTTGTCTGATCGATTTCATGTCATACGTTGGCAGGATTCTGACATCCATGTTTAAGTTGGGGAGAGAATAGCTTCAAGAATGGAAGTCAGGTCAGTAAGGAAGTCTTTAAAAAAAAAAAACCTTTGTGTTTGAGGTATATAGTTTAGCAGCAAAAATACCCAGAATACATGAGATAAAGCTTTTCATACAACTGTGGGTTTATCTACCCTGAAGTAAAAACTCCTCATCTCAAATCTCAAGGCTCTGGTCAATTGATCTAGGATCCAAGGGCTCAGATCTGCAGGGCTAAAAATTGCAGTGCAAACATTTGGGCTCAGGCGGGAAGCTGAGCTTTGAGATTCTCCCACATCACAGAATTTTGGAGCCCAAGCCCCAGCCTGACCCCAAAACCCCATACTGCATTTTTTAGCCTAAGCCTGCGAATCTAGGTCAGCCATGCTGCAGGCCTTTTATTTCAGTGTAGATATATTATACCACTCGCAGAATGCAAAGCACTTTAAATGTATCTAATCACAGTTACCAAAATCAGACACTAGAGGCTAGATTCTAAAGCAGGGTAAATCTATTACATCAGCTGAGGAACTGACCCAGTCCTACAAAAACAATATTAGTTATACAGCAGTAAGTGGGAGTAAGCCCATCCATTGTTATCCTGCATGCATTATTCAGGTTCATGCATTTCAGTGTGCAAGACTATTTCTTCTCATTATTTTATGTGTATGCAGAAAGCAGAGTCAGATTAAATATGATAACCAACACTATCCACGGACCAAACTGCATGCTGCCTTGAATTTTGACAGCACTGTCAGGGATCTCAATCAAATTTGAATTGCGCTATGTGAGAACATCTAGGGTCAGTTCTAGTCGATACCATGCAGGAAAGTAGGACTCACATGTCTCTGTGCCGGAGGAATATGTCTATTTTTCATCATTACTAGTATGCCTATCTGGACAGTATATTTGGTGCAACTTTAGCCATGTATGCCCCTAATTTTGAAGAGACAAAAGTCCTCTAACATGTTGCATTATTTGGTGACTAGTTAATGATTCACTTCAGTTTTCAAAAGGAATCAATTGTCGACAGCCTTATTTTAAGTAACAACGTGTTTATACGTAGTGAAAGCAGCTAACTGCATAAGCTGTAATATTTCCAGTAATATAATGAAAAGCACTAAAGTAAGCCTCTCTATGAGGGAAAATGTGTAGTCAGTACAAAATCACATTTCAGCAAATGAATTCTCTTTTTGAATTTAACTATACATATGTGAATGAAGGAAGGCAAGGCATGTCTGTGATATTTCCCTCATGGGAAAGAGGGGTGCTTTAGAAGCCTAGATCCAGTTTATGACAATTTGATTTTTTATTCGTAACAACATTCACTCTCACATTATATAAGCATATGCACTAGCATATATTTTTCCACATATTAAATATGTCAGAAAATGTATTGTGCATCTCTCTATGGAGATAGTTTGCATGGAATAACAATAATTTGATATGAAAATGGAGAGCCTGGAGTGGATTGTTTTAAAAAGGCATAATTTGATCATATAGCTTCAGAGTACCACAGTGAAAATGTGAAAAATCCTTTCACATTAAGCAACAAATTTAAAAATTCTTAGTTACAAATTTCTTTAATTAACTATCTTTCTTTACTTCTAAAATCTAAATGATATTTCTGCTTAAGAGACTCTGACAAAAGCCTGATCATTGAACCCAACAAATTACTCCAAGGTTTCCTAGGCTTTTAGAGAACTGTATAAAAAATTCCATTGAAATCATTAATACAACTTGTCTTTGAAACTCAAAAGAACAAAAAAAAGAAGTATAGTTTATCTTTCTGTTTAATTCATAAAAGTATACAGGACTTTATTTTCAAAGTTACAAGATCTTAAGAGAGATGTTTCTGCATTCCTATCCATCCCCTCGGTTTTACTTTCACTTGAATAACAACGCAGATCTTTATTTTCAGGCTGCAATATTCCAAGAAAAGCCAGCCGGCATATAGTAACTAGTAAATTCAAAAATATTCTAATGGTTTGCTTTAAAATAGAACAAAAAAGCCCCCAAAAACATAAAAAGCAAAGCACCAAGTCTCATGTATCATTTATAAGAGTGAAGTACAATAGCCTGACTTTTTCAACCACTCATACAGTGACCATGGGAAACTGATCAAAAATAGAATGGGGCAGAATAAATACAGTTAAATTTATCTATATCTCCACGTAACTGGAATTTCCTTTCTTTTACCAGATCAAACATTTCCATTCAGGATGAAATGAAATGTGTTTTTTCTCTTTTTAAAAAGAAATAAAACTTTATTGAGCTTTTCCTCCCTCAGGGGGATCACACTGAAAATCAATGCACATACAGTATACAGAGGTTTTTTCTTTTAGAGTTGGAAACATGCAGATGAATATATACACAGTGAGATTTTGTTCTGCTCCCTATTAGTAATCTGAAAACCGTGAGCTCTACCAGCTGAACAGATAATACAATACTCTCTCTTTTCTCTCATTGTAATTAATAACTAGCTAAGAAAATGAACAAAGACACAGCAAAACAGAGTGTAGCGTTTTGAGTCTAAAAACGGAATCTCTTTGAAGGAGTTTTGCCAGGTAGCCTTTGATACCAAAGAGGACTAAAAACATCAAGAAAAGGTTTTTAAAAGAATGACCATAAAGGCAAGAGAAGAAGTAGGACTGACTCTTGAATTCTGTTGCCCTAGGTGAACTTCAATGTGCGCAATGTTCTAACCAATCCTATCTAACTATTTTACTGGGTAATTTATTAAAGCATTAAGCTCTCTGATATATAATAATTAAAAAAAAACCCTCTTAGTATAGCTTCTTTGTGTTTGCATTTTTCTTCTCTCTTGTTTGTTTCCAAATTCTGTTTTTCTAGCTTCTGTATACCGCCGGGTATTTTGATTTCTCCCAGTTTTATTTTCTATGCCCAGGGACTGTTCCCTCTGTCATTCTATCTAACTTCTTTCCCCTTATCTCACTTTCTGTATTGTGTTCTCTACTGGCACCCTCATTTTAAAAAAAAAAATTCCCTTCACCCCTGCAATTTCTCCCTTTTTTCCTGTGTTTTCCCCATCCATCCTTCCCTTTTGATAGCAAAGGAAGTTCACTGCTGAGTCAGAACTGCAGAAGTAGGTCTCAAACATATAGTTCTGCCAAGCAAAGCCAATTAGAATTTACATCAGTGATGTGTGCAGTGATCGCAATATGGGAAAGCAAATCCAGAACTCCCTGAAAAACCAGTTTGCTATTTTCTGAACAACAATATGAGTGAATAATGTTATCCACTATTTTAAAAAACATCTGCTCTAATACAAAAGGTTTTCTCATCACCAGCATCCTTACCTAAAAGGGAGTTTTGTGCACTTTCAAAGAAGTATGAGATGCCTTTTTTAAATTTCTGAATGGTGGAAAGACACTTAGTTTATTACACTGTACACATAATAAAAATGTGCAACATGTCTAGTGAATGTTGTTTACAAAGATAAGGTAAAGAATCCATATCAGGCTGTAATAAGTAGGTTTTTGGTGACAGACGAAAAGTCCACACTGTACCTGCTGACTTCTTCAGCTCACACCCAACGCAGTTAGAGGCCTCAAATCAGAAGGAGCGTGGTGTGTGTGTGTGGGGGCGGGGGGGAGGGAGGGTGCTCATCCATTTATAGCTGACTGCTTTTGCTATCCAGCACAGCCATGTTGCATCTCTCCACCATACAGGATCTCCTTCGATTTTCAGACCTCAGCAAAAATCATGCTTTTTTCTTCCTATCCAATATCCATTATTTTCCCACTTGTGTGTGTGTGTGAACTTCTATTTCATGAGCCCTATCCTCAATTGGCATAATCTGATTTAGCTCCTTGATGTCAATGGAGCTAGGCCATTTTACACAAACTGAGTTTCTGGCCCCATGACTCTCTCCATAAAATGTTTTGGGGTACAACAAGAAATACCCAGCTGCAGCATACTGCATTCTACACAGTTTAATCCCAAGGGACTTGCAATGAGCAATGGAAAGCTTTGAAACTATTATAAAATCATGTGTGATAATCTGAAATATTCCTCTCTCATTACTTCATTAGAGTGGGTTTTCTAGGCTAATCAACATGTATGGAGGGACTGTTCGATCGTGGTCATGGTTCATAATGAACCTCTGATTAATTAAGTGATTCACACCTCCCCCAGCCTCAGGGTTCAAAGATGGAGTTCTGATGATCCCCTTTAAAGTTGTTTTGGCATGGAGGATCCATATCTTAACAACCATCTTTCCTGCCAGGAAGGACCAGAGGGGACTTCCCCATCATTACAGCTCCTTAATCTTCTCAGCCTCTTGCAGCCTGAGGCTCAAAAGACCATATCTACTTTAAAAAAAATCCAGAGGAATTACGATCTATCTTGTCAGTGCCGCTGCTGTGCTTGCATGCTAAGTCTGCACCCTGATAATCCTCATGAATTTTTTGTTAGAAGTGTGTCTATAGCCACTGCTTTTCTAAATGAACTAACTCCAAAGGTGCAAAGAATTCACTTCACTAGGCCCATGTACATGGGCCTTATAAGAAATCCTGTTCTGATACTGTTATAACTTAAGAAAAAACATCTGATCACATCGCATTCAATGTCTTTGTAGTCTTACATCTTGTTAGAGCTTATTGGAGTTGTTGCCAGCACCTCTACTCATGGCTGCAGCTGGGGATTAGCTCTTTAGCAGTTATGGCACTTCTTAATGGCGTGGCCCTCTGGCCAGATTGTAATACCATTTTTCCCATCCAAGATAACAAAGTCTCGCCTGATCAGCTGTCCAGATGCCATTGCAGGCAGTCTTCCCCTTGAAAACTGTGACATTTTCCCAGAGGAATTCAGGCCTGCTCACTACTCCAAGCTCCAGCTGAGGAACTTTACGCCCAGAAACTGTGGCTCTGACCCTGTTACTGTTTCCCTAGCTCTTTTCTTTATGGACTGACCCACCTCTAGGTTTAGCACTGGAGCTTCCCATGGCCTCATGGCTACTTCTCCTTTCCAGTTTCTGGCCAGGGTGTCGAGTCCAGGCAGGATTCCAGTGCTTATTTTCTGCCTAGAACTCCTTCTTGAACCCAACTGACTCTCTTAGGGTATGTCTACACTAGCTCGTTAGTTCGAGCTAGGTAGGCAAATGAGGGAAACTGGGGTTGCAAATGAAGCCCGGGATTTAAATATCCCGGGCTTCATTTGCATGTTCCCAGCGCCGCCATTTTTAAATCCCCTTAGTCCGAACTCCGTGCCGCGGCTACACGCGACGGAGTAGGTAGTTCAGGATCTCTAATTCAAACTACCGTTACTCCTCATGGAACGAGGTGCCGGTAGTTCGAATTAGAGATCCTAATCGAACTACCTACTCCGTGCGCGTGTAGCCGCTGGCACGGAGTTCGAACAAGATTTAAAATGGTGGCGCTGCTAAATGAAGCCCGGGATATTTAAATCCCGGGCTTCATTTGCAACCCCGGTTGCCCTCATTTGCCTACCTAGCTCGAACTAATGAGCTAGTGTAGACATACCCTTAGAGAGTAACTGCTGAGCTTCTCCCCAAAGCCCTTTTCCTACTGTCAATTTTCTCTCTTTATAAACATATTCCAGCTCCTCCCCAGCTAGGTTTCACCAGTCTTTGGACATTATTAATCCTTGGCTCTCCTGCAGGTGCAGCCTATAAGATGAATTGGCCTATTTTACCTGTTCAGACTTTGTCTGGGGTAGGCAACCTCTCCCAGGAAGCATGTGATGAGGAAGGAAGAAATGAGAGCATCTTGGAGGGGCCGGGAGAGGTTGCTAGGCTATACTAGCAGGTTGTTTGTAGTGACATTCAGGTCATATTAGAAGCTGAGAGAAGAGCAAGAAAATATTCAGATGTTTAGATGAGCAATTGACCTTTGCCTTGTCAGGTTGACCATTTATATAAACTCCAGGAACCTCTTCTGTACTGGAGAGGTTTGCACCAGCCAGCATAGTTCAGAAAGTGAGTTGGCTAAGTTACCAGGGAGAGTCACTGATTCATTGTCAGTCTGGGGAGGATCCAGGAAGAATTCTTACAGTGACCCAGCCATCAATGAGTCATTTGCTTGTAATAGATTTCTGACACAAAAGGATGGAGATGAAAGTGCAATGCTCTGCCCTCCAGTGGGCAGGCCGGCACATCAGGGAGGAGGAGAGGGAGCAACTGCCCTGGGACCCAGCAATGGAAGCCCTGGGTCCTTTCAATCACCGCTGGAGCCCTCTGCAGCATGCTCTGGGTGACAGTGAGGGCTGGGGGTAGGGGCAGTGTGGCATGCTCTTGGTGGTGCCACCCCTTCTGGGAGTGTGGAGCCAGTTCCCCCAACCTTACCCAAGGGCCTGGTGTGGCTAACTCATTTGCCAGAGGGAGTCAATCTCTGGCATCAATAGTACCAGTTCAACTGTGCAAAGCATCACTTGACCAGGAGACAGAAAGTTATATAAAATCCAGTTACACATTTTCTTTGCTCATGCAATCTCGTCAGTATCCCCAGTCATGCACATGACAATACTCATTTGACTGAAAGACCCACATGCTACTTTTTAGCTTGGAAATAAACCCCTAGGAAGGAGACATTTTATCTTTGAAAACAGCTTTGTCTGACGAACAAGCACAATTTGTCCAATGACAAAAAGCATTTGTGATTCAAGGAAGGCGTCTCATTTTCCCTTACCTTAGCAATCGTCTCATGCAGGTTGAATGAGGGATCCAGCTCTTGAGTAACTGTGTGATGTGTAGGAAAGAGAGCTTCAAAGAGAAAGCTTGGACTCTGTGAAAAAGGGAAGAGAAACCTTTCAGGACTCCAAATGAATTTCCTTCGTCAGATGCTTATTGGATTTTGTTTCAAGATTCAAAGCACTGCATATTGTTTTACAATCTGTGCTAATTATTATTGTTCATCTTACTGATCTGCATGACTCATTCCAAACTGCTGAAACAGACACCAAGGACCTAGGTATTTAACTGTTTCTGGAAGGATGGCTGTCTTCATAATTATATTTCCCAATACAATTGAGTCTTTTACCTTGAAGTAGAAGTCCCATACTGATTTCATTTTAAGCAAGCAATTTGACATTTCAGGTGATCAGTTATGTTTAGTCTTCAGAAGATACACATGTATGATAATCAGGACTATATATGTCCTGTGTAAAAGTAATTTCATAAACACACAGAATTTGTATGTGATGTGCATGTCTTTTTGTACAATAAGCAAGGAAAAGTCAGATTGACCCTGTCAAAAGCTCACATGAGCCAAGCACCTTATGGAGAGGGTTTGCCTCAGACAAACAAATTAACACTCACCTCAAGTTATCCACCTACAGCCACCCTCCTGAAGCCACTATCCTGCAGTCCCTCCCACATCCCAAAACCTTGCTGTGGTCCTGAGTTCCCTTCAGTACCAAAACTCCCTCCTAAGGCTTGCCCCATACCTCTTCCTTCTCCCCAACTCCCTGATCCAATCCAGTGAAAGTGAGTGAGGGTGGGGAAGAGTGAGCAACGAGGGGTGGAGTGAGTGGGGCAGGGCTTCAGGGAAAGGGTGGGGCAGGTCTCGTCGTTTGGAAAGGAGCCAGGGAGTTACAGGACCTCAGAGAAGGGGAGGGACAAGAGTCATGCAAAGGTGTTTGGATTTGTGTGATTAGACATTGAGGGTACGGCTAGACTACAACTTTTTTTCCACATTTTTCCACATTTTGCATAGCTTTTTCCGATTCTTTTGTCGGAAGAGGCTTTCCCGACATTTGGCCCATCTAGACTGGGCCATATGTCGGAAAAAAAACCTCCTTCAGAAGCCCCCTTATTCCTCAGGGAATGAGGAATACAGGGGCTTCTGAAAGAGCGCATTTGCTCTTCCGCAAAAAAAAGCGGAAGAGCAAACGCGTTTCCTGGACACGGAACAGTTTTTCCGGGAAAACTATGTAGTCTAGACATACCCTTAGAGATTGCATGCTGTGAAGTGGTGAAATAAAGCTTTAGTTAAAAACAATGTACACTGCTCTGAACCCTAACAGGACTGATTTGTAATACCTGCACTCGCCAACCTTTATCACTTTCTTCTGATAACTGGGAGCATTTTCTGGTGCTTTTATTATTTAAAGTTTCAGGAAGTGAACTGGAGGAGGAGAAACTAGAGGTCTTGTTCTGGCTCATGCCCAATTTATACCCATGGCTGAGCCTTGCTTTTTCAAACAACAGGATTTAGGGTTTGTGAAGGACAAGTAGAAATGGTATTTTGGCATGTTAAAAAAAGCCCAGGTCTACACTAAAGGGGAAAGTTAACTTAAGATACACAACTCGAGCTATATTAATTACGTAGCTGGAGTTGAAGTATCTTAAATCACGTTTTGGCGCCGTCCACACAGCAGGAAGTCAATGGAATCAAACGTTCCTGTTGACTTCTCTTACTCCTTGTGAGTAGCAGGACTACCGGCACTGATGGGAGTATCTTCTCAGTTCGAATTAGCATGTCTTCACTAGGCCTGCTAATTCAAACCCTGGAAGACCGACCGCGGTAGTGTCGATCTTCTCCGTATTGTAAAATCCCCATGTGAATTATGTATACACTGGTGGCTACCATGAAATCTCTAATATTCATATTGAGACAAGGACAGTCAATGGCAGCTGAGGGTGGGCAGATAAAATTTGCCCCATCATTTGCAATTCTATAACACTTTGAAGTTTGGAGGACAAACAGATATTGTATATATCGGCAATATTTATATTCTATATATCTGCAATAAATATATTCTATATTTCTAGCAATACATCAGTCACTGTTTCCCTTTCATCCTGGTATGACTGTTTCTGATTATGGTTTCCCACAAGTCCCAAAACTTTTGTAAAAAATAAAATGATGGTACTGGCACGCAGATGCATGACTGAACACAAAGATTTGGACATTGTATAATTTGTCATGGAAGTATCAAAATAATAAATGAGGGAATATATTGCCTGACGTTATTCTTCCCTTCAGAGGAATATCACACTTTTTTGTAAGAGCTCAGACAAGAATACACATGAAGTCATTTATTATAAAGATACAACACAGATGTCAGGACTGATTCATAACACCTATTTGTCTTTATTTTAAATGTTTATACAGGAATTGGCCCACTTCAGTTATGGTGGGTAATCCGTATAATGCAACAGCACTAATGTAGTTAATCATTATCCACACAACTACAATCAATTTATCAATAAATAGAACAAAATGCATTATTTATCCCCATTCTTGTGTACCTTATTAAAAGTAACTGAAGGAAACAATTACAATATTAGATTTGCCATATTAGGTATGATAATTGACCCTCCTAGTCCTTTACTCTGCTTCTAGACTTCAGAGTTGATGCATTATATGCAGCACACACAAATAAACCCCTCTGTAGTGAAGCTGTATTTGTGTATGCTGTATGCGATGTGTGCATCTTTTAGACTCTGACCTCCCCATGAACCTCCTATATATCCCCCTTTCCTATGTACAGGCACTTTCTTCCAGAACATAAACTAGACAGTGACACTTATACATTCATAAACATGTTCCACTTGTTACCTGTGCTAGAATCTGCTGAATATGTGTTCCCAGGAATACACAACACCCATTATCCCAATGAATGTGACAATTAGTTCTAAGATACATGTAGGAGGAAAATTTCTTCCCACTTCTGCAGGCAAACAATTAACTCCATCAATCGCAAGGCTCATTTCTTAATTTCATTCTTGCCTTACATTTCTGCAGATATACATTTGCAAATTACTCAACTTAGCGGTTACACTCCAGAAAATCCACATTGTATTCTGCACCCCCTGTAAAAGTGTGGAGAATACTCTGAAAGAGAAGACACCTTCTTTGTGTATGTAACAAAGGAGCCACTGAAAGAATCAGTAAATATCTATAACCAAATAGATCACGATTGTCAAAAAATAGAATCCTAGATTTTGGCTTCTACGACACTTAAGTGGCTGATTTTCTGCAGCACCAACCACTCAACAGCACTCTGAAATTAATCAGAGCGTCTTTGTACTCAGCAGATTTGTAAATCAGGCCACGGCTCAATGGACAGCCAATTCTAAGTTCCTTTTCTTTAAAAAAAAAAAATCTTGTCCAAAGCTTTTATGCTAAAATCCATTTTGAGCAGAAATGTCCTTTTAACCCACAACAATTTTTATATGTAAAGAATCAATTTATTTCACAAATAAAAAGGCTGTGTAGAGCTTCCCAGCACTCCATTCAAAACTACTTTACTGACTGTATTGTTGACTCCCCTGGGTGATTTTGCATTGCTAGCCCTTTAAACAAAAGGTGCGGCACTATTCACAGTTGCAAGCATTCTGAGGGCGCACAAAATGGCAGCCCAACTAGGTACCTGGCATATGGTGATCATCATCATTAACCAACAAGAGAAGAGAAGCTGTGCACATTCATGTTTGATGCCATGAGAACTTTGATCAGCAGCCATCGATCAAAGCTCTTTTTCTTTCAAATGGAATTACAGAAACATAATTTTCTGTCACATTACAGCTGATGCAGAGCAGCACATGACTTTATGATTGATGTAAGGGCTTCAAAACTTCACTGACATATGTCACCACACTGGAAGCAGAACAGCTAGCTAGTGCAATATTTCTAAGGTGAAGAGTTAAAGTAAGTGATGTGAGGGCTGAGATGACAACACAGCTGCTAATTACTACTCAGATACAGACCATATTCATGCTGGGGGGAAGGGACATTATCAGAAGTAGTCCAAGCCTGCCTGTATCAAAGTCTGAATCTGATTGGTTTCAGCACTCTGTCCCAATTACTCCTGTTACCACAAGGATCTGTCTTTGAGTTCCTTCTTCCTTTTGCTAGTCACTCAATTCTCTTGGGACACCTCTACACCATAACCCGGTACCCAAACTGCCACAGCTCTACAGCCAAAGGAGAAAGTTAAATCAAGTAATTCTAATGCTGTCTTTAATGGCAACTAAATCACTACCCGCCGCTTTCAAAACTTGTGGAGGAGTGACTGGGGGCCTTATTACCCTTCTCCTCTAGGAAGTGACAGCACCTCCTGGAGAATCTCCTCACGGAGCTTCCTCTGCCTCTGACTCAGTTAAGAGAGATTTTTTTGTTTTTGTGGCAAGAACCAGGCCTGTTCAGTGGATTCTCAGTACACACCAAAGCACCCCAGGAAATGGTATTAGCTCCATACACGTTGCTTCTCTGACTCCCACAGATAGTCTGGTTTCCTCAGTAAACATGTTGCCCTTACTTATTCCACACCTGTGCTTGCATCCTCCCCACCCTTTTCTCAAAGGAAACTGCTGATCCCTGAGAGCAGCACATTTTCTTAGCTCCCCCACTTCCCAATGCAGAGTGGCCCAGCCCTGAGAGCTCCCTGGGAAGGAGAAGAAAATAGTTTGGTGCCTTCATATCCAGTTACACCTGGCCATGCTCCTCTCCAACAACCTACTGGGGGGGCAGGGGCGGGGGAAGGATATTAGGCCCTAACATTTGAAAAAAACAAATAAATGGCAAATCCTTTTCTTCAGCCACGTCCTTAGCATCACACAGATATGCTTCTTTACTCTGATCTGCTTGGTAAGACTTTAAAAAGAAATCTTACACAAGAGCTAGGTTTTAACCGGATTGAAGCACATTGGAATGTGGGGAAAATGCATGCATCTCTGTCAGAGGAAGGCTGACCACCTCCAACCTTCCTCATGTTAAATGCAAAAGAAATCTAGTGGTTGCCATTAAAAATATCATTTGCCGATGGTTACAAAAAAGGATGGTATCTGAAACACCTCAAAAGCATCTGAAATATTTCCTTCTGTAGTTAGAAGTATTTGTTGGCAAAGGTTAGCTGGTAATTGTACTGTGCAGAACTACTAGAAATCAAGGCACATTCTGACTCCGTTCTTACATAACAATAAGGTCAAATATTGTCTTTCATGTATTGCACTCACCAAAGGAAGCAAAGTGAATTTTCCCAACAGCTGAAGCCCTCTCTTTACCCCAAAGGGTACAGACAAAGATGTGATCCCACATTATGTTCCAAGAACACCTTTCAGCATTTAACAGCAAGGGCAATGCTTTCCAGCAGTGGAAGGATGAATGAAGCGTTCCCATTTATTTCTTCAGCAGGCTCACGAATGCATGGGGTTGGGTTTTTTTTTAAGAATTTTCCACGCAATGATGTTCACTGATCCAGTAAACATGCAACAAGGGAAAGAGATGTCAATCTTACAGCACAGCATCCATCCTTTACTGATCTCCTCCACACAACAGGTATTCCAGGACCCTATTAGCTCCTGCTTCCTCCCTGAACAAAGCAAGACTCATCCCATCAAGATGTAACGTCCCTTAATCTCCCAGCCCCATGCTAGGATAGAAATCAGAAAGACAAACACATATGTTCTTCTGGCCCTGTGCCAGTCCTTCCTCCCCCACTCTCATGATTGATCTCTGTCCTGCTGATTTGCTCTGTACCTTGATGAAGTGGGTAAGACTCTGTTAGTAGGAGAAAGCAGGTGACATCACGTATGGGGGAGATCAGTGTTCCCTCTAAGCTGTGCGGCAGCACAGCTTCATAAGTGATTAATCACCCCTCTCCCCCGCAAGTAAGTCAGCTACATGCACCCAGCCCTGAGCCTCTGATTGGGTGGAGCTGATTAATCACCCGTGAAGCTGTGCTGCCCCACAGCTTAGAGGAAACACTGGTGAAGAAGGTAAACAACAAGGGGAAACACAACAGTATTAGCTCCTTCCAAGACTCTGTTCTCTTGCCCTTCCTCCAAGCAGCTGGCTAGAAATCTACCCTGACTCCGGCAGAGTGCTCCCTTATATAAACGCAAAAACCAAGGGATTAGTTTAATAATGTCATCTCTAACCGTGAAATGATTTTCAAAACCACGGACAGTTAGATACCTAACACCCTTTGGAAGTTTAGCACCTAACTTCCATTTGCATCTGTTGAAAACATTTCCCTGGGTGCCTACTATGTACATATCCCTCATATATATGCTCCCTTGTTACCCCCTGCTGAGATCTAGCTGATTACCCAAATATTAACATGTCAACCTGAGTGGATTAAATACCTTTGTTGCTCTGACAGTGGTTTAGGGTTCACATAATACAATTTCCATACATACATAAAAGTACTGCAAATAATCCCCAAAGTCCCAATGTAATGCTTTTTGCTCTTTTTTGAATCTGTCATCTTGAAAGGAAAAAACTGACAGGCAAAAAAACACCTTTATTTTGAACTTGGCTCCAGAGAGCATCCTTTTCCACTCATCTTCCCTTTAAGATGATCAGTTATCCTTATCCTCCCTGTGCTCATTTAATGGAGCATTCTGTGAAATTAGAAAGACATTGATGTTCCACTTTTCAAACAATGGAACATTTTCATTTCTGATTAAACTTCGATTGAACATTCAATGTCCAATCTTAAAACAAATTGGCTCCTTTTCTATGTAATTTGGACCCAATTTCCTGCTGCCTTCATGTCTCTTGACAGTAATTAATTGATTTATGAATCAATTAAATGGGGATGGAAAATGAGACACCCCTCCCCCCCACACACACCTTACTTCCCATCATTTATGTATGAGGGATATATATGCATTGTAATCTACTCTTTGTTTACTAGGCTCATTTTCTTGACTAATCCCATTCTTTCCCAATTAATAAGCTATACAGAATGGTTCCCTTTTATTTTCTGGGCACTGCATTTGCAATCCCTTGTGTATTAAGTTACAGTGTTCTTTCTATTTATATTGCACCTTTCATCCAACACACTTTAAATGTTAATTAAATCTCACAGCATCTCTGGGTATTGAGTTTAAAACATGGTATCATTCCATGTTTCAGAGAGCCGCAGTTGCTGCAATTAAAAAGCAGCATTTATCCCCTCTCCTCCCCGCCCATACACACACACACACACACACACACACGCTAATTGCATTAGCTGAGTTTTTTGGTGACCAATGCTATCTCACAATCCCATAGGCCTGTGTGCCTCCCCCAATATTTCTACTTGAGTCACAGGAACTGGAAGAAACCTCCTAGTTCAAATAGCGCTGCACATCATTTAACTCTGCATTCCCACAAGGCTATGTTCATGCTACAGCTTACATCTATATAAGGTATGTCATTCTCAGGGGTGTGAATAACCCATTCCCCTGAGCGACATAAGTTATACCAACTAAATTGTGAGTGTGGACAGCACTACATTAGCAGGAAAGTTTCTCCTTTTCTTCAGACATAGCTACCACCACTTGCATGGGGGGAGGGAAGGGGGAATATAATAATTAAGTTGACAGGAGAGCATCTGCACTAGCAGTGCTCAAGTGCAGCTCTGCTGTTATAAATTCTGTGATATAACCATAGTTTTGTGGAGGAACCATAGCCACAACAAACCATACTGTGTGTTAGCAATGGCCAGAATTAAGAAGAAGGCTTATCAGGTGCATTACTAACTGGCCAGAGGAACACAGCTCGATTCTCAGAGGGGTAACCATGTTAGTCTGTAACTTAAAAAAATCTTTTAACACCCCCCAAACAAACAAGTGGTCCTGTTGCGCCTTAGAGACTAACAAAAAATGTTAATGTTGTATCATGAACTTTTGTGGGTCCAACCCACTTCTTCAGATGAGTGGAGCAAGAAGCATCTGGAATAAGGTGAGAAAGATATTTGACTGCAGTGAGAGTACAGGAAATAAGCACGCATCCAAAAGAATCTTGGAGAAGCTGGTGGTGATCAGGATCCCGCAGACCTCCATTCAATGCCAGGAGTCAAAACGCTCAAGACTGAGTACAGTAAAACCAGTGATGACAAACACGCCTCAGGGAACGCCCGTGTTACCCGACTTTTCCACGATAAATTTGATCAGGGACCAGGAAATGCACAAAGCACACAGCCCACAGTGCTGCATGACAAGCTGCTGCTCAGAGATGCTGTAATTAGAACCCTACCATCAGAGGCACCACTGGAGGAAAGCCGGTAGCTGTTGAATCAAGTGGATGAACCGAAGGGATCCTAGAAAAGCTATGCAGCGTCCAAGGAACGTGTCCGCTTTTTAGGAACAATTTCCGAAAAAGTGGACACGTTCTTTCACCATCCCTGTCATCCTCATTGTATGAGGAAGAAGGGATGTGCTGAAAGAGGAGGTTTTTCTGAAATTTGGCCCCTTGTAGACAGGCCAAATGTCAGAAAAGTCTCTTCCGAAAGAAAAGCAGAAAAAGATACACAAATTGTGGTTCACAATTTGCGTACCTTTTTCTGACTTTGCTTTGTACTCTAGACATAGCCTTCCACTGGAAGCCAGGCCATTTCCCTAGCAACCGCCCCCTCCCTCTTTTCCCTTCCCCAGTGCCATGAGGGATTGAAAATGCATACCTAGAAATGGGAAAGGGTTAAGCCAGCAGTCAGCACAAAATGTTTACTAGATACATGCTTGTTGTTAGAATGATGGTTGATGGGTTGGGCGTATTCTATTTGTGAATCTTACATTGCCTTCCCTGCTAGTACCCTGCAGCCTACCCATATGCTGTGCTAGAAAGCTGGACTCTTCTGGGCTGCCTGTATTGCCAGCCCACATGGTAGCAGAGGATATATTTAGTATTTTGAGTCTAAGCAGTATTCAGTCTGTGCTGCCTATATGATGAGCCCATATGGTGGCAGGGGATATGGCCACTACCACTTACCCACTCCCACCCTGCCCTTCCAGTATCACAGTCAAGTAGCAGGGAGCAAAAATAAGGGAGCAAGGCCCCTGACAGGAGCAAAGCTAAGAAGGCAACCCACTAGTTCCAAAATCACTTCTTGTGACTTGCAGCCTCTGTATTTATGGTTCTCTCAGCAATCATTTCAGTTTGCTTCTAACAGCAAAGAAGAAAAAAATAAAGGAAATAAGTGTAGAATGCTTGTATTCTTTTATTCTCTGATAATTATTGGCTTGAGCTTGTCTGGCTACATTTCATTTTAACAGTAAAACAAATTGCACAGCAGTGACTTAAGTTCTATGCCTTGCATTATCTGTGTACTCTGTGTGGGCGGACATTAATCATTTCTTCCATCATGTGCAGTTGCTTTTGGTGATTTCATGTGGTCAGTGCATAACTTTAACACAAAGTTAACAAGAAATGGATTTGTTTTTGTTGTTTACTGGAAGTTCTTTAGTGCTGAACAAAATAGGGAAATTGCAAAAGAAAGGCCTTTTGGCTGAAGTTCTAGCTGTTTTCATTCTCATACAGAAGGCAAAACTGCTTGCAATGATATTTTTGGCTCCTTTACACTGTGTTATGTCACATCCAATGACAAAACTATACTTTTTTGTTGTTAAATACTTTTTTTGCCGGCAGGTTCTTTGTCATAACCATATGTAAAGCAACATTTACTTCATTTTACATATTCCTTTTGAATTAGTTCTACATAAACATACTACATGTCAGAGTCCATTTGTTGGACTGGGGAAATCAGCTCTGGTCTGTCCTCATGAAAACATAGGTGTTAACATTTCCTAAATCCATTTCATAATTAGAATGTGTGTCACTTCTGATGACAGTGTCAAAGCTGCAAAATCTCTTCCTAGTGCCAACTTCTGCTCTGGGATGTGTGCATGTTGTACATTCACTGAACTTAAGGGATTTGCACTGCACATTAATTTGGCCTATACATTTGAGAATTTGGCCCTGGCTGCAATTAGTTTTGCATGCTGCACTTTTCTTTAGAGGTACTTGGAAAGCTTCCCAGATCATACCACCGTTTAAAACAACAACAAAAAAAAGCTGGCCAGAATGCTGATAATGAACTAAAAGTATTAGTTTATGGGCTGCTTTCTCTTTTTGTCTTTCTCTGAAGTCTCTCCAAGTGCATCCTCTGCTGTCCCTTCTCCCCCCGGAAAAGGGAGAAAGCTGGCACTCTTGCTGATAGGAGATCAAACACCTGTTTGAGAGAGGCATACAATTGTATGTTTGCTGCCAAAGCACCACGTGCCAGTTGCTCGACTAGGGATAAGTTGGAAGAAGGAATTTGTGAGAGAGCCTGCAGTGCAGATTTCAGAAGTATTTTTGTTCTGCTCGCTGCTCTCCCCTTTATCTTTTCTTCTTATGTGTTTTTCTCCTTCATACTATGACAGACTTTGGCATCAGTTCTGAATACAGATGAAGCCAATCAGTTGTCAGCATCTGCTTTTGGGTAATAAGTTTTGGGCACTGGCATAACTTTATGCTTCATACAATACAGATAGATGCAATTGCCCAATTACACATTTTCTATTTTGAGAGATCATAGGTCTGGAATTCCTGCTTGCTTCATTTTCAGTGTCCAGAAATTGAGTGTGTGTGTGTCTGTGTGTGTCTGTGTCTGATTCCTCAGCTTGATGCAACTCTAAACTACTTGCTAAAAAGGTGAAAAGGGGAAAATTTGTCAGTGGTAGTCAACAGGACAAAACAGTCACAGATTTTTTGAACGAACGGATAATTGTTTATTCATTGGTCCAAACATAGCAACTACCTCTACAAAGATTCTGATGCCCTTTATACTGCTATGCTGTGTGCCCTCTGTGTTGTGCTAGCCAGTTTTTTTGGTCTGTATTGGTGAAGAGAACATAGATATGGTCCCAGCTTTACCCAGACAATCTCTGTTTGTTTTGGAGAACTTAGCACTGATGGAAGTAGTAGACTAGTGATTCCATCTGCACCACTTAGTCTACTTATATCTAGCTATGGCCATGTGGGGTGTGTGTGGCATAATACCCTCTCTCCTGACTTCTTTGCAGAGCCTGCCAAAATGGATCCATCTGCATTGGAAAACAAACCTAGGGCTGTGAGACCGGCACCTATAGACCTGTTCTTTCCAAGCTTATGCTTGACTGTCCATATTGCATTGCTATGCAGGTATCATACCTACAACAACACATCCATGCTGCAATATGCAGTTGCAAGGGGCTTTGGGGAAGGCTTTTTAGTGACCTTGGTAGCAGTAATACTCTAGGGCTTGATTCAGGGTATGCTGTGGGAGAATGTTTGTTTCTGTATATCTTACAGCCCTTAAGGGGAAGTGCTACCACTACCAAAGCCTGAAGTTTGCAATCATACCGAAACATCTCCAAAGTCCCTGAGGGCATGTCTACACTAGCCCCCTAGTTCGAACTAGGGAGGCTAATGTAGGCATTCGAACTTGCAAATGAAGCCCGGGATTTAAATATCCCGGGCTTTATTTGATGTTCCCGTCCGGTCGCCATTTTTAAATGCCACTAGTCCAGACTAACTGCCCGCGGCTGCGTAGCAGTTAAGCGGTAGTCGCACTAAGTGCTTGGTTCGAATTACCTGTTACACCTCATTCCAGGAGGGTAACGGGTAATTCGAACTGGGACTTAGTTCGAATACCGTTTAACTAGCGTGTAACGCGGTGAATCTGAACTAGTAACATTTAAAAATGGCGACAGCGAACATCAAATAAAGCCGGGATATTTAAATCGACTTCATTACGAGACCGAACATTAACCTCTAGTTGAACTAGAGACTAGTGCTGGATACCCTGGCTCAGAGGTATCACATGATGGTGGCAAAGAAAATATCTTCCCTGGAGGAAAAAATAAAAAAATGTCAAGCCACTGTGGCTAGTTCTCTGAAAACTTCATCTTAATACACAGCAGCAGTCAAAAACACCAGCAGAAGGTAAGGAATTATTAGGAAAAGGATAGCAAGTAAGACAGAAAATATAATGCCACTATCTAAATAGGGGTTGGGAACCTAAGGCCCAGGGACCAGATGTGGGTCCTGGGTTGTCTGGATCTGGGCTCCGAGGCTTAGGGTCTCCCCTAGCATTGGGGAGCTCACGCTGGCACTCCAGCCCCACACCATCACCCCGCAGCCCCCAGCCCTTGACTGATTTTTTGGTGGGTCAGCAGCCCTCAACCCAAAAAATTTTCCCTACCACGATCTAAATAAACTCTGTCTATTTCTGATCAGCCTCTCTCAAAAATAATATAGTGAACTAGAAAAAGATTCAAGGAAGGGCCACAAAGCAAATCAAAGATCTGAAATAGTTTCCATACGAGGAGAGATTAAAATGATGATGCCTGCTCAGCTTAGAAAAGAAACATATTAAAGGGGGATGTAATAGAGAGCTATAAAGTCATGAATTGTGTAGGGAAAAGGTGTTATTTACCCTTTCCCACAATTCAAAGACAAGGGGTCACATAATGAAATTAACAGGCAGTAGGGTTTAATACAAACAAGGAAAACTACTTTTTCATACAATGTACTATTAACCAGTGGAATTCACTGCCACAGGATGTTAAGACTGCCAAAATTATAACAGCATTCAAACAAGAACGAGATAAGTTCTTGTGAAGGATAGGTTCATCAATGGCTATTAGCAAGATGGTCAGGGATGAAATCCCATGAGGCCAACCTAAACTACTGACAGCCAGAACCTAGGAGTGGAAGAAGGGGTAAATCTTTCCATATTTGCCCTATTTTGTACACACCCCGGAGCACTAGCACTGGCCATTGTCAGAGGCAGGGTACTGTGTTAAATGAACCATTGGTCTTACATTCTTGCTTAGTGGCATCTAAACCTGCCAAAATTCATTGATATGTTGTGGGGTGAAGGCTATTTACCACTGTCATATGTGTCACCGTTATCTGTGTCATATAGATGTATACACAGACACACAGACAGAACCTGAGTATTTGCACTCATACTTAATATTGGGAATTTTTTGTTATCAGTGGCAATTGATAGGTTTTTAAGCATGAACATGTTACATACACATATCCTATATACATATCCTGTATGCACATTTAAACCCATGATAGATCTATAGCTCACGTTGCCCATATGATTTGTACCTTGGTATGGTCTTTTAGATCAGTGTTTCTCAAAGTGGGCTGTGGGCCCACTGTTTCAGACATTTACATGTTATTCAGACTTGTCATTAGCAAATCCAAGGACTTCAAATATGTGTGGATTTATTAATTAATCCACACATATTAATGCTCATGCAGAAATTGTGTCATGCTTGCAGGATCACAGTTACAATTCATTCCTATAGGCATAGGCCACAATTCCACTGCTGCTCTGGGGTTCAAGCACCTAGAAGAAAATTGTGGAGGGACAGCACCCACAAGCCATCAGTAGGTGGCAGGAGTATCACATGGTGCACAGTAAAACCGGAAGGCGGAAAGCACCCACTGGCCAAACCACAAGTCAGCACTGGTTGCTATGTGCACTGAATCCTGGCAGCAATGCAGTTTACACATACATACATTAGGAAGCATAATGCTTTTATTTCATGAGGTAATGTGTATGATTTCCAGTTTTTACTTTAGCACTTAGTTTAAGGCATTGAATTCACTGCAGAATGATATCCTCCATTTACCCAAAGGCCAGACAGTGTGTGTGTGTATGGGGGGGGGGGGGAAGGGGAGGAGAAGGGGGAGCACCACCATGCTGCACTACCAACTGGCTTCAGTTTTTGCTAAGAACAACAAATATCTGCCTGGGTGACAGGATGATTTATTCCTTGTGACAATCATTTCTTGGCTTTTAAAAGTGCAGTGGAAAGAGGGAAGCGTCAAATACGTGAAATTCCAGTTCCTCTCTTGTAAGTATATTATGCACTTTTCACTTGTCCAAAATTTACTAGAGGTCTCAGACATGTGAAGCTACAGATTTAATCAACTCATCAACACAAAAGGTGATTTTAATTTTTTAACACAAATTTTGTAGTTAAAAAGAAAACCTTTTAATGGATTGCTTCTAACAAACAATACGTTTTATAGATTTTTTGGAATGAAACATAGTTCTATACAAAGATGTTTTCAGATCTGCACAAATGTTAGCAAGTGCTGCATTTAATTTCAATGAATCTAAATACATTTGACTGGCATATGGAAGTGATATTTAGATTAGCCTTTAATAACCTAAGTAGAGAACAAAATGTGCTGTACAAATATTTGGAAGCTGATGGGTATGTTGATGAGGTAAAGCTGTGAATAAATAATCTTTCATTGTTCTTCAAGTACTACTGTTCCTGTCTGTTGCTAGGGATGTTTTTAACATACAGAACATTCTGGAAAAGGAAACATCTTAATATGAAGCCTGCAGTTGCATTAAAATGAACTGATGGCACTTAATATGGCACTTAACTCACATACTATGGCATCCATCAATTTTGCAAAATATCTTGGTTCATATTCAAGTCTGCTTTAACTTTATTGGAGCAATCCATTTGTCTTTTTGTGTGAAAAGTAAGTATCATGCTCCTTCTTGCATTATAGAGGGCTAAGAAAGAATGTCCAAGACTCAAGCTGGCAGAAAGACAGGATTTTAGGGATGTTCTTGAGTTGGGTTTCAAGGGTGCGCTCAAGTTCTTCTGGTCTCTTCACTGTCATCTCTCCTTTTGGTCTATTTGGCTCACTCATTCTCTCTTCACATGACCTGTTCAAAGATTTCAGTGACTCCTCTCTAATAATGTTCATTCAACAGGAAGACAAGGAAGAGAGATGGCTCCTACCGGTGACCCTGAGATAAGATCCAGTGTTGTGTTGGTATAAACTGTTGAACAACAGTAAAGTACATTCTGGATTAATCTCCCAAAATATAACTATTGAAAGCCATAGTCTGATTTGAGAAGTGTCTGGAATAAGCTCAGAGTTGCAGAAACTCCAACACAGAGGATATGCCCCCGAAATCAGAGTAAGAAGGATGGTATCTGGCAACTTCCAATGGGTCACAGAGAGGAAGGGAGGGAGAGATGAGCAGCAACTGGGAAGACATGTCAAAAGGAGAAAAGAAACAATCTCTTGCACACCCCCAAATATACTACCAGCCCCTACATTGCTTAATACATGTATGTTTGATAACACTTTGTTCTACACCTACATGTCTGATTTGGATTTTCTATTTGTTTCATGGCTAGGTTAACTACAGTGGAATTAAGTCCAATGTATCCATTCCTTCATAGCATTTTTGCTTCAGAACCTGCATGCTTGCTGGAAAAACAAAGTAAAGAAAAGAGAAGAGAAAATGCATTCTACTCTCTAAAGGCCTAATCAAGAATCTACTAAAGTTAATGAGAAGACTCTTACTGACTTCAGTTGGTTGGTGAATCAGGCCATAAATTATGGACAAAATTTCAAGCACAAACTGTATTAGAAGAAACAGCTTGAGATGTCATTACAGGTCATCACTGTTTAGGAAAAACCCAATATTTACATAGGGGCAAAGAAAAGAAAGAAAGAAGATGTACATTTCTAGTGATTAAATGTTTTAAAGAAATGTTCTGCAAAAAAGCTCTTTACAAATAACCCTACCAAGCATGATAAGAATTATATGCATGCAGGTGCAGTGAAAAAGGCTGGGATTTTTCAAAAGACTGTAAGACTTAGGTGCCAAAGTCCCATTAAAATCCAATGGGAATTGGAAGAGAGGTATGGACCTAGATGCATTGCTGGATTAGGGTTTTACTGTGCAAAAGATTTCCAAGGAATAAAGTTTCAAAGCATTGGGTAGGGCTTTATTGAGGATAGTTGTAGGATCATTATAAATGAGCAAAAATTCACTGTCAGTTCTTTGTAGAAGTGGGCTCAGAGGACTAAAACATCTTTATTAAATATAAGCCAGGGATTCTTTCTGAGGTTTATTTTTTACTTGGATTCTAAATGGAGTTTCATTAAGCATATAATCACTGCCATTGTACAGCCAAGTACCAACTGAGGCAGGTGCAGATTTTTAAGATCTCATCCAGGAAATATGAAGACTTTTTAGTGTTGTAAATTGATTGGTCTCATGATTAATAGCTATAAAATACTTAATGAGATGAGTCCCAGTTAGACAGTATAGGTTCTGCATTTTCCCAAAGCAGCCACAAAAGTTGCAGCACAGATGGTCATTGCCAAAACTTTGTCTGATACATATACTCATCTCATCGAATAACTGCCATCACTGCTGTATTAATTTGAACAGTTCATTTGCCCTTTTATTTTTTTTACCAAAATAAGTTTAAAATGAGTGACAAACTAATTGCAAAAGAAACTTCTTTAACTCACATCACAAAGTCAGCATTTTAGCACAGAGGAGACAAAAAAAGCACCTTGCCTTCATAGGCACTAATTTCATGGATGCTCCAGAGTTGGAGCACCCATAGGGAAAAAATAGTGTGTACAGAGGACTCACCAGCACCAAACTGCTCCCTTTCTCTCCTTCCCTTCAGCACCTCTCACTCATCAGTGGTCCCGTGCTTACCAACTCCACCCCTTCCCTCCCAAAGCTTCCAGAACACTGCAAACAGCTGATTCACTATGTTCAATCTCCATGAGGAAGGTAGAAGAGTGAGAATAGTGCGCTTGGGGGAGGAGGAAAGCGGAGATGTGGCACAGGAACAGGAAGAGGCAGGGCAGGAGCAGGATCTTAGGGGAAGGGATGGAATGGGGTATGGATCCAGGGCCTGGAGTAGAGGAGCAGCAAAATGAGAAACTCAGCACCCATGCATGCCTTTACCAGGAATGTGGTTTGCTGGTTTTTTCCTTCACAAAATGGTCAACAATGGAGCTGAGAAAATACCATAAAATTTCCTGTGCAGAGTTTATTGAATTTTAATTATGTTCATTTCACACTAGCTCTCACTTTGTTTGCTGTCACAAATATTTTTTGGGGGGTGGCTTTACTGGCATAAGAAGCAAATTTAAAAATCACAGGTTTGTTTGTGGAAACTGAATTTTAAATTTGCTTCCATCAACAATCACATCAGAAGTACATGAAACTCCTCTAGTCAAGGGACAATACCACTGGAATAATTTGAGAAAGCACAACTAGTGAGAATCCTCACATTTTAAATTTCCAATAGACAAAGAAATGCTAATGCTCAATCCACATCTTCAAACAAAACAAAAAAGTAATCAACCACACTCTGAATGGATATTGACTAGATGAGTATATATGAGGAAGTTTATTAAAAACTGAAGGAAAAAGTGAAGACAATTGCAATCTCACTATTTTATTTAAGGGGAAATATAAATATCCATAGCTGGTTTGAATCACACGTTTTAGGAAAAAGACTAATACTAGGAAAGGGAAAAAAAAGTGTACAATCCAGTTGTAAAGTGACATCCAGGAGATGTAGGAGAGATGAGCACCTTTCCAGCATTCACTTTTTTTAACAGCACAGATTTCTGGGTATGAAATAGGTACATGCTACAGTGTCATCCATCAAAAATAGTAATCTTTGATGGGTCATCAGTTTTGGCTGTACTAAATGGCTCAGCCATTTTCCTTGGACTTTCCTATGCCATGGTGTGTACCATCAACCTCTCTTAGTACCTCTATGATGGAGGAACCATTATTTGACATCATACTGACAACTTTCTGTCCCAACTTACCCTACAGTATTAACAGTTTATTCAATTATTATTTTTTAAATTGTATAATATTACCAATTGCAAACATAACAAAATTGATACCAGTTTTCAGAGCATTACAGAACCAAGGAAACTTATCACTACATTTTACAATAAAATAGCACAATCTCATATTACCAGTGCACCAAAAACAAATTACTCAAGGAGAAATCAAATTTAAAAGCAAGCATTTGGGAAATGAGATTCCAATAGATAGAAAAGCATCTTGCATGTCATCTTCTATGGAATCCTTTTAGTGTCAGGAAGAGAAATCTCACCCCCATTAGCTTTCGCTAAATGTATTCCATTTCCATGATAGAAGGACTCTTGCAGCTTTAATCAATCTTGTACTGAACATCAAGTTTTCATCCTAATGGATTTGGCTTAATATCATAAAGTATGCTAGTACATGGGCAAAGAAACTCAAAACTTACACTGCACAGTAGGGAAAGGTCAGTTTTTCATCATTTCTTCTAGTGTTGTATTTAGTATGAGTTATTGGAAAGGTCTATAGACCATGTAATTTGCTTGAAGATAGACAAAGAATATTACAAGAAATAATTAAGATAATCAGATTTGGGGAAAAATTCTCATTTGCAATCTCACATGATATACTACTCTTTTTTTCATGAATGGTATTTTCAGTTCCATTGATGGAACAAGAGCAGAATATAATTTAGCATCTGAATCTGAAAGAAGTCTTTCATATAGTAATTAGAAGAATCTGAGTTTATATCTGATCTACACACATATCTATATCTTTGCATCATACATCTGCTGGAAAATGGATAGATCCATATGTCAGACTCATACCTCTGATTTGGGTAGGGTGACCTAACAGCAAATGTGAAAAATTGGGATAGGGTGGGGGGTAATATACACCTATATATGAAAAAGCCCTGAATATCTCTATGTCTCTATAACATCAGGACATCTAGTGACCCTAGTTTTGACTGAATTTTGGATCAGACTAAAAAAGAGGTAATAGGCAGCCTGAAAGGAGGTGTAACAGAACCCGAGGCCTCCTCCCAAGAAAGAGCAATAGAAGTGAATCTATTAGGCTGCTAGAGCGGGTGCCAGGAGCAGCCAATCAGAACCCAGCAGGATCCTATAAAGGAGCTGTAGGGATTGAACATATTCAGTTAGCTTGCTGGATTCAGAAGAGCAAGGATGGTGCTGCTGGCTGGCTGCAGGGATGGACAGATTAGCTGGTGACAGGAGCCATGCAGGCAAGAAAGCTTGAGGCTGAGAAGGAAAATGACCCAGGGAAACACAGCAGCAATCAGTAAAAGCACACCACAAGTGGCTGCTATTTGTAAGGTACCTGGGTTGGGATTCAGAGTTATGGATCATCCCTCCCACCAGCTGCTGGGGAAGTGAGTTAAGCCTGAGAAGGGGAGTTTAGACAGGACCAGGGAATAGGGCTGCAAATGAAAACAATTCCAATGAGGGAAATGCAATAGGCCCCATTGGACAGATTCAGGACTGACGCTAGGGGCCGGGCAACAGAAAATATAGGATACAAAGGATACACTTTTTGAACTAGAGATAGGGCTACACACAAAGTCTATACCAAGGGCACTGAGATAGGCCCTGTTGAACCGTGCGTCCCAGAATGGGTCTGTTTTGTGTGTGTTCACCTATGTACTGTGTGAGACTCAGGCCGAGTCATTGAAAATCCATCTGAGAAGTTGACTGCCAGCAGGGGTCCTTGCAAGCAGCACAAGACAGAGTGTGCACCAGTCAGGTCGATCTGGGTGTTCATGAGAAGTAAGAGACCCTGTCATCTGGCCCAATAACAATGGGGGACAGAAGTACCCTTTGCTCATTGCCTAATTGAAAAAAATCTTCTACATTTTCTTGAAGTAAATAGCACAACTAGAAAACCAGAAAACAATTCCACTTTGAAAAAAAAAGGAAGTTTTGAAATTTGTTTTGTTCCAATGCAGAATGAAAACAAGATTTCTCTGTGATAACAAGAGAGGATGGACAGAGTCTCAGAATAACCAACTGCCTGGTGTGTAGGACACTTATCTGGCATGTTCAAGTCTCCGTGCATCCTATATCCCAGATGAAAGCCCTCATCACTGGGCTGTCCTAGGGTGTCTCATTCTCTCTCACTCGCCTCCTGCATCTGCTCCACATCCCTGATGAAGCTTTTATCTAATCAGATCGGTTTCCACTAAATGCCATTTTTAATGGGAAATCATTTAATCAAAAAATGTTGACTGGTTCTACTAAGTAGCAATATGATCACGAATTTGACATTTTCATCTAGCAATAATATGGTTAGTCTTGGTATCCTCCTTATGTTTAGTCTGTTCTGTTTTACCCATACTGGAACAATATTAATCCATTGTCCCGTCCCTGATTTCCCATGTTTTTAAATAATGAAGAAAAAGAGCAAAATAACTTCCATTCTATAGGGGTCCATCTACACAGCAGGGCTAAAGCTGAAATAATCTATGCAACTTGAGCTACATCAATTGACTTACCTTATTCCTCGTAAAATGAGGGTTATAGGAGTCAGAGTAAGAAGTCCTTCAGCTCGACATTATTTTAACATTACATTGAAATAATGTAGACGTGTAGATGTGGAATAACACTGCTGTGTAGACGTACCCTAGGTTAATATTTTATGAAAGGTTAGAACCATGTTCTCTCTGATGTACTTATGATGGATAGTACTTTGCTCAATGAGCTGTCCCATGGACATTAATAGAGCTATACACAGAGTAAGGCACTATTCAACATAACAGTAGCAGAATTTGGCCTTTAGTAATTTCCAGATCACATTTAGCTAGGCTCTAACCTGTGTTCTTGTGCATGGAACTGCAAATGGATAGCTAAATGCTAATTCATTGTAAAATGAGTTGTGGAAGTTTGCATTAATTATCAATAGTGAACAGTCCCTATTTTCAGAATAAATTCACTTCAGGTCATGGTAGTTGTTTAATGGATGAAAATAAATAAATAAGCCTGTATGCACTGCCCATACATCAACAGTAGATATCACAACATCTTTTTTCCTTTTCTGAAAAATCTATGTGAGATACTCTGTACCTCACACTTAGCCATAAATGTGCTTACATTCTATCATTCCCATAGCTATTCATTGTTAAAATTGGTCCATTAATCCAAATATTTATTCTTTATGCTGCCGCCCTTCCTTTTCACCTGCTGAGTGATTAAATTATCTGTAAAACAGTGTTTCTTCATCACTTCACTGTTGTATCATGTTGTATCTGAAATCTTTCCTCCATGCAATTAAAGGATAAGGCACATAGATGAAGATTGCTCTTTAATCAAACATGTAGGACCCTGCATGGATACAAAATTTGTATCTGCATCCGCATCTCTACCTGCAAAAATGAGCTGCAGACATCCACACTCACATCCATGGCTGCGGATATCCCTGGATATAAAAGTGGATATGTGTGGATTTGAAGGGTTCTACATACAAGCTCAAATATCAATTCCAAAGGATATCAAACCTCATGCTTCAGGATATGCTATAACCCCACAAGGCATGAAGGAAAAACATCCTCCATACCTTCAGAAGAATACTGTTCTCCCCACCCCCATCTGTTTCTGAAACATCTAGCCTAGCCATCTAGACTTAGATATAATACTAGACTAGAAGGATCCTTGGTCTGTTCTTGAATAGTAGTTGATAAGGTGAGAGAAAAACTTTCAAGATTATGTAAATATGAAGACAAGGCCACTTGGAAAGGGAGGAATTTATAATTAGTTGGTTGATGCCAAGTACAAAGATGATGTTATCAGAGCACTGCAAGACTATTACTAGAATAACAAAGTTGTTCTTCCATGATATTAAATAACACTATATTTAATAATATATAATTAAATAACTATATTCAAAGTTATTCACATTGTCCATTAAGACAATTCATACAATCAATGTGTTGTCCTATAAAACATTAAGTCATTAACCTTAACAATGGCAGTGAGTTCTCGCTAGCAAAATCAACTAAGGTGTCCAAGGGAATTTAAGAATACATTTAATATAGAGCAATGAATTAATGGCTTCTATTCAACTGAGCAACTCCTAAATGCACTATGAAGGATTTAGAAAGTATGATAAAGAGAGTCAAAGCAAGGCAGCCACTTTGGACAGGCAAACAGAAATTGAGTACGCAAACTGAATACATGCCAGATAGAGGGGCACTGTAGTCAAGTATGGAGTGAGGCAGTAGGCACAGATGTCTGTGATTCTATCTCTGAGGTAATTTAAGTGGCAGAGAGTGAGGACAGTCAGAAGAAGTGAAGTGGCTGACAATTTGGTGTATTTGGGCTAGCTCACGTTGGAGTCTGGCCTCCTGGTCTGGGAGGGGAAATCAAACCCACATGAATGCACTGCTAAATCTTTCAGCATTCAGCCACTGAGAGCTGATGCCATGTGTTTGAGACTTAGGCTATGTCTATACTGTAGCCTTCTTGCGAAACAGCATATGCAAATGAAGCGTGGCATATCGCCGCACTTCATTTTCATAAGTAATTAGCAACCGTTTTTGCACAAGAGGCTGCTGCGCAAAAATAAGCTGTGTAGACGGCTCCTTTTTGTGCAAAAACCCCCTCTTGCACAAGAGCCATTCTTCCTCAGGAAGAACGGTTCTTGCGCAAGAGGGGGTTTTGCGCAACACAGCTTGTTTTTGCGCAAAAGCTTCTTGCGCAAAAATGGCTGCTCATTACTTATGAAAATGAAGCGCAGCAATATTCCATGCTGCGCTTCATTTGCATATGCTTTTCCGCAAGAAGGCTACAGTATAGACGTAGCCTTAGAAAGTGAAGCACTAAATTCAGTCAACTCTGTTATTTCTGCAAGATCCCAGGAAGTCAAGTTGAGCATCTGCTCCTCCTCACAGAAAACCCTCAATTTATGGAGTCCTACAACACCAGAACTTTCTATCTTCTCCTTTAAGGTACATGAGATAGCTCCTGCAACTCACATATCACCATTCAGCAGAGGACACTTGACTATAGTTCTCCTCAAACAACAAAACCTCCACTGTCTCCAAGTTCTCCCAAAGCCTCAGAAGAAATAAACCTATTGAAGAAGAGTTGCTGGTCCAAACTTAATCTTGGGAGAACAGGAATTATACAAGGGAAAAGGGAACTACTTGAAGGTGTTTGTCAAAGCAGAGACATCCCTACCACTGAAGGTCCACATAGCTGCAGATCGTCAGGGTAGCACACTCCTTTGAGTCCTACTGAACTCTTCATTACTCTGAACACAGAACAGAGCAACAGGAAAGCCTGTCTTCTGCCACATCCATTTACACAAGGAGCTGCCACTGTAGGCCAGGTCTCTGAGACTTGGTAGTCAAACTATTCAAGCTCATTCTCTCTTGAGGCAATGAAGGCAGAAACACAGAAGGCAGAAGTAGCACAAAACAGCTTATCTTCTTTAGCAATTAAGGATGACGTGAACACATCACTCCCTATCCATACTCTCCTTGTTCACTTCCAGACTGAATTCAAAGCCCTGTCAGATCCTAAACATTTTCAGGTCTCTTTCCAAGGCTGCTTCCCCTTCATGATCCTTCAAAACAGCTACACTGTGAAAGACTAATGCCGTGGGAGAAGCTAGCTTCAGCTGCTCAAATGTGAGATGCAGAAATTATCTATTTGTTCCTCCATGAGGGAGAAGCAATGGTCATACTTCTGTGGTACGTTGGCTTCTCCCAAGCACCCTATGCATAGTGAATGGCCATCTGATATTGGCATAGGCTCCTGGCACTCCTCACATTTTTTGAAGCCCGACATATTAAGTTATCTGAGGTGGTACTTCTTTACTTCTTCTTTCTTTACTTTCTCAAAAAAAAAAAAAAAAAAAAAAAGACAAAGGGGAAGACTGGGGAGAAGCTCAGCAAAGCTGTGTTCAAATCTCCTGAGAGGAAGAAAAAACATTGATCCTGTTTTGAAGGATCATTTTTTTTCTTGGTAAATTAAACGAGGAGAACTGTTTATACAAACTATTAACACTAACTATCTAAGTGGTAACTGTGAAATGCTAAATACTAAGTGAGGAAACAGGTTGAGAGGGAGATGTTGAAGCTCTGTCTGCTGATGAGGGTGGTTAAAGAGGAACTGAAAGGGAGGGGTTGAGCTGTGTGAGTAGCACACTCGAGTGGGAGTTTCGCAAGATGCCTCCTGTGTATGAGTGGCCCAACGGGAAAAACTGTTTTGCAAGGCTCCAATCTGTAGCTCTGGACGACCTGTCATCAACAGTGGAGCACCCACAGGGACATCACACAAAGAAGAACAAAAATGTTTCCCTCATTCTCCACATTGTGACTGGCCATTGAAAATTCTCTCTTGTTGCTGATACAGTCTATACTCCAATCAAAAGTCCATGAACAAGAGAGGTCAAAACTGAGTTTCTTTGTTTAACTGGTGCACTGCTGACCAATAGATTATTCAGACTTCTTACCAGAAAGGCAATTATTTACCTCACACCACTTTCCAGCACACATAAGTCTCTAGCCAAGCCGTATGTGGGGAGGGCAAGTGGAGGGTTTTTTTGTTGATCATTTCACCCTCTTCAATATGGCCAAAATCAATGGAACATGATTTTCTTACAGTTACTGTGAGCCTTCTGCATGAAGGAGGCAAAAAAGAAAGGTACATAAAACCTAAACAAACTGCAACAAACCATCCCATAAACAGTCTGGGGGGGAAAAGAAGGACATGCAGAATAACCAAAACTGGCCTGCAATTTGTTGCTTGTACTGAGGCTCATAACAAGCCATCCACTACAAATAACCTGCAGCAAAGGATCTCAGAGTAAAACTTCACAGACGATTAAAACACCAGAACTCCTATGAGGTAGTTATTACACCTATTTCATAAGCTAGATTTCAGAAATTTGTCCAAGGTCTCATAGGGTTCAGTCATGGCTCTGCCTTATGCAACCTGTTACTATGCTGCCTCTAAAGAAGAAAGGAAGGCAGATTGTGGTTCAGTTTCCCTTGCTCTGCAAGCAAAATACCATGGACTAGGCATACAGCTTGCCTAGGATATATACCCTAGGTTATTGGATGGGTATATCTAGCAGTGGAACGAGTAGCCAGTAAAGCAGTATGCATGTGCTTCCATGTGAAACAGGCCACAATCTGACCCATAGCGAATAGATGGAGTTGGGCTCCTCAGAGATCAGAGAAATGGAGGTGCCATATGCTGTATGCTCAGTTTAAAACTGTACAAGTCACAGGCACATCACAACAACAAAACAAGTCAGACAAAATGTCTCAGAGAGATTCTACCACATATTTCTCATTGACTTAAATGGATTCATGCTGCAGAATCCCATCTACTACTTTGAAACATACAAGGACAACATATTGGAGCCCTCCCTGCACCTTAATACAAACAAATAAAAAAGAAAAGATAGAAAAAAGCAATAGAAACATAACATGAAAGTTATTTCCCATCAACTAAACCTTAAATTCTCCCTGTCAAGGACACCTTCTGTTTTCCTTTCATATTAGCAATGGGATTTTGTTTTTTTATTTTCTCTGAAGCAGCATATGGTGTGGAAGCCTACGCATCTTCTAGTCAAATCAAGAATCAGCAGTACATTTCTCTAAAAAAATAGTGAGAAGAAAGAAGAAGGTGTGAGCGAGGGAGAGCCATAGACTCAAATTCACTCTTTTAAGAGTTAAGATTTGGTAGCTTTTGTTTTTACATCGATGGTGGGAAACTCACTCTTGAGAGCTGTAATGAAAGCTGAAAGTTACCTTCAAAAAGTTATGCATATTTCAACAGAAATAAAAATCATTATGCATTCTCTCTAAAGAGGATACATTCTCCAACTGTCAAAATTCTAAACTCTTCTCCATATATTACATATCAATGCCTCCTTTAAAGGTAACTTTTTTCCATTTTTCTTCTAAATTAGATTAGTGGGCCATTGTATTGCATTCTTTTAGTCCAGCCTGTGAATAACATGACTTATAATTTTTACACTTCTTCTTGCCTGTATTTCAGTTTGACTGAAGATATGGAAGCAACTTTTATGGCACAGGCGGTAAAAGTAAATGTTCTATAATCTTTACCTAGCCAGAGCTAGGACAGCTAACATAAAATATTTCATTCTAAATTTATGTTCAGAAATAAATAATAAAAAATTCTAGGTAGATTTTTTAATAAGGTACACAAAATTATTTTCTCAAAACAAACCAATAATTCTAGCAGTAATCTCGATGTACTCTGCCATGTTATTGGAGAGGAGCTATAGGCTTTTGTTATGAGAGAAGAATCATTATGTAACTGGACATGCTGAAAAGGACAAATAGTACGTAGATAACATTCAGAAATGATTAGCTGTAATTTTAAGCACTGGATTTTTTGTGAAACTGTACAATGGTATACTATAGAAAATGTCATAAAGGTAATAGTCTATTTCAGTCTCTACAAAGTATCAAGACACTTCTGCCCTGAACCCAGCTATGATTGCAAATGACATGAAAGTTATTTAAAATGCTGAACACTGTAACTTCAGTTAGTTTATAATGGTCATGATTAAATCTAATACAAATAAATCACTAACTGGAATCACAGAAAATCAAGGTTTTATTTTGTACTCTATGCAGGCATGATAAAGTTTTTAAAGCTTACTAATTAACGGAGCATAAGAACAGTTTTCTTTGTAATTAAAGGTTGGGTCGCTAAGGCTACGTCTAGACTACAAGCCTCTTTCGAAAGAGGCTTTTTCAAAAGAATCTTTTGAAAAAGCCTCTTTCGAAAGAGCGTCTAGACTGCAACCACTTCTTTCGAAAAAGCGAGCCACTTTTTTGAAAGAGAGCATCCAGGCAGTCTAGATGCTCTCTTTCAAAAAAGCCCTGTTTGCATTCAAGAACGCCTTTTTTCGAAAGAGCACTTTCGAAAAAAGGCATTCTTCCTTGTAAAATGAGGTTTACCGCGGTCGAAAAAATTGCCGCATTCTTTCGATTTAATTTTGAAAGAACACAGCAACAGTCTAGACGCAGGGAAAGTTTTTTTTAAAAAAGGCCACTAGTCTAGACATACCCTAAGAGTTTTAGATCAAAACTCTAATGATTTTTCCTCCAATATAACTTCTTCTCTTTTAGACTTACAACCATATTTCATTAATCTTGGTAGGGAATAAAAGCCAAAATTTCATGTTTCCCATAATAGTATTTTCTACTATGTTTACATTAATTCTTTCTTCTTAGGCATACACTCAACACACCCATTTCCATAAGTCCAAAATGTTTCTTACCGGAACCACTTTTAAGTTCCAGTAACTCAAACTATCTTTCAGTGAAGTATATTTTCTTGCATCACCACATATAGAAGTGAGCACCTCGGAGTGTGACATGTATGACCATGAAATCACATTTTGCACTTAAGTGTAACTGGTGGGGAAGAAAACAAAATACAAACTGCTCTCTTAGAGGGTTAGTGAAGTCTCATGTTTGGAGAAACTTAAACCATTGGTTAGATGATTATGATCTCAACATTTGTAAACTCATGATTATTAGTATAATGAAGTGATAAATAGTGTCAACCTAAACATAATAGCCATAGTTTTAGTTTTTTCCTCTCTTAATCCCTGTGAATTCCCATGACTTTGCTGAAGGGTGTCAATGTTTTATTGTTTCCTCTCCATCTGAAGCAACAAAGACTTTCACAAGACAGTCCCATGAGTCTATCTCTTGAACATTCTTACACTTGCTTTCTAGCTTTAAATGCCAATAATATGTGTCTTTCTGGAAAAGACACTTTCACAGAAGTTCTGAAGAACCTGCCCCTGTCTCACTGGTACAGTTCGGGTGCGTCTACACAGTGCCATAACTGGAAATAAGATATGCAATTTGAGTTACGCAAATTGTGTATCTATCTTACTTCAATGCCATTTCAAAATAGCTTATTTTGTCATTTGGTGCTGTCTACACAGTGCCAATTTTTTAAATAAAGCACTATTCCAAAATGTCCCTTACTCCTCATTGGAATAGCGAGCCAGAAATAACGGGCTTGCTGCAAAGTCGCGGGATAGCTATTTCGGGATACTTCGGTATCCCGAAATGGTGTTGCAGAGTAGATGTACCCTTTAAATACAGAGTCCTTAAATAGGTAATAGTCTTGTAAAGTTGCCTGATTCTCTATAACTAATTGACTTGATTTGAAACACAGATTGTCCAAACTTTGCTCGTTCTGCGTATGGCCTCATTTGGACTTTTTGGAGTCAAAATGACCCAGGGAAAGAAGCATTACACACCATTTCCAACTAGACTAAAACAAATAGCCTTGTTACAATAGACTGCAAACTATGTGAAACTACAACTTCTTGAAGAACTGGTACCGGTGGCTACTTTATATCACCTATGAGAAAGCATGCAGAAACTAAGCCTCTGAAGGCTTACAAAACTATTAAGAAAAGCATTAAAGTGGACTGTTTTATTATAAACCTCCTATACCACAGTCCCATTGCACCAGGCATTATATAATCACCTAATTCATTTCATTTTTTGTCCCACGTACTCTCATATATGTGAATTTTTAATTTGCAATGTCTGCAAAGGAGAATGGCTGACCCTCAATATCTGGCAAAAGCTTCTGCAATTCTAACCTCATTGATTCCAGTATTCCCCACACTCAGATGCTTCACTCGGATGCAATATCATTGGAATTCCACATTTTACAAACCCGACCTCACCTTTTTAGGCTTTCTCATCAGCACTGGCCCCTCTGTGAGGCATGCCAGACATTCTGTTATGCACAACACAGGTGCCCTCTTCTTCCAGAAAATGCAGACAGGCCGGACTGTTTGAAATCGACTCTCACTGCACTTGAATTAAACACTGTAGGCTTTTACTTGTAATTGTCAAATGGCTTTTCCAAATTTCGTGTCTAATGTATGGCTCTATAAATTTAGCCTGAGAGAGCTTTCAACATTTATTAACTCATATAACTAAAGCACTTACCAAATATCCTACAGTTTAGTTTTGAGTTTTAAACTGATCTACTAGCACTTTAAAACTAAGCCATATTTTTATCACCTCAATTGTTTCATCTATGTAATATTCATCCCAGCTACGCTATGTAGTGATAAGTATTATGTATCAGTAGGAACACAGTAAATTCCCTTTTCTAGTCAAAGCTATCAGCCCCAAACTGCATCTGGAACCTGGTGCACAAGCAGGAAGTGACAGTACAGCAGCCTTTGCTTTTGGTATTCTTTTTATGCTTGAACTAGAAATGAAATGGAAGACAGATGCTTAGCAGGGGTCCAGAGAAGGGCAGAATGAACCCTGAAAAGAAAGGGGAAATTGCTTCTTTACCGCTCCTCTACAGGAACATTTAAAAAAAATAAACTCAACGCTAACCTGTTTCAAACAGGCCGACACAAGTATTCAGGATTCATTACTTTGATTAAGCTAGCCTCTTGAGAAACCAAATGCCAAACACGAGTCTAGGACTCAGCAGCAAGGACAGCCCTGAGTACCTAAGGTGGTCAAGTGCTCCCAATATTCACCTCAAGAAACAGACATCTGCCTCAAGCCAGAATCGCTGTTTTCTCCTGTCCATCACCGCTAACAAGCCAAAGTTAGCAATATCTCCACAGTGCAAGTAACAAACATATGTCAGCAACCACACTTCTTTTCTCCAATTCACAGCCTCAGTTATCCTCTGAGATGCTCCCTCCTCTTTCAAAAGAGAGTTGCCTTTACATGGAGACACTAGGCTTCAAATAATGACTGTTAGCAAGGGATATTGCCTTCCCAAACACCTTCCCCTGGAACATCAGTGATGTCAGCAAATCACTTCTGATTCTAATCAATAGCTACGGTAGATAGGTGATATTAAAATTCTTCCATGAATGGTGACACTTCTCTTGCTGTTAGAAAGTACTGAGGACAACAGTCCTCTCAGACCCCCCAAATTTATTCTGCCTCTATTTTAGCTCATTTAAGGTGTAGGGAAAAGCTAGGATTCTACTACTATTTTCCCAGGAATACAGGTTGGACCTCCCTGGCCAAGCATCCTTGGGACCTGACCGGTCCTGAATGAGAGGATTTGCCGGACCAGGGGAGGTCCCCTGCCACTGGCCTCCCAGATCGCCATCCCTCCCTGCTGCCGGCTCCTTGTGGACCATGCCTGGCCCCACAGCCACTGGGTTCTGGCCCCAGCCCCTCCTGCTGCCAGCCCAGCCAGGGCCCCCAAGACCAGAGCTCCCTAGCCACTGCCAGCCCTGCTGCTGCTGAGGCCGGAGCTCCCTGGCTATGGCCAGGAACGGGGCCAAAGCTCCCCAGCCGGTGCTGGAGCTCTACAGCCAGGGTGAAGATCCCCGCTGCAGTGCCCACTACCCCTGCCACAGGACTCCCAGCTCAGTCGCTGCCCCCCACCCCTGATCGCCAGACCTCTCTGTACCTGGGCTCTGTGGTCCAGGAACATCCGTGGTTCTGCTAGAGTCTTGGTTTAGGGAGGTACAACCTGTCCTGTACTACGTCCAGGAACATCTGTGGTCCTGCTAGAGTCTTGGTTTAGGGAGGTACAACCTGTCCTGTACTATGACGTGAGTTACCTCCCTAAGGAAAAAAAAAAGGCCAGCTACTCTTCCAAACCATTCACAGATAAAGCATCATTGTTGCAAAAGTTCCGATGGTATGCATTCATTAATAAACACATATTAATAAATAATACATAGCTCTTGAATATTATTTTATAAAGGCGGTATCATTATACCACCATTACAGATAGGGAAACTGAGGCACAGATCAGTATGATGACATATCCAAGGTCACCCAGGAGGCCAGGAACATAGCTGAGAACAGTACCCAGGTTTTCTGGGTCCCCATTACCATTAGGCCACATTGACTAGTGACTTTAGTACTTTCCCCATTCAGAGTACACTTCACTCGCTTGCACTAGCTACCCTGAGAGATGAGCCAGAATAATGAATCCCATTTTACAGGCACAAAGAAATTAAGCTGAATATTTTCGGAAAGTCTACTAAGTTTGGTTGTCGCAACAGGACTCGTCTTGAAACTGATTTTCACAGTCCAGTGGCATCAAACAGCATTGGGGGTGATTGGCCTCTCTGTAAATCTGACCCTAAATGCCTGAAGATGGGCAACCTAAAATACATTGGCCATTTTTCAAAGTTTTTACTGTTACACATAAATATATATATGACACAAAATCTAAATAGGTCAGTCCCACAGAAACCCAGCAAGAAGTAAGCCAGAGCTCGAAAAGTTTAGGCTGCGTTGACATGAGTTTCAGTCTTTGTGCGTCAACTCTACATAGACTGCTAAGTCAAAGCCACTGCAAAAATAGGTTCCCTCATCTTGCTTACAGAAATCTCCAATGAAACCCATACAGATTATTTCTCCTCCTCTACTTGTGGAGTGACTCAGTTAGCTGGTCAGCCAACCAATCAATCTGTATTTAAGTATTTGAATGAAAACCCTGTTACAAGAAAAATTAAAAACTGAGAATATCAATAACTCTTTCCCCACCCTCATATATAAATATGAAAAGAGTTGGTGAATCATACTGATTTAAAACAATTTAACTAAAACAGGTTAGCTAAAATCGAATAACAGTAAAGGTATACGATTAAAGTAAAAGAACTTAGTTTCCCTCAGAAGTTCCTCTTTCTGTTTCTAACACTATCCGTGCTTCCCTATGTGGGAAAGTTAACAGTAGCACTAACCTGCTGCAAAATGCTTCAGAGTTAAGGGGAAATAGGCTATTTTTTACTCCTATAGTTATACTTCTCTGAACACAGAGCACATGTCCTTTTCTAAAACCATTCACCAGACTAATTGTCCCCAGTGGAGATTAACTGTCCCCAGTGAAGATTATTGGTCCAGCTACAGGGAGTCAACTCCACTGAATATGCAGTAAACAACCATACCCAATTCCAGGAACTTCTGGTCATGGCATGCTAATTGTGAATTTGCCTAGCAACAGTGACCCAGACCCAGCTCACTCTTCTTTCCAGCTTTGTGCTAGATGTCTTAGCAAAGTATCTCCCTATTTTGTACAAAGGAGCAGTAGCAGGTAATACAATTGTTAACCACAAATCTGTTTACCATCAGCTATGCAGTGAAACAGTTTCAATGACTTCAATCAGATTTACTCAGATTATAGAATCATAGAACACTAAGAACTGAAAAGGACCTTGAGAGGTCATCAAGTCCAGTCCCCTGACCTCATGGCAGGACCAAGCACCATCTAGACCATCCCTGATAGATGTCTATCTAACCTGCTCTTAAGTATCTCTAGAGATGGAGATTCCACAACCTCCCTATGCAATTTATTCCAGTGTTTAACCACCCTGACAGTTAGGAAGTTTTTCCTAATGTCCAACCTAAACTTCCCTTGCACAAGTTTAAGCCCGTTGCTTCTTGTCCTATCCTCAGTGGCCAAGGAGAACAATTTATCTCCCTCCTCCTTGTGACACTCTTTTAGGTACTTGAAAACTGCTATCATGTCCCCTTTTAGTTTTTTCTTTTCTAAACTAAACAAGCCCAATTCTTTCAGTCTTCCCTCATAGTTCATGTTCTTTAGACATTCAATCATTCTTGTTGCTCTTCTCTGGACCTTCTCCAATTTCTCCACATCTTTCTTGAAATGTAGTGCTAGAACTGGGCACAATACTCCAATTGAGGCCTAATCAGTGCAGAGTAAAGTGAAAGAATGACTTATCCTGTCTTGCTCACAACAGTCCTGTTAATACATCCCAGAATCATGTTTGCTTTTTTTGCAACAGGGTCACACTGTTGACTTATATTTAGCTTGAGGTCCACTATGACCCCTAGATCCCTTTCTGCAGTACTCCTTCCTAGACAGTCGCTTCCCAATCTGTATGTGTGAACCTGACTGTCCCTTCCTTTCAGGACAAGGAGCAATGGGCTTAAATTGTAACAAGGGAGGTTTAGGTTGGACATTAGAAAAAACTTCCTAACTGTCAGGGTGGTTAAACACTGGAATAAATTGCCTAGGAAGGTTGTGGAACCTCCATCACTGGAGATATTTAAGAGTAGTTTTGATAGACATCTATCAGGGATGATCTAGATAGTGCTTGGTAATGCCATGAGGGCAGGGGCCTGGACTTGATGACCTCTTAAGGTCCTTTCCCATTCTAGTATTCTATTCTATGAGTCTATCAATTATTAATTTAAAGTAAACAGACTCATAGAAAGAAAGCAAGCAAGCTGTACACAAGGGTAGAGGAAGAGGGGAAATAATTAAGTGTGAAATGATAATCTTCATTTTACTGGCCACAGCCTCCATTATACCAGAAACACAAGCAAATGCAATCAATGTACAGAAATGGAACCATTAATAACCTAGTTGGAAACTGAATACACACACAGACACTGATTCTGATCTCACACCAGTGCAACTTCATGGACTTCCACAGTTGTTCCTGATGTTCAGACATGAAGCTGAGATCAGTTTCAGACTTGCATTGCTCTTTACAGCCCCATTGGACCTGGGTAAGGAATATAAAGCTGAAACAAAAAGCCTTTCAGATGATTCATCCATAAACACAACCTTTATAAACACAGTAGCCAATGATGTGCCAAGTACAGTGATTTGGCAGTTGTGCATGAGCATTTTCCAGCACCATGAAGTACATTCATCCTTTATAGTCAATGCTCTATTTACTGGTATGAAGCCACACCATTGTGAAATTTAGTATATTCAAGAATATAGAAATGCACTGTAAAAAATCAGAATGAAAAAATAGCACTTGAAATTTACCTTTTCCACAGGAATTTCTGCTGCATCTATGATGTTTTTCTATGATTGTACCAGTTACAACAACATGGCCAGTTACAAAGATGGCTCAAACTACAAGAGTCTTCAATGCCTTCACTAGTGTTGCTCTAGGATACTGAGGAAGCTTTGAGTAAGGTTGTTTCTGCAATAGTACTATTACTTGCCACAGAGGAAAGGAAGATACAGTCATGAACCTGCAGTTATGGTCTACGTATCTGAGATTCTTGTATGCCCCCATCACTGTAATATCCAAGTGCACTCTCAATCATCAATGTGTTTTTCCTCGCTACACCATTGTAAGGGAGAGAAATGCTATTCTCCTCATGTTACAATGGGGAACTGAAGCACAGAGACTTGAGGCAAGTAACTTGCTCAAAGCCACACAAGAGAGTCAAGGGTGGAGCTTGGAAGTGAAACCAGGTCACCAAGTCTTAAGCTAATGCCCTAACCAATGAACCAACCTTTCTCTATTAGGCGAGCTCAGATGTGTTCTTAGCACAACTCCTCACTGCTTCTATAGGACTCTTCTCCTGTTGCTTAAGATTTCCTACAATTAGTTTGAATAGTTTGCTTCTTGGTAGGATTCTCCTTCAAACCAGGCTGAAAGAGCAATGGAATCAGTGGAATACTGTGTATGCCAGCTCCTCTGTTGCTTGTGTATTAAACCTGGGCTTCCTCTTGTTGACATATGATGAATGAGAATGTGGCTTTCAAGCTACTGTTATCCATACTGGAGGTAAAGCTTATGTTCCAGAGGCTATGGAGACAGTGGCTTTCCCCAAGCAATAGCAGCAGGATTCTTAGAAAAAGAAGAGATTAATATAGAGGATTTCCTGCTTGAAAACTCTTCTGACTTCATTTTTTACCAGGAGGCTAAAATGCTACGTGTTTATGTTAGTGAATAGATTAACTATATTTCTCTTCATACATTTTTATCATGGTGATTAGGCACTTACTTACAGTTTGCTTGCTCACAGGTCTAATCAAAGGTGTTTGCTATTTAGATTTCACCTCCCTGAAACAGTGCTTCAGTATACAGCTGGTCCCCGACTTACGAACGAGTTACGTACCAAACACTAGATTATAACTCGATCTGTTCATAAGCCGGATTACATTCACTTATGTATGGCCACGCTGTTCATAAGTGCAGATTTCGTTCATAACTCGGGGACCGGCTGTATAGGAGGTTGGTCGTAAATACGAACAGTCGTAAGTCGATGCGTTCGTAACTCGGGTACCGGCTGTATTAGCTACTTAAAAAAAAAAGATATTTTTTGCTCACTCTTTTGGTCTGAGCATTTCCTCTTACATTTTGAACTTCTCATATTTACTTCTTAGGCTCTGGCCAATGTTCAGTTTTTATAACTTTCCCTCTAAGGATCTGCATTGCATACGCTGTGCAAGAAATGCACTTCAGCAACTGATTTGTAACTGTTGCTCTGTACGACACTAAGGGAAGAACTTTTTGACCCTTTTGCCAGCGAGAGGTACTTTGAGTGGACCAGTTCTAAGACAAGTTGCATTAGTTTTGCATGATATGCTATGCTGTTTGACAGGTGAATGAAATAAACAATTATTGTATCTGCCGAAAGTTACTTAGCTGTGCGTTGACACTTCCTGCAATATATAATAGAATGGATGCAAGAGCAAAATAAATTGTGCCTCTCTTAGAAGGGTGCTTTCATTTTTTGATACTCCCTGACTCCTCCAGAAAATAGATTTAGCATCCTCAAATTGCTCCTGAACTGCTTATTTCTGGTAGCACATAGCACACTACATGAGCCACCTTGCCAGTTTCATAAGGAAATGTTAATAAATAAATTAACTGACACATAAGTGATGGAAAAATCACTGCTCACATCACCAATACAATAAAAAATCAAGATAATCCAAATTTAATCATGCTGAGTAACTTTGCTTATACTAAAAACCCATCCACTTGCCTACATAAATTTGCATATTTTGCTAATTGTTTTCATTTCTCCTATAAAGCAGGTATCATGAGGTTCATGGCAAAACACATTAAGGTCTGAAATGTGTGGTACATCCTCTTCAAGACTGGAGATAATATCTATCACATAATTTACTTGACGGTATTCATTTGTAATATGGGAGATAAAGTAACTGGATTTTCAACGCCGTGCATTAATAATTCAAATTCACTGTATGACATTTTCATTTAATCACATGTACAAATATTTTCATTTACAAAGTTCAGCTATGTTGTTCCATTATTTTCAAAACAAAATAATAATGATCATTGTAAAAGTAAGCTGAAGATGGAAAATGAAACTTTCTATAGGACTAAATAAGCAATGTCTATGTGTACTTCAGTGTTAATATCGATGTTGCTGGGGAAAGGATTATGGTTTTGATACAATGGAGTTTGGAGATTCTTTCACTTGCCCTGTATATAGAGAATACCCAGATCTGGAACAGAAACTATAGGCAACAGCTGTTAAATATGTATTGGACCACAAGCCTATCATAAACATTGCCTCTTAATCTGAGAGCATCTGCTTTTTCATTTCCTTTTAACCAACCTCTGCATTATATTTAATCTGAAACAGAATGATTCCCTTAATAGGTGCAACAGTGTTTGCAAATTGAAAACCTTCTTATTAAACTAAAGCTTGTGACTACTGATATTTCAATTAACACCATAATACCTTCTAAGGAGGATCACTCCAACATTTGGCACACCCATAGGTAGCTCTGAATTTGTGAATTTTAATCATTAGCAAATTAGCAGCGCAGATGTCAAGGAAAGCTAAGGATGAAAAGGGTTCCAGATCTGTTACTCAGATTCATTTTTGTATCTAAACAGCTAAGGGAACATGTATAGGCCAGAAAGTGCTTAACATGACAATAAGGCAAATATGTTATTAAAATGTTTTCGTGGTTAGTAATGAGGAAACAAACACCATTTCTTTATCCTATTCTAGCCACATGGTAAATTTTCACTAACTTTTTTAAAGGTGTTTATGAGTATTGGACGTTTAATTTGTGACACTTTAAAAAGAATTTATTCTCAGAGGGCAAGCGTTCAGAATTCTGAACATCAGGACCCTATAAGATGTCTCAAATTGGTTGACCAAAAATTCACTTTTGTAAATATAGGCTATTACTAGAAAGGAGACATGATGAAACTATGCAATATAATAAAGGATCTAAAGAAAATACCTCACAAACGTCTATTCTTCCTGTCTCCTAACAAACAGACAAAAACCCACCACACAACAAAGGGATATTCAACAAAAATAAAAGATGAGAAATTCAAATTCCTGAAAGGAAATATATTTTCACACAATCTGGGATTAATCTGGGGAATCTATTGTCATATGAAGATTCTGAGGGTCAAGAATTTAGCAAGATTCAGTAAGGGATTGGACATTTATATGGATAGCATGAATATGCAGAGTTACCATAATTAATTACAATATATTTGTCTAATAGATATTAAACCTCATACAGAATCCATATACAGAATATTCACACCTTGCTCAGAAGAGCTTCCTGTAACCTGGAAGGGCTTCCTAAATCATAGAAGATAAGAGTGGGAAGAGACCTTAGGAGGTCATCTAGTCCAACCCCCTGTTCAAAGTAGGACCAATGCCAATTAAATCATTCCAGCCAGGTCTTTGTCAAGCTTGGCCTTAAAAAACTATGGAGATTTCACTACCTCCCAAGTTAACCCATTCCAGTGCTTCATCACTCACATAGCAAAATATTTTTTTCCAATTGTCCAATCTATACCTCTCTCACTGTAACTTTAGACCATTGCCTCTTGCTCTGTCATCTGCCACCACTGAGAACAGCCTGGCTCTTTAGAACCCCCTTTCAGGTAGATGAAGGCTATCATCAAATCCCCTCTGATTCATTTCTTCTGAAGACTAAATAAGCCTTTTTCCCTCGGCCTTTTCTCATAATTGCCACCTAGCAAGTCAGTCTCCAGCCTACAACAGTGCATGGGATTCTTTGGTCCTAAAGCGCAGGACTCTGTGCTTCTCCTTGTTTAATCTCATCAGATGTCTTTTGGACCAATCCTCCAAGTTGTCCAGGTCACTCTGGACCCTATTCTTACCCTCTAGCACATCTACCGCTTCCTGCAGTTTAGTGTCATCTATGAACTTGTTGAGGGTACAGTCCATCCTGTTATCCAGATCATTAATGAAGATGTTGAATAAAACTGGCCCCAAAACTGATCCCTTGGGCACCACTGCTTGCTACCAGCTGCCAATTAGACATCAAACCATTGTTTACTACCTGTTGAGCCCAATGATCTAGCCAGCTTTCTAGCCACCTTATAGTCAATTCGTCCAGCCATAATTCTTTAGTGCTGGAAAGAATACATCACATGTCAACAATACTGTATGGGTGTGTCTAAACTACACCCCTCTGCCGACAGAGGGATGTAGATTAGGCACTTTGAAAATGCAAATTAGCCCGGGATTTAAATATCCCGGGCTTAATTTGCATACTCACGTTCGGGCGCTGTGCCGATCACGAGCCCTTTCTAAAGTGAAAGTAAAGTTTAGCCGCGGCTCTGCCGACAGCGGGGAGCTTTTTTGGCAGATCCTGTACTCCTCAAAAAATGAAGAGTACAGGATCTGCCAAAAAAGCTCCCCGCTGTTGGCAGAGCCGAGGCTAGACTTTACTTTCACTTTCGAAAGGGCGCGTGATCAGCACAGCGCCCGAACGTGAGTATGCAAATTAAGCCTGGGATATTTAAATCGTGGGCTCATTTGCACTTTCGAAGTGCTTGATTTGCATCCCTCTGCTGACAGAGGGATGCAGTCTGGAGGTAGCCTATGAAAAGCTTTGCTAAAGTCAAGGTATATCACATCCAATGCTTTCCCCTATATTCACAGAGCCAGTTATCTCATCACAGAATGCAATACGGTTGGTCAGGCATGACTTGTCCTTGCTGAATCCATATTGACTATTCCTGTCAATTATATAGAAAAACAATATTTTAACAGAGAACCAGTGTATTTATCAGACTACAGAGAAGCTCTTTCTTTCTAAAGCATAACACACAGATTCCACACAGGAGTGAAATTCCATCCCTTCAAGACTTAATTTGTAATCAAGTGGTGCATAGGGCCTAGGAAGGCTTCCTAGAACCCTGGGTGAATATTAATAGTAAGTCTTTATTTGGTGAGTACAACCATGTGTTCAGTGCAATAAAGAACAATAAATAAGACACCGTGCGGATCTTTGCATAGTATAAAAATAATAAAATGATCTTCTAACAAATCACTGAATATTTTTAATATATTGGCAATTATTTTTTCTTTTGAATCCAGGTGAAAATATAGACATGACAAAGCACCATTAGAATTCACTACTCCATAAGCATTGTGTACTGTGTTTATTTCACTCACTATAAAAGAAATAGTCATTCTGAATTGTTTATAATCACACTCGCTGATAATATTCCCATTTTGAAGTTGTCTCTAAAAATACAGTTAAGATCAGCCAATTTTGAGTTCAGGGAAATATTTTTGTTGATATTGTGATAGATGTTCAGTAAACCAAATGCTTGTTTTGTTATACCCCAGTCTCTCTTTCATACAAGGACTAAAAAATTGATCCAAATTTCCCCAGAAGGAGTTTCCTAGAAAGGAATATTTGCTGATTGCAGAGTATTACTTGAAATGAGTATTGTCTTGATTTATTTTTAAAGTAAATAATAATAATAGAAGAAGTCTGAAAAAGTTTGATGCTTGAAAGAAAACAGAAGGTTTTATTGGCACAAAATATTCCTAATTAATTCTATCAACCCCCAAATTTCCCTTTTTGTTGAAAAAAAAATGCATTGCTAAAGTATACTGTCATTTTGCAATGAGCCTGAAAAGAATGAAGACTAACAGCTTATGTGCATGAGGAAAGTAGAAATCTAGGGGTATGTCTACATTGCATTCCTCTTTCGAGAGAGGAATGCAAATGCAGATGAATGAAATTGCAAATGAAGAGCGGATTTGAATTTCCCCCGGTTCTTTAACATAATCGCATCTGGGCGCTATTTCGAAATACCCTATTTCGAAAAAAGAAACGCTGTGTAGGCGCGGTTATTTCGAAAGAAAACCCTCCTTATAAAATAAGGTTTAAGGGTTATTTTGGAAGAAGGGTTTTCTTTCAGAATAACCCTGTCTACGCAGCATTTCTTTTTCCAAAATAGCGTATTTTGAAATAGCGCCCGGATGCGATTATGCAAATGAAGCACGGGAAATTCAAATCCGCGCTTCATTTGCAATTTCGATCAGCTGCATTTGCATTCCTCTCTTGAAAGAGGAATGTAGCATAGACATACCCAAGAGAATGGTGGGAATTCTGTTCATCTAAGCAGACCAGAATATTGGAGTGCATGGTGATTTCACCCTGCATGCCCAGAATGCTGGAGTTACTGGTTCCTCCTCTACCCCACAGAAATGGTAACATGGTTTAAAACTCTGCAATTAATCTTGCACATATGGAGTGAAATTCACCCCACTGCCCAGGGCCAGCAGAAGCAAATGCACTGAGAATAGTGAGGCAGATTCTCCGCTCTGCTTCAGTTAGCAGCCACTATGTAGATTGTAAAGCAGAATTTTGCCCATAGTTTGAAGACAGATGCACAATGCCATTTGAGGTTTTTATTTCCTTGCCAGACAGAACTACAGATATTCATTTTTTAGTATGTCTCTCAAGTTGAGCTGGCTAATCCATAACATGTCATTTCTTAGATGTCATGGAGCCTTAAGCATGTCCCTCAAAAGCAAAAGGTAGGAAAATCCACTTCACATATACTGAGATTACTGTGAATGCTAAATACGACAGTTATATCTTAGTATTGCAATTTTATTGTTGTGATCTGCTCTATCAAAATGCAAAGGACAGTATAGAAATCTTTTTAAATAGAACATCACACAACTGCAAAGAACTCACATTTTTAAGTACTATAGAAACTTCCAAACATAAAAAATAATTCATTAAAATGAGATAGCTTTCTGCTGCAACCTACTTGGCATGGAATATCACACTGAGTAAAACCAGATTCTCCATTGTTTTTTATTCCCTCATGGTTCCTGTTTCCATTCACAATTACCTCTAATGTTTTGATGTCTTCATAAGAAAACTGCACAGTCGGGACCCCAAGATGGTTGATGAAATAATCAGAATCACCCTGGATCTGCACAGAACTAACATTGGATCCTGGGCACTTCATTTTCCCCAGACAGGTAAAGCTCTGTCTCTGAAAAAAAAAAAATCAAGAGTTCTAGTGATTTAATTATTTGCAACTAATCTGTAATGACTCACAATAATAACTAATATTATGCAGCATTTTCAGTCTGAAGGGCCCCAAAGCAATTTAGAAACCCAGGCCAGATCTTCTGCTGGTGCAAATCAGCATATATCAATTCACATCAGCTTAGGACCTGGATACATATACAGACAGGAATACATCATTTAAAGGCAGCAACTTCTGTGGTGAAATGTAGCAGTTGTTTATGAATGCCCAACAACATGGCTGATTATTTAAGAGGGAGAAGCAAAGGTGAATATCGTACTAAAATGAAAGAGCGGTGGAGGAATTTAAGCAGGCAGATATAGGGGGTTAGCATCCTACTCTTGCAAAGTGGGATTCTCACCCCAACCAATCCCAAAGGTTCGCACACATTACCCACCAGATCAATGAGTATTTCAGAACTTATCCAAATATACACTATTAACTAAACCAAAATGTATTAGAAAAGAAAAGTGAGAATACATTTTAAAATATCATTATGCATGCAGACATCAATACAATTCTTAGTTCAGTTTAACAGTAGAGATGGTGAGGTTTGGAGTTGCAAAGAATTCTTTCAGAATTAGTTCCATAGGTTTTAGTCCAATGTCCAATATCAGGGTATCCCAGTCTGGAGCTAGGGACCTCAGTCTTGTGGCTCAAGCTTCCCCTGATGAAACTTAAGGAGATCTGAGATACAGGATCAGGGCCCAAGAGTTCTTTCTATAGTCTCCTATGCCTGGCATCCTCTTGCCAGTAAGTGAATAGTAAGTGAAGCATTGTGGCTTTGAAGTAGTCTTCCTACGTCCTTACCAGTGATGCTTATTAGCTACATGGATTAGCATAAGGCAACTGCCCATCTCCTGGCATTTACAGGTAGTTTATTACATATAGATTGAACCTCTCTAGTCCTGCACTCTCTGGTCCAGCAGCATCTATGGTCCAGCATGATTTAGTTAGCTGGATGTCCACTTGTCATGGATGTGAACAAGTTTCTCACAGACCCATACAGTTTGTTTACAGCCACCAGTCCTGGCTCTCAATAGTCTGTGCTGTTATTTAGCTCTAATTTACCCCTAAATGTTTTTAAGAGCCCAGTAAGCAGGGAAAGTGTTGGTAATGCTGCTAGATAATATTGACCTTCTGTGGTTTGGCAAATACTCTGGATCAGCATGGTCAGGTCCCGAAGGTGCCAGACTAGAGAGATTCAACCTGTACTTCAAGGAGAAATGAAGACAATGATATTACCACATTCCCAGTTCATCTAAATGTTAATATTCACTTTTCATCTTCGAATCAATAGAACATAGTGACAGACATATATGATTACCTATATCTTGTTAACCTCTAACAAGATATAGGTAAACATAGACTACTAGAATTACTTTCTTCTTTCAGTTCTTTAACAATACAAGTCTACATTTCAAAGCTCTAGTCTATCTAACATGGCTTTCCTAGTTCTTTATAAGGAATAGCCCTAATTATCAGTTACAGTCTTTCCTAATATGTCTTTAAAGGTAAAATCTGGGTCTTTTACACTGCAAGTTGCTTAACCCGTCTGGCTTAGTATCCCAGCTTGGTAACATCAGAGTGCTGCATAAGATATTTCGTCATCTCACTTGAAATGCCAGTGTTTCATGAAATGTTAGCAATTTAAAGGACTGCACTACGGGGGCTCACAGACAAAGAGTTAAAGAGTGAAATGCAATCGAAAGACTGAAACTACATAGCACAATTTTCTGTGCTATTGATTTAAAAATTCTCTTCAATAATATCTTCATAATCCTTCCACAGGAGTACTTAATGGTGAAACTTAGCAAAGGAAGTGCAGTAAATGAAAGCTGAGAGCTAGAAAATGAACCCAAGACTGAGTACCAACATCATGTACTAATGCAACTTTCAAATGCATTAGGTAATTAAGCACCTTAAAAATAGGCAGAGAGGCTTTCAATATTATAGAAAATAAGATGCCTAGATTTTCTTAGGAATAGTAAAAGGTTCAAGTAGTCCTCAATACTTGGATGACTGTCTATATAGTATGTTACAACTGTTTAGTGCCCCCCGGTAATTCAATAGCCTGCTTCATACATGGTATGAGACTAGTCAACTATAAATAAAGAGGCAGATCCTAATACTCTTTCTTTCATACACAGAATAGCACACATCCTACAGCACAAATAGTGTCACCTCCTCAGTCAGATTGTGGTGAGGGAAGGCATAATTCCACACAAATAAGGGCTTTGGAAGCTTGCATAACGTTATGTAAAGTACTTTCAGGTGATATTCTCACCTAGACTCCAACTGCCAATTATTTGTGGTTTTACAATCCCGTTTTCATTTATTCTTAATTATGTTTTCTCTCCTACTGTTGTGTCAAGACTCAAAGAATCATCAAGGGAACCTGGCAGACTATGAAGCCAGAAGAAAAAAACTGATCTAGCCCTAAACAAAGAGCTTGTATCCCAGCTCATGTAAATTGGTGTAGCTCCATTGGCATAAATGGAGCTAGAACAATTTACAGCAGCCAAAATTTTTGCTCTTTAAGGAATATAAAAAACATCAAGACAGACAAATATAAGAATTAAATATTAATCTTATGTGTTCCGTGGAATCATAATTGTTAAAACATTTCAGAGAGAAGTTCAATTTTTAGGTTGATGGGTCCTTTAATTCCTGGTGTCTCACTTAACCTGTCACCCAGTCTTTAAATAGGAGTTTTCAAACACATTAGGCAGACATTTAACAACTTCACAATATGTGACTGTTTAAAGTGAAAAATCCACCCACTCGGCAGTTATGAAACCAGCCAGATCCTGTACTCTATGTACTCGGAAAGGTTGTCTGTTGTTCAATGTGTTTAGATCTCTCATGTGATCAAAAGGAAAGAAAAAAACAAGCTTCACTTTTCAAAAAGGTTGACTTCTTGTCTAGAAAGTGCGGAATATTAGCTGGGACCTTTCACGGTCCTTCCTTATGAGCCTGATTGTATAACCGTCACTCATGCCGAGCTGTACTTACTGACATAAGTAGTCTGATTGAAGTCAATGGTCTTATTTCAGAAAACTGAAGTCACATTAGAAAGTTGTCTGATGCTCCTTATATAGTCAGCTCAATACACAAACAGACATTTAAAAATAGCTATACCTGACTTTCGTACTTAAACATATATGATCCACATTAAAATGCCGTATGACTTACGTGTCCACATACAAGTACATGTACATAATATTAAACACATACATACACACAAACATACACCATTTAATAATTTTTGTTTGTGGAAATCATGCCACAAACACAATTGCCTAGTCAAAGAGACATCATGTAGTGAATATGCGTGCAATTTAGTTTAAAATGGATGAGTTAAGTCCAAAATAACAACGTTGAATACATCTCTAACTATAAGCTAGAACATAAGAACGGCCATACTGGGTCAGACCAAAGGTCCATCTATCCCAGTATCCTGTCTTCAAATAGTGGCCAATTCCCAGAGGGAAGGAACAGAACAGGTAATCATCATGTGATCCCTCTGCTGTCATCCATTTCCAGCCTCTGACAAAAAGAGGGTAGGGATACCATTCCTACCCATCTTGGCTAATACCCATTGATGGACCTAACCTCCATGAATGTATCTAGTTCTTTTATCTAGATATTTTCAGGGCTCACCTAAGGAATATCAGTCTAGAAGCATATTTTTTAGCTTGTAAAATTAGTGGCCTTCCATATCTCCATTGCCCTCTGCCACCAAAGCAGAGAAACGTACATCTAATGTATAGTACTTGTACATGGTTTCAATGCTGAGTACCTTTTTGTTTCCAACATGACAATGTTACGGAGAAACCATCCCTCTCTATGCTGTATTGGAGTAATAAGACTACTCCCACAATCATGTAAATTGGTAAATAAGATCTGGCAGTGTAATCACATAATTGTGCGTGTTTGCATTTTCACAATAAACCACTGACATATTCAGATTTACTTGTATGTCCACGTAGAAACTGACCATGCTGCTACAGAAAATTCAGAGTCTGAGCTTTTGAACAAGTATCGTGTTTCACAAAAATTCCCAGCATTTTGCCAAGTCAGAACCCTTTTTGTGAAGCCAAAAGTGAATCGAATCAAATGTGAAAACCTCAAATGTAGAGGTTTATTAATGTAATTGATAGTATTTCAGAGAGCGCTACTTGTCATTCATTACATTTTATGTACTAATATACATCTGTTTTTCCTCACTCACACCCTAATTCCCAAAGTGCTACAATCACTTGTAATAGAATCTATGGGTGCTCCAGACCTTTGAAAAGAAAGATTGTGTGACATCAGGCACCCAAAAGGAGTGGCTATTATGCTTAAGTATTATAACATACACAATATTTCCCACTGATCTGGGCGTTTGCAATATTTAGGCACAACATGTTTAATATCTTGATACCAGCAGTTCCAATATGTGCTTTCCTATCTTAGGATACTACATTAAAATATTCCATTAATTTCCAAGTGCAGCAGGAGACAGCACAGATTGTTAGCAATAATTCCTTCGCCAGTGCATTTACCTTGCTTTTCAAACCTGCTTTATGCTCTTTTTTTGCTGTTTGATTTCCTCACGCTGTAATACTGCCAGATTTTTCCAGACACACCATATGACAATCTATTTGCAATATGGTGCAAATAAAATGTTTAAAGGGTACCACCTGAGGAAAAACCTCTGTGTGATGGAGTGTTCACCCCACACCAGCAAGGATTGAGTTAATAAGGCAAGAGGCCAATTACACTACAGCCCCACCTAATGGAATGCCATAGAGTGCTAAGTCCTAATTGCTGACGAACTCCAGCTGGGGAAGGATCTGGGGATGATTTATAAAGAGAGGAAGTTGGCATAGATTGGAGGCAGGGGGCCTGCAGAGATGTGAAAGATGGGGCCTGAGAAAGGCAGGGGAAGATGCAGTCCAAGGATGGAGCAGGAAGGCCTGAGAGAGAGAGACCTGAACTGCTGATTTGAGTGTCCCTGGATTGGAACCCAGTGTACAGGTGTCCCCTACCAGCCACGGAGAGAGTAATGCAGTCAAGTGAAGACTGCTTGAGACTGAGGCAGGAGATTGTGAGAATACCCCAGAAGGAGAGGAGAATGGAGACTTGGCCAGAGGGCTAAGCCATGAGGGAGAGGCATTGAAGCTCCAGACCAGTGAGAGAGGAACCACAGAGCAAGTGGCTGAGGTAACAGGTTAAGCAGCCACTGGACAGGATACTAACAGTAGTGAGCTGACTCCTCAGAAGGCACTGTCAAGTGGTGAGTAGGAGACCCTGAGAGAATCAGTTACTGAATTTTTAGGCACTTCATCTACATTGGATAGCATGGATTGTATTTCCTGTTTTGTCTTCTGCAAACTATATGATGTGTTTCAGATGTACTCAGTTAACATGATTAAAGTGGACTGTAAGCAGTGTTATTTTCCTTTGTGCATATCAGCAAGGTCACACTAGATTACGAATTTGGTCCTTCATTACATTTATGCTGTAATTATTCACATGCAGGTTTGGGCAATGTAAAAAAGATCAGAACAAAACTCAGTAAGTCACTGAAGCTTTGCTCCAGAGCCCACAGAAGTCAATGGGTGTCAACTAGATCAGTGCCTCCTAGGGGAGCTATCTGGAAATGCTATAGACAGATTGAATTTTTGCAAGGCAGAAATAGGCAAGTCACATGTTTGATAGGACACAAAATGCCATGGGAAAGTTAGAAAGGAAGACAATGTTTCACAAGATGAATAACACACACAGATCTTCTGAACCTTTCAATCTGATACATCAGACGTTTTCTGGTCAACCTGACTGTTTTTAAAATTACACGGCTACTCCTCTGAGACTTGTCAAGACCAAGTTGTATAATATCCATCATTATGGCATCTCTTATTTGTGCTCCAAAACCGACTGGTTTTGCAGCAGCAGGGTAAACACAGACCTTTTTAGTCATCCCACAAGGGAGGGCTGCTTTAAAAGTCCAATCAAAGCTCCACAGAAGCAGGTGGGCTAAGGCAGGTATGGACTATTCAGGTACAACTCATCTTCTTTATACAGGTGCTGCCCAGAAGATGGGTGGTACCTGTATGAAGTGCACTTCCCCCAAGCAGTGGCCCCTCCGCTGCTGCTATTTCGAAATAACTACACTCCAGAATAAGTCAAAGTAATTACTCCCCAGTGCTTCCTGGGGTTCTAAATCAAGATAGCACACCTACATTAACAGAGCCTGCCTCAGACTAATTTTGAGGCTCCCCCATTGTGGGGACATGCTATTTCAATTTTGTTATTTTGGGAGTTATTTCAAATTTAGTTATTTCAAAATAATTTCCGAGTTTAGACATGATCTTAGACACCTACCTGCTACCCACATAGGGACAATGAGTTAAGCAGCTCAACATCTAAATTGCATCTATAAATAATTTGGTACCAAAACAGTTACAGCAAATCTTCACACATGCAAAGTTGAAAGTGTAAAAGGTATGAGACTGGGAAGGCATTCAGACTTAAAACTTTCATTTGTTTTGTTGTTTCTTCCTCCTTCCCCCAAAAAGTTGCACTAAAATTTCTGTCAAAGCATCGAGGCTCTTCCCAGGCTGAAATCCCTGTATTGCAGGCACATCTGTTTCAAACACTCCTCTCTCTCAACATCCCCAGCTCTGAATGAGAACCAAAATCTGGATCCCCTGCATAAGAATAAACTAACATGAAGCATTAAGGCAGGTTAGGTAACATTTCTGATGTCAGAGATCTTCCCTTACAGCACTTCCAGAGGAGCTACCCATTGATGGTATAGGGAAGCTTTTCTTTGATCCTCTTTGTAAGACTGGTCTCTGGGAGCATGCAGCCTCTGTTATCTCTCCTTTCATGTTCATAGAGGCTGTCAGTGTCACTAGAGACTCACCAAGCATAGCCACCAGAGGAAGTGAATTCTGCTTTAGGGGGAAAAAAGACTGTTTCTTTCAAGAGTCATGGGTGATGGTTACTTTAGGATACAGGTCAAGGGATACTTACAGGACTAAATAAGTTGCTTACCAGTGCCACTTGTGATGCATAGGGTAGCTATCTATGAGATGAGCAGAAAAACTGTGTCCTTTTGCACCCTGTTCAGTTCTCCTAGATCATATTCTGAGCTCAGTAACATCACTGTAAACATCACTGTGGAGTAACTTCACTGAAGGCATGGCATTTCTTAATGTCATGCAGTGACATCATATCATCAGTTAATGGTCTTGGCATGATAGTCCAATGCCACTTCTCGTTCCATAGTTTTTTTTCATATTTCAGTTTAAAGCCATGTCATTTACAAAATTCCCCCTCACAATTTTAAGGTGAATAGACTTTAGAGTTTGTTTCATTTTTAATACTGACAATCCCCGAGAGCACTTCTTTTATAGGTGCAAAACAACCCCCTCCGTCAAAAAAAATAGTTTAATTTCTATGAATCACTTTACCAGTTGCAATAAGTTCCTACTTAATGATCCTTAAATGCTACTTTTTATGTAACCAAGCAAAAATTAATAAGTTTTTTTAAAAATACATCTAGCATAAATTAGCAGCTTATTCTGTAATAACTAATTGCTTTTTTGAGAGGCAGGCTGACTATACTTCAAAATGATCTTCACAGCTGTGCCAATCAGCATCACTTTATGGGCTAACTAAGGGAAAGAAAGAGGACAATGATCAGTCAAGTGGCTCACTTAAGTGCAAGGGCACATTTGTTGCTCAAGCTGAGCCAGTCTTGTTCCCTTGGAGTTTATTTTATTCTCCAGTACTGTGATTTCTTATTCCCTCATACCGAGGATTTAATCACAAGAAACAAGTATGATCCTACTGTTGGGAGGCTGCTGGCAAACTCCTCAAACTTAGCATAGTTCAGGAAATCAGATTTAGCCAACAGCACATGATAATTGGTTATTCTAGACTGGAAGATGAGAAAACCTTCCTTTTCAGTAGATCTAAGTGTTTACCTTCCTTGTCTGAGGGGGCAAATCTGTTAGAAGTATTCTGAACCCTTCTTAGCCAGCACATAACAATATCACGTTGTCCCTTTGGTGGTAAAAGTGAAGGTTGTGGGAGCGTGCCACACTGCTCTAAGTAGCTTTTGCATGACCTCTTAACTGGGAAGTGTATTCTAATAGATCCAGAGGTGTGGAGGATGTTAAGAGCTTGTGCTGGGAGTCCTGAATCTCCTCAAGTGGAATCTGAAATTCCCTGGCAGCTTTACAGAGGTGGTCTTGGAACTGCCTGAAGAGGGGAAGAGCATGTCGAAGTCACAGCTTCATCAAATTATAATGATGGCTGTCTGGCCAGTTCTGGTAGAACTGCCAGAGCTGAGGCATAGTACTACTCCTCCTCTTTTGGATTCAGGGGCAAATCTGATGTTTCCCTTGGAGAGAAGGCAGGTGGTGACTCCCCAGCCAACAGGATTAATTCTAAAAGTGAGTACTATTCCCAGGATACTCTATAAGGCCAATAAGAGGGGTTAATTGGTGGACATGAAGGTCCCCATGGCATGGGGTTCCAGTGACTCTGAGGCATGTGAGACGGTGAGTCAATGGGTAAAGGTGGCAGGTTCTGAAACGTCTGAGAAAGAAAAGGCTGACTCGGGTTAAAGTGTCCTCCTCCACTGGTTTTGTGATTGGTGCCCAAGGGTATGATTACTCTAAAAAGGAATACTCACAACAGTGAAGGTATGTCTACACTGCAGAGTTTTTCCAGGAAAACTGCCGTTTTTCCATTAAAACTACACTTACATCCACACTGCTATTGCGTTCTTTTGACAGAAAGTCAAAAGAATGGAGGGGTTTTTCTGACAGTAATAAACCTCTTTCTATGAGGAAGACGCCTTTTTCCAAAAAAGCTTTTTCGGAAAAATGCACGTGAGGATGCACAAGAGTGTTTTTTCAAAAGAAGAGGCCTCCAGGAAAAAGCACAGGTGCCCTGGTGGCCACCCCGTCCACAGTAATCACAATTGAAATGTGAGATAGCATCCACATTGATTGGATGCTATCTCTCGAAAAAGCAGATCGCTTTTTTGTTGAACTTTTGCTGTGTAGATGCTCTCTTTCGACAGAAGTTTTTCCGGAAGATCTCTTCCAGAAAAGCTTCTTCCGAAAGAAGCCTGAAGTCTAGACGTAGCCTAAGTCACAGCATCTGGATCAATGGATTCAGGCTCACAGAGTTTGGTCTACATGGCTGAAAATAGCAGTGTAAACATTCCTGCTTGGGCTGGAGCCTACGCTTTGAGGAGCCCAGGGTTTCAGAGTGTAGGCTCCAGCCACATGTGTAAACATCTAGAATCCTGCCTGGAACTACAGACTTTGGTAAGAAGCCAAAGGAATGAAGTAGCTACGGAGAGTGGAGGAAGCTCTAGAGGCACGCCAGAGATATGGAAGAAAGGTATAAAAGAGCCCAGGGAAACACCAACATGGTCAGACTTAAGCAGAGTGTGGTTGCCAGGCACTTGGTCCGTGGGCTGGAACTCATGCGTGGACTTGGACTCTCACATCAGCTTCGAGGAGAGTGGCACAGACAAGGCAGTAGCTCAGAAGACTGCCTGAGACAATTCACTCAGTGGGACTTTATTTCTCTGGAACAGGAGGACTACAGTGATGTGGCCAGAGGGTTGAGTCATGAAAATAGTCCTCTGTGTCCAGAGAGAGAAATGAAAGACAGGCAGGGAGGTGGCAGACCAAGCAGAACTATTCTGCAAATATAGCCACATAGAGGCAACCCATGAAGTAGTAGAGAAATGTCTCCTTCCATTCTAATATTCACCACAGAAAAGGATAAGCAGACAAGATTAAAATATAAAATATAAATGTTCAGATTTTCTATAGTAGACTGATTAAAGACTTGCTTTCAATGCAATTTATGTGTAGAATGAAAGAACTCATTAGTAAGCAAGAATAAAATGTTGACTCCTTAGTTTGTACAGCAAACTTCTAAGCTCATGAATATTGTAACTCACACATATATGATGCATAGAGTTTTCTAAAAAAATCCCTTGGAATATTAATACTGCTTTGGTTACTTTTAATGGGAGTTCAGAGTCTGTCTTAATGAAATTATTCTGTACTGTTGCAAGAAGATAAACTTCTGCAGAGACAAAACATTCATCACAAAGCAGATGAATGTAACTCAGAAAATACACTGAGTTTGAGTTTTCACATTTTTCATAGTAAAAATGGAGATTTTTCACTAAAATATGGAAATGTGACATGGGGACGTATTTGCCAAAAGGAAAGTAAATCCCATAAGGCCTAGTATTTGAGACTTTAAAGAAATTAGGATAAGAACCACCTCTAGGGAATTTAGAATTGGCCTCAAGTCCTATATTCTCTATTAACTCAGCTGATTCTCATGAAGTTCATGGTAAAAAAATGCTGCCAGGGACTTAACATTTACGGATCAATATTGCCCCAGACAGGGTCCATATTTTCTTGGACAAAAAAAATCATTTTGAGGGTCAAGGAAAAATCAGATTTCTAGCCTTTGGGATAAAGAATATTACTTTGAGTGGCTTAGGACAAAGCCATATTAATCAAGGACTCACGTATAATTTCCTAGCATTCCAAATCTCCATTGAAACTTACGGTAATTTAGCGACCATAAAAAATGCAAATTAGAACTCAAACATTCCATTTTAGGTTAAAAAGAAAAGTTTATCAACTTAGTTGTGCTTTTTTAATACTTATTTCACTGTCTTGCATAAATTTAAGAACTGTCATAATCCTATTTTAAAAAATGTCAAAGAAGAGACACTTAATATTGACTTGTTTTAATAAAGCATTACACACTATATGTTCGGAAGCTTCAGGGGGTAGCCGAGTTAGTCTATAAAGTACTACCAGATCATTTGTTTTTCTTTAAGTTTATCCTGTACAGACTAACAAAACATGTAGATGGTATCATGAGCTTCTGTCAGCACAGCCCACTTCTTCAGATAATCGGAGTTTTACACTACATGATGTAGGAGATAAATACTGCCCGTGGTCTAATTTACTATTCTAAAGAGACAAGGAAATGTAAATCTATCTAATTTGATCAGTTTCCTTACTCTTAGTCCAGAATATTTTCCTACACTCAAATCATCTACTGAATTTAAAAATAAGGAAAAATATGACCATTAAAGAAGACCATCCATCTTCACAAAGTATGAACAATTGAAACAAAGAGAAATGACCCACATTTGAGATGTTAAGTTCGTGATAGGCAAATATTTCCTACATGGGATCTAAGGAAAATAAGATCTAAAGGTAAATGCTTCTTCATTCTGTAAATGCAGCGAATGTAAAGATGTTGATTGATAGTCTCTCTCTGAGTTCTGGTGCTTTTAAACACAATTTCTGAAATAGCACTGAAATGGTTTTCTACTTGTCTACATTTCTCTCTAAGCTGTGTCCTGCACTGGTTCAAATAAACTCTTGCCATCAACAACTATCTGTAGTAGAAACTGGATTTTATTGGTTCAGGTTGAATCTCTCTACTCCAGCACCCTTGGGACTTGACTGGTTCTGAACAAGAGAATTTTCCCGACCATAGGAGGTTAAAGTTGTCTAGCAGCATTACCAATACCTCCACCGCTTACTGGGCTGTTAGAGGACATTTAGGGGGAAATTAGAGCTATATAACAGCACAGAACACTGAGGGCACATCTATACAGCAGTGTTATTTCAGAATAACTGATATTATTTTGAAATAACAAAGTGTGCTTCATTACAGCAAGCCTTTATTTCAAAATAACATTGAGATGGAGGACTTCTTATTCCAACTCCTGTAACTCTCATTTCATGAGGAGTAAGGGAAATCAAAGGAACAGTGTTTATCTTTCAACTTCCTTCTGGGTAGACAGCGTCAAAAGCCGAATTAAGCTATTTCGACTTCAGCTGTGCAAGTGACGTAGCTGAAGTTATGTATCTTAATCTGACTTTTGGCCTGCTGTGTAGATATGCCCTGAGAGCTAGGACTGATGGCTCAAAACACACTTTATTGGACCATAGGAAACTTGGCCACACCCATGAAAAGTGAATATCTAGCTAACTAAAATCATTCTGATGATGGATGTTTCCAGTCCAGAAAGTTCTGGACTAGAGAGGTTCAACCTATTCTTAGTAACAAATAAAAATCAAAATAGGTAAATTACATCTTATAAATTAATTACAATTTAAGCATCTATTGAAAGCAACAATTATATAGTACAAATAAAAGATGTGGTAAGACTATAGCGCACATACTATCAACAGTTCTGAGCACCTGAAATACAAACACACAGAGGGAATTCAGAAAAATGCAATAGAGTTATTAAGATCATGGAGCAAGTGATTATATAACCCCAGTACTCTCAGAATGTTACCTCATCCCGCTTCCAGATAGTATCTACACATATGAGCAACTGTGAACAAAAGACCTCCTAACCTACATCATCAGTGTGGCTCAAACCCAAGATCCTCAGTACCAGAAGCAAAGAAACTCCAGTGACTTATTTGCCATTGCCTGAGGCTCATTGTGCATGTTTAATGCTCTTCTGTTATTTATGACACAGTCCAGAAAACAAACTCAGTATCAGTGTATAAAAACCCAATTTCCAGAACAGAAATTTCCAAAGAAATAACTAAGACCTCAAAACTTAATATAATGGATAACAAAAATCTTAGGGTGCATTGGACTAGCACAATTTATATTTTGAATCTACTTTTTTTTTCAAATGGCTTACTACTCTGATGCAGGAAGGTAGTGGTGTTTATTGGCAACACACACATTTATTATATTTTTGATTACTTAAAACATTTAGAGTACTCTGTTTGACTGAATAATGCCATATCTTTTCTTCCAAGTACTTAGCAGTACACAAATAAAGGTCAGTCCTAGCTGTCGTACACATACAGAGCTGTTGTAAAACACAGCTGTGCTAAATGCAAATGAATCAGAGTTTTAGTACAAAACCTTTTGATAAATTGGGACTTGCTAAAAAATGCATGAATCTCCTAATGTTTTCTGCTGTGCTAACATTTGTTGCTGATATAAAAACATTGGCTAAGTAGGTCCAGAATTAGGATTTGACAAGTATCACCTTCTTTCCAAAGTGGTGATATTTTATATTCCATGGAAAATGGAGGCTGTAGATCATATTAAAGGGCTTGAGGCATTCTCATTCGACTGTATATAGAAATGGAAATGGAGTGAACTTAGTTCAATGCATTTCAATGAAATTTTACTCCATTATAATCAGGTTCCACTGAGCTAGTCCTTTTGGAATGCAGCAATTATTACTGCCCTGATAGGTAGTGTATTAAATAATGCATGGTACTAAGCTAGAGCCTCTCCTCCCACCTCTGATCACACTGATAGAGGAGAGGGGAAAAAAAGAGAGAGAAGGAAGAATCCCTGGCTTCTGGATTTACTACCACTTCTTCCTTTTGGGAACACAGATAGGAACCTTCTATGCCTCCCCCATTATTACAATCTATTTCTATGGTAACAGGTTGAACCTCTCTGGTCTGGGACTCTCTGGTCTGGCCACAGCTATGGCCCAGCAGGACCACAGATGTTGCTGGACCAGGGAGCTCCTAGACCAGAGAGCTCTGGGAGCCTGGAGGCCACTGGGGAGCCCGGGGTGGCTGTGGAGTCTGGGGGCCTGACACTGGTCATGAAGCCGCATCCTGAGGTTGGCCACTGAGTCAGGCAGTGCTGGCCCCATGGGCCTGGTGTCCTGATGGCATGGAGCCTAGTAGCAGGACTCAGGAGCCAGGAGAAGAGTCTGGCTGGGTCTGCTGACAGACCCCAGGAGAACCCGGAATCTGCCAGCAGAGGAGCTAGAATTGACCTCTCCTGGTCTGTCAAACTTCCATCTTTGGGACTGGTCAGGTTCCAAGGGTGCTGGACCAGAAAGGTCCAACTGGTAGTTTTCCCAGATGCTCTAATTAGAACAGCATCATCATCAGGCTGTGCGCTACAGGAACATATATAGGTCTTTTCTCCCAGAAAGTTTATAATCCAGAGATCAGATACAAGTCAGACAAGGGGATGAAGAGAAGATACAGAAATAGTATCAGATGGGCACCAGCTGATCATTAATTTGCAGGAAACGCCCTGTCGCTACTTTAGTCTAAAAACGAAAAACAAACAGGAACAAACAAAACTATAAAAATAAGCAAGTGGATTATTTTAATGAGCCATGTCAGCTCAATTACTATGCACGGCATGTATCCACAGAAGTCATGCTTGAATCATCTTCATCATTCTATTCCAAACATAATAGCAAATGGCACTATGTTACTGGTCAAGCTCCATCTTACAATGCTGAAATTCCATTTCTAACATTGCTATGGGTAATATTTAAAGAAGAGTTAGGAAAACTGTTATGTTCTGCAGAGTGGATACCAAAAAATCATATAACTAGCCTGGCATACTAGAAAAGGGACACTGGACTGCAAAGATTTTTGACACTACTGCACCTGTCAGAACAAGTGTAAATCTGCCCCCCAACGTTATCCTACCAAGCCTCACCAGGAAGCTGATTTAAAAACACTGATGTGCAGAGCTCAAGTAGAGAGTCAATCTATTACCCTTTCGCCCACCCAGTGGATTGGCTTATCATGCCGAGATTTAAACTCCTGTTTGGTGAGTTCTCCCCAATCTAACTGATACCACTAGGAATGTTAAAAATGTCTTCCCTGTCAATGTGCTGCTGCTTCACACTATGTGCTATATATATTTCATTCAATGACTTTTTTTTTTAAGTCAAGGAATAATGATTTGCTCAATCTACCATTAACTATTTTCAAACCTATAATCAAAATATTTATTCTACAATATTCCAAATTGTTTTCTGTATACTTTACTGCTCCCTTTAAATTTTGCAATGAAAAAAGTAATATAAAACACAGCATCTTTTAAAGAGTGATCCAGTCTTATGCACTAAGACGGAGCTTTTTTAAGGTTGGTTCTCCTACTACACACTGATTCTCTTATTTAAGAATTTACAGCCAATTGCCTCTCCATACAGATGCGACAACAATAGAATAACAAAAACTAAGCGACAACAATAGAATATTATTATGCTCTTTATATTGGACCTAATAAGCAATGACATTTTGGATAGTGTTTAAAACAACTGAAAGCATTACTCTCAGAAGAATAAAGCCTCCCTAGGAACCATCATGTTGGCATGTATTCTGCATACCAAGAGGATTAAAAACCAGTTCAAATGTTTTCCCCTGTTTTTTTAAGAAATTGGTTCAATATCATTTTGAGGCAAAGTCCTCAGTTGTTACGTATCGGCATGGCTGCATTGACTCCAGTAGAGCAATATTAATTTTTATCAGCCAAGTATCTGCCCCTGTGCTCTTTTCTTACTTTTTTTGGATTGTATGTCTTCCGTCACTTTTAAATAACACGGGCTCAGTTGTGGGGAGTGGGGAGGGCTATTTTATATGTTAAGGACAGCAGAAATATAGAAACTCACCGAACTCTTTCACTAGTGTGAGATTTCTTTCTTCATGGAGCACATCACACTTTGAAGAATTAATTACTTTTACCTTCCTTTGCCTTTAAATATTCAGAGTACAAAGACTGCTTATGGAAAATTCAGTCATGCTACTCAACACATGAACATATGTATGGACCCTGATAGTCATGCATCCAGTAGTTTCCCCCCATTCCTTTTCTACCCCACACAGTCCCTATATTTTAGGACTGAGAAAACTTGATTCCTTCATGGGCAGGGATCAAGGAACACTGCATAATTTCTTCAAATTCTACCCAATCGATACTTTGTGCTGTGGACCTATAATGTGGTCAAGATCCTCTGAATAACAGGAAAGGACATGGCCAATAGTTAACATGCTAGCTGAACAAGAAGGGGGCAGAGGGAAACAAAAAAAGATATGAAAAGGTGACAAGGTGGTAAAATCTGCAACCACACAGAGGTGTTCTGTAGTCTAACTCTGTTGCCATAATTTAGAATTAAGAAAAAGCTGCTGATTATGTTCCCACTGGGGGTACATCTAGACTGTGGGGGTTTTCTGGGATATCCCAGAAAAACTCCACCATATCCCGGGAACGCGTTTGCTCTTCTGCTTCTTTCTTTCTTTCTTTCTTTCTTTCTTTTGCAGAAGAGCATACACGCTCTTTCCGAAGCCCTGTCTTCCTCGTTCTACAAGGAAGAAGGGATCTTCCGAAAGAGAGGGATTTTCCGATATTTGGCCCACTGTAGATGTGCCAAATTTCGGAAAAACCTCTTCCGGAAAAAAAACTGGAAAAAGGTGCAGTGTAGACCTAGCCTGTCCTGTGATGGGAGACACTCCTTGTTAAATCTACCTGGAAAGGAGAGGTAGGCATGATCCCTCTGGTCAAAGAGTATGGAAAGAAACTGGAAGGTCCTACACAAAACACAAGGAAAAGCCAGGCCTGGGGGAAAAACTTTAGGCTGAGGTTTATGTTTTGCTATTAGAACTGGAATTACAGTACTAGTAAACCTGGGGAGCAAGGGTAAATTTGGCTACATACAGAAAATTTAAACTTTTTGGAACAGGATTTGAATATCAAAGATGACTATCAGAAAAAAACAGAAGAACATTCTTGCACCAATGGTACATTATTATAATTCTCTCCAAAGGTACACATTTAACCCATGGGAAAAGTACACATTTACATGGGAAATAAGCCATGTAAATTACAGTTGGCAAAGCTTTTAACCTGCACTGAAACCATGGTCTGACATTTAAATCCCTTGATTGCATCCATACAAGAACAAGTCACTCCTTCCCTAGTCAGCCCTTGTAATAGTAAGTAGCTCCCAAACATCATATGGAATATGAAATGCTGCATGGCACAAGGCACATGGAAAACTCCCACTGATTGCAAATGGGACCTGTGCAAAAGGAATTATAGCACTATATGGCCATTCATACTCATCATGCTATCTGTACCAGTGCAAGTAGGCTATGAAAAACAGATTTATTAAACCACAGTTGAGGGCACTATAACCATTGCCTTGCAGACACAGGCAGGACTCAAATGACCCAAGAAATGCCACTAGTTTGTATAGTGTGTATCCTTGCATGGCAGTGTTGTAACAATTTACTGGCAGAACCTACTACAGGTTGGATCTCCCTGGTCCAGCTTGCTTGGGACCTGACCAGTCCTGGACAAGGGAGTTTTCCAGGCCAGGGAAGGTCAGTGGAGGGGACGATGCCAGCCTCTCTGCTGGGCTCCTCTCCCCAGCTACCTGCCACTGTTGCCCCAGCTCCCTGGCTGCGGCAACCCTGCCAGCCCTGCAAGCTCCGGCAGTGGCCCTGTGGGCACTCACAGCCCCACCAGCTGTGAGCTCTGCAGAAGGCCCCGGTGGCCCCCGACACCCCATTGGCTTCCCAGCCCAGATGGCTTCCCAGCGAGCTCTGATGCCCCGTGGGCTCTGCTTTCCTGGCCCTGCCAGCTGGCTCTGCTCCCAGACGCTGGTAACCTCTGTGCTGGGGTTCTCTAGTCCACCAACCTCCATTGTCCTGCTGGACTATGGATGGTGCCAGACCAGAGAGTCCTGGACCAGAGAGGTTCAACCTGTAATTCAGACCTCCTGTGTTTTCTCTGAAAAACCAAACCTGAAGACAAACTTTCTTCAACACTTCATCCGCCTATAGCACAGGATGATTACAATATTGTAAGAGTTGTACACACCTTCTGCTTCTCATCCAAAGGTCTGCAAATATTTAACACATATGTTCTGAGATTTTCAACACCCTTCTTTAGTACTGCAAGTAGTATAATACTGCAGCAAGGAAGGTTTAGGTTGGACATTAGGAAAAACTTCCTAACTGTCAGGGTGGTTAAACACTGGGATAAATTGCCTAAGGAGGTTGTGGAATCTCCATCAGTGGAGATATTTAAGAGCAGGTTAGACAGACATCTGCCAGGAATGATCTGGAGATGGTGCTTGGTCCTGCCGTGAGAGCAAAGGACTGGACTTAATGATCTCTCGAGGACCCTTCCAGTTCTATGATTCTATGAAATAACTACCTAGTGTAGACCAAGGCATACTGAGAAATCAGAATAAGCTCTTAGTTGTGTGCTTCCAAGATGCATATTGTAGTGTACTCTTTCCTATTTGACACTGAGTGCTGTAGAACTAATGTCAAATTTAAAATCTGTTAAGGGAAAAAGTGGGGTTTACTATTTACAGGTTTCAAGAGTTATTTGACTAGACTTTTTCATAAGAAACAGGTAAAGGCTGATAATGTGCTTATCTCCGAATTTCTTAGATCAGACCTTTACAGAGTGAAAGCTGATAGTTTCTAAATGTTGCACAATATAATTTAAGAGGAACATATATTACATTATCTTTCAAGTTTTTAGCCTTTAGAAGGTGACCTTCAAAAAGTACTTTTGCAGCAGTGAACCTGAACTTTCAAGAATGATGCATGCATGGTGTATAAAAGATAGAAGTGTTTACATGGAAAACGATTGCAAAAGATAAATTGGCAGATCTGGTAAAGTGCAATCTGTATCTGCCTATCCTCTTCAGATAGTAAAGAACAGTAAAATCTGTATATGCACATTTCTGTGGAAGATACCGAGAGCCCTGGAGGTTTTATATCTATTTGAAGGATGCTGACTGTAGACACCATAATGGAATAAGATTTATTCCCCTGTTCTCAAACTTCTTAATAGAATAAAGCTGTTGTTCCAGATATATAGGAAAGCTCTTTATTTCTTCTATTACTTAAACTCAAATCTCCCTCTAAGCACCACATCTTTTGCATTTTGTCCCTTCCATCTTGATGCTGCAGAAACCTACACACAAAGTAACTTTAGGCACATTAGCAGGGCCACTATATTGAATGGGAACTACTCAGATGTATACGCTAAGCACAAGTGTGAGTATTTGCAACATCCAGACTTTTGATTTTAACAACTTCACGACATTGTTACCTTCATTCTATGTCTTGTATAGTATTATGAAGTGTGGGTGCATCACAAATAACAATAATCACAGTCCCGGTGCTTTCTTTTTAGAAAGTAAAAGCATTTTTTGAGATTCTCTCTCAATCACAATTCATAAAGCCACAGATTGTAAGGTAGCAGTGGGCAATAACTGGCCCACGGGCCAACCATGGGTTCATCGGGGTTAGCCTTGTTTCTAATTTGAATTAGTCTGGCTTCCGCATCAGGCTATGGTTTGTTGTTATGCCTTTCTCAGCTAAATCCACACCTTTAATGAGCCACAGTGATTTTATATTGATTAAAATGTTGAATCGCATCAGGTCTACAACGGACTCCTGCAGAACCCACTCAAAAATATCACCTCGATGATTCTTCACTGGCAACTATTTTTTAAATATATCAATTAGCCATTTCTTCATCCATTTAATACGCACTTCGTTGGTAATGTATAATGCTAATATTTTAATCCATAACTTATGCACTAAAAAGTCAAATGCCTAACAAACATCTAACTATATTACATCTACACAGTTATCTTAATCAATCAAATATTTATCTCATCCAAAAAAAGGAAATCTGATTTGTTTAGCAAGACTTAGTTTCCATAAAACCATATTGACTAGCACTAATTACATTCCCATCCTTCATTTTTTATTATTTGAATTATGTATCAGTTTTTCCATTTTGTTTGATAGCGAGGTAATATATTGGTAATATAGTCTGTGGTGAGAAAGCCTAGAAATCTAGTTATTCATTTAGTTAGTCTTTGTGTATATAGCCATCTAACAATTCAAATGTAATTTTGTAAAAGCTAGAAGACAGAGATGGATGTAGATTGGCTTATGTTCTGCCTGAAAGTTCTGCTCCAAAATACATTTTAAATATGGAGTTGGTTCCTTATTGGGTTCACAGTAGTGCATCTTTGAGTTCTACTGAAGTGAGCTAAGATTAATTGGTTTGCTATAACTCTTTCTAGAAACATTTAGAACGTTTTTTTTCTTGTAGAATTATTGGGGAAGCGTTAAGAGATTAAGTAATATGAATGAGCAGTTATTGAGCTGATTTTTACTATAGTTCTTTTAAAGACACATGCAGATGATATCCAGACACCAAGGACACTTGATTTTATTTAGCACTAGAAGATTTACCCAGCATTGCTCAGGTCTTTAACTCGATGAATTTTTGTTTTCCTTCATTTAAATCATTGTCCTGGGGTGGAGTAGTGTTATGTATGTTTTCTTAATTTGCCTCTCTATAAGTGAAATGAAAAGCCCATACTAAAGTTCTAAACCCCACAGAATCATATGTTAGAAAAGAAAAAAAAAAGACATACTAGGTCATCTGGTTCATCCTCAGAAATGCCAACTCCAAAAGTTCAATAGTTATAATTCAGGCCACCAAAAATCATTAGGTTTTTTTTAAAGTCATAAATCTGGGGAATGTGTATTTGCTTCTGCCTTTTAAGCCTTTAAGGCTTTACATTATCAATCTTTTCTCCACCACCATGAGGGCTAGAAATGTTTTTAAAATAAAATTTGAGATCCCCATATCATATCATATGATTCAGGAGCCATGGCTTTAAGAAGAACACTAACTATCTCAGGACTTGTGAGCATATCTATCTTTGAGGCCACCAATGTAGTTGCTCTGTTGGTGGCAGTATTCATTTTGAAAAATCAGATTAGACTTGTGATGTCACTAGCAAACTAATATTTCCAGCACACATTCTAGAGAAGTAGGACACAATGTTGTACTAAAGCATAGGAATAGGAGACATCCCTGATGGGCATCCTTGTTGTCTGTAGCCAATAGCTACCAAGTGGGAAACTAAAAATATCAGAGAGAAACCCATGACTGTCAGGGCAATAAGAAATAGTCTAAGTTTATTAGAAACAGAAGTCGTCATTACAGTGTGATAGGTCCATTACTAGATGCAGATAACATTGATAATAATGGTGCAGAAAAGCAGAACTATTCAGTAAATATTTCAGTTCTATATTTGGAAAAAAGCAGGATGAGGTACTCAAATCAAATGAGGACAATGAAGTATTTTCCATTGCTTTTATAAATAAGGAGGATGTTAAAGAGCATCTACTACAGATGTAGATTTTAAAATCAGCCATCCCAGATAACTTGCACCAGGGTCCGAATAGGGGACACATATGTTAACATGTAGCATGGAACAGCTGACATGCACACAAGTGAAAAAGTGATTTTGAAACATGTTAACCTAACTATTTAACAAACTAGATGAGGCTGTGTTGTCTGAAGAGATCCTTGGCCTGCTGATGTTAATTTTTAATACATTTTGGAATATCGGGGAAATTCCAGAATAATAGAAGACTGCTAATATTTGTGCCCATATTTTAAAAAGGGCAAGTAGGATGACCCAGGTAATTATAAGCCATTTAGTATGGCATCAAACAAAGTAATGGAAAAACTGATACAGATATATAAGCAGAAACAAAATCAAGTTTTCATACATGCTTTAGAAATTAGACTCTCCGAAGATTGTATAAGAAAACAAATCAAGCTGCAGTGAAATTTCCATTCAAAAAAGGGGAATGGTGATGATTTTAATCTACATTTAATTCACAATGAATAATGTACTCAACACATTTTGTCATTTCCACTTTTGTTTCTGAACTGTAAACTGATCGTGATTTTCTCTACTTCATCCATTATTGAAAAGTACTTGCTAAAAAAAATAATTGTGAATATTTCTGGTTCTGTAGCCTAGGTGCAATTATTAGATATTTAGAATGATTAAAGACAGAGGCCAAATTTTTCAACCTTCAGAATCAGCCTCCAAAATCTGTATTCAGGAAGCTAAATAAGGCACCTGATTTTCGAATTACTAAGCACCTGAGTCTCTCATTAACTCAAAGGGTTTTTTCGGGTGCATAGCAACATACATTGACAATGAGATGGCTTTTATGATGCACAGAGCTGGGAAGAGACCAGCCTAAGGTCACCAAGCAGGCCAGTGACAGAGCTGGGAATTGAACAAAAGCCTCTCGATTGAGGATTCCCAATGTACTTGTCTATCCGCAGGCCCACACAAGGTCTGACTACAATATTTTGGAAATGTGCCTACAGAATTAGTTCAGATGTCCCTGGGTTTTATGTTATTTCGGATTCTGGAAACACCCCAGAGCTGGCCACACCACCAGCCTTTCTGCATTCAACATATGTGTCCAGCTGTACCATGGACAGCACACAAGTGAAAAACAGTGATTTTAAAAAATGTTAACCTAACTATTTAACAGAGTAGATGAGGCTGTGTTGTCTTTTTGGGTGAAGGTTTAGTAGGTACAAGTGGCAGGGAGGGAGTGTTCTTATTTTATTTTAATCTGTTAGCCCATCTGTACTTTCACTATTACACTAACCATATGAGTTCTAGTATACCTATTTTATCTGGCATTAGGTTCAAGGGAAAGACACATCCAGCCCACTTATTCAGTCTCATTAACATGGGTTCTATGACTGACAGGTACTTTTTCTGCTGATTATATATCTTGGTTTCTGTTATTTCCACTCCAACTCATCTAATGAAGTGGGTTTTACCCAGGAAAGCTCAAGATTCTATATATTTTTGTTAGTCTCTAAGGTGCTGCAGGACTACTCGTTTTTCAAGGGAAAGAGTTTGTTAAATTAACATTAGTGTAAAGTTTAGAAAGTTCAATGGATCATTCAGTTGTTCACAGAGAAGAATCAGATTCTTCCTAAGCCAGTTACTGTTTGTTTCCCCCCCCACCCCATGTCATGAATTCACTGCTCTATTTTATTTTCCAGAAAACAAAAATCAGTTAAGGTTAGAGCCAATATTAGATTATAGACAATTCCGCTTTTCCAGCCAGAGTCTTGTGATGCCAAGAAGCATATTAAAATCTTAACATCTAAATGCCAGCAGAGAAAGAAAAGGAATGTGGTGGAAGGGGATGGGGGGAACTCTTCAAGATTTGCTTATGGAAAGGCATATAGTCAAAAATTTTCCATTGTTTGGCTTAGTGTACCAAAGACATTTTTTAGTCACTCATGTACCAGAGTCATTAACATGACATAAATAACTAGACAAATTGAACTGTCAGCCTACAGGGGTAATTTCACTCAAAACAGAGGACCTGCATAAAGCCCCTGTGCCATGGGTTAAGGAGCAGTTAAGTGGTTCCTAGGACTTTGTACATTCCTACTGCACTGTGATGAATTTCACAGTAGATGAACTTAAATATGATGAAAGAAAAAAAGTTATAGTTTAACTCTCTCTGGGTATGTCTACACTAGCCCTCTAGTTCGCTCTAGGGAGGCTAATGAGGGCGACCGAAATTCCAAATGAAGCGTGGGATTTAAATATCCCGCGCTTCATTAGCATGTTCAGCTGGTCGCCATTTTAGAAATTGACTAGCTCGGCACTGCCCACGCCGGCAGTGAACGGGATTCTGAATTAAAGCCTAACTCGAATTAGCTGTTATTCCTCCTGCAATGAGGTTTACCAGCTAATTCGAGTTAGGCTTTAATTCGAATCCGCTTTCACCGCCGCGCGTAGACACGGGCAGTTACTTCGGCTAGTCAATTTCTAAAATGGCGACCGGCTGGGAACATGCTAATGAAGCACGGGATATTTAAATCCCGCGCTTCATTTGCAATTTCGGTCACCCTCATTAGCCTCCCTAGATCGAACTAGGGGGCTAGTGTAGACATACCCTCTGTTTTTATACTTGGAAGACAATCACTTTGATTGCATTTGAGTCTTCAGAATGGGAAGTTCTGTAATGTTTCAAGGAATGTCCTTCATTTACTCATACTATTTCTTCCATGATTCAGCACTGACATTTTTCTCACCCAACTCTATGAATCCAGTCCATACACGATGCAGAGACTAACTTCACGCTTTTCATGGGTTTGGCAAAAGAATAGGTCCAGCACAATCTTCTGCTAGCATTGGCTCTTCTAGAATGCCTTTCTCATCATGATTCAGCCCCCAATCTTGATTTTCTAATTATGGGAAATGGCCTAATCCTCAGAGGTGGTGAGTACCCACAAGTTCCACTCATGTCAAAGGGAGCTAAACAGTTTCAGCAACTTAGACTGAAAAAAATCCCAAACCCAACTTAGCCTTATTTTCAGTCAGTTTGACTATGTATGTGGGAGAATTCCTTAGACTCCTTCATCATTATTAGTAGTAGTATTTTGAAAACTGGAATTAGATTTTCAAGAGACAGCTTTGGCCCCGAATCCTGCTGCTTTTGAAATCAATGTTAAAAAAAACATACTAACTTCTGGACTCATACTTAGTAAGGAAGAAAAAAGAAATAGTAAGTTATTATGGAGGATGTACAGTGGCCACATTGTATGACAAACCCATGTAAATCAAAAGTTGCTTAAGATTTCCACACATCTTTTTCATAATCCATAAATTTGCTTTCCCTTCAAACTAATAGTATGCAAGGAGCAAGGAACATATTAATTATTAGGAAACTATTCTATTTCTAAGCTTCTGCATACTGGCATAACAAGAAAACACTGATAATTATCATCTATTACACTAACATTCACCTTCCTCTTGAATGGCATTGCAGGGTATACCTATGTTGAACTTTTAGTAATTTATTTCTCAAAATCTGTCACTTCTAAGGCTCTTTAAAGGCAGTGATCAAAAATAAATTCTGAGAGCTGAAAATTCTACTTCAAGGGCTTTATTTTAACATATAAAAGTGCAATATGATTGACTTCTCAAAACATGGGAGAACATGGGGCAATTGGACCAGTCAAGCTAACTAAAAGGAGTTATGGAGTGGGGAAAGCTTGTAGATTTCAACACAAAGAAATAAACATTATTATTCTACTTTAAGGGGGCTGACATTTTCCATCTGAAAGCATTAAAGGAATGTTTGTGTCAGGAGTTTGTTGAACTTGTTTATCACTTGGTACACATTAGAACAAGTTCTAAAAACTGATATTGTGCCACTGAAAACCCTCTATATATTTTAGAATCTTCTAGCAAGTTTGAACATTCCTTTTTGCATGTCTCAAACTGCAACATCTTGTCTCCAGATTAGACAAATTTTATAGATTATATTAGTGAGGGGACCAAGACAGGCCAGTAGAGTCATCAGCACCAAAAATTTCAAATGTCAATGTTTAAAGTGAGGTAATTACTAAGAAGCTCACCCTGACTTAAATTGGGGCATGTCTACACCAGAGTTATCAACAGGACTTAACATATGTTATCCATCAATTCTGAAAACTGTAGCGCATATGAGACAATCCTTTTCACTGGCTGTGGCTAATCCTTACGGTCATGTAAACATAACCACAATCAGCTAAAATAATTGTGATTTGCTTACCCTAGAATTTTGAATCATGCAAAATTAAATGGTGTTAAAACATGATTGTTAATTTAAACATAGGCAATACCTTAGAATTTGGTATTAGAAATAATTCTGGATAAGATAAACCTGCCAAGTAGGAATTTACAACAGCAAGCATTGGTAGATATTTGGGGAAAGCTCATTCTGAATTTGTAATCTGATTCTAAGGATTACCCTCATCCAATCAGTGAAAAGAAAAAAAATGTGTACTCTCTTCTGCTTAATTTAGCCAACTATGCAACAAATTGCTTGCAAACAATCTACAGAAAATAAACCAATCCTAAAGGAAGAGCCACATATCACCCTTAATAAAACAAAATAATAATAATAAAATACACATAAAACCCCCAGTTAGGGTAAGAAATGTTATTTAAGGGACACACCCTGTTCTAGCTAAGCAACCAGGCAGATTCAGCTCATGTAGCTGGCTCTGTGTCTGGCAAGACATGTCCTGGGCACGACATTTCACAGACAGCTGGCAAAGTGTGCTTGGATGAGCAGGGAACATGGTGCTGTTCTTCTCATCGGGATAAAAATGCCATGTCCAATTGCTGCAAGCTAACATAAAAGTGACATGTGGTAGTACCAGGCAAGTTCAATAGATACTGGAAAACCATTCTCTTCCAGTGGAGGACCAGCACATGTGGATATTGCAGATTGTTGCATCATAATAGATTTGTAAAGCTCCCAGAACACATTGGTACACTGTGACTGCATTCTGCTTGACTCTTTCAAGGTTTGGGTGTAAAAAGAGTCTTAATTATTCTTTTTTTGCTTCTGCGGTAAGATTGAAGCCGTAAGAGGGTAAGAACAGAGATCAAATAACCTAATTTAGTAGCTAGTTACTAAAGAAGGGTCAGCATTATTCCTTTAAATGTAAGGGAAACGGCTTCATAACCATGATTGCTACTTAAAGGAGAATTTTGGGGGGGGGAGGGGGAGGAATCCAGCTAGTTGCAAATTAATCCTTTAGCTCTTCACAGAGCTAGAGAGCATGATTCTGATCTCACTTACTATGCCTCAGTTTTACAGCCACGTAATTCCACTAGCTTCAATGAAGCTGCTCCTGCTTTCCAGCAACATGAGAACAGAATCAGGCCCAAAACATCTATGTTAGAGCCCAAGGCAGTTTGTGTTCTTTCTGGAGCACTGCCCCAGTAAAGGTCATATCCTAATTCTTCTCCTTCCAAATATGGTCGTATTTCTCTTCTGAAAAGGTCATAGGTAAGTTGTTAAGTCAAATCATCAAAATATTTTGCCTTGAGTCACTAGGCTTGTTAAGCAGCCATGCTGGAGATGACTCTTCAGGCTGGAATTGCAGGGTGACTGTTGTGTAGCTCTCCTTGCTGCGCTGGAGGGGACCATACAGATAATACGTTGTTCCAGAACAGGGATGTCGATCACAAATTACCACATTTTGGACCAAGGTTCACTTCATGCACACACTTCATCCAATGGTAATGAGGTGGTGAAGAGCACACACTCAATTCTTCCAGTCATCACCCCGGCAAATAAAGTTGAAGGGACACATTCTGCCCTCACATCTAGGTATCCTCATTAATTCCAATGCAGTCATAGAAGTATAACTGAAGGTGCAACTGATCTCAGGTGTTTTGTTTTTTTCTTCTTTATGCCTCGTTTAACATCAGCTGGAAATGAACATGTGCTGATTAACCACACAAACATCTCCCTCTCTCCCCCGCACACACACACACACACAAACACACTGCTCCTTTTTTATTTCATCTCTAAGACTTTAAGGGCTGAATTGTGTCCGAGTGTTAAAGTCAAGTTGTGTAATTCCTCTGACTCCCCCGCCAGCTCGCACATACTTCACACACATGCACAAACCCTTCAGCACTGCCTCTTTGCATCTCTGCTGCAGATACAGAAGGATAGCAGGGACTGTGCACCTGGTGCTGCTGGTGGGCAAGAAATGAACCCAGAGAGGCAGGGAGCCAGTGGACCTTTGGCTTTGCCACATCAATCAACTGGCCAGCAGTGCTGAGCTAGTACGGGGAAAGCCGTAACAGGTTCCTTTCCCCTAGAGCTAGGGGAAAGCAGAGAAATAATTGTAGCTCAGAGCATGCACCACTACTTACACAGGATTGAGCTGAAAGGCTCAATCTAGCCATTAAGATGAGAATGCAAAGAAGTGGAAGGAAACATTTTAAATGTCAGTGAATTTAGTGCCTGTGACTGTTCCCTGTGCACTCAGGCTCTCCGTTTATATTTGCAGTGGATAATGCATGAGCACACGCTTTCCCTCATTGCCCTGCCAATCTCAGACTTTTTAAGGTCTTTTGGGAAAACCAGAGCAAGGGGGACATACTCGATAACATAGTGATCAGAGATGTCACCGCCTGGCATGTGGGGAATCCAGTTTCAGGTCCTGGCTTTCTGTCTTGGTTGAAGCAACAACCAGACCTTTGATCTCCCACATCCTAAGTCAATGCTCTAATCACTTGGCATTTGAGGGTGGGAACTCACTCACAGTCATGTCTGGACCAGAAATTCCATTTTACACATGAGCAACATTCCTGAGAGTTTCACTGAAAAGAACGTGTTCCTGCAAAATACTTTGGTTCTGGGGGGAAAAAGGTATGTTTCTTAAAAAACAAACAAACAAAAAACAGCTCTAGTCTCATAACATGACCTAAACAGACTCCATCTAGTGAGAGACTGTACATTCAGGTCTAGTACATCTGCTGAAGGTATCAATTAACATCAGTACAGTGTTTTTGGAACATGGATACCTGCCTATTAGGAATTGCTGTAAGACCTCCACCATTTCCATAGGTTATCAAACTACCACTGATTGAACCTCTCTAGTCTAGAACTCTCTGGTCCAGAAATATCCATCGTCCGGAATGATTTTAGTTAGCCAGATGTCCACTTTTCTATGGGTGTGACTAAGTTTCCCACAATCCCATAATGTTTGTTTCAAGCCACCGTCCTAGCTCTCAGTGTTCCATGCTGGCATTTAGCTCTAATTTACCCCTAAATGTCCTCTAATAGCCCAGTAAGCTGTGGAAGTGTTGGTGATGCTGCTAGAAATACTGACCTCCCACAATCCGGAAAATTCTCTCGTTCGAAACTGGTCAGGTCCTGAGGGTGCCAGACTAAAGAGATTCAACCTGTACTGACTAAATCCTGGACTGAATTAGAACTTGTGACACAGAACTTGAGCTATCTAGCTCCCGTATGTCTTTCATAAAGTACATATTAAAGAAAATAATTCCATGTATAGCTCACAAAAGCCAAGCTTGTCCTGTATATGGTCAGAAGTTGTACACTAAATATCTCTTGCCTAACGAAATAAATATTATTGTACTTTTTTCATTATGGTAGTTATTCTATATCTATCTTTCACACATACCTACATATCTTTATCCCAACCTGTGTATGAATATAACAGCTATTTTCAACTTTGTTTGGACACAAGTAGAAGGATATATCTCAGGAAAAGAAAATTATATAATACCTTCCTTTACAAGTATTTTAAATAGTGAGTTGATATACTCAATACACAACCAAAAGCAAGATGATCAAAATTGCATTTAAGAAAAACAAAAATAGACAACATTCCTGTTAGTTTTCTTTTTATGAAACAAATTAATCCCTTTCATGATTCAGAAGTTGCCTAATGTCATCCACCTACGTCTGATTAGTTGATGCCAGTGACAGTCAGTCTCTGATGTACAGGATCAGATGCTGCAACATTGATAGATTGGTCAACTGGGTTATGACCCCATAACAACTTAACAAAGGGCACTGAAGTGTAATCAAGACAATCTGTTAGTGTGTGAATTTCAGAGACATGTCCTGGGCCAGGACATGTCTCTGAAATCATTAACTCAGAATCAGTAACTCATTTATTTGTAGTTGAAGAAATCAAGGGTAGATACTAAGTGAAGTTGTCTTTGTTTACCTGTATCTTGTTAGAAGTATAACAATGTGATCAAATTATCTTATAAATGCTAAAATCTTGCACTTTTCCCTCAGTGCTTCACTGGTGTATTCTATTGATTCAGAGATCAAAAGAAGCTATTATTTAAATGGGACTTTTGGTGTAGTAATATTATTGTCCTAATCTCTCCTCCAAACTTGTAATTCAACATACTAAGCTATCTGTTAATTGTCTTGATGGTTTGAATGGCCAATTGCCTTGTGTTAATGAATGCAAGAAGTTTGCCTGCCTTTGCATAGGAAATGGAAGTTTAGCTTCAAACCAACACTCTGCACTGCCTACTCTTCATTGGAGAAAGGTACTGCTGTGACAACTGCTGCCAAACAAGGGTGGCATTTCGAGATAGCAGGATGGCAGGGACGGGGGAGCAGCCTCACACTCCTGGCAGGTGAAAGGAGGGGACAGAGGAGTAATTCATGGAATCCAAGTACTTTCCCCTCCTCCCTTATTGTCAGGGGAACAGGAAGAAAAGCAAGCTGTGTCCCGATATGCATGGCTACTGCCCTCTCTGCTCTCCTGAAATGCCACCCTTGCTGCCAAGAAGTTCATCAACTTGCTAAAAATTTATTTTTTAAAAGAAAGCCATTTGACAGGGAAGGTCTAAGTCACAAAACTGAGGTCTCTAGGCATAATCTGGATTTACCTTGGAATTCTCATGGAAGAAACTGAAGAAATTCTACACTTCGACTGCCTGTTGGACTATCCTTTTTTAATGGATTCCAAAACCACTTTTACGCACAGAGTGGTCCCATCCATTTGACAGTTTGGGGCAAGTGCCTCGGGCCCCATGAAGCTCACGGTGTCCTGGGGGATTACCAGTTGGGAAGCCTGGCACTAGCAGCGGGGTTGGGCCTATCCCTGTCCTCTCCAGTGGCAGCAGGAGCCCCAGGAAGTGAAGCACCCCAGACTGCTTTGCTCCACCATCTACTAGCTGGGGTCACTCCACTTCAGTGGCAGGTGGCAGAGTGTTCCAGCCCCAGCCCGCTCCAGTCCCCTGAGCGATGTGGCTGGGAGCCAAACTCGGGAAAGCAAAGGGAGCTGGGCTGGGTTGTTCTGCTTCCCACTGTTGCGGTCAATGCGAGGGGACCGACTCTTGCTGCTGGCACCAGACGCTCCGGTAATCCCCTGGGTCACATCGCTTGGGGGAGGGAGCTTAGAAGGGTTGCAATGGGGGTAAGAAGGGGTGGGGAAGGGCTGGAAAAAGAAGGGGGATGGTGCAGGGGTGGGGTTTAGGGGAAGAGGTGGAGTGGGAATGGGAGTGGAGCAGGGGTGGGAAGAAGTAGGGTAGGATCTACGGCTGAGGATGAAGGGGGAGGGCTGTCCTGGGGCTTACATCCCTCTAGGGATGGTGCTGTTTCTACATCAGCACCCTGCCCATCTCTACTATGAAACTAACCTTCACATATCTGTATGTATAATGATCTCTTAACCACTGCAACTCCCTTCCCTCTTTTTTCTTTTATTAAAACATTGTTTTAGTTACTAAAGGATTGCCATCTGTGTGATTATTGGGTAAGAGGTGTATTCGTTCAAGTACTAAATGTCTCACTAACTTCTATGTAGGAGTATTGATTCTCTGAAAATGCCATTCCTGCTATAAAAGGTGTAATTGTTTTTGTCCTTCGTGCAGTTTCCTTTCTTTGATCAGAAACACCTGTTGTTGTTATTGTTATTTGTTGTTCTTTTTTAATTTTATTGAGGTCTTGGCTGATAGAAAGTCTGCGTTTAAGGCTGACACATTTCCAAGATTGTATTTGTCAAAATACATTTAGAAACTTTTGGGTTTAATACAGAAAAACAACCACCCAGACACACTGGGATTTAATCAGCTTCCTGAACAATTGGAAAGATTCACTGTACCCAAGATCATTGTGACCTTAGAAACCTCACAATCTAATAATTGCTTAAACTCTGTGTTGACACTGAGATGTGAAAGCTAATATTTCTGGGTAAAGTTCCTCAGAAGAAAATGTTTCAACTCTTCTAATGACAAATTCCCTATTGAAGGCTAAAAGTTTAACCTTCTTCAAGTAATTATAGAATAAAACATCAACCAACAAGAGGAAGAGAGTACAAAAACACAGAGAACTTAAATGTCTTCCCCAAATGTTAGAAGCGTCTTCTTGACAGAGTATCTAAGCATTTACATCTTAAAATAGAAATCTAGAAAACAGATTTTTTGCGGTCATCTTTGTGGCTTTCTTTCAAGAAACAGGTTTGAAGGATCTGGCCTTTTTGAAGTGCTGACATTTTTTTTTTCTTCTAGAAACATTGTGAAACATCTTTTTTTCTAGCAGCAGATATTTTAAGAAGCCACACAAATTTGCCCCTTTATGCATGCTCAACCCCAAGTCCCAAGAGATCGTGTGCTCACAAGTAGCAGAGGTGATGGACTAGGCAATCTATTTGCTGATCAAATGAATAAATATGTTTTTGATAGGAAGAAGGCAAGAGAGCTCAGTACAGAAACTCATATTATATGTAGTTGGCTGGAATTTTTGTTCCTGAAAAATCTTTGTATAATACAGGGATGGGCAATAAGCAGCCCACAGGCCAGACAGTTCTCCAGTTAGCTCCTAGTGGGCTACCAGCCACTATATGTACCTGTGCATCCACATGTATTGCCACTTGCAGATCCTGTTGGCTGTGGGTTGCCATTCCCAGCTACTGGGAGCTATGGGAAGTGATGTGGGCTGGGCTTTTGCTACCCGCAGTTCCCACTGGCTGAGAACGGTGAACCACAGCTAACAGGACCTGTGAGTGGCTATATGTGTGGACACGCAGGTAAATGAAACATCTGGCAGCCCACGAGGGGCTAACCCTGGTGAACTGCATCCGACTCACAGGCCACTTATTACTCAGTCCTGGTATAACAGATGGTACAGCACAGTTTTCAACTCGTTCATTTGGAATGGGAGTCAGAGTGGGTGTGTAGTGGGATCTGAGAGCATCTTCAGATAGCTTTTTTTAAAAAAGTTGTTAGGTAATTGGTTCAATCTGGTCTCCTTCAATAGCATAAATGTGCTCTTCAGGACTATTTTATGCCCACTCACCCCACCCATAAATCAGCTCTGAATTAGTGTTATTCAAAGGAAGGGTAGATTTCATATAAGACTTGGCAAATTATCATAATCATGTTTAAGATTATGGCTCCTGAATGCCTCTTCAGCATATTACCGACTAAAACTATTTTACTGAGGGCATGTCTACACTACACGGAAGATCAACGCTGCCGTGATCCATCTTCCAGTGTTCAATTTAGCGGATGTAGTATAGTCTCGCTAGATCAAACTCAAAGGGCGCCTCTGGCAGTGCTGGCATGTCTACTTCTACCAAGAAGTAAGAGGAATGGAGCGGAGCATTTGCTCCTGTCGACCTCCCACTACATGGACGGAGATTTAAGATGCGTCAACTCCAGCTATGTAATTTATGTATCTTACTTCGACCTTCCCTTGTAGTGTAGACATGCGTTAGGGGGGCTTTGGGAATTGGTAATAAAACAGGTTGCTTTTTGAATCTACGTGACTGGTTTGAAAACAGCTCTGAGTTGTCACAGAAAGTTACCTTATGGCTTTTTAGTGGCCTATATGAAACTTGCCTGTCATTTCAGTCCATATCTTATTGGATGATCTTATACAGCACAAGAAACATGTCCACATTTATTATATTTACAGAGAGATCCAGCAGAAAACCAAAGAGTTGGACAGGCTACGAAGACTGAATTATTTTCCAATTGTTAGAGACATTTATGTTCATGATTATTACTGTTCAATTTAGTGCACATTGGCAGAACAAGGTGGGAATAGTTTTCTGTGAAGTTGTACACGATCCCTGGTGAACCAGAAGATTTAAAATCTGCATGTGGCATCTAGAAGTTCAGTTTTCAACTAGTTACGTGAAAGACTTTTTATTGTTATGAAGAGGATATTATAAAAGGGAAATAATGAGAAATAATAAGATTAAATTGGGTTATAGTGTAGTTAGACAGAATGGCAGGAGACATTTCAAATCATGTATTTTATTTTAATAAATAACCATCTTCTAAAGCAGAAATCTTTTCTTCTAGATAATGTACCTTATTATATGAGTCATTTTGACCTTTAATGGACAAAGCATTTCTCTAGAAGGAAAACTCCCACACTGGTTGAAGAACAGAGAGGAAACCTAACAGATCTTTTCCCACCTCTAATTTCTAAAATATAAAGAAGCCAGGAGCTACTTAAGACATACATTTATCTGAAGACAACCTCGAATAAGTGAACTTCCATTTTTGAAAACCAAAATGAATTTGCTCCAAACTTTTCAATCAGGGGTTGCTGAAAAATGGAGCACACAGCAGACCAGCACAACAAAGGGGGTGTTCCACTCACTAGGTCCAGGAGGGTGAGGAGACTCCTGAACTTCCCCTTTAAGTAGCCGAATGCTCATCCACCACCATTCGGCACCTGCTCAGCCTGGTGTTGAAGTGCTCTTTGGTGGGGTCCAGGCTGCCCATATAGGGCTTCATAAGCCAAGGGAGCAAAGGGTAGGTTGCATCACCCAGGATCACAATGGGCATGTCCATGTCCCCAACTCTGATGGTGTGGATGGGGAAAAAAAGTGCCAGTATGCATCTTTCGGAAGAGGCAGGAGTCCAGAAGATGTGGATGTCACGTGCCTTCTCCCACCAGCTGAAGCAGCCCTTGTGGTCCATGAGGGCCTGCAGCACCATGGAGAACTACCCCTTTCTGTTTATGGAGTCTGAGGCACGGTGGTCAGGGACCAGGAGGGGATGTGCGTGCCATCTATGCCCCCCCTCACTCCCGCAGCTGGGGAACCCCATGGTAGCAAAGCCATCGATGATGGTGCCCACTTTTCCCAGAATGACAACCCTCCATAGGAGCACATGGTTTATGGCCTTGGCTAGTTGTATGAGCTCGGCCCCGACTGTGGATTTCCCCATGCTGAACTGGTTCCCGACAGAATGGCAGCTGTCCAGCGTGGTGAGCTTCCACAGGGTGATGGTGAAATGCTTCTGTACAGGCATGGCAGCTGTCCTGTTGGCTGAGGGCAGGTGTGAGCCACTCGCAGAGCTCCATGAAGGTGGCCTTCTGCATGCAGAAGTTCTGGAGCCACTGCTGGTTGTTCCATTGTCGCAGGACGATGCAGTCCCAGGGGTTTGAACTGGTCTCCCTCTGCCAGAAGCAGCACTGAACAGTGGCCGGGGGACTGAGGGGCATTTGCAGCAGCAGGAGTGCCAGGACCTGGGTGAAGAGGTCCTCCAGTTCAGCCTGGTTGTCATCCTGCTGGAGCAGCATGTGGGCAGTCTGGACAAGCTGGGCCATGAGGCATAGCATGAGGCCAGTGCGCATGGCGCTCCTTTTCAGCAGCTCTGACTACATGTTGTAAGTGCTGTGGTGTCTTCAAGGGGAACCAGAGCACATGGTGTCTGTTTAATGTACTGCAAGGGGGGGAAAGGGGGTAGTGGAGGAGTGCCATGTAAGATGCAGTCATAGAGAGGAGCCCCTGAAAGCATGTGTCACAGCTTGCCTGACCAAGCAGCCACAGGAAGTATCTGCCCCCCTCTGGGGGCTCTAAATTTGAGGCAGGCTCCAGTCAGTGTGGATGCGCTATTTCAAAATAATTCTCAGTAATTTCGATGCTCCCCCATAGTGGGGACGTGCTATTTCAATGTTGTTATTTCATGAGTTATTTCGATTTTAGTAATTTTGTAATAATTTCCTAGTGTAGACATGCCCTAAGAGTCCTAAAACTTTGCAAAATTACTCCACAGCCAGCATTAGTCTTGGGGCTGATTAACTGAAAAGGAATCGATACCTTACTGTGCCAGTAGCTCTCAATGGAGCTCCTAGGAAGGGTCTGTCTCAGAGAGTAGTTATTAATGGTTCACAATCCTGCTGGAAAGGTATAACAAGTGGGGTTCCGCAGGGGTCTGTTTTAGGACCGGCTCTGTTCAATATCTTCATCAACGATTTAGATATTGGCATAGAAAGTACGCTTATTAAGTTTGCAGATGATACCAAGCTGGGAGGGGTTGCGACTAACCTGGAGGATAGGGTCATAATTCAAAATGATCTGGACAAATTAGAGAAATAGTCTGAGGTAAACAGGATGAAGTTTAATAAAGACAAATGCAAAGTGCTCCACTTAGGAAGGAACAATCAGTTTCACACATACAGAATGGGAAGCGACTGTCTAGGAAGGAGTACGGCAGAAAGGGATCTAGGGGTTATAGTGGACCACAAGCTGAATACGAGTCAGCAGCGTGATGCTGTTGCAAAAAAAAAGCAAACATGATTCTGGGATGCATTAACAGGTGTGTTGTGAGCAAGACACAAGAAGTCATTCTTCCGCTCTACTCTGCGCTGGTTAGGCCTCAGTTGGAGTATTGTGTCCAGTTCTGGGCACCGCATTTCAAGAAAGATGTGGAGAAATTGGAGAGGGTCCAGAGAAGAGCAACAAGAATGATTAAAGGTCTAGAGAACATGACCTATGAAGGAAGGCTGAAAGAATTGGGTTTGTTTAGTTTAGAAACGAGAAGACTGAGGGGGGATATGATAGCAGATTTCAGGTATCTAAAAGGGTTTCATAAGGAGGAAGAAGAAAACTTGTTCATCTTGGCCTCTGAGGATAGAACAAGAAGCAATGGGCTTAAACTGCAGCAAGGGAGGTTTAGGTTGGACATTAGGAAAAAAGTTCCTAACTGTCAGGGTAGTCAAACACTGGAATAAATTGCCAAGGGAGGTTGTGGGATCTCCATCTCTGGAGATATTTAAGAGTAGGTTAGATAAATGTCTATCAGGGATGGTCTAGACAGCATTTGATCCTGCCATGAGGGCAGGGGACTGGACTCGATGACCTCTTGAGGTCCCTTCCAGTCCTAGTTTTCTATGAATGTATCCATTTAACCAAAATGGATTTTGAATTAAGAGTGAGAAATGCCTGAATAATAAAAACACAGCATTCATGTTACACAACAAGGAATTCTACCAAGAATCATTATATTTGCAAAAAACAGTTGGAGGGGATTGACAGTGTACAAGCTAAAGCCACTACTGTCTCCAGAAAACTCTTCCTGGATCTAATTAACCATAAACTGGAACCACATAATATCAAGGCAAAAATTTAAAAAAAAATGCAATTTGGGTAGTATGATTGATCCCAAACATTAAAGGAATGTAGATTGGGTCCTGGAATGGGGCTCTTGTAACATAATACTGAGTGCTTTCCTTCTCTTTTAGATTTTACAACTGAAGATACAGAATTCTACCCAAATCTATTTGCAAAGAAAGTTGGGTCATAGTTTGTCGAATCACAGTGAGAGGGAGTTTTCTGAGGCTACATCTAGACTGCATTGCTTTTTCAAGGAATGCGTCCACTTTTCCGAATTTTTTTTCCAAAAAGCGGACATGCTCTTTCACTACCCCGTAAACCTCGTTCTACAAGGCATCAGGGATGTGTCGAAAAAGCCATTTTTTCTGAAATTTGGTGCCATATAGATGCACCAAATTTCAGAAAAGCCTCTTTCGAAAGTAAATCAGAAAAAGATACACAATTTGTGTACTGCAAATTATTACAGTCTAGACATAGCCTGAAACAACAGCATGAAACAGCACCAAACAAATTCTGCCTTCATAACTACCTTACTCAAGGAGTGCCAGCATAGCCAGATGGCTTGAACTGATGGCAAACTTGATTATTGTCTGAGATTTACTTATACAGTCTCAATCTTTTCATTTTGGATAATGTATGAGCTTTGTATGCCCGAGAAATGAATACAATTATGAGGGAAATAATGTGGTATATGTGCTTTGTGTTTCAGCTCATAAAACCTTCATGGCTTTTTGAAGGGAATTAGTGGAGGTTTTCAGTGGCTGTTTCTCTCAGACTATGTCTACACTGGAAAGGTTTGGCAATGAAAGTGCTGTTGACACTCAAAAGTTGCCAAAACTGAAAACTCATCAAACCAGTTTTCCTGTCATCCATTGTTGACATTTCAGGACCACATTATTAACTCCCCTGTTGACAGAAAGCGCAAAGCAATGTGGGTAAGCATCCCACAGTTCCTGGAGTCACCTACAGTCACTAAGCACTCTGGGAATGTGCAACATAGTGCTATGCATTTTTGAGAACATGAAAAACATCCCATCTGCCACCTCTTTGCTTCCCAGCCCTCCCTGGGCTTCTGGCTTACTTTCACATGACTTGAGCAGCAGTTCTTGCTGCGAACTCCAGTATCTGCTGTGAGAAACCATGGATCCTAGAATTCTCTCCCATGTTAAGTTCGATGTGCTTAGGACATCCTGCATTGCGGCAGAGCTACTTATTCAAGTAATAGTAGGTAATGAAGACTTGGATTCGGATGATAATGTGAATGACAGGAACAGCACCGAATTGGCATTGCATTGGGTTGTCACAGATGAGCTGTTCACAGTAGAGCAGGGCTATTCAACATGCAGCCCATAGGCTGCATGCAGACCGCAGCCCATTTGTTTGCGGGCCATGGTGCAGTTTGGGTTCACGCAGGGCTCAACACGAGGCCCGCAGGTGGGAACTAAAACAAAAAAGTAGTCAATATAATGGTCTTCTGTTCATATGTGTTTTAGTAGTTAAATTCCTGAACTGTCATTGCTCATTAAAGTGCTGTCATATGGGTGGAAAATCGGGTAAATATTGCATTTTATTAATATCAGCAGAACTGACTTAAATGGGGCCTGCATGTTGTGTAGTCTTGCCTTAATCTGATATTCATGCCTGTCAGTGTGAAAGAAGTTATTTGCATGTATTTGCAAATATATTTGCATGTTTATGCAACTACACTTAAGTTGCAGCCCTCGGCATGTGCTGTGAATACCATTGTGGCCCCGGGAGCTTCCAAAGTTGAACATCAGAGCATCACTTTTGGGCTAGGGAAACCAGCACGGAGTGGATCACATTGTCATGCAGGTGTGGGAGGAAGATCAGCGGGTACAGAACTTTCGGATGCGTAAAGCAACATTCTTACAGCTCTGTGCTGAGCTAGCCCCTGAATTGCGGTGCAAGGACTCCGGAATGAAACGTATGACTCTGAACAAAACTGGCCACTTTTCTTGTTACCCTAGAGGCAAACATCTCTCCAGAAACTCTGACCATGGCGAGTTTTAAAGGTGGAGGGAAAAAAGGGAATGAATGTTGGGCATGGGTCCCCCCAAAAATACAGCAGGCATATATGGAAACAATTTGTAATAATCCTACACTTGTCCATAGGCTGCCATTACTCTGGCTGACATATCCCTGCTCAAGGTTAATTGGCAAAGCTGGGTTCAGATTCTGGATGTGACGGGGGGGAGTGTGTGTGTGGGGTTTCCCCTGCTCCTTATGCAGCCAAATTCTGTGATGCCTTAGGTCTGGCAACACAGTCTGTGGACTGGTTTGGGAAAATGTCATAGCATGGTGATGGGGAAATAACAGCCCTACCATGGAATCTCTGTGAGAAAATTAATAAGTACATCTGGCAAAGCTTTGACACCGTCTCCCAGCAACATTCTATTAATATTTCTGCGTAGATCAATGCTGATGACTGGACATAACACAGACCCAGGTAGGGCTTAGCCAGCTCAGAGAAATACAGCCTCCAGTCTCCGTATGCTGCCACACAGCTGGCTGCAAGAGCAACTTCCTGAGCCACCACCTGTCTCTCCCCAGCCCTTCTGCAATACACAACTTACTGCCCCACATGGCCGCCATACTCCTACCTTGGCTGCACTACAACAACTTAGCACACCGTGCTGCCTCATTCTCTCCCCCTTCCCCCTCCACTGCACTAGAACAACTTACCGCCCAGCATGGCCACTGCATGCACCGCCCAACACCTGCCTGCATAGCAACTTACCCCATGTCTCTCCCTTGCTTCATGATCCTGTCTCTTCCCTTCCCTTGTGTTTCACGTACAGCTGTTGAGAGTCCTCACAAACATGGGAATTTAGAACGATTCCTGAGTGCCTGGAATGCTATTTGTCACCAGATTGAACCTCATCTCATCGTCTACTTCCGTCTCTTCATCAATAACTTCAGTCTCTGGGACAACTCCTGTTTCTGACTCTGCGCTGTGGGAGGTAGCCACATTCTCCTTGGGTGTGGACGTGGGGTTCCCACCCAAGATTGCGTCTAGTTCTTTATAAAAATGATGTGTTGTGAGCATAGCACCAGACTGGCTGTTTGCCTTCTTCACGTTCGGGTACGCCTGACAGAATTCCTTTATCTTGGCTCTGCATTGTAGAGTGTCCTGCTCATACCCCTTCTCACACAGGGCTCGAGAAATGTGACTGTATGTGTCCCAGTTCCTACGGACCACTCGCAGCTGTGATTGCACCGATTATTCATCCCACACACTGATAAAGATTCTAAAGCTCTGAGGTGCTCCAAGCAGGAGAGTGTTTTGAGTGATAGCCATCACTCTTTCTCTGAAAAGACACCATGAGGAGCACTACACAATGAATAGGAAATGGATTTTAAAGTTTCTGAGGTTTGCAGGTGTGAGGGGCAAATCTATTTACCTGTTTACATGGTGCAGAGCAACGTAGTTCAAAGGGCTGGCTAATTGGGCATTGTGGGAAACATGCTGGAGGTCAATAAACTCCACAAGAAATCTACTGTAGTACACACCTAATAACTGTCAACAATAAAGGGAGGGAAAGAGACAAATTCCCATGCGGAGCTGAAAGTTTTTTTTCACCAAAACTGGGCATTTGTCGCAGCGTGAATGCTCCCTGGGTTTTGTTGCCAAAAAGGGAGCTTGGGTGACAAAACTTGTCAGTGTAGACTACACCTCAGAAAGAAAGAATCTGCAGGGTATCTTGAGGGGTTCAGCAAAAAATAACAGCCTTACAATGTTATCAGCACTGACCATAGCATGAGGCTGAAAAGAAAATGGCAATTAATGTCAATCACAATAACTTTTTTACTTGTGAAATGTTAATTCTAGGCAAATCCACTAATGGTCTTATTTAGGAGGAGCCCCGAAATAAGAACGATTGCCAGCACCAAACAATCCTGAATTTCCAATGACAATCTGCCAGCAAATGGTGATTCATTAACACAGCAAGTGAGTAAATGATAACTTTCCTTACAAAACAGTCAGAGGCAAAAATGTAACTTGGCAGCATCTCCCTGTCATTAATGTGGACAGTAATTAGCATGGCTGACTAAAAAGAGTTCACATTGAATGTGTCAAGGTCTCAGAATTGTCTGAATTCCTCTTTGGTTAAACAATCCAAATATTTAAATTAGCCTTCTTAGTTAATTCAGTTTCTCAGACAGAATCCCACTGAACATACCAACTGATAGGCATATGAAATTAGTACTTGCAGATTGTTTCTGTATCAAGAAATAACATCCCCTCTGAACCTGCTAATTAAATGAAGATGTGACCTTCTATGTAACAAACTATTCTAAAAAGAATATTCCTCTCTGAATAGCCCAAGTCCTGACTCTGTGCTTCTACAGAACACGCAGATTCTATGCTAGTATCCCACACCCCACCTTCCTGTGCTTGGTTTTATTGGTAGCTCAAGAAAAATTATAGTACATAAATCTCAGCTTAAAGTTCCACTCTCACGTTGGCTGCTCTCAACATTACCCTGCGGGACCCGCTCTGCCTAAGGTCCCTCGTTGCCTCTCCCCAAAGTGAGACTCCCAGCTCCTTTATTAGAAAAAATGAGCCCACCAGATACCATGACTCAGCAGTAATTATTCTAAATGTCAGTGCAAGATGTTGGTGCCTCAGGCTCAGCAGAAAAATCCTTCCTGGGTCTTTATTCAGGGTCTTGGGAAATGTCATCCCATTAGATCAGGGGTGAGGAACCTTTTTTGGGGGGTCAAGGGCCACTGACCTACAGAAAAATCATTTGGGAATGACATACGAGTGAGAAGCAAAAAATTTTTTAAAAATAACACCCTCACTGACCTGGTCCTCAAGTGAGGACTAAAAAACTCCTCACAGATGTGACCCCCCCCCCCCACAACTGAGAAGCAGAAAAATGAAGACATTCACCTCACTACCCTCAAGCTCCATCCTACAGCCTGGAGACTGGGACTAGTAGATTTTGAGCCCCCTCCCCCCAGGCTCTGGGTTGAAGCCAAAATGGGGGGGGGTCAGTACATGGAAGGGGGCTACTGGGGAGTGGGCTGGAGTTGTAGGATCTGGGTAGGAGGTAGAGTGAGCTTGGGTGTGGGGTCTGGGTGCGAGATAGAGTGCAGGAATGGACTGAGGGTTGAGGGTCTGGGCAGGAGGAAGGGTGCTGGGGGTGTGGGGGTCTTGATGGGAGGGTGCAGAAATGGGGTCTAGAAGGGAGGAAGGGTGTAGGAACCGGCTAGGGGTAGGGGGTGAGGTCTGGAAGCAGAAGGGCAGAAGCAGAGTGGGGGGTCTCCAAGTGGGGCACAGGAGCAGGAAGGGGGTGCAAGTGCCTACTTGGCACAGCTCAGGGGGCTGCACATGCCTCTACATGGCTCTGTGCGCTGCAGGGCACCGCCCCCCACTGCTCCCATTGGCCCAGTGGAGCAACAGGGGGTGCTGCTTGCATGGAGTGCTTCTGTGCGCACATACAACTGCTTCCCCCTACTAGGCAGAACCTGAGGACTGGATCAGGCCCCGGCTTGCCTGGATTTGGCCATGAGGCTTGGCATTGCCTCTCCCCTCCGCAGCAGGGAGCCGGCGCTCCTCCCCACCCAAAGTGCTTTGTTCCGGCATACAGAATGCAGGGGCACCATTTCAGATAAATATTGTAAGGGGGAGGGTGCAAACTATGCATGTCGTGATGGGGTCGAGGGGAGGAAAGAGAGTGACAGCACAGATGGCAGATTGAGGACAGCAGCTTCAGCAGTGTTACTGGTCACGCTCAGTACAAGCCAAGAAGCAAGTGAGGGTGTCGGGGTGATCCATGTGTTTTTGCTTGGGAAAGATACATCCGGGTTCTATATAAGAACATCAGACTGTGCATAATGATTCCCAATATTGTTAGCTTTTTACTTTTTCGACTGCCACTGAACAGGAAGCCAATGTTTTCAGGGAACTATCCACAATGATACCAAGATCTCTTTCTTGAGTGTTAACAGCTATTTTAGACCCACTCATTTTTGTATGTATAGCTGCGATTATATTTTTCCATGTGCATTACTTTGCACTTATCAACACTGAATTCCATCTGTCCTTGTGTTGCCCAATCACCCAGATTTGCGAGATCCCTTTGTAACTCTTTCCAGTCAGTTTGGACTTAACTACTTTGAGTTAATTTTGTAGTATGTGCAAATTTTGCCACCTCACTATTTACCCCTTTTCAACAAAATGTATAAGTTTAATAGCAGTGGTCCAAATGCAAATCCCAGAAGCACAACACTCATTTCTACTCTTTCTCCCCAACATCTTAAGTGGAGTACCAGGCAATATTCTCATGATTATCTAATGACCCTTCAATTACTTGAATGACCTGCTTTTTGTTATTCTTAGTCACCCTGCCTCCCTCTTTTTATAACAAACTCCCTGCCTCAAAGGCAAAGCTGCAAGCAGCTCAAACTCTGTTGCATTTAAGAACTGCCTCTGGAGCCAGGGCATGTGCTTTAAGCAGATCTCAAGTATGAAATCCATGAGTTCAAACTTCAAGAGGGGCTACTCCCTTCCATAGCCCCCCATAAATGGTACCTGTTGATGGGCTGTAGGTTCCCCACCTCTGCATTAGAGTCTCATTCAGTAAACCTCTAGAGATGGTCAAACGAGATAATACGAACCTCTCCAAACTGCAGCCCACTTCTTAGGCTGAGAAGCTGAAATAAATCTTTCAGCAGATTAAAAATGTTCATTAAACTTTAATGAGAGAGAGGGAGCGAGAAAGAAAGAAAAAGAGGGGGAAGGGGAATAGTATTTCAAATTCAGTCAAAATCACAAAGTGCCTGAAGCTTCAGACAAACAGTTTGTTCCTGAGAGAACAGAAGATCCAATTTTGATGCCTTTTTCCGTGGCTTCTCCTTGCTACAAAGGGAGTAGAGAGCTTGCTTTAAGAGTTGAACTGATGAAAATGTTAGGCCTACAGAAATGGCCTGTATTCACTTCTTATTGGCCATACCCTTTGGTGCCCTGTCCCTGCCACGTTCTTTGCAGCTAATCAGCTTGTCCTATGCCGCTACCTGACTGCAATCAGTGTTTTGGGGGCATTTCTTAGCATATTGCCATAGTGCTCTGTGAGTATATTTTTCTTCTCAACATCCTCTCACAGAACAAAACAAATTGTTTTCCCTTAAGGATACACTTTAATGGGACTGGTTAAATGGACAGATTAAAAATGAAAGCTACACATTAGAACTCCAGGATACGTGACAGCAATTTTTCATCTGTACCAGCTATTCTACATAGGTACCTGTCATCCATTTATAGGAAAACAAAGAATTATCTCTGACACATCAGGAAGGTAGCATGTCAGGGACATGGCCTCCAGTCTCAGGGGTGTAAGAGAAGGAAACACATTTTTTTATTGCAAGAGTTTTGTTAAAAATTTGCCCCCCCCCCTCATTTTTTCATAGCTCCGTTTTCACATATATTACCCTCTCATTCTGTTTCCCTCCTATCCAGTTTCCAAAGAACCCCACAGTTTAACCTGGAGCAAATACTGAAAATAAGTACTCAAGGTCCTGGCAAGCATATTTCTGCATTTGTTATTTATTTACTCCGTGTGTGTGTGTGTGTGTGTGTGTGTGTGTGTGTGTGTGTGTGTGTGTGTACACATACACAACACACACAATTTTAGTATCATTTTGAGTATTCAACAAAATACCACTTGTAGTTTCTGAGGCCCCCTGGCAAAACCAGCATGGAAAGTCCTATTTAGGATATTGAAAGTGGCATAAATCAGGCTGAGATGTTCAAACATAGAGATGCTACCTACTTTATCACTGAGATGAATAGGTGTTTTCATGCCTTGGATACCTTCCAGGTGTCTACCATATTTCATATTTCTCTATGGCAAAATCAGAATAGCCATTCTTCCTCCCCTTTTAAAAACTGGTTTTCAAACCCTGAATTACAAATTTGAGCTTCAGTTTCTAAGGAGTCTGTTCTCAATGGACCCTGTTTCTGATGAACTGTTACATATAAATTACAACAAATGGTCTGGTAGCATTCTATAGACAAACAAAACATGTAGATGGTATCATGAGGTTTCGTGGGCACAGCCCACTTCTTCAGATGACCAGAGTTCAGATGACCGGAGTTCACATGACCGCTGTGCCCACGAAAGCTCATGATACCATCTACATGTTTTGTTAATCTATAAAGTGCTATCAGACCATTTGTTGTTTTTTAAGTTTATCCTGTACAGACTAACTCGGCTACCCCATGAAGCATATACATTACAATATTTACAATAGTTTTTGACTCTTGCTGGATTTTTTAAGCACTTTTTACAACCTCTCTCTGTTAGCAAGAATCTAATATGAATGAATTGATGACAATTTCTGCAAGAGAAGTCAATTTTCAAAAAACTAGACCTCACTCCATTTAAGCAGATGTACCTTTGAAGTAATCCTATAAATATCTGTCCTTTTCAGAAACTACTGGAAGCAATATTAATATTCTTTATAAGAGGATCATTCTTCTTTTTAAAGTGGGTAGCATGGAAGTGTCCTAACCAGATGGCAAATTGAGAGCACCCATGGGAAGAGCTGAAAAATCTCTGGCTTTTCCATTCTTTCAGATATACTTAACATGAACTAACAATTCTGGCTCGAGTTGGAAGCATTACTTCACATCATTTTTTTCCAGTGTCAAAACCAGTTTGGCATTTATATTAATAAAATGATATCACTGTAGAAAAATACAGGTTCCCTTCATGGTGTTTTAAACTTGTCTTGTTTCTTTAATTTTTGGTGTGTTATAGAGGAATGCAGAAACCCATAGCTGCATCATTTAGACAAAAAAAAAAAAAGGTTTTCCAGGCTATAAGAATGCACATTGGTGAGAAAAAGCAGGCTCCTGAAAGGCATGAGTAGTGAGGATCTAACCTTGCACATAGATTCCAGTCAAGAATGAGGACCCTGTTATGCTGGTACTATACATGCAAGAAGCAAAAAGACAGTCCCTGTTTCAAAGAGTTACCACCTAGGCATTAGACACAGTAAAATACAATAAAACCTGCGCTATCCGGCACTTAACCATCTGGAAAACTTTAGAAACCGGCAAATTTCCTAGGGGCTTGGCACAGCCGCGTGGCACGTTGATCCAGCCGGCCAGGCGCAGCACTTTGATCTGGCCAGCTGGGAGCTGGGCCGGGCAGCTAGCGGCCCCTGCGGCCGTGGGGGTTGCAGCTCCAAAAAGGGATCCTCAGATAACCGGAATTTTTAGATAACCAGAACGCCCTAATCCCCGAGCTTGCCAGATAACACAGGTTTTACTGTAGGTGGAAAATCACAAGGATAATCAGAGTGGAAGAGGGTAGAAGACAAAGTAACAAAACAAACAGCATTGAGGAGAGAAAAAGAATGTTTCATAGATGTAATGCCTTAAATATATGATGTAAAACTGCAAACTTTCTGAGAGGAGCTGCTGGTGGCCAAAGGAGACCCACATTCAGTTTTTAAGGAAACAAGATTGAAAATCTCACTGGAAAATTTGTAGTCTATTAACATGGCACCACTCATATATTTTTTCAAACATTTCTTTCAACCTCTACAACAAAATGATCCTTTACAGGTCCCAAGAATGCTTGTAATCATACCTATGCTTCTATATTCAATTTTCAGCCAAAAAAAGGTCTCCCTCATTCCTCAGGAAAGAAGGGTCATCTTACTTGTGAGTCATAAGAACAGCCATACTGGGTCAGATCAATGGTCCATCCAAGCCAGTATCCTGCCTGCCGACAGTCGCCAATGTCAGATGCCCCAGAGGGAGTAAACACAACAGGTAATCATCATGTGATCATTCTCCCATTATCCATTTCCAGACAGAGGCTAGGGACACCATTTCTACCCATTCTGGCTAATAGCCATTGATGGACCTCATCTCCATGAATTTATCTAGCTCTTTTTTGAACCCTGTTAAAGTCCTAGTCTTCACAATACCCTCTGGCAGGCAGTTTCACAGGTTGACTGTGCACCGTGTAAAGAAAAACTTCCTTTTGTTTGTTTTAAACCTGCTACCTATTAATTTCATTTGGTGACCCCTACTTCTTATATTATGGGAACATGTAAATAACTTTTCATGACACCAGTCAAGATTTTATAGACCACTATCACATCCCCCCCTTAGTCTCCTCTTTTCTAAGCTGAAACAGCCAAGTTTTTTTAAACTCTCTTTATATGGTATCCAATCCAAGCCCCTAAGGATTTTTGTTGCCCTTTTCTGAACCTTTTCCAATGTCAATGTATCTTTTCTGAGATGAGGCGACCACATCTGTATGCAGTATTCAAGATGTGGGCATACCATGGTTTTATATAGAGTAAATGAGATATTCTCTATCTTATTCTCTATCCCTTTTTAAATGATTCTGTTTTCTTTTTTGATTGCCTCTGCTCACTGAGTGGATGTTTTCACAGAACTATCCACAATGACTCCAAGATCTCTCTCTTGAGTAGCTGTAGCTAAATTAGTCCCCATCATATTGTATTTATAGTTGCGATTATTTTTTCCAATGTGCATTACTTTACATATATCAACATTACATTTCATTTGCCATTTTGTTGACCAATCACTTAGGGCACGTCTAGATTACATGGCTCCGTGGACGGCAAAGGGAAATGAAGTGGCAATTTAAATAATCGCCGCTTCATTTAAATTAAAATGGCTGCCGCGCTGTGCCGATCAGCTGTTTGGCGGCACAGCGCTGTAGTCTGGACGCTCCGCGGTCAACATCAAAGGCATTTGTCGACCTCCCTGGTAAACCTCATCCCACGAGGCATAACGGGGAGGTCGACAAATGCCTTTGATGTCAACCGTGGAGCATCCATACTACAGCGCTGTGCCGCCAAACAGTTGATCGGCACAGCACGGCAGCCATTTTAATTTAAATGAAGCGGCAATTATTTAAATCATCGCTTCATTTCCCTTTGCCTACAACCCTAATCTACATGGCTCCGTCGACGGAGCCATGTAGTCTAGACGTGCCCTTAGTTTGGTGAGATCTTTTTGAAGCTCTTCACAGTCTGCTTTGGTCTTAACTATCTTGAGCAGTTTAGTATCAACTGCAAATTTTTCCACCTCACTGTTTACTCTTTCTCCAGATCATTTATAAATAAGTTGAACAGGACTGGTCCCAGGACAGACCCTTGGGGGACCCTGCTACTTACCTCTTTACATTCTGAAAACTTACAATTTATTCTACCCTTTGTTTCCTATCTTTTAACCAGTTATCAATCTATGAAAGGACCTTCCCTCTTATCCCATAACAACTTATTTTACTTAAGAGTCTTTGGTGAGGAACCTTGTCAAAGGCTTTCTGGAAATCTAACTACACTATATCCACTGGATCCCCCTTGTCCACATGTTTGTTGACCTCCTCAAAGAACTCTACTAGATTAGTAAGGCATGGTTTCCCTTTACAGAAACCATGTTGACTTTTCCCCAACAGATTATATTTAAAATTAATGGAGATTGCCTATCTCCTAGAACTGGAAGGGACCTTGAAAGGTCATCGAGTCCAGTCCCCCGCCTTCACAGCAAGACCAAGTACCATCCCTGACAAATTTTTGCCCCAAATGGCCTCTGCAAGGATTGAACTCACAACCCTTGGTTTAGCAGGCCAATGCACAAACCACTGAGCTATCCCTACCTCCCCTACATTCATCTATGTGTCTGACACTTTAAGTTTTTACTATAGTTTCAACTAATTTGCCCAATACTGCCATTGGACTTACTGGTCTGTAATGGCTAGGATCACCTCTAGAGCTCTTTTTACATATTGGTGTCACATTAGCTATCTTCCAGTCAGTAGGTACAGAAGCTGATTTAAAGGATAGGTTACAAACCACAGTTAATAGTTCTGCAATTTTGCATTTGAGTTATTTCAGAACTCTTGGGTGAATGCCATCTAGTCCCGCTGACTTGTTACTTTTAAGCTTATCAATTTGTTCCAAAACCTCTTCTAATGACACCTCAATCTGGGACAATTCCTCAGATTTGTCAACTAAAAAGAATGGATCAGATCTGGGAATCTCCCTAACATCCTCAGCCGCGTCAGTCATAAGAACGTAAGAACAGCCATACTGGATGAGACCAAAGGTCCATCTAGCCTAGTATCCTGTCTTCCTGACAGTGGCCAATGCCAGATGCCTCAGAGAAAGAAAACAGAACAGGTAATCATCAAATGATCCCTCTCCTGTCATCCGTTTCTAGGCTCTGACAAACAGAGGCTAGGGACACCATTCCTGCCCATTCTGGCTAACAGCCATTGATGGACCTAACATCCATGAATTTATCTAGTTCTTTTTTGAACCCTGTTAAAGTCAGCCTACCTACTTTAACCCTGTTGAAGTCCAGTCCTAACTAGAATTCACAAACCATGGGCAGGAAAATATCTTTCTTTGCTTAGTTCCAGAATTTTTACTTCTGATGTGGGCTGAGATCCAGAAACAGTAGATGACTGGGAAACCTAAATTAATCAAACTTTGGAGTAGGATATGGGTCCATTCTTATTAGAGGTTATGTTACCCTTTGACTCGGGGTGTGATACCCAACTTGATGAGACATATAGTATGCTCCTCTCACTGAGCTAGTGTGCTAATAATAGAGTGTAGCTGTGGCAGTGTGACCAGTGGGCTGGGATATCCAACCTTTGTGCTTAGGTTCTCCCATGGGTAACTAATGAGAGTGGCTAGACCCTCCTGCCACTTTTGCTACGGCAGCTACATTCTATGCATGTATGTCTCCTTGAGCTAGGAATCAGACTCCAAGGTTAAAGCATACCCTTAGATTAACTGGTTCACCTTTCACTAATAATAGCATCTTATTCTTTCAGCATAGAACTGTGTTTGGCTATAGAAGTTTACTCTCTGTTTAAGATAGGAATGAATACGTAATTGACTATCTGAGCTTCTTCCTTAGATTTTTCTCCAGGCACGAGAATGCAAAACAGAAAAAAACTGGGCACTGAAATACATAAGTAGCTGAGTTACCTTCAGACTGTCCAACCTACTGCTTAACTCCCATAAAGTGACAAAATATACCATGTTTTAATATCATCCTCATAAATACCAGAATACAGTTTATGATGCCACTGCTTCAGTCAAGCTTCTGATTCTCTTATATAACAGTGATGGGGAAAAAAAGAATAAGGTGTCAGAACTGATGCAACTGAGAACTGGGAGGAATATGAGTGGCAAATTCTATAGACTCATAGAACACTAGAATTGGAAGGGACCTCGAGAGGTCATCGAGTTCAGTCCCCTGCCCTCACAGCCGTCTAGACCAGCCCAGTACCGTCACAGCCCAGTACCATCTAGACCATCCCTGATAGATGTCTATCTAACCTGCTCTTAAATATCTCCAGAGATGGAGATTCCACAACCTCCCTAGGCAACTTATTCCAGTGTTTAACCACCCTGAGAGTTAGGAAGTTTTCCCATGTATTCCTATTAATATTAATCGAATTCAGAGATACCAGTCTGAAATATGCCCTGGGAAAAGAAACTAAAATGCAGGATGTAGAGCTGGGTAAAAAAGTTATTTTTCAGTTTGGTGCCTGAACCAAGAATATTTTAAAGAGATTTTGTTTTATATCTGATCATTTTTTTAAAAACATCCCACTGAAACAAAATATTCTATTTCCATTTAGAAGGTGGTGTTTAAAACATTTTAAATAGTTTGTTTTGGAAATGCTGAAATGGTTCATTTCAGTATTTCCATTTTTTTCACCAAAATCAACCCAAATACACATTTTTAACCCAAAATCTATGCATATGGAAAGTTTGCCCTCCTCTAGTATGGTTTTCATTCATTTGGGATTTTAATATGGACTGTAATTAACACCCTCCTCAAAATATTTCCATTTCATTTCCAGTGATATTGAATTCTGTAACCTTTGAAAAATTAGAGAACGTCATTAGACCAATATCTGTGCTCCGCTATACCATGTAACTGTGGAATAACTCCATTGACTTCTTCCTAGCTACAATGGTGTAATGGAGTTCAGAATGTGACCTATTCATTTTACATACTGCTGATTATAGGAGCAGTAATTGTTTCCCTCTGTGCAAAATGTTACCGCTGGTAAATTTACAAGTTTAAATGTCATTCGATAAACAGCTTTTAAAGATCATAAAAGGAAGAGGAAAATGTGAATTGTGCTAATGAATAGGAAATATGTTACTTTAAAGCTGCCAAGAAGTGGAAAAGCTGAAGGGCATGCAAGTGTAGTTAGACTTAGCACTGTATAATGAACTCTTGAAGGCTTTCTATAGAGCTAGTATAGAAATGTAGGTTATCCTTTCTGCCCACTGTTTAATGTGTATTGTAAGTATTTAAGTCTGATTAGTATGTTTACTTGATTGAAAACAGCCACTGGGTATCAAAAAAGGTTACAGTGAAGATGTTTTCTTTCTCTGACACATAATAGTCTAGTTGCCTGTGGGCAGTAATACTTCTGTCTAATTTCAATTGTTTGGGTAGTATATGGATGGGATTGATGGCTTCTGATGCACAGGAAGTCAGCTGAGATGATCTGGCAAACCCTCTGGCCTTAAACTACATGATTGTGTTTGTCAGTATTCACTCAGAATGATCTCCGTGTGAAATTAAATAAAAGCGACCTACATACATGTAAGAATCTTATTCTTATGCAAGAATCCAAAAGTCAAGCGTTAAGGAAAATCTCATGTCTAACCTCAGTTGCAAGTTGCTGAAGAGAAGGCGATGCTACGGGATACAAGCTTGAGTTGCCTCTTACTGGGTTATGGAGACTAACATAAGCCACAACGTTTCTCTGGAGAACTTTCTTGAGATCCTATAACACAAGCACAGCAGCGGTTATTAAAATGCATGATCATAATTAAGGCTTGTTTTCTTATTTTAGATCCTTTAAGGGAAAAATATACCCTATGTTTTTCTTCCACTATGATTCCCTAAGTATGACTTAACTTCATTTTCCTATAATATCATTTTAAAAACTTCAAAGGATATCTGAGTTTTATTTCTCTGTAGCAAAAGTTTTAATTCCATTTCACACACCATCTGAACAAAATGCAAACAGGCCCTGGAGGAATTAAGAATGACGATAGTTGCAAAGGCGAGAATGAAAACATTACATACTGTGAAGCAACAAGAAGGGCTTTTAAACTTGCGCCTGACATAAGCCAAACTTCAAAAGTAATCATTATCAAATAGTTAAATGCACTTGAATTTTCAGACCAGGAGCCCAAATTCAGATTTGAATTGCATAATTTATCCAGTGTTGTCATTTGATTACATTTGAAACAGGGGACGTGCCATGGATGAACCACTTCAATTATTTTTAAAAGAAGATCCTCTTTGCTTTCTCAATAATAAGCTGCTCTTTGCATGAAGTGGCTCTTTATATTGAGCAGAAGAAGGGTGGCACCATTGCATCTGATATAAAGCTGACTTGAAGTTGAACTAAACAAATTTTGCTCCCACTCAGTTGCATGGATCCTTTTCACTTGATTTTTCTCTCCTCTTGTTTTTGAAGAACAATCATGTTGGAAGAATGAGGTTTTGATAAGTGCTAGCTGCTTCCAATAAATTATAAACAGCAATTAACTCTTCATTTATCTGTTATTTTAATTTGGCAGCCAGTAACTTAACCATGTTTCTTTCCAATTGATCAGTGAAATCCACTGGAATCTTATTTAAGATGGATAGCATGTCTGGTAAGTTATTTTTGTTGAGTTGATTTATCTTTTTGTTGAAGCTAACAGTCTAGGGTTAGAGTTACCCCAATCCCTTCCTCCCCACAACCCTCTGCCCACCTCTTACAACCCTTCCCCATATAACCCAAACTCTCTGCACCCCTGCGTCTGCACACATACTTCCTCCCAGATCCTGCACTCCAATTCCCTGTCCCAGGTCACAACCCAAATCCCTGCAACCCCCTCCTACACCACTGCCCCAGGTCACAAACCCCTCCCAGACCCTGTACCCCCTTCTATGTCCCTTCTTCAGGTCAGAATCCTCTCCTGCACTCATACCCATACTTCCTCCCAGACCCTGCACCCCCCCGAATCCCAATCCCCTGCCCCAGATCACAACCGTCTCCTTCACTTAAACTCCCTCACAGACCCTACCCCCCTCCTGCACACCAATCTCTTATCCCAAGCTCTCTTCTGCACCCAACCTCCATTCCAGACCCCGCACCTCCAAATTCTGGAAGTGGCCTCCCACCAAAAGTTATTGCCCACCCCTGGTATAAACACAGTTGATAACTTAAATAACTATTAATCATGGGGACTCGAAAACATGTATGTGATTAATGGCTTGTATGTATGGAAACTACCTTCCCTCATTGTTCAGTTACACCCAAAGAAGAACAGAAGACATCAAACATGGTTTTCTTTATGTCAAGGAATACCTGGCAGATAAAAGTGTACAGTGCAGTTAATGTCATAATTAATTACATATAGCCAGGGTGGCCTTCTGTCAACCCTGGATCAGGCACAGCTGAGATTGCTAAGATTAATGTGATTTAACCCAGTTGCTACATATGTAGCTGGGAAAATCTGACAGTAGCGACCATTCTGTCATAGACCCCAGCATTGCACTAACTAAAGACAACAATAAGGCATATAAGGTTACTGTTGATCCTTACAGACCACTGTCAGAAAAGAGACTCTACCGGCTACTAAAAGCAACCCTGACAGACACACAAATTCACATGCTAAGTTACATTAGCAGAGGCTAGCCCAGTATGTGAAGGACACCAAAGAAGTTACAAGACACTACTTTGCAATGCCTGGATAATTAAGCAAGTCAAATGGCCTCATGATTAAAAGCAATTACATCATTTTCCAAAGGAGAGGAGAGGAGACATCCTAATCCTCATCCCCTTGAAGGCCATCAAGGATTCATTAAATGCCATGAACAGTCCAACCAGTGAGCGTGGTGGCCAGGAATCCACTGCGAACATTGCAGAACTGACAGACCAACATCCCACAAAGACATTTTAAGAACATTCCATCAGACAGACCTTGGAAGAGACTAGGGGCAGATTTATGTGAATTCAGAGATCATCGTTACCTGTCTACTATGCAACTTGTTGCAGTGTGATCAAGAAACTGAAGTGCACTTTTACTCATATCAGTATTCCAGAACTAGTGATGGTCAAAGGACCAGAATTCAGTGCAGCAGATTTTAGCTCATTGTGAAAGAAATATGATTTTGATCGTATTACTGGCACCTTACATTACCCATAAGTAAATGGAAAGGCCGATGAAGCTGTGCAGACAGCAAGGAAAGCCTTACAACAAGAAGATCCATTCCTTGCCTTTCTGAGTTACAGATCAAGACCAACAGCAGTTATCGGATGTAGTCCAACAACGCCTGATGGGATAACCACTCCGAACTACTATTCACATTTTGGAAAAGTATCTATCTCCAAAGTGGCCAGACATGAAGACAATAGCCAGAGTGGTTGAAAAAGCTAAAAGAGCGCATGAACATTTTTACAATGGATGCCACCCAGAGAATTGCCAGTCAAGAACCTGGTGACTATATTCATGTCAAATTGGAGAAAAGGGAAGGACAACTCCAACTGTCATAAAGAAAAGGAATTTAGCTTTCAGCTCAGGTGGGGTCCAGACTGACAGTGGAGAGTTCAACAGAACCCATGACACCTACCATTTGTTCCTCAGAGAGAACCAACAGAACAAACCATACAAGTGGCAGATGCAGAACAAGATGACTGAGAGATTCTCCAGCCAATGGACAGGCAAGTGTCCGGTACAACTTAGAAATGCTTAACTGAATGATTAATTTTGAACTTCAAAGACAGCATGATAGTATACATTTTGCAACTGGTTGGAATTTAGATTGAATAGCAGGAGATGAAATAGAATGCTACCCTGTATTTTATTGTTCAGCCCTATTTCAGGTAAAAGAGGACATTTCTTGCATTGGGGTGGACCTAAATAGCCCCCACTCTCTTCCTGTCACCTGTAGGGGAGAGGAGTCAGTGCTCGGTGCTTATGTGGTCTGAAGATACTGCAGCTCTTGAGCCCTCAAAGGGACTTTTCCAATAAGCCAGACAATGCCCCTCACCATTTAATATGTTGTGAGGTCACACAGCTCATTCCCAAATACTCCTTAAGTGCACAGTCCTGGAACTATGAAATTCACAAATATTACACTTCGAGGAGGGGAATACGCTCTCTCATCCTTTTGGTTTCCCAATGCTTCTTGAGTTGTCTTTTCATTTAGACACTGTCACCTTTCAGGTACAATTCCAAGCATCACTTATGGCTCAACAAGCAATAAATAGGCTAGGACAAATTCGATTTTCATTGATAAATGTTGATAAATGTTGATTGCACCATATGACCTAAACCAGTGAAAGTATATTTCCATGGACAATTAAAAATTACAGATACGCAAAGTATGAAAAATGTTGCTTGAGAATTTGGAGTTTTATATAAGGTTATTTATTTTGTGCATTTTGACATATGATAGTGATGGTGTGTATTTTAACGGTGATAAAGCTTTAATTTTTGAGTCTCAACAACCACTGTTGTTACACAATTATTGTGTGAGCCCTGCCCATTGTCTGACTCTCATAATTTCTTGCAACTGCAAACATTTAAATCAGTAAATAAAATGCTTAAGCCTCATAATTGAAAATTTAAATTGATAAAAATTGGAAAAAAAGCTTAACATAAACATTGGTATTATCTATCTATCTATCTATATATATAAAATCAAGCTTAATAATAACAATGGATGAAATATTCATCAGGTCTGATCAGATTTCTACCAGTTCCATCAACTAGCTGGCTGAGCTACCATGGCTGTTAAGAATATAAAACATCCATACTGGGTCAGAACAAAGGTTCATCTAGCCCAGTATCCTGTCTTCTGATAATGACCAATACCAGATGCCTCAGAGGGAATGATCAGAACAGGTAATCATGAAGTGATCCATCCTTGTCACTGATTCCCAGCTGCTGACAGAGGCTAGGGATAATAGCCATGAATTTATCTAACTCTCTTTTGAATCTTGTTACTTCACAACATCCTTTGGCAAGGCGTTCCATATGTTGACTGTGTTGTGAGGCTGCACCCCACCTTGCCATGATGCCATGCTCTCCCTACTGTGACTCTGCCCCCTCTGAGGTCCTTTCCTGTTGCCAGGTCATAGGCAAAAAGATAAGAGCTGTCTGGGCAGAGGGCTAGCAGAGCCCTTAGGGAGCAGAAACCATTCAGGGAGGGGAGGAGCCCAGAGGCCCAGACCTGAGCAGTTCAGTTCAGACCACTGTGGGGAGTGCCAGACCTTCCATCTGCCCTTAGTGAGACACCCCAACAGGCTGGGACGCAAGGTGGGAGCCTACTCTCAGGCTACCCAGTCCCCCACTTTCCACTGCTGCTGGAGCTGGGTGCCAACCCAGCAGCTGGCACTCTCTTTGCTCCATTCAGAGCTGGATGGCTGGAGAGAAGCAGTTGCTAAGAGGTATCTCCCCTAATGCAGCCCCTGATGAGTTCTACTGCAACTGGCAGATAATATCCATTGAAAGCAATGATCAGAAGTGTGTATCACAGTGATTCCTATGGCATATCGGTGGTATGTGGTCACAGATTGTGGTGATTAGCAGTCAGTTGTAATGGGAAACTAAACAGGCTCAGATATGTACAGGGCTGGCCTTACCATGAGGCAAACTAAAGCGTTTGCCTCAGGTGCCAGAGTGTGGCGTCACTAGTTCACACTTTTTGAACAAGGCATTTTAAGTTGTTAGTTCTCCTTTATTGGGGTAGGTAGCAGAGCAGTACCATGAGAGGAGTAGAACAGGAAGAAGGCAGAATTGAGACCTTTCAAAGTTTTGGCCCAAGCGAGGGGGCATGGGGCATTTGAGCTCCCCGCCTCAGGTGCCAAAATGTTGTGGGCTGGCAATGCATATGTACAACTTCGATGGCTCCTCTGAGTCTGAAAACTGGGATGGAAATGTCCCAAGCAAAGGCTCTCTTCACAAAACCCGCAGTAATTTCTGTTTCTGAAAAGTCATTCTTGAACTATTTTTACCACTTCCAGGATGACTTCTGGATGGAAGTGCAAAATACACACACACACACTCACTCACTCACTCTCCCATGCTAGGCTTTGCACAGAGAAAGAACACTCAGGAGGGAGTTGGAAGAGGGATGAGAGAGCATTAGTAGTTTTTGTATATACAGGCCATTAATCACATACACATTTCAGTGTCCCTGTGGTTAGTAGCTCTTTCAACTATCATCCATTTGTGTTTAAAAGTTAGATTCAATCTGAAACACAAAAATCCTTGGGTTCAACAGAATGGCAAATCAACTTGATGAAAATAACATCAAAGAATGCATCTGGCTCAAATTGGATTCCAATGGATTTCAGTCGATTGCTAAAAAGGGAGAAGGCCATAGTGATGTTCATGACGGTTGAATTAAACACACACACGTATGCCCAGAGCAGATATACAGGCATTAAATATACATTTCTATTTAAAATTAACAAAGCTATTCTGTATTTCTTATTTGGTTTCAGCTTTAATTTTGGGTGAAGGTTCAGATACCTTTTTAGTTCTTACTCTGCAAACCATAGTCACAATATTTTAGTCATATATGCTAAGATCACCTTATTTTGATTTTGCTTATTTTTTGAAAGAATAGAATTGAGAATGACACGTTGGATTACCGCTTGGTAGTGTGACTGAAATACAGAGACGTACACAGGCCTTCAAACATCCTTGTGGAGAGCCATTCCCCTCCCCCCCAAAAATTCCCTCTTATCCCCCTGTTTTTCAATCATCTCTAATCAATGTGGTTTTGAAGCTGTCTGATCTACGAGTATTTATGCAATTAGTTAAATGCCCTATCAGTAGTCTATTTTTTTTAGTAAAATATAATTCTCCTAATCATTTCCACATTAAAGCAAATGGTTTCTCATGAGCTAATCAGGGTACAGCTTTGATGAGGCTAGCAGAGAGAGGAAAAATCTCAACCAGAGGCATCTTTGATAGCTCCAATAGGTTGATGAGTTAAAAGGGTCCAATCTGAGGTCCATCTAACTCAGTAGACTGGATGAACAGTGACATGAGTACAGCAGCACTGCACAGTGGGGGAATATGCTTCCATGATTCTCATGCAGCTCCCAACTTCAATCCCCATCATGGAGCAGGGGAACAGTTTGGAACCTTGGTTTCTAGTCAAGGCCCCTGGGCAGGCCTAAGGGTGTCAAGCAGGCATGGCCTTTATGTCCAAAGTCAGGCTTATAGTCTACCGCGCGACCACTGGTGCCAGTTGAATTCTGCACTGGAATGACCCACCAGGTTGTTCTGACTGTTCATACCAGTTAAGTAAAGTTTTTAGTAGAGCTGTAGCTTTCACATACAGACATTTCGCAGCGTCTGCTTTCCATGGTGTCCACAGCTACATCATCAAATATTTTCATGAATGCCATGCTTTCCCCTCTTTCTCTCCTCTCTCTGCTTGTATATTTTACCTCTGCCCATTCGTACGAGCCAATGTTGCCAAATGATGTTCCTCCCCATGAGCAGAAAACAATGGTCCGATCAGGCCTCCAACCTCTCTTGACTTTTAGCATCAAGGCTTGTATAAATGCTGTGATGACAGCAGTGCTACTGGCCCATTCTTGTCCACTGAAACCATCTACATTGTTGTGGTGGCTACCAACTATGACATATCTATCTGAAAAGAAAAACAACACCAGCAAAATATTTATTTCAGTTAGACTTTAAGAGTAAAACAATTCCAAAAATAAAGGGTGTAGGCTGACCATACTCAAGGGTGCCACTGATACCGATGATGTCAACTCAAGCTTGCAGAAACATACCAAGATAATATAAAACTCTTTCTATTTTACCTATATCATCCTAATATAAGTACTTGTGGTCCAACACCACCACATCAAGCTATTCACATAGTTTAAATGAGAAACCTATTATATTAATTAGTTTTTATTCAGATTTATACTGAAGTACACCAAACTCTCATGGAGCTCATTTAAAGTTTTGTGACAAAATGCTGATTTGACAAAATTTAAACATTTCATGGGAACATATTGATTTCATCAACATTTTCTATGAATAAATTATGAAAGCACTCTTTCAATGTTATCATTTTGACTGTATGACAGTAGTTAAAATGAAGTGCTTTGATTTTATCCGAATTAAGAACTTCTACCTTCTTGAAATGAAACATTTAGACAAAGTCATTTTGATATTTCTGATTTTTTTTTAACTTTGCCTTACAGAAAATTTAGATTTTGTTGTTGTGGTTGTTCTGAGTCAGGCAGAAAGAACATTTCAAAATGTCAAAATTTCCTACAAAATGGAAATTCTGAGTTTTGGCCAGCCCTAAATACTAGTAAATAAACAGACCCATCATTTATGACTCTTATATTTTCATTCCTTTGTCTGATCTTCACTTCTTGTGTCATGTTTATAGTTGGAGTGCAGCAGAATCCTAAAAAACCACAGGGTGTCAACTGGGTCCTAGATAGCAAAAGGGATTTGAGGTTTTGAGAGTCCTATTTTATCCAAACTGATTCATCAATTCTTTTTGTCAATATGCTGGAGTTCAATAGAATATATTATAGTAAAATGTCCAGACATTAAATTGCCTTTGAAATTAAATACCAGTTGAACCTCCCAAATCCAGGACTCTCTGGTCTGGCAACATCTGTAATCCGGCATGGATGTTGCTGGACCAAAGGGCCCGAGGAGTGGGATCCAGCTGAGAGAACATGGGGTTTGCCGAATCCCAACTGGGTCAGCAGCAGCTAGGCAGGGGAATCCCAGCATTAGCAGGGCCAGGTAGCATCGGAAAGCCTCCCCCCCCGCTGGAGAACTGCCACTGTCAGTGGGGTCAGATGGCCAGAGAGACCCTGTCAAGGGGCTGGTGACAGCCTGGGAACTCCAGGAACCCCGGTGGCAGCGGGGCCAGGTAGCGGTCCAGGAGCTTCGGCTGGGGAACCCCAGCAGCGGGGCCAGGTGGCAGCCAGGGAGTGCTGGCCCCAGAAGGGGAACCCCAGCATCAGTGGGGGCTAGTGGCATCAGGGAGCCTCTCCCCTGACCGGGGAACCCTGGTCACAGTGGGGTCAGGCTGCCTAAGATTCCCTGGCAGTGGGGCCGGGGGCCAGGGAACCCCGGGAAATCAGTGAGACTGGCAGCAACCAAGAGGCCCGGAGCTGGGAAACCCCGAGAAATCGTGGCAAGTAGCGTGGCTGGCAACAGCCAGGTGGCCCTGGCTGAGGAATCCTTGGGAACCCCCAGCGCAGCCAGTGGGCAGCAGGGCAGGGAGCTTTGGCTGGGCCACCTTCAGTGGGGCAGCAGCAAGGCAGGGAGCCCCAGCCATAGGAGCCCCAGGGAGAGAAGCCGTCAGCCAGAATTGGAGCCTTGACCTTCCCTGGTCCAGCAAATTCCCTGATCTGGGACGGCTCATGTCCCGAGGGTGCCAGACGAGGCAGGTCCTACCTGTACTACACATTCCTTGGGGATGTTTGCTGTGAGTACTACCTACCAGCACTTTTCAATTGGAGATGCACATTTTAATTATAAAACTCCTCTCCATCAAAGTGGATTTTTACCAGAATTTTGGTCAATGTAATACTGAGGAACATTGCTTAAGTAGAGTACAATAACGCTGTATCGTGTTTTATTGGTGAGGTTGCTGCAATGTAAATGCCATATAACCACTTTTCAATCACATCACATGGTTGTTTGTGTTTTTAAACAAATGTAAACAGGAAAATCTATCTGTAAATGTAACTATTTCTTAGATTACTGTTTCACTGGGTGGCACTGATACAGAATCATTAAACAAAACTGTACAGCTTGTCAGCAAAAATTAAATCTAAGCATACATAATTGAATATAATGAGACATATAACTAATATCATTAAATTTCTGTGTTGCATCAAGAAAAATTTAATATAGTACAATGACATTGGGAAGCCGTACCGCTTTCAACCAGCATGAGGCTGTCATCCCTAAAGTGGGAACAGCACATTCATAGGTGTAACTTTCACCTCCTGTACTCCTTAGGGACCCACAAGTGCCTGCTATAACAGAAGGATAAGTCAGGATGCAAAGACTATCTTTCACCACCCTCTCTGATTGATCTATGGGAGGAAGGGATAGTAGGAACATAGAAAGAAAGAGACCTGACAGGAGATGGAAGAGGATCAGTAGGTAGTTGACAAAGCTGCCACGTGCCATCTTCGCTCCAGGAACTTGTTGCTGACAGAGAGGAGCGTGGACAGCAACAGATGGCTTTCTTGAAGCTACTCACCTGCCCGCAAACCTCTCACCTGAATATACACAGAAGCCCGCAGAGGCATCTGGCTGCAGGAGCAGAACATGAGGGATAGCAGACACCCAGACAGCAGGGTAGATAGACAGCTTCTCTTGCCAATCACCTGCTGAAGTAGGCAAGGAAACTGAGAGAGCACGATGAGAGGAAAGATGGGTCCTAGGTGGAGAAGGAAGAACGACCAGGTACTGTGGATAGTGAGGATTTAGGCAGGATAGGCAAGGACTGGAAAGTGCAGAAAAGGTGAAATACAAGTGACTTCACACAGTATTTCCCTGTGTCAGTTAAGTGACAAACCATCTACTGTGTACAATCTACAAAAGCCACACACATTTGAGTACTTTTCAAAATCTGCACAGTGATTAACAACTAACCAACACATTTCTTCTTCCCCTTATTCCTTTAACATTATTGCTGGATTTCAAATGCTCTGGGAAAGTTTTAAAACTTTATAATACTTCTCAAACTAAAAATCAAAACAGATGGCTTGAGAATTGGGAACCTTTACAGAGTAAAATTCATCCCTGATTTTTAGTCATCTTAGTCTTCAGTGTAATTACACCAGGGATAAATTTGACTTTCCCTCTTTATTCATAGAAGAACCAGGGAGAATAGCATGAACATAAAAAACTAAAAAGAACAACATCAAAATGCCAAAATAACAAATGTGCCATGTAAACATCAAGTAGGACGGACACAGCTACAATAGCAACTAGAAATCCTATTGAGTTCAATGTGATTACATAGTCTTACAATTAGGATGCATTTAAGTACCTACATATATTATCATTAAGTTTCATGTGTACTACACAAGATACTGAAGTCAATTAAAGTATTACACAGATACACTATGGGAAGTTGATGTTAGGGTTGAATACTTTTTTTTTATTTGTTGTGCTATTTCTAATTTCCAAATTATTTGGTAGACAGATTTTTTCTAACCTTGCCATTTTCTACTGTTCATAGGTATTTGTCCAAGATAGCCATTTGCAAATATGCAGCAGATAAGAACATCAAATAAATGTTCTTGTGGACTAAAACCTCTATTTGAAATTAAATACACAAACAGTAATTGTTTTCAATTTGTTATAAAACGGACTTAGTTTTGGCAAAAGGTGCTGAATTGAGAGTGCTGCAAACTGCAGCCATTATTTCACTAACAGACAAGATAATGAAAGCTTTCCCCATTACTCCACCTGAGTGCCTCCAATCTGACCTTAATGGCCAACCTCTAGTGACAGAGTAGTTAAATCAGCCATCTCTCTACTGAGGCTGCCAACAAGAGTGCTAACCGAGGGAATTCTGATGATCATGTGGGGGATGATTTCATTTGTCCATTAGGAATTGGACTGAAACCACCAATGCTCTGCTACATTCTGGCAAAATGCCATCAGACAACATGAGCTTTCACTACCTGCTATAATAGCCCTCTTGCTTTCAGCCAAAGTATTCTCCTAGGGAGATACAACTTATGTTCTACTCATGCTGATTTTGATACTTACTATTATTATTTCTTTATTATCTGTAATACCAAAGTGCATATGAGAGCTCCACAATTTAATTCTTGGCTACAAATGTTAGAGCTGAGGGCCCTTTGATGTTAAGTTGCTATTAAAAAGTCTGATTCCTCCACCCTTAGTCATGTTGAGCAGCACCTTATTCCAAGAGTGATACAGATGGGCATACTCATCATATAGGCTATTATTTAACATAAACGAGGCTGCAGAACTGGGTCTTACATTTTATTAAAGAAAAAACTGCAAAGATTTGCATGTCTATGATCTCCACCATAACCATGGTAGGTTCTGGATTGTCCTATGTCTTTTCCATTAGCAATCTGTCCAAAATCAAGTCACATTACAATTCACTGCTATATATATGAAATACACCCAATGAGATTCTTACATTCAATTATTTCTTTAAAAATAATTCTTTTGATTTGCAAATGGTTGGCCACTAACATAAGGAAAACAGTTGGCTTCCAGTATTTTGATTGGAGCACTGGGACTGCTTTTTGCAATAATAGCCAATATTTAATTAAAAAACATAATGTATCAATAGTCCACATTTGAAGAATTAAGCCTTTACTAAGGTCAGATAAACTTACTTACAGAGAACAAGTCAAACAAAGTAATTTTTAGAATTTGAAATACTAAGACATTTACACAACATAAATTACAAAACAGTAATACCATGAATGTTTATAAAGACAATTATTGTGTATTGTGCAAAATATGCTCACTGTACTGGTACTACCTCTCCTTCCTTTTTAACCAATTCTCTTTTTAATCCTCCTGCATAAACCTAAGTCTTTGGAGCTTAAATAGCCTTTTAAATTGAATATAGGTACAGCACCCAGTGTAACAAGAATTTGATACTTTATCGCAGTCCCTAGGATTACTGTTGTACACATAATTGATAATAATAATAATGGTAATAATAGTAGTCATAGAGGTCTACTTACCGGGAAATGTAGATCCCTTTAAATATCCAATAACATTAGAAATTGTCTTGTATGTTGGGACTGCCTGAACATTTAGATTGATTATTCTCTTTTCTGTTGAGATAAAAAAAAATGAGAACATTTTAATCCATCATTTATTGTGCTACAGAAATCTGTAGGCCATCAATTTCCCCTTTCCTTCTGCCCTAAGAGAAGAGAATACATTTTACACTTACTAAACTACACAGAAAAAGGATAACTATTCTCTCTTCCACACTCAGGGTAACACTACAACTCTGATTGGTTCCTCAAAACGGGGAGGGCCGGGTTTAAACGAGGGACTTCTAGATTGTAAACATATGAGCCTCTACTGTAGTGGTGGTCAACTTGCAGCTCGAGGGACACATGTGGCCCATCAGGCTTCTACGTGTGGTCCATGAGACATTTTGTTTACCATTGCCCAGGTACAAGGGTTGCCAGATTTCACTGGTTGCCGTCTATGTTTTCCCTACTGGTTTTACTAAAGTGACACTCACCTAAAGCAAGGGAATGTGAAGTGAGATGCATGCTAATTGCACACAACATTGACTGTGAGAGCCATGTGCTCCCTTTGCAGCCAAAGCGCTGCAAATTCTAGGTACACAGTAGGTAGCAAAATTACCCTATGCCAGGAGACAGTCATGGTTACAACAATCTTGAGTCCCACTGACAAGAAGGAGAGCTACTCCTGTGGCCTACTCACTAGCTTAGGTTGCCTATTGCAGCTCTACTGACTGAGCTGAAAGACTAATCTCTAGTAACTGAGCTTATAGCAGCCTCATCAAGCTGCACACATGGCCCAATCACCACTAGAGAGGACACAACACCATATGGAATGGGTGCTACAGGGAAACCTGTCCAAAGCCTCAGAACCCCACTCAACTCCCATCCTATACAAACTATCCATTCTAGACTCTTAAGGAACTCCCCAGGACCATAATGTGCCCAGTTTGGAGTTGTGTCTTACTGGCATAATTGAGCCAAAACCAGTATCAACATCCTTGTCTGAAAAGTGCCCGAATCAAAATAAAATATTCTGTGGAAAGATCGTTTTGTTCTTAAGCTCATAGACATTCTTCCAGGGCGTATCTAGACTACGTGGAATGGTCGAAAGAGGATATGCAAATTCTGCGGGAATTTGCATATCTTCTTCCGATTGCACTTTCAAAAGCAGAGCTTTTGAAAGTGAAAGTAATTAAGACGTGGCTTTTTCAGCGAACCACCCCCTTCTTCGAAAAGCCGCTCTTTCTCAAAAAAGGAGGTTTACGTGGCTTTTCAACAAAGGTTTATGCGGCTTTTCGACAAAAGCTCCGCTTTCAAAAGTGCGATCAGAAGAAGATATGCAAATTCCTGTGGAATTTGCATATCTTCTTTCGACCGTTCCCTGTAGTCTAGATGAGCCCCCAGTGTTGTATTTTCTGAAACAGTTTGTTTTCAAGTCTTCCTTCCTGAGGTACCCGGATAGTTTAAATGATGGGTGCACTGGAATACATAAAATAAAACTAACTTGTGCCTGTCTTTGTCAGAAGGATTTTCAAACTCAGTTTCATTCGCTGGGACTTATGCAATGAGTTGATTTTAAACTTATATTCAGACTAAAACCATTTCAGCTTCATTCATCTCCTAGACCTTGGAATCGAATTGCCTGGTTAATCATTGAAGCAGGTGCAACAATGCCAAGATTCTTTCTTTATACTTAGCAAAATAGTTTGAAAAATAAATTACAAGTTAAACCCTCAAAGTTACAACTCAATCCCTTATTCAGACAAAACACTCAGTATCATGAATCGATATGATGTTGTGTAAAAACTCAGTGAGTACTTAACAAGGACTTTGGCTCTATCACAGAATGCAATGGAAATGCCCAGTGAAGACAGTGGAAATTAGAAGTGCAGTTCAATAGAAAATTCAGACCATATTAGTCTATAACAACCACTGATCATTTTTCATGTTGAGTCTTGTCTCATATCTATTAGTTAGTGTTCTGATTAACCTTACCTTTCTTACAAGTACAGTCATAGGGTTCCCTGAGACTAATGAAGGAGAATGCCATGAATGTTTTATATGCTACGTAAAACCCTCAAATTGTACCTCAGAATTTTAACTAGAATTTCTAGCTTTGCACTATAACGAATCCAAAGGATTCCCAGTATTGGATTTTATAAAATACCAGAAGATTTACCCAGCGTTGCTCAGATCCTTAACTCAATTAAGTTTTGTTTTTCTCAATTTAAAGCATTGCCCTGGGGTGGGGTTGGGGCTGAGGGGTTCAGTATGCAGGCTGCTCTGTGCAGAGAGAGGATTACCCAAGCCCTTTGTCACCAAAGAAGCTTGGGGTCAGGTGAGAAGTGCCTCTCTATGGCTGCTGTAGCTCCAGCTGGGACGGCCAGGGGAGGGGTGCATGTCTCCTGGCTGGGACAGGTCCAGGTTCATCTGCCCTGTGCTTCCCAGCCAGAGTGAGGAATGCAGCAAACTTGTGCACTTTCATCGCTCCCTGATAAAGGGGAATAGGCAGTAATGTTCCTGTAGAAATGGGGGAAGGAGAGCTTCAGCTCCCTTTGCCCTCCCTAAAGGGCACCTGGAGTTTGTGAGGCTCAGAGCTGGGGTAGTCCTAGATGTGGGGGGAGGGAAAAGACACCCCCAGCCAGCCCTTTTCACCTGTCTGGTGATTCTGCGTTTTTCCTATATGGTTTTATGAGACACAATCCCATTCCAGGCACAGCCTATTTTCCTGGCACAATCAAACCTTACCTTGCTTTGATGGTGCTACCTCTTGCCGTTTAGGAGGAGTTCTTGAACTGACAGACACACACACAGACACACAAACTCTCTCAAATATGTAGCAGACAACTTGAACAACAGCTTGTGATGTATATGTTGTTTGCACCTTTTAGATAACATTGATGCTTCGTGAATTATTCCCAAGACTCAATTTTGGATATAAAACCATCCTAGAGCCAAACTGCTCAATCTTTTTAAAGCATTTTCAAGCCAAAGCTGATTTGACTTCTTTATTCAAATCCTACAGCATTTAAAAGTGGTTTATTTTATTAGGCTCCAATTCAACAATGCTTAAACATGCTGAGTCCCACAAAAGACTACTAGACATAACAAGGTGCCCAAGTGCTTTTCTAAGTCTGAGTTTTAACACTGGCTACTGAGATCTGCCCTGAAAACAAAGCAACACAAAATATTCTTCTGGGAAGTGATATGTTCTGGAATCAGATAATAAAATGAATAGACATATTGTACAGTACTCCAGTGTGAAATAGCTTAGGCTTAAAGGTTTAGTACACCTGACAAAAAGGCTCAAGGGGGTTTCCATGGAGTGTACAGAAAAAGTAAAATCTAATTTCTTTTAAACAGTTCTGACAACAAATCTCAGTTCCTGATGCTACACGTCTGATGAAAGACTTTAAAGGTCTTGACAACATTATCACTTTTTCCCTAAATTCTCTAGCAAACTATAGGAAGATTTTCACTTAATACTGCTTGAAATACCACTTTAAGTTGCTCTAAGCTATAAAACTACTTCAGAACTAAAAGAAAAGAAATGATGTATTGATATTAATATTTCTGGATTATTTTTTCTTTTAAAGTTTGCTTGACTTGAAACCTGCTCATTGTTATCTGGTTAACAGGGATAACTTTTTATTCTTATCATGGTTATCCCACACCCTCCCAAATAAAGACAAAAGCGCTCAGCGATTTTCCACTGAACGTAATGGGATCTGTTGAGTCCTGAGCACTTTTGAAGAGCAAGGTCACTTTCTTAGAAGCTGAAATAAGGATTAGCCTTCCATCTTTTTTAACAAAAATCTTGCCCCAGGCTCACACTGACATTGGGTAGAGAATATTTGGGCCCAATTTCCAAATAGGTTTTCTTAACTCTTCATAAGATGTTCAAACTTCCACTTAGGCACAAAAATATGTCAGTTTTATTTGCCATATAGGCGATTTGTTGAATTTTAAAATGTATCTAGATAGCTAAAACTCATTGATTTCAGTGGGAATTAGGTACCTAGATGCTTCTGAAAATACTACTATAAGAACATAAGAACGGCCGTACTGGGTCAGACCAAAGGTCCATCTAGCCCAGTAGCCTGTCTGCCGACAGTGGCCAGCACCAGGTGCCCCGGAGGGGGTGGACCGAAGACAATGATCAAGCGATTTGTCTCCTGCCATCCTTCTCCAGCCTCTGACAAACAGAGGCCAGGGACACCATTTCTATCCCTGGCTAATAGCCTTTATGGACCTAACCTCCATGAAATTATCTAGCTTCTCTTTAAACTCTGTTATAGTCCTAGCCTTCACAGCCTCCTCTGGCAAGGAGTTCCACAGGTTGACTATGCGCTGCGTGAAGAAGAACTTTCTTTTATTAGTTTTAAACCTGCTACCCATTAATTTCATTTGGTGTCCTCTAGTTCTTCTATTTTGGGAACTAATAAATAACTTTTCTTTCTTCACCCTCTCCACACCAATCATGATTTTATATACCTCTATCATATCCCCCCTTAGTCTCCTCTTTTCTAAACTGAAAAGTCCCAGTCGCTTTAACCTCTCTTATATGGGACCCATTCCAAACCCCTAATCATTTTAGTTGCCCTTTTCTGAACCCTTTCTAAGGCCAAAATATCTTTTTTGAGGTGAGGACTCCACATTATATTTGCAATACTGCTCGCCCCAGGCATTCATAAATCACAAGTCAGGCCCCAAAATATAACAAGATAATAATTATATCCTTAATTTGCCTTTCGCTTTCAGAACCCTTTTGGCTCACATTTTCAAGTTGCACAGCCAAAAAGGCTCAGAACTTATTTTCGCTTAAAAATGAAACCTGAGATTCTCACAACATTTTCTGACTCCAGGTGGTGGGGCTTTAAGTAAAATGTGAAATATGGAAAGACAAAGTTCTGAGAACTTACAACACTGCATTAAGGACATTTATGAACTAACTCACATGGTTCAGAAGGCTAAATTGACTACAGTATGTTTATTGCACATGGGTGATATATGAAGATGAACATATTAGGGATGTAAGGGTATGTCTAGGCTACATGGCTCCATCGACGGAGCCATGTGGATGAGTTTACTAGACATAGCAAAATGAAGTGGCGATTTAAATAATCTCCGCTTCATTTACATCAAAATGGCAGCCGCGCTGTGCCGACAATCAGCTGATCGGCACAGCGGGGCAGTCTGGACGCGCCACGGTCGACAAGGGAAGCCTTTGTCGACCGCTCCGGTATGCCTGAAACGAGGTAATGCCTGCGTGTAATACCGCTCCAGTAATGCCTGCGTGAAACGAGGCTTACTGGATCAGTCGACAAAGGCTTCCCTTGTCGACCGCAGCATGTCCAGACTGCCCCGCTGTGCCGATCAGCTGATCGTCGGCACAGCGCGGTGGCCATTTTGATGTAAATGAAGCAGCAATTATTTAAATCGCCACTTCATTTTGCTATGTCTAGTAAACTCATCTACATGGCTCCATCGATGGAGCCATGTAGTCTAGACATACCCTAATAGTGTAGTCGATTAACCAATAAGCAAATGCTTATAGGTTAATGCTATAGACTACACGCATTTCCCCTCCCCACCCCCCACGCACTTGCCAGTACATTTTTTAGTAGGCTGGCCAGCAGTCCGGCTCAGTCCTGGCTTGAAATGTATTCAGGACCTACCCCTGCTGTGGCTCTGCATTTAAAGTGTATTAGGAGCCAGGCGGGCCGGCAGCCCGGCTCAGTTCTGGCTCACACCAGGTCCGGGAGTTCATACCCACCCTAGACAGGTGCTGCTGCTACCCCGTGCTGCTGCCTATTTATCAGAGGCAGCAACACAAGGTGACAGGCAGCCAGTCCACGAGGAGTTCATACCTGGCTCCCTGCACTGATACAGAGGCAGCAGTGTGGAGTAGCAGGGGGCTCCTCAGGAGAGAGGCCAGAGTACACTGGCTACTGGCCCTACCCCCAGGGACTATAGACTAGTTGACTAACCGATAAGAATTCTTGAGGTTACTCGACTAGTCAATTAACCGATATATAACATCCCTAGAACATATACCAATCTATCATATTTTGCAAATGCTGTTGAATGACCTAATATGATACAGACACTTTAGAAATTGAGCCTACCAACAGATTGGTCCATCATTTAATTACAGTGCTTCACGTACATTAGATATTTTGCAGGAGTAACTGACATAGCAAAATTTGCATCATTACTGCCATATTGGATTTTCTGGTTAACAGCTTTCTAAAACCTTCTTTAAATGTAAAAATGTATTTCAATTTTTCTCAGTCTTTCATCAGGTATCATTTTCAGTAAAGAAATTGATCCAGTCTCCTTTTCAAATCAGATTCTACATAATTTCAAATATGTGTCTTTATAAGCAAGGAAACTAAAATTGGACCTTGATGATAATCAACAAGTCAACAAAACGCTTTATATTAGATGATTTATGGACTGAATTGCATTTTGGAAACAACTAATTCATGCTTAACTGTGTATCAAATTGCATATGAAGAAAATTGATACTGCACATACTGCAAAATATCAAATTCTAAGTATACTGTAAATATATTTGTACAACTTACGACATAGGTTCCTGTACTAATAGCTTCCTTATGCTCTCTTTTCTCGTGTAAATGATTGATCAGCTGAACTCAGCCTCTTTTTCAAATCTGATACTTCCCTAATTATTTTCTCAGTCTGATTGATTAGCAAACTAATATTGTCCAATTTCTAAACCATTCTTCTATTAACAAGTACATGAGGCTTTCAAGCGCAGGCTTGGTCTAAAGACTTGCATAATTATATTTTTCACTACTTGATTGAATCCTGTGGACCTAGACTAGAGAGATCAGCAATAATACTATTTAAACAAAAAGCTTTTGAACATAAAAATATTCTGAAACTTAGTACTTAAAAGTGGCTCTAAAGAGAGAAGGCTGATTGGTATGGAGCAGACATCTCACACTGAATATCTGAGACAACTGTGAACTTTAAAAATCAATCCATACTAATTCTTGCCATGTCCCACTCTTTTTTTTTTTTTTTTTTTGGCAGAAGAGGAGATGTTATTTTTTTCTCAGAGTCTCAGGCTGTAAGGTGACTAGATGTCCCATTTTTAAAGGGACAGACTCGTATTTAAGCGCTCCTGCCGGCGCCCCAACTTTTTCTTAAAAACAGACAAATTGTCCCACATTCTCTGTCTCCTACCGATCAGCAGAGAGGAGCCCTACTCCTGGCCGATCCCTGCTTGCTAACTGCCTGCCCACCAGCAGTGAGGGGGTGTGTCCAGTGGCTGACAATGGGGGAGGGTGTGCAGGGCTGATGGTGGGGTAAAGTTGCACTCTGCTGGGCCAGCTGCTCTTCTGCTGGTCTGTCAGTGCCTGCTGCATCCTGTTTCTAGCTGGCGCTGGCTGCAGTGGTTCACGATTGCAGGCAGGTGTCAGCCAGGTGCAGGTGCCTGTTACATGTCACTTCTATTGCCCGCCCATCGGCCTTTTATGTGTCTCCTCTGTCCGTGCTTTGCCCCTTCAACCCTCCTTCAGCCCCACTGCACCTCCATATCCCCATGGTGGGGCACATCCTGCTCCTACCACTGTGAAGAGAACAGCCTCTGTTCAGAGCACTGAGCTCCCCAACAGCCCAGTTGACATGCTCATTCCTTCCCCCCACTGCCTCTGTCTAGGTCCGCCCCACCACCCTCTGGTGCAGGGCACTGGCCAGGGAAAACAGAGCCCTGCATGTGCTGAAGTGCCGTACAGCACCAGCACAGAGAAACCTCTCCACCCCCTAGCTAAGTTCTGGAGTAGCAGGAGGCAGGCAGTAATTTCAAGTCAATTCACATGCAGGCTCCACAGCAGCCTCTGGGACAGATGTTTAGCATGTTCTTCATGCCCTGGGTCCTGCCTCTGGCCCCTAGGCATCCTCCCCTACTTAGCTCCCCCTCCAATTACCCCTCCTGATTGGGTTTGCCAAAGCCCCTGTCAGGTATTTTTGCCCTTGGTACACATGTATCCTGAGGGCTCACCCCCCTCCTGCACATGCTGTACCCAGAGGACAGGAGGTGGTTAGGGTTATGTTGGTGGCCAGTAGCAACCTGGAGATGTTGACTGCCCTTTGACACTGTGTGGGCAGGAAGGGACAAACTGCTTCCTGCCAGGTGGGAGAGGTGGGGGTGGAGAAGAGCTCTGCCAGGTCATCGCTTCTCTCTCCCTTCTTTACAGCGGGAAGCAGTTCCTGGGCCTTCCCTCCTGCACAGTGCTGAAAGGCTGTGGCTGGCCAGACTCTGGTGTGAATCTTGGCAGAAATCAGAGGAGGGGGCACATGACCCTGAATGCCCCACCACACATGTTGCCCCAGGAAGATGCTGTGCCAGGTACCAAGAGAGGAGGGTCCATCCTGGGGGCCCAGCCAGGCATGGTGGGCAGAGAGTATCAGGGAGGAAAGGCTGGGTCAGTTGGTTACCTCCCCATGTGATAGGGGTGCAGGGGTGTCTGTGTCACCCCTTCTCATTTTAACCCTACTGCCTTAAAAGTAAGAAGGTAAATTAAAAGAATCCAACTATGTCGCATTTATTTTTAACAGGGGCTCAGTCAACTTGATGCTAATTTGAATGTTTGTATGATGGATTGCTGTTGAACTTACTTAAATATAATTAATTTTACCAGGTGTCCTGTATTCAGTGTAGGGAAATATGGTCACCCTGCCAGTGCTGCTGTTTTGTGAGCTATCAGCCTCTAAGAAAAACCCAGATGAATAAGCTCCTCTTTTGGAGAGAAAGCTCTCTTGGGCAGAGAGAATACAACTAATGTGTCTTGGTCACTAATAACTATGAAGATGGAAACCTTCAAGGATGATCTTTGAGAAAAAACGGAAATAAAGATATACTACAAGAAAATGCTATAATATATGATGATGAAGAATTAAGATCAGTAACATACAGTTTAAGAATAATTCATTGACTACACTTATTTGAAATAATGAGGCTTCCATTTCAAATAGTCACAGGATAGTCACACACAAGTATGCTTATGCCATGTAGACATGGCATTTGTTTTTCTAGATTTATAATGCTCATGTACTATGTCAAGAAATGACAAAGTTGTTTGCATATTGACATCATTCAGTGATGACATGGTCAACATTACTAAACGAGGCTCTTTCTTTCTCCTTGACAGATAGAAAGCTCTGAAGGAGAAACAAATATAATAGCACAAACCTCCATTCTACTTCTGAATGAGAGGATAAAATCTTTATCTTTTTATGCCCTTCTTCCTAGTGAATTGAAGACATAGAATCATAGAATCGTAGACCTGGAAGAGACCTCAGGAGGTCATGAAGTCCAGTCCCCTTCCCAAGACAGGACCAATCCCAACTAAATCAACCCACCCAGGGCTTTGTCAAGCTGAGACTAAAAAACCTCTAGGGATGGAGATTCCACCACCTCCCTAGGTAACCCATTCCAGTACTTCACCACCGTCCTAGTGAAATAGTTTTTCCTAATATCCAACCTAAACCTCCCCCACTGTAACTTGAGACCATTGCTCCTTGTTCTGCCATCCATCACTGCAGTGAACAGCCTTTCTCCATCCTCTTTGGAACCTACCTTCAGGAAGTTGAAGGCTGCTATCAAATCCCCCCTCACTCTTCTCTTCTGCAGACTAAACAAACCCAAATTCCTCAGCCTCTCCTCATAGGTCATGTGCTCTGCCCCTAATCATTTTGGTTGCCCTCCGCTGGACCCTCCAATGCGTCCGCATCCTTTCTATAGTGGGAGGCCCAGAAATGGACACACTACTCCAGATGTGGCCTCACCAGAGCTGAATAAAGGGGAATAATCACTTCTCTGGATCTGCTGGCAATGCTCCTCCTAATGCAACCTAATATGCCATTAGCCTTCTTGGCTACAAGGGCACACTGTTGACTCATATCCAGCTTCTCAGCCACTGTAATCCCCAGGTCCTTTTCTGCAGAACTGCTACTTAGACAGTCGGTCCCATGCCTGTAACAATGCTTGGGATTCTTCCATCCCAAGTTCAGGACTCTACACTTGTCCTTGTTGAACCTCATCAGATTTATTTTGGCCCAATCCTCTAATCTGTCTAGGTCACTCTGGACCCTATCCCTGCCCTCCAGCGTATCTACTTCTAGCTTAGTGTCATCTGCAAACTTGATGAAGGTGCAATCCATTCCCTCATCCAGGTCATTAATAAAGATGTTGAATAAAACCATCCCTAGAACCGATCTTTGGGGCACTCCGCTAGAAACCGACTGCCAATCTGACATCGAGCCGTTGACAGGCTTGGTTTGCATTACTGTGATGCCTGAAAAAGAACATTTTTTGGTCTTGGACCAATGTCATATAATGCTGGGACTAAAGAACTATCTGAATGTATATCACAGTAGAATGATCATTAGGCATGTGGAATTACGGGAAGCTAAGATGAAACAAAGTTCAATCATTCTTTAAAATATTCTTAATAATGTCTTTTAAAATTAGGCCACAAAATCTCTTGAGCTGCATGCATTCATTTTCAGTCACAGATATGTTTTACCTCTCCCTACTTTCCCAATGATTGGTGTGATGTTTGCAGCTTATAATAAAGTTTTGTATTTACAGCAATTAAGAAGATTCAGTAATAATCAGTAATTACATTTTGTAGCGAGAAGAATGGTCATAACACATGAAGTGGTTCTACCCAGATTATAGATATTTTGGCCTGAGTGTATGTTAGTGTTTCAGAACAGGGTGTTAGTAGTCTTTTTATTCCTGGTTCCATTAATGACACACCATTCGGTCTTGTTCAAGTTACTTCACCTATTAGTGCTTGAGTTCACCTTTCTGTAAAATTGGTATAAAAAGTCCACTCCAATGAAAGGGAAGCAATTACGTTACTGTTTATAAAGCATGTAAAGATTCTTGAGGCCCTTTTAACTATGCTAGTAATAGTTCAGAAGTATGCGCCCCCCCCCCCACACACACACACACGCCACACTTTTTACTATGGACACAGTTATCTACAATATATTTGAGAGCTTGTTTGTCTGTCTGTTCAACATCTCCTCCAAAATGGTAAGAGCTAGGACCACCACATTTGATATGCAGCTTCTTCTTATCATAATTTAAAGCAAGGTCAGGGTTTGGTTGTGCAAGGAAAATGGGATGTGCCTGGAAAAGGGATTGGTTCTTATAAAATGGAAAGAGGCCAGAGATGGAGACCAGGACAGTTATGACCCCATGGGGGCAGCAGGGAGCAGGCATGGAGAAAGGGACAGCTACCTATGATATATTTGAGAGAGTTTGTCTCTGTGTGTGTGCGTCTGTCCCCCGGTTGGGGCATATGAACCCCTCCCCCAGCTATGCCTGCTGGAGCTGCAGCAGCCACGGAGAGGCACTTTTGACCTGGACCCAATCTGCTGCAGTGAGAGGGGGCTGAGGTAGGGAGTTAAGTGCCAGAACAATGCCAGGTAAATCTTCTAGTACTGATATAATAGTGCTTATCCCATTACAGTTTATTCTAGTAAATTTAGAAGAATAAGCTATGATGATACAAGGCATCTTTATGCCAATATAACTGAATCCTGATAGGGGCTGTACCAATTTATTTCAGTAAAAAAATCAACCCCTCTAACCACAGCTGAAGTGGTACAAGAACCTCTGTAGAACAGACCTAATGCAACAAATGGCATTAACTTCCTGGATTTATTACTGCTCTGCAGAAGAACAGAACAATTTTTTTCCAGTTCCCATCAAATTAAAAAAAAGAAAGCAGCACACCTTTTGGGGTGATGATGGAAGCATCCACAATTTCAACATTATGTATAATATCAGTGGCACAAGGCGTCCATAATAAAACTGTAGTACAAAGTGTAAGAGCTGAGGTCCTTTATATTAAAAGTATCAAGAAGTTTGCCAAAGAATAGGAGAGTGTTGGCATAGAATAGTAGTAAAATCTCTACTTCTCGTGCTGGAGTGTTTTGAGATAACATTAATAAATTTTGTCTTACTTTTAAGACTCACACATGTCCAGAGACACCTGTGACGAATACAATTTTAGAAATTACAACTAACAGATGCTTACATCCTACTTACAATAATATAATGTTAGAGCTGTGGGCATTAGTCTCAGAACCTATTGAGTAGTTGCTAAAAGCATGAAGATGTATCTTTTTAAAAAATCATATCTTTTAGGAGAACAAACCATACAAGCATTTTTGTAATAGTAAATGCAGACTGCCATTAAATAGATCAAAGTAGTCCAAATGCAGTACACATTTATTCTATTTTATCCCATTTTCATGTGTGGATTTGAGGCTCTTGATAATAAAGAAAACCAGTAATCAGGTAAAGTGAAAATTCTGCTTACTGCAAACCTCCCCACATAGCTCTTTCATTGTAAAAGTTAATTTCTTGATTCAACCTCACTGAAATACAAGTTCTAGATTAGACCTGAACAAGAGGCTGTGAAATATACCAAACTGAGCCAAATTAACCTAGCAGTTTAGGGGTGTGCATCCTGCATTAACACAACTTCACAAAGTTCCTTTTCACTTATGACAAAAGGAAAAATTTAAATATAGGTCTCAAGTGCTTGCAAGCCTTGAATATTAACCCATTTTCATCACTAGCCCTCTTAAAAATAGTGCTATTAGTGATTAGAGTATCCCTTGTAACTAGAAGTGTAAAAGGTAGAATTGCTCAGATTTGGAAGTATTTCACATATGGGATTCCTTCACCCAAACTCACTAATTGGCACTAATAACTCAGCGATCCATATCAAATGACTGAAATTCATTAATTGGTGAGTGAATAAGCAATAACAAAGCAAGATTTCGGTAGCACAAATATACATTGTTTATGTTGATAAGTGTATGTTAGCTTTATGATAATACTTTATAACATTCTAATAAATATGCCATCATATATTCTGAAAAAATAAAATCCATGGTATTTTGAGGCCTCACTGCTCTTAAATCTTTCCTAAGAAGCAGGGAGAGACCACAACATTTTTATTTTTGTTTTATTCTGGGGGGAGAGGGCAGTTATAAAACGTTTGGATTAATGAGGCAGTACTGAAATAAACAAAAAGAAAAAAAATAGGGCAAACTTTTATTCCCACAGTTTATTTCACAGCTTGTAACTTTTTAGTCTGCCTCAGATGTTTCCCTCCAGATCCTCCCAACACTTTCATCACATTTTATCACTTGAAAATTTCTGAGCTGGGAAGTAAAAGAAGCAACATAAGCAGGGCTCAACAAATCCGCTTATCTACTTGCCCGTGGCGAGTAGATTTCAGCCGGTTGCTCCGTTCACCGGCAGCGCGCGCATGCTCAGTGTGGGTCTGGCGCATGCGCAGTGCGGGGCTGGTGAGTGGGTTTTTGCCGCAGTCGTTGAGCCCTGAACATAAGAAAACTACAGTACAAGGTGTTTTATCTGGCACTTCCATATCTGGAAAATTCAGTTAACCAGCATTTGCCATAGAATACAGTATAATTCCTTCTTCAAAATGAGTAGTCCTGTGACATTCTAGGTCATGTCTACACTAAGAAACTATTTCAAAATTACTAAATTTGACTTAAAGACTCCTGAGTTAACAAATTCGAACTAGCGTGTCCTCATTACGGGAAAGCATCAAAATTAGTCAAAATTAGTCCAAAATAGCACATCCACATTGAACGGAACCTGCCTGGGACTTAGAGCTTCTGGGGAGGGCACCAGGAGGGCAGATACTCCCTGTGGCTGCTTGGTCTGGCAAGCTGTGGTGCATGCTTACAGGGGTTCCTCTCTACGACCGCCTCTTACAAGCCTCCTCCACTGCCTCCCTCTTTGTGGGACAGAAAGTGGCCACGCACCTTCTTGTGCTCTGCTTACCTGCACAGATGCCACAGCACTGACACCGTAGAGCTACAGCTGCTGCAAAGCAGCGCCAAGGTCGTAGGCCTCGTGCTGCACCTCATGGTGCAGTACTTCCAGACTGCCCACATAGTGCTTCAGAAGAATCAGGATGAGTACAAGGAGGACAAACCCCAGCCTGGCTCACAGGCCCTGCTCACCTCAGTCCTGGTACTCTTGCTGGTGTGCATGCTCCTCAATCCCCTGGACACCATGTAATGCCATTTCTGGCAGAGGAAGATGAGCTCAGACTGGTGGAACCATACGGTCATGCAGGGATGAGACAATGAGAAGTGGCTGCACATATTCTGCATGCACCAAGTCACCTTCCTGGTGCTCTGTAAATGGCTCTCCCCTGCGCTGAGCAACAGGACACCTTCGAGACCTGCCATCCCCATGCAGAAGCTCACCATGCCAGACAGCTACCGTTCAGTCGGGAACCAGTTCAACGGGGGGAAATCCACAGTCGGGGCCGTACTCGTGCAAGTAGCCAAGGCCATCAACCATGTGGTCAACATGTGGTAATCACCCTGGTCAACATGGACACCATCATCGATGGCTTCGCCGCTATGGGTTTCCCCAACTGTGTAAGGGGAGGGCCATAGACGGCATTCACATTGTCATCCTGGCCCCCAACCACGCCTCGGAGTTCATCAACAGAAAGGGGTACTTTTCCATGATGCTGCAGGCCCTCATGGATCACAAGGGATGCTTCACTGACATCAGTGTCAGATGGTCAGGAAAGGTGCACGATGCCCGCATCTTTCAGAACTCCTGCCTGTTCTGAAAGATGCATACCAGCACTTTTTTCCTGGACTGCACCATCAGTCGGGGAGGTGGACATGCCCATCGTGATCCTGGGCAATGCAGCCCACCCCTTACTCCCTGGCTCACCGCCCCATATTCTGGGGCCCAGGCAGCCCCTGTGAACCCCTGGAGGGGAAGCCATTGGGCGAGCAGGAAGGTGTCTGGTTGCCCACTCCATGCACGACGCCATGTGCTCCATCTACGAGGTGAGGGTGAGAACATGGCATCATGCTGCCATGCTAGCTCTTCCCACACAGCCCTCCTCTCCTCCTAGGCAACTTGGCACTCCTCACAGTCAGCCGCCCGCTCCTACTATTCTGCCTCGAGTCCCTGGACAAAGGACTAAAGGCAGACCATCTGCTCCCTCACGAGGTTCTCCTGGGTGCTCTTCTGCCTGTGGATCCCACTCGGTTGGGTGGATGAAGTAGGAGGTGGGGGATGCGCCAAGCTCACAGTTAAAAGGGCAGTCATCACAGGAGACAGTGTGTATGAAGCCTAGCCCTAATTTCTGAGCTGACACCAAAGGTCTCAGTTCAGACAATGGTGATGTGCATCAAACAAGGCCATGTGTTTCCTAGAAAGAGGGCACTTTCCAGAAGGTGCACCAACATCCCAGGGGAGCATTGCAACTCCCACAGCCTGTGGACAAGCAGACATGGAAAGGTGCTGGCCAGGCCTCCCTGTGGGCAGGAGAGGAGAAACGGGAGTCTCAGCGTCATTCTGTGCCCTGCACATGCTGGGTCCAACACTTGCAGCGTCCTGCAGAGAGAGAACTTTCATCCTTGCCTGCTGTAGGAAGGTGTATTTGAGCAGCAGACATCGCTTGCTGGATAGAGTGCTAATGAGTTCCTCTCTTCTTCCTCCTCCTAGAAGTTTCCCATGCATGATATCAGTCTCCTCTGCATCACTGAGCTTGACTGGAAGCAGATGCTGACTGTGTGTGGGCATGACTCTGGGCCACGTGTGGCATTGCTGTGTGGTTCCCCTGGCCCCAAACTAAAGGAAAAACTATGTAGCACTTTAATGACTAACAAGTTTTTCCTTTTGTTTTTTGCAAGATCAGACTAACACGGCTACCTCTCTATTACTATTGGCCCCAAACTACTTACTGGTGACTTGGCATGGGAAGGTGTCCTACCACAGAGGCCGGAGTAAGGCAGGCCTCTCCAGGAACCTTGTCAGAAGGAGCGAGTGGCCCTGTGGAACAAGCTGTTGTGCCACCCCCAGGCTGAGTTGGTCAAGACAGGAGTGAGCAGCCTTACCCATCTTGTGGATAGGGAAAGGTAGGGAACTCACCTAAAGTGCCCTCCCCAGGTTTGTTGGAAGCCTGGGAGACGTCCTGGGAGGGGGGACTCGCTCCAAAGTGAAGAGAAGCTCCTGACTTGTGGGCATGGTCACCTGGCTGGCCTTCTCCTCTTCCTCCATTTTGTTGTCATTCTCCTCCCCCATCCTGCCCTCCTGCAGACTGATGCCAGGCGTATCTTGGCCAGACTCGATGATGGCAGCAGCAGAGGTGAACCACCCCTAGATAACATCCAGCTGCTCGAAGTAGTGGCAGGTGTGCAGTGCAGCCCCAGAGCATCTGCTCTGCTCGCTGGACTTGTGGTAGGCCTGGCGCAGCTCTTTTATTGTCAGCCAACACTGTTTGAGGGGCCTGCTGTGCCTTTTCTCGGCCAGGCTGACAGCGATCCTGCTGTAGATGTTGGCATTGTGGATCTTGGTGCAGAGATCCTGGAGGTTGGACTCCTCCCTCCATACAGAGCTGTGTCCTTGGGCAGTGGAGGCCATGGGAGCTGTCGAAGCGGTGGCAGCCATTGGAGTGTCTGAGGGAGCATTGGGGTTGCTCATATCTCTCTTGGGTCCTGGGCTCTTGCATAGGGCTCATGCAGCTGACCACATGAGAGAAGCCCTTCTCCTAGAACTTTTAGAGCTCCACAGGAGGAGGACAGCAGTGAAGATGCCTGGGGTGGCCACAGCGGTCAGAGCTGCAGCTGCAGGAGGCCTCCAGAGGCCAATTATTTTGAATTAGCTGCACCAGAGCTTCCACATTTCTGTTATTTCAAAATTACTATTTCAGAATTAGCATTACTCCTGATGAAAAGCAGGAGTACAGAGTTCAAATTCCGCAGCCCATTATTTCGAAATAACAGGCTTAGCCATATGGACGCACCACTTATAAATGTGACCTGGGCGGGGGCGTTATTTCACTTGTGGAAGTCAAGATTGTAAACTTGCAGCAGTAAAGTAGGTTCATGTTGTGCTTCTTCATTCAATACCATGATTGGATATTATCTAACCCATCCTTCAACTATGGTTAACATATGGTGAAAAATTCATGAACCATCGGTGTAAAGCTCAAGGAACCGGCACATTTGATTAACCGACAACTCTCATTTCCCATGAATGCCAGATAACAAGCCTGTACTGTATATATAAATTCTTAATCATTACTAATGAATCTGCTGTTCCGCTTTTTGAAACATACTAGTGAGAGTAGTGATGAGCATTTTATCCTAACAAATTTTAAGCCACCCAATTGTCTGAATTGCTCATTCATCTCTTTTGACATCTAAGTGCTAAGCTCTAGATCACAAGTGAAATATGTTTTATGCTTGCTAAGCATCAACTGGAAGTCTGAAGTATCAACCTTCTAATATGCATCATTCTGTCCAGCAAGCACATTTTTAAATACATATAAACAGTACATAGATACATAGGATTTGTGGTCACACCAGCTCAAACGTTTAGTCCATTCCAACAAAGTTATGTATTGATGCCTCAGCAAGGACTTTAGGAACTTGAGGACAGTGTGTTCACTACATGAAAGCATGATATAGTCTTTAGCCTTATATGGGGTTCTTATTACAGAACCTCTTAGTTAAAATCCAAGAATGCTCCACATAGGCGACTGTAGTCAAGGTATTTTCTATTTGGATTCAGACATTCTGTTTCCTTCTAGGCTAAGATGGCCAGGCTCCTCCTAGGCATAGAGTCTGCCAAACCCTTCACTCCCAGAAAATCACAGCTGTTGCCATGCCAGAGAGTCATGGTTTAGGGAAGTGGATCTAATCTACCTCGATTTTAGTAAGGCATTTGATACAGTACCTCATGGGGAATTATTGGTTAAATTGGAAAAGATGGGGATCAATATGAAAATTGAGAGGTGGATAAGCAACTGGTTAAAGGGGAGACTACAGCGGGTCATACTGAAAGGTGAACTGTCAGGTTGGAGGGAGGTTACTAGCGGAGTTCATCAGGGATCAGTTTTGGGACCAATCTTATTTAATCTTTTTATTACTGACCTCGGCACCAAAAGTGGGAGTGCTAATAAAGTTTATGGATGACACAAAGTTGGGAGGTATTGCCAATTCAGTAAAGGATCGGGATATCATACAGGAAGATCTGGATGATCTTGTAAATTGGAGTAATAGCAATAGCATGAAATTTAATAGTGAGAAGTGTAAGGTTATGCATTTAGGGATTAATAACAAGAAATTTAGTTATAAGCTGGGGGCACATCAGTTGGAAGTGACGGAAGAAGAGAAGGACCTCAGAGTCCTGGTTGATCATAGGATGACTATGAGCTGCCAATATAACATGGCTGGGAAAAAGGTTAATACGGTCTTGGGATGCATTAGGCGAGGTATTTCCAGTAGGGATAAGGAGGTGTTAGTGCCGTTATACAAGGCATTGGTGAGACCTCGTTTGGAATACTGTGTGCAGTTCTGGTCTCCCATGTTTAAGAAGGATGAATTCAAACTGGAACAGGTACAAAGAAGGGCCACTAGGATGATTCGAGGAATGGAAAACCTGCCTTATGAAAGGAGACTCAAGGAGCTTGGCTTGTTTACATTAACCAAAGGAAGGCTGAGGGGAGACATGATTGCTCTCTTTAAATATATGAGAGGGATAAATACCAGGGAGGGAGAGGAATTATTTAAGCTCAATATCAATGTGGACACAAGAACAAATGGATATAAACTGGCTATTAGGAAGTTTAGACTTGAAATTAGACGAAGAAGGTTTCTAACCATTAGAGGAGTGAAGTTCTGGAACAGCCTTCCAAGGGAAGTAGTGGGGGCAAAAGACCTATCTGGCTTCAAGATTAAGCTAGATGGGTTTATGAAGGGCAGGGGCAGATGAGGATTTTGCGGGGCCCAGGTCAGAACAATTTCGCGGGGCCCCCCCTTTGACACGGCGCATGCGCGGTGGCACCGCGGCGCATGTGCGCGGCTTCTTGAAGCGCGGGGCCCGGGGCAGCCGCCCCGCTCGCCCTGCCCTATATCCGCCCCTGATGAAGGGGATGGTTTGATGGAATAACATGATCTTGGCAACTAATTGACCTTTCACTATCGGTGGTAAATAGGCCAATGGTGGGATGATAGGAGTTACTATAGAGAACTTTTTCTGGGTGTCTGGCTGGTGAGTCTTGCCCACATGCTCAGGGTTCAGCTGATCACCATATCTGGGGTCGGGAAGGAATTTTCCTCCAGGGTAGACTGGCTGAGACCCTGGAGGTTTTTCGCCTTCCTCCGTAGCATGGGGCACGGATCACTTGCTGGAGGATTCTCTGCATCTTGGGGTCTTTAAACCATCATTTGAGGACTTCAGTATCTGAGATATAGGTGAGAGGATTATTCCAGGAGTGGGTGGGTGAGATTCTGTGGCCTGCATTGTGCAGGGGGTCAGACTAGATGATCATAATGGTCCCTTCTGACCTTAAAGTCTATGAGTCTAAGTGCAACTCGAAGTCAAGTCTGCATAGAGGAAAATATTTCTTCTCAATCTCAGTCATAATCACTTTACGTCTGGAAGCATAAGGTCTCACTGCCCTCATTTTTAGTACTTGTAACTACAAATGCTAAGAGTGGTCATAAACTTAACCAACCTTTTTATGTTCTTGTTTTATTATATCCTTATTCCACAATAACTTTCTAAAAGTGGTAAACAACTGATATAACCACATACACTGTGCAATGGTTGCCCCTAAAAATGCATTCAAAGTTTGCTTTATACTATAGTAATTGTTTTATCGCCTATAGATATTGTAGGGAAGACTGTACTAATGTTATTTTTCAGCAAAGGAAATTTTAAGGGAGGATGTTAACACAGAGACCTTGTTATAGAGTGAAATATATATCTAAAGGTCATGACCTATTTTGGCAAAATATTTTGCAGCCACTTAAATATATATGCTAGTAATCAGCTCAAATTACTTGAAGAACAAGTTACAAGAATATAAGAAAAAAATATGAGAAAGGAGTAAATCTTTCAAAAGCATAAAAGGGAAAAAAATAAGTTACTAATAAAAAAATGTTATTGTCTCAGTTGGCCACTGGAAATTTGGTGTTAAATGTAACTTCCCAGACAATTACAAGGTCATCATTTGACAGTAATAAGACAATAATAAGTTACATATTTAGCCACAAACTCTAATAAGAAATAAATAAAGGGACTATCACAGACTGTAAACTCTGAACCACTTCAGTCCAGTATGAGCAGTTAGGCTTGTGGCCCAGAGTGGATCAGTAATTGCATCTCCTCAATGTGCTGATGATTTCTTTAGTTGGGCAAACTGATTTAATCAACTCGCTTGGTATTCACTATTTGATCTTTCAATAATCAATAGAACCCATTACTCACAATGGCCACAACACCTACACACAGCACCTACACACAAACACAAGCACCACCCCAAATATATAGGATTAAAGAGATGAGACATGACAACACGTGTCTCCACTCTGTTTTTCCTCTCATAAAAGATAAGCTTAACCCAAAGTAAAAATCAGGAGAGTATTTCTGTTTGAAACATAGAGCTTTCCATGCTTATTCCTGCGTTTAATCGCTCTGCAGTATCCTTTCTGGCAGATTTATAATCTTGTTATTTTTAAGTCAATAATCTGCTTGACTTTGGTGAAGGTATGGTCTTTGTAGAGCATTTTGAATGAATTCACCCTTTTCCAGTGTTACTCAACACATTCCTTTTTATTGCTTTCATTGTGAGAATTCAGCCATCTTGAGGTGAAACATATGGGAAAAGGTGCCCTTAGATAAGGACACAAATATACAGGACTGAATGCTGATGTTTATTTTGTAGCAAAGAGATGCAAACTACATAATACAAAAGATGGATCACCATTTAGAAACATTACATACATGCTGGAGGCAGAAATATGATATAACCCATAGCATTAATATGGTAGTTTTAAATGCGTCAGTTATATCTTCACTTGTCCAACAAGGCCTAACAAACTACACTGCATCATTAGCAACATCTCCAGGGTGATGATGTATAAAGTCAGAGGGATTTTTTAGTCAATAGTTGGAATTAGAGTTTAATACTTTGTACTAAGAGACTTCATACTCCTGTAATGTGACTTATATAAACTGAATCTTGGCAGATACAGTGATTGCTGAAGATGAAACTTGGAAGCAATGTGAATATGGTTTCTGAAGCTAATGCACAAAATGCCTTGTTTTTAAAAAATGACTCTTTTAAAGTACTTCACAGCATTTTGTTTTCACTCAGCCTCAACTTAGCAGATCTTCAGTGTGTGATTTATGGGTTTTTCAGAGCCTGTTCATAAAAGGCTCCTAGCAGAACAGACATGCAATCAGACAAACCTTCAATTATACCCAATTACCAGAATGTATCTGAAGTGCTTATAAACCATTCGATAATGAACAGAAACCATCATCACCTGTCACCGGTAGTTTGAGAGGGATACACCCATCACTTCTGCTTCTGTCCTCAGGTAAAAGAACAAGTTGTTTTACTAGCAGTGCCGATATCGGTTGCACTAACAGTGGGGTCAGGTTCGATCGGTGCTGTCTGTAGTTTCCATCTGAGAATGAATAAAAGAGAGCAAATAGCAAATTTAGTAAATGAAAAATTAAAAAGGAAAATATTTCCAGAGCGGGCATACTTCTTAAAACATGCAAAGTCAGTATAGCAGGGGTGGACAAATACTGGTCCACTGGCCAGATCCAGTCTGCCAAGGTTAGCATGTGGTGGACCCCCCACACCACTGTATTTACTTCTGCCTCAACAAGTACAGGGGAATCACAGCTCCTGTTGGCCACAGATCACCGTTCATGGCCAATGAGAGCTGCGATCACCCATACCTGGTGCAGGTAAATATAGGGGTGGTGTCCCACTGGGGGCTAACCCTGGTGAACCACCACCATTTTGTTGACCAGTCCTGCAGTAGACCATTTATGATATAGCAGACTCACCCATACAACAACAAGTTGGATTTAGATTAGCAGCTATTACTTGCACTTACATTAGTGAAATCATTTTGTAAAGTTCTTCATTGAAATTTACTACAAATACACAATATAGCAATTGGGATTGTACTTTCTAAAGAAGCAAATCACTACAAAAATCTCCTGTAGCACATATTAAGTTATCTGTGGTCAGATATGAAATGAGGGTGGCAAGTAGTAAAGGGAATTTAAAAAAGGAAAAGACTTACTGAGATTCCATAGTTATCAGTCAGGAATTAATCAGATGACACAATAGTATCAGATGACAAAAACAGACATTAAACCCATTACTGGATTCCATAGCAAACAGGGGGATAGAGAAATGCAACAACAGTGTCAAATTCACTGGACTGTTCAGTTGTGCACAGATTTTTAAATGATACAAGAATAACAACATATATCACTGGCATTATTCAAGAAGCAAAAGACCTACATGACCATACATAGCAAGGCTTTCATAAAAATTCTGAAAATAAAGCATACAAAGTAGACTAAACTGCACAGAACAGTAGCTTCATAATAAATGTTTGACTCAGAGAGCCTGTCTTCCTGATGTGAGGAGAGCCAACATGTATATTTCTCCAAGCACAAAAATAAGAATTATACCCTTTCCATTTTAAAGATCAAATCCTGCTCACTTCATTGACACGAATGGGAGTTTCATTTGACTAAATTGAATAGGATTTATTCTGTACATGCAAGTATGTTTTTGTAATGTAGGGGTGAAGGTTCAACTGAGGGATTTCTGACTGATTTCTTATGGACTCATGCTGAGCAGATGTCAAGGGGGGGAGTCCTACATAAAAGCAGAATCCTGCAAATACAGCTTCAAAGAACTTGGGAAACAGTAGCATAAGTCTGTCCACATCAAGAGGTTCAAGCCAACTTTAATAGTCTCCTCCAAGATGGCAGCAAAAGCTAATATACTTTGTGAGGTTGGAAGCCCAGAAGGGGGAAAAGTTTGGGTGAACTCACACACAAGATGGAACTGAAGCCCTCTCATTGGAAGCCATAAAGCAAGCCATGGGAGAAAGTAATGGGAAGGGAAAATCTCTAAGAAGATAGATGCAGTCAGGCCCACCACTGAGGGGCGATGTGGGAGAGAACAACTGCCCTGGGGCCCTGTGACACAAAAGGGCCCGGAGCTCCCGGCTGCTGCCATTACTACTGCAGCAGCAGCAACAGCTGGAGCCTCAGGTCCTTTTAAACACTGCTGAAGCACTGAGGTCTGCCTAGGGGTGGCACAGCACTTTCCAGGATGTGCTGAGGGCTACCTACTGCCAGCCCCGCCCCTTCTGCCCAACATCCCTCTCACTCCACCCCGCCTTGCCCAAGGGCCCGGGGAGGCTGGGGGCTCCATTGGATGCAGTAAAGGTGGAAGTGAGTGTTATGAGAACAAACCAAAAACACACAATATTAAAAGGTAGGGTGAGTGAAACAGAAAACCTGATTATTTCACTAGGGGACAAATATAAGATGCTTAAGGAGGAAAACTTCTGACTTCATAAAGGATTCTCAACATGCCTTGGAACAAAAGACTGATAACCTGAAAAACAGTCTAGGTGAAATCATGTTTGTTTACTTGGGGTCTTAGGACATGCTAAACCGCACAAACTGGAAAAATTTTCAGGAATCCATGCACCAAAATACTTTTCTATTCAATGATATTACTGGGAAGCAAACCAGGAGACATCCTGCAAAGAAACCACCTCTAAGAGCAACTTTGATCCAGCTAGATAATTTCCAAGCTCCCGTGCACTGAAACTGACTCTATTGCAAGAGAAAAGCCAGCAAATCTGTTTTATCCCTCCCCATACCACCTTATTTCTAGATTTTAGTCTGGAAATCCAGAATAAGGTACATATTTGATGAGACTGAAAATAAATTTGGTGATAAAAAAGCAGCTGCTTTATTCAGTTTGGTTGAGGCTGGTAGTGCTTCTCAACACCCAAAATACCTGTCTATTCCTGGTGATTTCCATAATGCAGTCACAAAGTATTGGATACCATCAAGAATCAATAACATGCACTCAAATTAAATTCTACAAAATTACTAACAAAAATCCAGTCAGTGAACAAGCAGTGAATTCAATTTTACAAACATGTGCACGATTCCTTCTTTTACAGACAGTTCTGGAAATACCAGAGACTTTGCAAGATTCTATAATTTGTCTTTACAAATAGTGCAAAATCAATAAAGCTACCATATTTTGTGATATAGGAGCTACAGGGAAGTGGAGCTCAGCAGGGAGATGGAATACAGTGGACCACAGCAGAGCTAGTGCATTTGCCTTTGTCTTTGTCCTGGGGAACCAGATGCCATGGGAGAAGAGGACAGGGTGATGGCAGGAAGGGGTGGAGCTTGGGGGTGACAATGGATGTTAATGGGTGATAATGGACAGCACCTCCTCCCCGTCTGTCCCTGGCCAGATTATGCAATCACTGCACCAAGGATGGCCTGCAGGTCTGGAGTTTGAGAACCCTGGACAATAATAAGGCACCATTTTTTTTAACAGTAGGGTCATTAAGTACAGTTGGAAGAACTTATCATAAGATGTGAGTTGTTTGTAGCGGTGTTGGTCCAAGTTTATTAGAAAGAGAAGATGGGTGAGGTGATCTTTTTTATTGGGCCAACTTCTGGCCACTACATAAAACTCCAAATATACTGAAAAGCTCTGTTGGCTGGCCCCTCCCACCTTTGACATTTGGGAGCATGTGACCCTTTGTGCCCACCTACATATTGCCCCTGCCTTCTTCTTCAGCTGTTTCTCAATTAGAGGATGATACCTCCCAAAGTGGTGCATTGCTGGGTTTTTAGGTGGCTGAGGAGTCCAATTCGTGCCCCGCAGATGTTCCCAGAAAAGTAACAGATGTAATTTTGGGGGAGACAATAGTTGTTGGCTGGAGTGCTATGCCCTTTCTTTCCTCCTCTGTCACTTCTCTGTCTCATGAGCATGTCTGTTCTCAAAGTGGGCTTATCGCCGTGTTCTGTTCTATGCCAAGTCCTCCCAGTTTGTTAGGTTGATGCCTCCTTTTTTAAGTTGTTCTTTCAGTATGTCCTTGAAACACTTCCTCTGCTGCCCCTTCTCCCCCCATGAGCCCTCCTCCCCTGATTTAACTGAGAGAAGAATACTTGCTTCAGAAAGCGAGTTTCAGGAGTATATACCGAGTAGCCAGCCTAGTGGAGATGATGTTTCATGACCCATGCTTCTGCCTTGCTGATGTTGGTTGCAGAGAGAATGCTGTTAGAGTACTATTCTTCCCAGCTGATCCTGAGAATTCTCCTAAGGCATTGCTGCTGTATCCACTGCAGCTGCTTGTGATGTCATCTGAAGATCACCCCGATCTCATACTCATAAAAAAAAGTGGGAATGACAGCTGCTGTGTAAACCAAAATTTTGGTGCCTGTTTGCAGATCCCTATCGTTGAAGACTCATTTGAGAAGTCTTCCAAAGGATGTGCTGGCACAGTGGATCATTCATTTGATTCCTGTTGTCAGTGCTGGTTGTTTGGGAGAGGTGACTGCCACGGTATGGAAAACAGTTTATATTTTCCAGGCCTATTCCACCAGTGACGATTTGTGGAGTACGAAGAGCTGATTGGGCAGGTAAAGGTTGTTAGAGTGCCTTGGTTTTCCCAAGGTTGAGAAAGAGATCCAGGTTGTGATAGGCATCTGCAAAAAGATTTAGAGCACTTTGCAGGTTGGCCTCTGTGTGTGTGCCAGGATGACACAATCATCTGCATGCTGACGGTCAGTGATGCCAGTTCTTGCAATCTTAGACTTTGTTTGGAAACACTGAAGATTGAGGAATTGGCCATCTGTACAATACTCAGTCCCAATTCTATCAGGAAGATGGTCACAAATGAGGCTCAAGGTCATGGGAAGGTATATGGAGAAAAGTGATGGAACAATGACACAGCCCTGCTTTCTTAGCCATTGCACAGAACGCTGTCAGTCATCCCATCATGGAGTAGTCTGAACATGGAAATGAATTTCTACGGACAGCCAAACCTACACAGCACCTTCCATAAAGCCATGAGCTGGTCAACGAATCCCAGGAACAATTCCTGGTATTGCTCTCTGCACTTCTGCTGAATCTGTTGTGCCGTGAAGATCATGCTGGTTGTGTGTTGGGATGACCTGAAGCCACCCTGTGATTCAGAGAGAAGTTCCTTGGTAAGAGGAAAGAAGCAGTTCAATAGGATCTGGGCAAGGATCTTCCTTGTAATGGACTTTTTTACCCTCCTGATCACATCTTATTTCATTCCTGATTTCTTACTTTAATAGTTCCTGATTGTTTTAATACAAAGGAGTGTGCAGTGCAGGAATTATGTTGTGTTGTTTGTTTATATCCAGGTCCAGTGCACAGAAAAAGGGAGGACAGTATTACTATATGTTGTCATTTCTGTTTATTAAGGTCACCCTCTACAAGGATTGAATAAAACCAAAGCAAGTCAATAAACAAAAGTGGCTCAACATGCATTGTGGTAGTGATAAATTTCATTAAAATCATTCCCCTTTTATGCCCTATAATGCTATTTTAATGATCTAAAATATATTTGAGAAAAGGTTAACTGTGACTGAACACTGAGCCATAATTGTACACACTCACATCTTTGACTTTCTGATGCATTAATAATAAAATGGCATTACTTTTGAAATATGTGATGTGAATGGCTCATTACATTTTCACCTAAAGCTTAATGGAAATTTGACAAAGTTTTATGTTGGGAATAGACACCCCAAGCTGGACTTTTACAGCACACTAGGAAAATTAAATTATGGTATAAATGACAGAATAAAGTGTGATTTGTTGAATAAGAGTTTCTCTCTTGTTAATCCCTTGGAGTCAAGAGTTATTTCAGTGCATTTCTTTAGTGACAGATGTATTTATTCTTAGCATTACATCTGATTACCCTTTGACAAACACTTGATCTTGCACTACCTGTGATGAAAATGTATCTGCTGTAGTTGAGAATCTCTGGTACTTATAAAAGTGCTCTTTCAACAGAAACTCACCCCATATTTTTTCCAATTGAGTCAACAACCGGTTGTGCAACCACTGCTGCTTATTGTATTAATCATTATTGTTTCAGTTTCCTTGTCTTTCTCTCACTCTGCTCGCTATCTTCGCTGTTGTTTCTAATTGTATGCTGAGAAAGGAATCCAGATTAGGAGACCTCAGAGAGACAAGGACTTTATGATGATATTAATCATAATCATTCTGGTCTGCAACACCTGTTTCTCAAGCCTTCAGTGACAGCTCTTTACTTGCTGTCACAGCAAGCACTACTTCTAATATTGACGTGATTCTGCCTACTTGAACAAGTAACCTGTCACCCTCTCTATTAACGCTGATGGAAGAAAACAACTTGCACTACTACACTTCTGTGTAGCTTTCATGTAAACAAATCAGTAACGAAAAATGAATATTTTTTCCTGTAACCTTTACAAGCATTTCCTTATGTGTAGCACTAATCCTAGTGAATCCTATTGAATTCAATGGCACTATTCCTGGGACCAGGAGTATAGGCTGCAAATTGGGTCATAAATATTTCATGAGGCAACGTGGGCTCAGTTCCAGACAAGCCTCTAATGAAGAATAAACCATTTATTTGCAACTATGGGGAGCATAATGAATGGCTCAGAAGCTTTCTTCTTCCAGAGATTATTGAAGCAGTGGAAGAGAATTAGACTGAATTATGATGCCTCTCCAATATGCTTTCTTGTCTCCATTCTGAGAAAGGAGGTCAATTAATGTGTGAAAGGCTGTTGTATTCCTTTCTACAGCTTTAGAGAAGAGAAGCTCTATGAAAACCATGTATCTTCTCCATAGACAGAAATCTGGAGGCGATCCATGTTTCTCTCCTTGGGTAGATATAATCCAGTTTAGGGGATGGCAGTCTCCTCACCTATGTCTTCTATATGGAGAGTTCCATGGAAGTGGACGTCTTGCATACGCATGGAAGGGGGGAGGTATCAGAGGGGGGAAAGCCATTTTGTGGGCCATTTCATGGTATACATACTTGAAGAATATCTTGCAGTGGCTGAAGGAGAAAATAACTTAAAGGAAGGCTTCCTGGGAGATCTAGACTAAATGTAGTTGAGCTTTCATAGGAAAATGTATTCCAGCTATAGGAGAATACTACATCAGGAAGATGCATGCCCTGTAACAGATCACTGTGGAGTACAGATGATCACAAGCAAACTCCTGATTCATCCCCTAATGAATTAACTTCATAAAGAGCCTAGTAATGTGTGTCAACTCAGGAGTATTTTGTTTTACTACTACTATCATTTTTTGATAAGTGAAGGCAGAACACCAATTGCCAGCACCATTTTTTAAAGAATCTCATGATTTTTTTATGGTTTTCTCAAAACTCCAATTCCTGCAGCCATGTGAATATATATTTAATTACCAATATATTTAATTATATATTATTAAATACCAATTTTATTTTTATTTCTTGGGGGGAGGGTCAGAGTTACATAAGAACATAAGAATGGCCGTACTGGGTCAGACCAAAGGTCCATCTAGCCCAGTAGCCTGTCTGCCAACAGTGGCCAGCACCAGGTGCCCCAGAGAGGGTGGACCAAAGACAATGATCAAGCGATTTGTCTCCTGCCATCCTTCTCCAGCCTCTGACAAACAGAGGCCAGGGACAACATTTCTATCCCCTAATAGCCTTTTATGGACCTAACCTCCATGAAATTATCTAGCTTCTCTTTAAACTCTGTTATAGTCCTAGCCTTCACAGCCTCCTCTGGCAAGGAGTTCCACAGGTTGACTACACGCTGTGTGAAGAAGAACTTTCTTTTATTAGTTTTAAACCTGCTACCCATTAACTTCATTTGGTGTCCTCTAGTTCTTCTATTATGGGAACTAATAAATAACTTTTCTTTATTCGTCCTCTCCACACCACTCATGATTTTATATACCTCTATCATATCCCCCCCTCAGTTCATCTTGGTTTATCCTAATTCTGTGTCCATCTAAATAAATACTATTTTTGCTCTTAAAAAATAAATAAGCGTGTGCGCGCGCACACACACACACAAAACACCAAACTGGACCATTTTTCAAGATTAGAACCCTTTTCTCTAGAGGGGAAAAGAATCTGCATCATGGTATGGGTTGAACCTCTCTAGTCCAGCACCCTCTGGTCTGGCAACATTCATGGTCCAGTATGATTTTAGTTTAGTGTCTACTTATCATGGGTGTGGCCAAGTTTCCCATAGTCCCATAAAGTTTGTTTACAGCCATCAGTCCTGGCTCTCAGTGTTCTGTGCAGTTATTTAGAGCTAATTTACCCCAATTGTCTTGTAAGAGCCCAGTAAGCAGTGGAAGTTTTGTAATGCTGCTAGACAATATTGACCTCCCATGGTTTGGCAAATTCTCTGGTTCGGCACTGGTCAGCTCCCAAGGGTGCTGGACTACACAGATTCAACCTGTATTGTCATTTCATTGTTTGCCCATAAAGCAAATCTGCTCAACCACTAGAAAAGAAAAATGCCACTCCTCTGTTTCTTAGTACAAATCACTTGCTTTTAATGCCCACTTAGGCTGTGTCTACATTGGCACCCTTTTTCGAAAAAAGGATGCTAATGAGACCAGTCGCAATTAAATCATGGGGATTTAAATATCCCCATGTATTTGCATTTACATAACTGCCGCTTTTTCCGGCTCGGGGCTTTGCGGAAAAAGCGCCAGTCTGACGAGGGGATCTTGAAAATAAACCCTTTTCCGCAAGATCTCTTTCAATAGGAATAAGAGATCTTGCGGAAAAGGGTTTATTTTCTGCAAGATCCCGTCTAGACTGGCGCTTTTTCCGCAAAGCCCGAGCCGGAAAAAGCGGCATGTAAATGCAAATACCGCGAGGATATTTAAATCCCCCGCGAATTTGCAATTGCAACTGGTCTCATTAGCATCCTTTTTTCGAAAAAGGGTGCCAATGTAGACACAGCCTTAATGTACTGTAAAAACACTGTCAGCCTTGTTTCTCTTCAAGTGAAATGGAATTGAAAGAAACACATTTATATTGCAAAGACAAAACCACTTTGACACATGTTGATGCAAACACATCTTACAGCTGCTGTGCCTGCTCTCTTCCTCCACCCATTCCCTCTCTTGCCCCCACTGCAAAATATTTAATAAAATCAGAGGAATACAAACAAAATATTGTCACAATATTCTTATCACTTTAGATCACCCTTTCCACTTAGCTTGCTATAGCAACTCATCATGAAAATGACATAAAAGTGGCTAAAATAGAGCAAAGTTAAGAAACATTCTTTCTAGGCCAACAGACACAGTAACTCAAGAATTTCTGCCTCATGAATACCCCAGAGTTTGGTTAAATATTTAGGTGCAAAAAGGAAATAGAAACTCTGCTACAGTTAACAAAAAGGAAACAATCAGTAAGGAAATCATTTCAGCAGACCAGACAGGAAAAGGGATTCCAATAGCTGAAGAAGAGATTAATTATTTTATAAAAAAATAAAAGTCAAAAGTAACTGAAGAAAGAAAGGTACTTCTCTGATCTGACTCAGAATTAACCTGGCCACTACAATTGAACTAAAGAAAATCTCTGCTGACGGTCAAGCCCTATGAGTTTTGCTTGAGCAGTTTTTATTCTATGTTATAGATGGAATCACTAGACACACACACTAGCCACTTCATCACAATATACACAGTTCCATAAGACATGATAAAAATAATTTGTATTATGATAAGAGACAATCCCCCATAATCATGACTATGCAATGTGGTCTACAAAGCCAAGACTGAGCAAAGACAGAACGGGGAGGAGAGTGTGACGTACCCTTGGATACTGTACTGACCAATGGGGGGCTGTGTCAGCCCTGCCCTACAACCTTGGGTGCTGGCCACACTTGGAATACACCGTGCTCTCACTAGCCTTGATTATACTGCAGCATGCTCTCAAGCTCAGATTTTTCCCCAGAAATGTATGCCCTTCCCAGCCCTCTCCTAGATATACACATATTTTATGTCTGTTATACTCATTTAAAGAAATAATATGGTAGTTTGTTTTCTCGAAAGCTTCTTCAGACACTTCAATTTAAACATGCTGGATTAAATAAAACAGTAAAAGAAGATTATTAACTCCAAAGAGATAGATTTTAAGTGAGTACAAGTAGTGCAGCATAAAAGTCAGAATTAATTACAAGAAAAACAAAGATATGATGTTTACCAATGGCTATATTAGATTCAAGCACATTTTTTCACCACATGCTCCAGCAGATTGCCAACCAAACTCTCAGGTCAGAACACTTCATACCCCGTTCCCCCAAGTACAATGACTACTTCATATTTCCTGTCAGGTACACTGAGTGCAAGAAGCAGTGAGGCAGAAATGGGTGGCTTGAGGGTATTTGTCCCCACCTTTTTACAGTTTCATCCCTCATCTTGAAAAATGGTCCTGTTGAACATTAAGAGACCAAGAGTCTATGAGGAAGGATGTTCCCTGCTGACTCATTCTCACGTATTTTAGCTCTTTGTTTCCCTCCCTGCTTGATTACTCTGTTTACTGCCTTAATGCAAATTAAGCAGAGCCACATTCCTTTATGACAAACCTACTTTCCAACTTCTGTTTGGGCAGAGCTGTGGGGTTTGAAATGTGATAATAACAACATAGAGTAGGGCTGCTAATTTTCTAATCTTACAAAACTCACTTTGCCCGGTCCCTTTCCCAAGGCCCCATCACCACCCACTCAATTTGCTCTCCCCTACCCTTTCATTTTTACCAGTCTGAAGCAAGGGGTTGGAGTGTGGGAGGAGGTGAGCACTGGCCGGGGGGGGGGGAGGGGGGAGGCGGGCTCTGCGACGAAGCTTTGGGGTACAGGTGGGGGTTCCGGGCTGGGGGTAAAGGCTGAGGGACTTGGAGTGATGGAAGGGGTTCCAGAATGGGGTGGTGGGGTGCAGAAGGGGTACGGGCTCTGGACTGGGAGTGTGAGCTCTGGAATAGGGCCATAAATGAGAGGTTCGGGGTGAAGGCAGAGGCTCTGGGCTGGGGTAAAAGGGCTCAAAGTGTGGGAGAGGGCTCAGAGCTGGGGCAAGATATTGATGTGCAGGAGGGCTGAGGTATGTGGGCTCCAAGTGGCCTTATCTCAGGTGGCTCCAGGGAAGTGGCCGGCATATCCCTTGGCTCCTAGGTGTAGTGATGGACAGGCAGCTTTGCATGCTGCCTCTGCCAATAGGCACCACACCACAGCTCCATTGGATGAAGGTTTCTCAGCCAGTGTAAGTTATGGAGCCGGTGCTCAAGGAGGGGACAGAGCGTAGAGCTCCCGTGACCATTTCTCCAGCTAGGAGCTGACGGACAGATCACTGCTTCCGGGGAGCTGCATGGAGCAGGTAGGAAGCCTCCCTCACAGCCAAAAATACTTTTAATAGCCTGTTCAGCAGAACTGACCATAGCCACCTGGATCCCTTTTTGACTGGGTATTTTAGTCAAAACCAAAAAAAGCCAGAGACCTGGCAGCCCTAACATGCAGGGAAATCTTATAATGTCACATACAATGTTACCACACATATTTTATCAGGACACTAATGATCCACAAATTATGAGTTTTCAGATGATACCTTACAAAGTATACATGCTATTACAATAGCATGTAGAGTGTGAATACAGGGGTGTCGTCTCTGTTGCAGAGAATCTCTCATTTTTACAAACAAGCAGTTCGATCACACTTCCAGGCAGCGAGAGAACCTATAGTGATGGAGGTAGGCGACCATGGATGCTATCAATAAAAAAAATGAGGCATCGTATAGAGGAAAGAGTACAGAGAATGGAATGAGAACCAGAGAAGCCCATACTAGGGTGCCTCCAAGAAAACAACCTGGAGACTAGAAACCATGGTAGACTGAATTGGAATTGAGTGGATAGGAACTGACCTGACAGAGACCAAACTAAGGCAGGTCTCTCAGGAGAAACAGAGCCCCTTTGAAAGATCACACCAAAGAGTGTGATGGACTGTTTAAGAATTATTCATGCATCAAGGCCTTTAAGAAATGGCAAAACAGAGGGCTGAGAGAATAAAAACCCAAGGTCTAAAGTAGTCAGAGCAACTGCAGCTTTTTGTAAGAATGTACATTGGGTATAGCTAAAGGGACTTCTCCATTTTTCCTGTCCATGAATGAATTAAAATATTAAATTAATATCAAGCATTGATATTACATGATGTGTCAGATCCAGCAGTAAAATGAGGAGTTTGATGGAATTTAATATTATAATTAAAATGTTTATCAAAGGAAAATCAACTGTAAAGGATATAGCTTTGGATAAAATACTGTGAACTTTAGAGATATGGTTAACCTCTTGAGCAATCATGTTAGGAAGGACAGAAGTTGGATTCATATTGATTTATTTTAGTGTGATAAGGTGAAGACATAAGGCTAATGTTTGCAATCAACCATGTTTACACTATCCAAGTAGTGAAATACTCCTGTGCTGAAAGAGGCAGTAATACAAAGAAATCAAGCCAAATTAGTGTGTGTTTTATAAGGATAACTGGCCACGCATTGGAATAATCAGAAATGCAACTGTTTGGTTAATAATGTGCAGACTTGGCACAGTCTCCATATTTAGGACCTGTCATTCTTGTTAAAACAAAAGAGAACAGAAGTGGGAGGTATTCCAGCCTGCTGAAGAACAACCACTCTTGAAGTGACTTTGCGTTGCATAATGAAATGTTAAAACAAGTTCACAGAGCAACAAAGAATATGGAGAGACTTTGTATAAGTTACATGAAGTGACCCATTCACATGTGCAGTCCAGACCAGTGAGGATTTGTTTTATCGCATGCCCTGTAACCCTGGGTGCCCCACAATGCTTTGCAGCTGTGGCTCTCAATCTAGCCCGCTCACAAACAGCATGCAGGTCATACCCTGAGAGTCTGTGTACGTGCAGCCTGCCAGCAATACTCCTGTCAAAACTCTGGCCTCCACCAGCCTTGCTTACCAGTTGCAGTGACCCATCACACTTCCAGCCCTAGATTTTCCCAAAATACACGTGCTCTGCACTGACCAGCCCTCCCATTGATAGTTCAGATATCAGAGGCCTGCTCCCTTATAAGGTGTCGATATACAACAGTTTGCTACTTTAATTAGTTACCAACTAATTAAGTTTAAACTCAATACTGGATTAGTTTTGATAAAAGAATAAAACAAGTGGATTTAATCGAAAAGAGATAGATTTTACATAGATCAAGTACAAAGTATTAAAGTCAGAAATGGTTACAAAAGATGAGGAACCAAAGTTAGAGCAGCAGAAATGGGATGAAACAGTCTGTCTCCTTCAGCAAATAGCTTCCCAAAAGCCGAAGACAACTGAAAGGGAGAAGACTGATGTCCTGTGTCAGCCATCTGGGAGTTGTCCTGATGTCATCAAGTATCTATCTCAGATAGGCACCTTTAACTGTCTCTATTTCCAGTAATTCAGGTTGCCCGCTAGCATATTGAGAAGAGACTATAGTCATGTCCAGGGCTCGCCAAACCGCGGCGAGCCCCGCTCGCCAGCTGCGCTGTCCGGTGATCTGCGCATGCTCAGATCATTCTGCGCATGTGCAGATCGCCCAAACCCGGCTCTTCCGGGTTACAATCTACTCGCCACGGGCGAGTAGATTGTATTATTTGTCGAGCCCTGGTCATGTCTGTCCTTCACTTCACCTTTGTAGCATCAACTCCTACTGTGAATAACAGAGCTGAGAACTGACAGCTAAGCGAAGATCTAGTGATAAGTAATGCAAAAGATTTTCTTTTGGATTACAACCCAAATCATTCAAATGCCAACTTTCTGAAGCTCTGTACCTAATTAGTAAGGAATGAAGACACTCGCGCACATGCACACACAAGAATCAAATTTACCTACCAAGTTTGACTGAGATAGGCTTTAAAATTGAAATAGTGTAGGCCATTTTGAATGAACATGGAAAATGGATTATAATGCTCTTCTTCAACTTAATTAAAAAGCATTATTTGTCTAAGTTCAATTTGCATGTCTCTCAACTGCTTGTGTTTATGTCAATGATTAATTTGGCCAGACATACTGACATGGAAACATCTTCATTCCCACTAGCTCTATCACTCTTGAACTATAAGTGTGAATCATTCCCTTATGTGTTCTTTGATTGTGAGAACTTTGAAATCATAAAATGCACCATAAGAATAAGAAACCGAATAAAAGACACATACAAAAAATCCACTTTATAGTTTATTCCCACCAGAATATTCTGTGCTCATAAAGTTGGAATGATTGACCATCTGTAAGCTGTAGCCCTTTATATATTCACAAGCTAAATGTAGAGGCAGCTCTGAGAAGCGCAAGTTTCCTCACTTGCCTTTTAATTGACAATACTCCCCTTTAACTCCTTTAATTCAGTATCTTGTGATGGAAAGCAGAAACTTTACATTTTTATAAGGCAAGGAAAAAATGATCGGGTATTATGTGGGTAAAGAGTTTTAAAAAATAGCTGCAAAGTAACTACATGTGTCTACGCACTCATACCCCCAAGTTACCAACTGTGCATTCATTTCTGGAAGAAGTTTTACTCCTGGCTGGGAATATTTCATATTAACCTGAGTACCGGTAATTATTTTATTCAGCATTGAGATCTTGTTTAAGAATGAAGTCCTTCTGAGGGTGAATGATGTTAGAATGCAATAAGATACAGAACTGCCCTCTTCTGCACCTCTCTTCCCCACTAAATAAATATTGCAATCTGTTCCACACAAGTCTTGCCTTGGGTAGATATGACTAGGGTGACTGTTCATAGAATCATAGGCCTGAAAGGGACCTTGAGAAGTCATTTAGTCCAATCCCCTGCACTCAGGGCAGGACTAAGTATTATCTAGAGAAGGGGTTGGAAACTTCTGGCCCATGGGCCAGATGCAGTTCACCAGGGTTAGTCCCTGGTGATCCACCAGATGGTTGGTTATCCTTACCATGTACAGGTATGGCCACTCACAGCTCCCGTTGGTCATCGTTTGTTGTTCCCAGCCAATGGGAGCTGTAGAAATGGCTGGAAATGGGAACTGTGGCTAACGGGAGCTGTGAGAAGGTGTACCTGCAGACACTCAGGTAAACAAAGCATCTGGTGGCCTGCCAGGTGCTAACCCTGGTGAACTGCATCCAGCCCACTAGCTGGAGGTTCACCACCCTCAATCTAGACCATCCCTGCCAGGTGTTTTTCTAACCTGTTCTTATAAACCTCCAATGATGTAGATTCCACAACCTCCCTAAACAATTTATTTCAGTGCTTAACCACCCTGACACTTAGGAAGTTTTCCCTTATGTACAACCTAAATGTCCCTTGATGCAGTTAAGACCATTGCTTCTTGTACCATGAGAGGTTAAGAAGAACAATTCTTCTCACTCCTCCTTGTAAAACCTTTCATGTACTTGAAAGTTGTTCTGTCTCCTCTCGGTCTTTCCAGACTAAACAAATCCATTTGTTTCAATGTTCCCTCATAGGTCATGTTTTCTACACCTTTGATCATTTTTGTTGCTCTTTTCTGGACTTTTGCCAATTTGCCCTCATCCTTCCTGAAATGTGGTGTCCAGCACTGGACAGAATACTCCAATTGAGATCTAATCAGTGTAGAGCAGAAGAAATATTTCTCCTCTGTTGTTTGCAACCCTCCTGCTATTACATCCCGGAATGATGTCTGATTTTTTTGCAACATTGGCACACTGGTGACATTTAGCTTGTGTTCCACTCTGAGCCCCAGATCACTTTCATCACTACTCCTCCTTAGGCAGTCATTTCCCATTGTGTATGTGCGCAACTCATTGTTTCCTTCCTCAGTATAGCACTTTGCATTTGTTCTCATTGCATTTCATACTGTTTATCTCAGACCATTTCACCCATTTGTCCAGATCATTTTGAATATTACTCCTATCCTCTAAAGTACTTGCAAACTCTCCCAGTTTAGTATCACTCACAAACTTTATAAGTATACTCTCTATGTCATTATCTAAATCACTGATGAAGATATTAAACAAAACTAGAGTCAGAAGTGATCCCTGCAGGATTGTACTCATTATGCCCTTCCAGCATGACTGTGAACCACAGATAACTTCTCTGGGAACAGTTTTCCAAACTGTTTGATCCTACCTTGTAGTAGCGCCATCTAGGTTGCATTTCTCTAGTTTATGAGAGGATATACCACATGTGTGGCTTCCACACCATCCATAAGTCTTGTTAAAGCTATCAGGTTTGTTTGACATGATTTCTTTGTTCCTTGATTGTTGTCTGGCTGCGGCACACCATAATGAAATAATAATAATGCTCTAGCTGTAGTTTTCAGAAGTCTACAGCTTTGCAAAGGTCAGCAAGCATCATTATCTCTATTTGACAAATAAGGTAACTGAGATGTGGTGTGGCTAAGTGTACTGCCTTTCCTCAGGCTTTGTGGAGGGCACACCAGGATTGACACAGGGAAAGCAGATATGTGGGAGAGGAGCAGACCGCTCCTGTGTTATTTTATCTGCATATGCCCTGTAGAACTCACTGTAGCAAGATAATACAGCTCCTAGGTTTCCCTCCCCTTTGCAACATAAAAGATGACTCTCAGAGTAGCCACCAGCTGCAGAAGCGCTGTCAGCAGCAGTCCATTGAGGTTACACTTTCAGATAAGGTGGTACCAGAGACGTGAGCTTCCATGTGTATGACCCTTATTTTTTGCTGAGCTCCCCAGGACTGAGTGACTCTTAGGGTATCCATGGAATTGTGGGATGGCCCTATAGTCTATTGGGAGAAGTGAGATACCCAGCCTTTTCCTGGTAGTGCTCATATATCCTAGCGATAGGCACTGTGTAAGAATCCACGAAACAACTGGGAAAGAGGACAACCTCACAGAGATGAGGTTTTGCTCCCTCCCTGCAGCAGAGGGCAATCAAGTCAAAAGGTGGCAAAATAACTGCCCTGCTTATGCTTTAGAAAGTTTACAACAGCCAGACTCTGCATTTGAAACACACATGACGTATTTAAATGAGTGTTCTATTAGGAACAAGAAAGCAATCTTGAGATTTATAATTATTAAACAAAATAAAAACCTTATAACACATAAGGAATTGAATGGCAATATAAAATCTTTAGGAAAAGATAGATTGTGACAGTTTTAGGATGCCAATTATTTTATTTATACAACACACAGTGAACACTACAGAGATTCAGAATCTCTCACATACAGTGTTGTAGAAAAAAAACAAAATAAAGTTGTACGTGCTACCCTGTGGTATGGTAAGTGTAACTGACATAAATATGCATTAAATGATTTATTCCTCCATATAGATTTGAAAACCAGAAGGCTACACTTAGCTAGATATTCCCATTTCCCTGACTTGAGGTGACTTATTTTGGGTCTTCATCTTGACTTATCTCTTTCTTTGGATTCCAGAAGCTACTGATTTTTCTCCTTTAACCTAATCTAGTTAAAGCCTGATTTGGGAGAAAGTACCTGGTGCCCTTACATTTTCATATTTAGCAACTGACTATACTCTTTACACAGGAAAGGCTTCCTTTGACTGCAATGGGAGTTTTGCCTACATATGGGATAAAGGATTTGGTCCTTATTTGGAAAACTGAGTAGAAGTCATAATTACGTGATAGCTGTGCAAAGACTTATAGGAAATGAGATGATAATTTCTGTCCAGTTCCTATAGGATAGATGTCTAGATCACAAAAAACCAAAAACACGAATCCCTCCACAATAGGCATACTTGTCAGCGCAAGTAAAAATTGACACTCATTTATCCTCTTACCCTTGGAGATGGTCTCTCCAGGCCAGGACTGAGACAATTTGTCAGGAAAACTTTCATTGCCTCTGTCTATGGACTAAAATGATGCCTTATAGCTGTTCTGTGAATTAACAAAGGACAACATCCTTAAGGGTTTCAGTCCCTGTTTATGATCTGGAGCATTTCATATGTACTAAAATTCCTTTTAGAATTTACCTTTTAAAAAGCGATTATTACATTAGATACCCCTACTGTGTAATAATCTAATATACTGATTATAAGATAATAAATCTGTAGAAGAAGCATGCTCTATTGCGGGACACTAAAGCAGTGCAGTCATTGTATTCACCTCTTCTTCCTCCTCTTTATTTCTTTGGTACAGTAAAACATGTCAAGCCATTTTTGCTTAGGCTTGATCCACACTGCTATGTCTGTCATGGGTGTGAAAAAAACAACAACAACAGATCTCTGACCAACATAGTCATACAGACCTACTTCCAGTGTAGCTGCAACTATATCAACAGAAGAATGCTTGTGTTGGTGTAGTTAACTTCGTTCAGGGATTTGATGTTCCTATACAGATAGAAAAACCCCTTCTGCAGCACACACTGCTTCTACACCATGGGGATACACCAACATAGCTATGCTGGTATAGAGTCTATAGTGTAGAGCAGGGCTACTCAACTTTGAAAGCCCTGGGGGCCACAGTGATACTCACAGCACATGTTGAGGGCCGCAACTTAAGTGTGGTTGCATATACATGAAAATATATATACAAATATATGCAAATAGCTTCTTTCACACAATGCCCCAGCACTCCAGGCACCTCGTCCCTGGGGGCTAGAAACGCTGACACTCAGTACCCGTCTGTTCCAGCCAGACTGTCTGCTTGCATCTTTCAATGCTCACCCCGCCTGGGAGACATCTCGTCGTTGTGGAGTGTGTTCCCAGTGGAGGCCATGTTCAAAGGATCCCACCCGCGGGCCACGTGTTGAGCCCCACGTAAACCCAAACTGCATCACGGGCTGCAAATAAACGGGTCGTGGGCCACACGCGGGCCATGGGTCACACGCGGGCCGTGGGCCACGTGTTGAGTAGGCCTGGTGTAGAGAAAGCCTCAGCTTGCTTGTTTCCCCTCAGTTACTTTGCTTAGTTTTTACAGTTGTCATGCTTGTTTCTTATCTTATGCCTTTGAGTGTAAGGCGGATGCTTAGCACTACACTTGTGAAAGAGCAGTAAGACAATCCCCTCCCTTTCTTTTCTGACTGCCATCTGTTCAGCTTCTCCTCAGAGAAATTAACAACATTCCATCGTGGAACTCTCAACAGCAAACATGCCATCATCTGCAAGCCTTATGGAAATAATTCCCTCTGGAAAAGGAAACAGACTCCTATAGAAATAATTACAGGAGACTAAAACAAGCTATATGGACAGGAGTACCAATGGGAGGAGGAAATAAAAGGGGCAATTGTCCCAGGCCCAGAGATTCAAAGGGGCCCAGCACTGTTAGCTGCTGTTGTTGCTACTGTGGCAGCAGTGGTGGCCTGAGCCCTAGGCCCTTTAAATCATGGGCAAAGTGCCACGCTGGGCACTCCATGTGGTCCTGGGGGGCAGAGAAGCTGAGCCATGTTCCAGGCAGCACAGAGCTGGCTTCCCCATACCTTGCCTAGGGGGCTCCAGTGGCTCTCAGCACCACTGTATGAGGAAGACTCTGCAGGGACTTACCTGGAGTTGAATGGTGGACCCTACCTAAAAAACCGAAAAGAAGATGACAATGGGCCTGTGTACATTTGGAGCTGGAAGTGTAATTTCCAGTTACAGGAAACATACACATGCTAATGTTCTAAAAACAGCAGTGGCAAAGACCAACCTTTTGTCATTTGTTTTTTGAGAATGATCATGCAAAATACCCCCATAGTTTTGCTTTTTCCCCATAAGTAATTCACGGTGCTTAATTTGTAATAAAAGACCTGCTGGGACTCAAGCAATTAGGTGTGGAGAGTCAAGCGATTTTTATATATTCATAATTGATGCAGCAAGCCCAGAGGTGCTGAGACTCCGAACTGCCAAGCCTAGAGATGCCAAGGCTCAGCCCTGCCAAGCACCAGCACAAGTTAAGCACAGGTAATGCATGATAAATCAAGAAAATTAAAAAAAAAAGTTCTCTACTATACACCCATTAGCATTCTCACTCATAAAATAAACCAAAAATTCATGTCTTGATTTCACAGTTTGCAGTAACTTAAAAAAAAAAAATAGGAATTTTACAATGTTAATGTTAGCACTGTGGGATGTTAAAGTAAAATTTTGAACAGACGTAAAGATTAATCCAGTTACAATGTGTCTATTGATACCACTAAATTTGAAGCATTCCTGGACTAATTTTAAATTAAATTGGGCAAATGCATATGGCAATGAAAATACATATGACAACCAAGTACCAAATGAATTACCACTATAAATATGACATTTGCATGCAATAACAAGATGGTTAAAATAAAATGAACCCTCTATATTTACGTGATCTTTTAAAGGACTTTTAGCTAACGCTAAATTATAGCAAACCCCATGTAACCAAAGAGTTACCTGATTAAAACTCCCCCGTAATCATAGCATTATAAGATCTGACTTCATAATAAGCTTTCCTACCCCCTGTATTTTGGAAAATGACTATTTCATACAGTGTTTTAAAATCAAATATTCTATTAGTGTCATGTTCAGCTGCTTATCTAATGTAGGCGCTTGGCTTGCATACAAATAGTAATTCATTTGCAATTGTTAGTGGGGGAAAGTATTGCAAATTAAGCAAAAGCGGCATTTTTTCCAAGAACAAAGGGATGAGTGTCATCGGAATCCTTATATGACCCCATCTACAGTACGTATGGACGTAACAGGAATGTGGGGGGGAGTGAGTGAGCAATGTTCAAACAGTGCTAGGTAATAAAAGAAAATGTAAATAGTAAGTCCACTGAGATATTTTAAACATATATTTGTTTATTCTTGGAACAAAGCAATGTAATCTCAAGGTAGTGATTTTCAATTATTATGTTCTCAAGGCCCAATTCATAAGCGATGTAATTCCTGTGCACGCATGATCTTCATGACAGTTACACTGGGGATGGGCTACAATCACCTCTCACAATAAACAGTATTCACTAGTTTGAGTTATTTGGAGTAAACCTCTCCCCATGGGATACACCAAACCTATTACTTAGGACCACATTTTCAAAGGAATTTGATTGTATAAAGATGCCGCTAGACACCCAATGGGATTTTTGAAAATACTTATGTGCCTAGCTCCTATTTATTGAATGGGATTTAGACAACTAGGTATTTAGCTGCTTCTTTAGATGATTGAATACTTTCAAAAATCTGCTCTTAGAAATCTAAGACAACTAGAGGATGTTGTGTGTCTTCATGATGTATTAGTGTGGCCCAGAACATGTACATTCTAATGTGCAGGTTGCACATGAACTGGCCTGCATGGATACTGCTAGATTGTACTAAAAGTTCCTAGTGTATGTTAATGTAGTCCCCTTTCAAACAGTACTAAACTGACACACATTAGGAAACTTTCAGGCTACGTCTACACTGCAGAGTGTCCACACTACAAACGCGTTCTTGCACAAGAAAAAGTACAGTAAATCGTAAGAACAAAGGGCTTTTAGCGCAAGAGTTATTCCTCTCCCCATGAGGAATAAGCCTTTTTGTGCAAGAACTCTTGTGCAAAAAGGCATGTGTGGACGGGCAACAGGGTTTCTTGCACAAGAGAGTGTCCACACTGCCATGGATGCCCTTGTGCAATAGCACATGGCAGAATGGACACGCTCTTGTGCAAGAACTTTTTGTGCAAGAACTCTTGCGCAAAAAGTTCTTGCGCAAGAAGCCTGCAGTGTAGACGTAGCCTCAGTGTGCAGAACCAGAATTCACATGAACATACTAGTGCACGGTAGAATTTATATCTGTCTGATGTTGACTAACACATTGTGTAGACAAGCCTCTAATCTTACTGATGGTTAATAGAACTTCAGATCCTATGCCATATAATTACCTTCAGTTACACCTTTAACTATACACTTGTCTATCTATGTTGCTGGTATTCCTACAGAATGAGGAGAGATAATATCCATTAGTTTAATCCTTTGGGGCCAGATCCTGCAAGTATGGAGAAATCTTTGTATTACTCATTTTATAATGTCTCTTAAGTCTTTTTAACTTTGTATTAATTCTTTTCATATACGTTTGTATTAAGTCTTTTTATAATGTTATAGTCCTTAAGAATAATCAAGGTAAAGAAAATGTCTTTGTACTAGAAGTAGAATAGATCTTACCCCTTTGACTTGAATGTGGCCCTGTTGAATGAATGAGGTGTGAATGAATGAGGCATGGAAGGCAAGCACCTCCTAGGATGAACAGCTGCAACAATTGGAAAGGGGAAGAATAGGAGCCAAACCCAAGGACACGAATACCTGTCAAGTGGGCTTACTGAGAAAAGATCAGACATATTGATGGCCTTGAGGGTCAGAAGCAAGCACCTTCTTTTGAAGCAAAAACCCTCTTTGAAGATGAATGTAGCAGCATTGGGGAAAACAAGAAGAAGTTGCGGCAGATAACTAAATGACACAGCTAGAGTGCATAGATTTGCATAAGATGACTAACTGATGCAGCTAAAGTGTATAGATTTGCATAAGAGGGAAGCTACTATAAATGTAGCGTGTCTTGCAACATCAGCGCATCGATCTGGACCACAGAAGTCTGGCTTCTTCCCTCCCCTATCTGACTCACCTGGCCAGTGAAGTTAGGGGGAGCAACAAGTTGGTAATAACAACAAGATGGAGTATATTTGTGTGTGTGTGCATGAATGCAGTATATCATATCCATATGATACAGTGTTGATTGCTATATATATTACCAATAAATGTGGCATTTTGCCTCATCCCCCCCAAAAAAGATCCCATGCAGTTCTTTATATATACAACACAAGAGACGGAATACCAACTGGAGGAGGAGAATACCCTCTTGATAGTAGCTCAGCACCCCATAGGATTTTGTGATTTGTGGTTTTTCTCTTTATGGTGCTGTTAGAAGAATTGGCTTAATGGGTGAATAAGTAATTTTCCTTTTTTGCTTACCCTTAATTATCCCAAATGATGCCTGTTGCTTAGACAAACTGATGGACTTCTCATCCGGCTGCCCTACTGCTTTCTTCTTAGCATCAGGTCATCATAGCATGGCCTGGATCAGATAGTTTGCACATTCTTTACATATCACAATACACCAACTGAAAAACTAGGGGGGGGGGGGGGCTTGTGGCATGTATGCGTGTTTAGTTTCAATTCTCCTCAGTAGTTGAACTGACTGAATTGCAAAGATCTGCTTTTTTTCTCCTAACCTATCTAATTGAAGTAACTCATGCTTGTGTAACCCGCTGGTGTATGTCTGTTACTGGTCAACTTCTGTGTTGATCTGAGAAGGACATGAGTACTGAAGCCTAAATTTAAAAAAAACCCTTAGCTGTTGATTTCAGCAGGAGCTGAAGGTTCTGTGTTTCCTTACCGCAGTCATCTAAACCAGGACCATCATTTTACTAAGAGAATTGTTTCACCCATTTTCAGTTGTAAAGATCACTGTTGTACAGCAGTGAAGAACTGTAAACCTTGTTATAATTTCAGGAGAATAATGTACTACTGTATTTACAATTGTGAGGAGGTTTTGCCACAGGTAGTGAAAACTTATTCCATGTAATATTTCTGTAAACCACTTCTCAAACTTACTTCACTATGTACATATTAAATAATAATAATTATGGACACTAATCTCAATACACAGAAAAGGTCATTCAGTGTCAAAGATCAGCCCTATTTAAATAAACTATACACACAGAGATACATGATATAGGGAATAAAGAGAAAAGTCTCCCCTGTTTGCATTATTCTTTTATGTCCAATACAAATGTAAAGCATCACTCCTGGAAACAAAGATAATCAACCACCATATTAAGATTTATTTCAGTGTTTCTGATAATTTGCTGCTGTTTTTCTATTGAGAATCATGGTAACTCTCCAATGACAAATGCTTTGCTTATCAGTTAGAATACTTTACCAGCCAAACCCACAGCACTATTCTTAAGAGGAAAACAATTTGTACTCTGATCTCCAATACGTTGTCACTGGCAATTTCAGCATATTTTTCCACAGCTGTAAATTATCTGCTAAATGCCATTATATCAATAGAAAAAGTTCAGATGTTTTTGTTGTTGCTGCTGTGCTTGGTTTTGTTGCTTTTTTAAAACAAAGCCTTATTTTATGCAGTTCCCTTTCAATAATAAGAAAAGGTATCTGCCTGTCACTATTATTATTTTACATATGCCATTTTTTCTGACTCCATTCTACCGAGTAGATAATTTATTCACATAAAATCTAATGCGTCCACTGGTGGTAGCCTCTAAGTAGAGTTTTGTGATCTCAGACTCATAAAAAAATCAACTGAACTCATAATAATCTGTAAAGACCATGCACCCCAACAGAATAAAGCAACCAGGAAAAAGAATAAAAAATAATGTTCAAAGAAAGAAAAATCACAGGGAAAAGAAATACAATTAAAAGCACAGAATCAGTGCTATCCGCTTCACTAATTTAGGGCCCTTATCCTGCAAACAATGACAATCATGATTAACTTTATCTTGATGAGACTGAATCTGCCTAAGGTACCGCAGTGCCTCATGGGAATTTGGGTACTTTGATATCCTATTTTTTCCACTTGCCCTGTTCCTGGACTAGAGTACCTTATCCATGGTGCACCACTGTCTCCCCTCTGACTGAGCAATGTGGAGCTTTCAAGAAGTCACATGACTGTAGGTGCATCCCAATACAGGTCAAAACCAAATTTCTGCTCAGCTCTATGGATCATTACATATTTTTAATAACACTTGCATTAACTTTTTCTCAAATTACTTCCAAGCACTTTTCTAATTAAGTTTCCATTATGTATTAATTAAGTTTCCCTAAGTATTTATCTGAGTACTTATGCCCCCTGTTTCAACAATTTCCAATTTCCAAGCTCCTGATTATCTCCCTTTTGATGTGTCTAGATTACAGGGATTTTTTGGAAAAACTGGCCTTTTTTCGAAAAAACTTCCCCTGCATCTAGACTGCTGCTGCGTTCTTTCGAAAGTAAATCAAAAGAACGTGGCAGTTCTTTCGACCGTGGAAAACCTCATTTTACGAGGAATAACGCCTTTTTTCAAAAGTGCTCTTTCAAAAAAAGGCACTATGTAATGCAAACTGTGCTTTTTTGAAAGAGAGCATCCAGACTGACTGGGTACTCTCTTTCGAAAAAGTGGCTTGCTTTTTCGAAAGTACTGGTTGTAGTCTAGATGCTCTTTTTCAAAAGAGGCTTGCAGTCTAGACGTAGCCTCTGGGAGTTGTTATCTTAAAGGTGGACAAACATATAGCAGTTGCATGAATTGCCTTGGTCAGTAAGGTTAAGAACTTGCACTCACTGTTTATTACTTTATATTGTTTGGTTTACTTGTGTTTTCCCCACTTCCATACAGGGGAAATCTCCAATCTCCCACATCCCGAGTGCTGCTGTTGTCCTTTTAAAATACCTGGAATCCTTATGCTTTCTGATAATTTGCCCCATTTCTCTAAGTCCCCCTCACTCTGGTGTGCCTGCCCCAGGTATGACTGAAAGGCCTGTTAGCTCAGGGTGTGTTTTTCTCTTCTCTCTCTACTGTCCAGGCTGTCTCACCACACGTTTCAGGTATAAGAAATCAGAAAGTCTACTGAGCATTTATGAATCATATCCTTTTCTATGTCATAGTGGTCTGAAGCTCTGCAGATATTGCAAAGGTCTGTCCATTGCAGACAGAGTTTTATAATGTTTTATGTAATGTGCTTAATGGGTAGTGTGAGAATAAACGTTAAACAACTATAACTCTGCCAGCCACCCTTCTCTGCTTAGCAGGGAGGAATAGTCTTCTAGGCTGGGGGGGAACACTCAGGATCAGAAGCCAGATATGGCCCCCAAGACTCAACATTGGGGAGCCCATGCATTAGCGGCCCCCGACCCAAAAAAGGTTCCCACCCCTCTTCTCGGCCCTTTGGTTTACTGGCTCTGGCCATTGGGCCATCCAGCCCTGCCCTAATGGGACGGTGACTGATTTTGATTCACTGACTCTGGTCATTGGGCCACCCAGCTCTGCTTTACAGGGCCCATGTGTGACTATGATTTACCGACTCAGGACATTGGGCCCACTAGCCCTGCTTTAAAGGGCCAGCAAGTAACTTTGTTTTACTGCCTCGGGCGATGAAGTCATCAGGCCCCGAGGGGAGGGGCCCAACTATAGTTGGTTTACTGGTTACACGGGGCATGCTCAGATAGACCAGGGACACGGGACTCTACCCCCAGGGAGAGGGATGGAAGGATCGCCCCACAACACCCCCTGAAAAAGATCTTATGAAATCCTTTCAAGTATAAGACCATCCCCAACCCCTCCTATTAGATGCTACCCCATCCTCTCTCTCTCTCTCTCTCTCTCTCTCACACACACAGAAGTCCACCTCATATAGTCCTGAAATGCTGACATTATTAAGGTCCTGATATTGTAAATGTGTTACCATGTATTGCACCTACAGGGCAGGATGCTGGAGATACGTCCCCACCCCTACCCAAAGTCTTGGCTAGTGGGATGATGGAGACAGGCAGCATGGATAACCTGGAAACAGCTCCAGTCCTACGGTGCTGCACGTTTAAAAAGACTCCCCTGAAGGTCATGCAAGTTAACAGCAGAACTAAGAGCAGAACACTTCTCTTCTGACTTCAAATCCTGAGTTTGTTAAGCTTTCTTCATCACTATAGTATAGAACCTTTCCTTCAGAACTGGTCAGACTCTGCCATGAAGAGTAGACTGTGACTTGGTTACCCCAGTCTCCAGTGAGGCTTAATTACATTTGTAAAGGATTTTAAGATCCTCAGAGGACTAGTGTTATATAGCTCTTTAACACAAAGCTGAGATCTCTCTCTCACACACCTTTCCCCTCTCCCCACCCCGGATATGCAGATGAGACTGGAATCGGTGAGTAGTCACAGATTTGAGAATGATGGACTGTTGAGAAAGCAGCACAATACCTAACAGAGGTTACGATGCCAATGCAAGTGATAGCGAGTGAAGAGAGTAAGCTGCATCGATGGTTCCGTGTTGATAGGCTTAGGGCATGTCTACTCTGCCCCACAGTTCTAAGGGTTTATGAACAGCAGTGGGCCCAAATGTGCTGCACTGCAATTCCCCCATGTAGATGCTGCCGGTGTGGGAACTTAAAACGTTTGCACTAAGATAGTCCTCTTTAGAATCCACATGTGGGAGCTACAGTGCAGCACTTTGGTGACCACTGCTATTCACTCCCCCTTGGTCCAAACTGAAGGGCAGCATAGACATTCCGCTAGTCAGCAAAGACCAACAAGGCTGAGATAGGAAGACACCTCTTGTCATCTTTGCACGTAACACTGGCCAGCATTAAGCTCTCCATTGCTCTACAAACCCATCCTGCCCTGTGAGTTGATGTTCAGGCAGCAGGAACTGGCCAAGGCCCCTTCACCTCCACCAGTGTTTCCCAAATGGTGTTCCACAGAACCGCGGGGTTCTGTGAAGCGAAAATCAGGGTTCCGCGATAAATTCCATTACAATAACATTTTATGATTTAAAACTTTTTTGTGCACATTAAATGTAATTTTTGTTTTTAAATATGTGCAATTAAACTCAATGTTGATCTCATGACCTTGTTTAGCATTTGCTTGTTATTATCCTTACTTATCTGCTGTGTACTTTTTCAGCTCCATATATAAGACTGTTATTAGGGGTGCCACAAAATTCTTTCAAATTTAAAAGAGTTCCGTGGCCAAATAAAATTGGGAAACACTGACCTACACAGATGAAAGACATGGCAGAGTCTTATATCAGTGCCTTGAGGACAGCAGTCCAGGAGCTGGAGAAACAAGATGAGCCAGAAGCAATATGCCAGGCAAAAGATGCCTGAAAAAGGGAGAATATCAGCCACCCAAGAAGGAGAGGTGTGGTCACACAATTAGAAAAAGCAGCCCTGAAAAAAAAATCTCAAACCTACTTCTTTTTGGACAGGACTTCACATGATAAGTTAAAACCTAAACAATTTACTCTTGCTGACACAAAAACAAGTTTTTGCACTTCTATATATGTATCTAGAACAGGTCCACAATTTCAGTGAAAGAAAGGGGAGGGCAAACACTGAGGGAGGGCAACCATCATCTGACCTAGAGGGATGAAGAAGAGGATTTGGAGGTAACCTAGTAAGTTTCTGTTGCTCTCAGAAGACCACTTGTGGAAAAGGAATTGCCACGGTGTCCAGGCAGTGTTCCCTGGAAGCTGAGCTCTTGGGCAGTCACCCAGGAGAGATTTCAATGCTGCCTAGCTGATTAGTAGAGAGCCCACATCCTCCCACATCAAAAGCATGTGTTTTTATTGTGGTACACATCTGCACATGTCTAGAGGCACATGACAAAATTTATTCTGCAAATTGATAGGAAAAGATCAAGGGCACACTGTGTCCAGAGAACATCAGTACTCTTCAACAATGTGTCAAAAATAGATTGACCTAACCTACAGGACATGAACCCTGAGCTATCTGATAATCTAGATCAGGGGTTTTCAAACGTGGGTCGTGGACCTGCCAGGGAAAGCCCCAGGTGGGCCCACGATGCCTTTCTTTACTGTAAAGCTCCACAGCCATGGAGCCTTGAACCTGCCATTGGCCGCAGTTTGCCGTTTCCAGCCAAGGGAGCTGTGGGAAGCAGCATCCCGGTCCCTGGCAGCTCCGCGACCCAAGTTTGAAAACCCCTGATTTTTATCCAACTTCATATAATACAGTAACTGAATACAGAATTTGAGCAGACAGACTATCCTGAAAACCTATGTGGATGCACATTAGTGGGATTACTAGGAGTTACTGTTTCAAACTCTTATTCAACTAGATAGGGGAAAGAAAGATATAATGACCTGTGCACAGCACACTAATGGATGGTGCTATATTGTTATCTTAGTTGTCTTGTATGTTGTTGTATCCAACATGAGGCTTAGGGTTTAGCAGGCCATTCACTCCTGCCTGTTTTGAACCAGAATTGATACATGCAATGTTCCAGAAAATCCCTGTGATTCTATAAGCAACTAAGCAAGTATTAAATTAGAAAACTTAATAGGCACAAATTATTTGATTTGGGATGCTTAAGACACAGAGCAACACACAGGATATGCCTACAAATGCAATGTTTGTACACCATTCTGAGACACAAATGCAATTTAGGGATTTGCAGACAGATTTTTAAAGGTATGCAGGTGCCTAAAATGAAGTTAGCTGCCTAAAGGGTTTTCAAATGTACCTAACCAGGTTAGGTGCCTAACTCCCTTTGAAATGTAGGGAGTTAGGTACGCTTGAAAATGCCGCTAGACAACTAAATTTATCTCGAGGTGTCTAAATCTTTGGCATCTCAGTACTACATCTATACAAATTTAGACACTGTTTCAGCTGAATGGATTTTTTTCCCCTCAACTTACACCTGAACAAAACTGGGTAAGCTGTAACCCAAACTATGCCAAAATTAAAAATGATAGCTGTCCTTGTCTAGTGCAATTGAATCCATCATATTGCTAAACACAATCACGTGCGCGCACACACACATGGAAAATATGGTTAAAATGAAAGTAACCAAGTAACACCAATAAAAAGTAGAGTTGGACTATTATGACAGCGTGGGTTAAAGAACAGTTATTTTTGTAATAGAAATGTGTCACAAGTAATCATCACTTCCACAGTGTTTCATCTTTTTTCCAATATGGGTGGAAATAAACAGATGCCTCATTTGTAAATTGCATTGACACTGTACCATTAAAGTGACACTTGATATATTATGTGATTGCCTCTTTACAATATCTAACATCTTTTTTTTTTATTGTTCCAGGTATTGAGTTTTATATGAATGTGTAAACTAACAGTTGCAGTTTATAATAAACTCCCTTTTTCCTGCCACTGGCATCATCAGAAAGTTGTAGTTTATCTTCAAGTATCTTTTTCTGCTGACAAATAAATAATTATTTATAGCTGCCTGAGTGTCAGAAACTGTTTTCCCATCAACTACCAACAACATTTCAATTCCTATAACGTTAAGGTTTGAGATAGCCCACCATATATGTCAGATATAACGGATTACACATTTATTTTAGTTCTGTATCACCATTTATTACAAAGAAAAAAATCAAGTGTTTTTCAGCCTTCATGTCAGATACAGAATCATAGCTTGATTTCAGTGCCCGCAAGTGAACTGCTGAAGCTCATGTAATATTTTCAAAGCAATAACCAAAGAGAGGGTTATCCATTCTCTAATCTGCAAAGCAGATCTGACCTCTGTTATTACGCTCTCCAGCTTACTTCAGTATAATAATTTTGTGGAAGTTATTAAACTCTGTGAAGTGGCTAGAAATCCACCTTCTGCACAGGCACAAACCATTTTATTTGCATCTTATTGTACAGAAAAATGTTTTGTTTAAAACACACACAAGGCAGGATCTTAAAGTGGAACCCTAAAGTTAGGCTCATTTGAAAATAAAAGTCCCTAAAGAGCTAAAATAAAGGCAATCTACTGGTGTTTCTCTGAATACAGTGGAGAACTAAAGCAAGTCATTATTGAAATTCTGTGGGATTTCAATTTGAGTTCACTAGACACCAATACATAATATATCAATAAATAAAAGTATATTTCTCTTTCTTTTTATATAATTAGATGGTTCAGAACCTATGGTGATGAAAGACAAAAGGTATTTATGAATGTACATGCCTTGATCACAATAACATTCTGAGTTATAAAGGCAGCTCTGAATCTTTAACTAATTATTCCCTGCACCATCCCTCCCCCAGCTACTATTGAACAGAATAAGGCATTAATTATGGAGATTAATTAGGCTAATTATGTTCACCTTCCAAATTTGTTCAATAATTTTCTGTCCCTTATTTGTGAATAATTATCTTAAGCTAGTTTGTTTTTTAACCTCTACTTAGCATCCTTGGGGAGGGCTAGTAGTGCTCTTTAAATAAATAAATAAATTGATTCAAAGTCTGCTGAAAACAGGGGTATTTTTCCTTCTGGTTTGCCAGCCATGTGTACAGTGTTCCCCATGTATTGATCTGCACTCTGACACTAGGTGGAAAAGGAAACTACTTTTACTATCTTTTTCTTGCAATGACCTTATTATAAAAAAAATAACCCTAGAATTGTTGGGCTCCCAAGGACTCCTGAATTGTTTTATTACTTTGATGGAACTGCATGTTATTGAAAATAGCATCAACAGAGCCTTTTAGGATTTATGAAAAGGATTTATGAGATCACTTCACTTTCTTTCACCAACCCTTTTATACCACTATTTAGACAGTGAAAGTTTCTGTGCAGGGGAATATAATGAATCTAGAAGAAATTACTCTGATCCTTCATTTGGACCATCATTTAATTGTTCCTTTGTTTGTTTATATGTGTTTTTTTTTAATCAGACCTGGAGACTAATTTGGTCGACACAATAAAGCATTGGCTCCCCGGTAATCTCCGTCCATGATCCCCTACAAATAGGTCAAGGAAATAACTGATATGTTGTTATTCTTTTTCAAGCAACTCAATTGACAAGACTCTGGTACTATGGTGTGGCTTTGAAGCTCTAAGCCCATGGTGCGCAATACCTCATACTACACAAAGTTGAATATTTGTTATCACTTAGCTCACAGCACAGAAAAAGCCCCAGTCAGAGTCTCTGGAGATATGTTAATACATGGACAATAAAAGTTCCTTAGGTATCTTCCCAAGCAGTCTCAAATACATCAGATAGATTAATACATATACGCTGAGTAAACTCTCATATTACATTACAGCTTCTATAATACTGCATTGGCTCTTTTATTGCATATACCTTAAAATGTTCATTATTAAATATACAGAGCTTTGTATGTTCTAGCCCATCATAAAACTAAGGCTATGTCTACACTGGGAAGGTTTAGCAACAAAAGTGCTGTCAACATGTAAAAGTCGACAAAAGTGAAAACCGTTCAAACTGGTTTTTCTACCTCCCCTTCTTGACATTTCATGGCTACCTTGCTAGCACCTAGTCAACAGATAGCAATGTAGCTAAGCATTCTGCAGTGCCTTGTTGTGGGAAGGCAGAGCTGACCACTTCTTGGAATTCCTTCATAGTTGTGAGCTCTCTGTGTTCAGGAATGTCAAAGCAGCATATCAGCCTTTCCAGCCCTCCCCCTGCAGCAGCAGTCTGTTTGCCTCTGCACCTCTAGTGCAGGGCAGAATAGGAGCATTCCAATTATTTCTCCTTCATTTGGGGGAACAAACAGAGAAGCTCACTCAGCTGTCAGATACTTCTTGGAGCTTTGAGAGCAAAGAGGTGCATGCCTGCAGGGCAGCAGGAATCACCAAACACTGAGCACAGCCATCAGGACAGACATAGTGGGATACTGGCAGAAGCCAGTTCTCTCGACAAAACAAACAGCAGAATCTGCACTAGATCTTTGTTGACAATAAAGGGTGGGGAAAAGAAAAAAAAAGTCTTTCCCAACGCTAGAAGTTTTTTGTCACCAAAACTTTGTGTTTTTCCTGACAAAAGTCTCATTGCAGTGTAAATGCTCTCACTGAAGGGAGTTCTTTGAAGGGGTTAACAAACATGCAGACAAGGGGGATCCAGTAGATACAGTATACTTAGATTTTCAGAAAGCCTTTGACAAGGTCCCTTACCAAAGGCTCTTGCGTAAATTACATTGTCATGGGATAAGAGGAAAGGTCCTTTCATGGACTGAGAACTGGGTAGGGTAGGAATAAATGGTAAATTTTCAGAATGGAGAGGGGTAACTAGTGGTGTCCCCCAAGGGTCAGTCTTGGGACCAATCCTGTTCAACTTATTCATAAATGATCTGGAGAAGGGGGTAAGCAGTGAGGTGGTAAAGTTTGAGGATGATACTAAACTGTTTAAGATAGTCGAGACAGAAGCAGACTGTGAAGAACTTCAAAAAGATCTCACCAAACTGAGTGACTGGGCAACAAAATGGCAAATGAAATTTAATGTGGATAAGTGTAAAGTAATGCATGTTGGAAAAAATAACCCCAACTATACATACAGTATGATGGGAGCTAATTTGGCTACGACAAATCAGGAAAGAGATCTTGGAGTTATTGTGGATAGTTCTCTGAAAACATCCACACAGTGTGCAGCAGCGGTCAAAAAGGCAAATAGGATGTTAGGAACTATTAAGAAAGGGATAGAAAATAAGACACAGAATATCTTACTGCCCCTGTATAAAACCATGGTACGCCCACATCTTGAATACTGTGTACAGATGTGGTCTCCTCACCTCAAAGAAGATATTTTGTCCTTAGAAAGGATTCAGAAAAGGACAACTAAAATGATTAGAGGTTTGGAACGGGTCCCATATGAAGAGAGGTTAAAGCGATTGGGGCTTTTCAGTTTAGAAAAGAGGAGACTTAGGGGGGGTATGATAGAGGTATATAAAATCATGAGTGGTGTGGAGAGGGCGAATAAAGAAAAGTTATTTATTAGTTCCCATAATAGAAGAACTAGAGGAAACTAATTGAAATTAATGGGTAGCAGGTTTAAAACTAATAAAAGAAAGTTCTTCTTCACACAGCGCGTAGTCAGCCTGTGGAACTCCTTGCCAGAGGAGGCTGCGAAGGCTAGGACTATAACAGAGTTTAAAGAGAAGCTAGATAATTTCATGGAGGTTAGGTCCATAAAAGGCTATTAGCCAGGGGATAGAAATGGTGTCCCTGGCCTCTGTTTATCAGAGGCAGGAAAAGGATGGCAGGAGACAAATCGCTTGATCATTGTCTTCGGTCCACCCCCTCCGGGGCACTTGCTGCTGGCCACTGTCGGCAGACAGGCTACTGGGCTAGATGGACCTTTGGTCTGACCCAGTACGGCCATTCTTATGTTCACTGTTTTGTCGCCAAAAGGCAGTTTTGGGGGACAAAATGTGCCAGTGTAGACAAGACCTAAGTCATTAGCTACCTACCAGAATAACAGAGGAAGATCACTATCCATCTATGTTGCTCTTCAAAGTTACACTTGAGGGAGAGTGGGAGAGAGAGAAGGAAGGAAGGAAAGAAAACCTATTAATTGACCTGACATAGTAGACACATTTCATATGGCTGTATTTTATGGGGATTCACTTTGCCTGTACTATACTTATACTTAAAGCAATGAATTGAACACACAGCATGGGGGGTGACTACTGCTGCCGCCCAGGACCAGGTCCCCCTGGTAATCCTTGAGTCCAGGTCCCTCAGGACAGAGTATGCCATGGTGGAAGTGGGTGGGGCAGTGGTGGGAAGAGGCGAGGCTTGGGGGAGAGTTTCAGAGGCATCCCCCCTGCCGGTCTCCCAGACCAGACTGTGAATATGTTTCATCCTGTAGATGGCCATAGGCCAGGAGTGTGAGTCCTCTGAGTTAGACCCTGAGTATGTACACAAGAACCAGGCAGGAAGCATATGACTGAGAGAATGCTGAGTGCAATCTCAGATCACTAACCCACTTCCTCCAGTGTCTTATCACCAAACGGGACCTTATCTGATGCATCAGAGGAAGGAGTCAAAAAGACAAAAAAACCCCCAAAACCCTCCACAAACCCACACTGATCCATGGGAAAGGGGAGTAAATCCCTTCCTGACCCTACTCATAAGTGAACCGGCCCCCTTCCCCGCCCCCCCAATAAGTGAAGCCATGAAGCATGAGATTTTAAGAATAAAAGACAAACTGGAAGTGACCCTCACAGCTGCATTGCCCTGCCCCCCACTATACAATCCTATTTGTAAATTTGTCTGTCTCTCTCTTAAAACAAATTAATGAGATTTTGGAGCAGGACTGGATCCTAAGATCCAAATCCAGCAAAGTATTATTCACTGTAATTTTCAATATTTCTCTAGTCCAGGGGTAGACAATAACCATCCCACAGGCCAGACAAGATTCACCAGTGTTAAGCCCTGGTGGGCCACTTGTGCTTTATTTAACGGCGCCTCCACAGGTATGACCACTTGAAGCTCCCGTTTGCTGCAGAGCGCCGTTCTTGGCCAGTGGGAGCTGGGGAAAGCAGTGTTCCGGTCCATGCCACTTCCTGCAGCTCCCATTGGCTGGAAATGGTGATCCACGGCGAATGGGAGCTTTAAGCAGTCGTACCTGCAGAGGTGCAGGTAAATAAGGTGCCACCGGCCCTCCAGAGCCTATCTTTGGTGAACCGCATCCAGCTTATTTCTCACTCCTGCCCTATCCTCTCAGTCGGTTCTTTATAAATACTTTTTGAAAGTTATGTATAATGAGAAAAAGAGTCATACTCAGAGTATGTTACCAGTAACAAATTCCTCCTGCACCCAAGATCTGCCATTTGTGAAGGTACTGAAAAGTTTCTTCTCAAATATGGCAATTATCTCATTGGGAAGGAGTGGGAGGGGGGTTAATAATTAATTAATAAGTCCAATACTCATATGGTTTAGCTAAAGTCTCTACAACAATTAAATTGCTTTAATGTTTGATCATTATCCCCCAGAATGATTAGTGTGTTCTAGCACTAAAGATGTACCAGCTTACATTGGAATGTCTATCACATATTTGAACTATACATATTAATCAGGAATGTCAAGAGAGACACCAAAATGTACACTGATTAAACAAATCCTCCACATGTGCTTTTTCCATATATATATATATATATATATATCCATGCATTAGTTTACTACCATGAATAGCTCTATTGCAATCAACAGAACTACTCATGGTAGCAAAGTTAAGGAAGTGCATATGTGCAGAATCGAGGACTGAAGAACATTCACATGCTTAAATTTACTGATGTGCTTGAGTGCTTTGTTGGATTTGGGACTTAGGATCCAGCCCTGCACCAAAATTTTCATTTAACTTCAGTGGTGCAGATGAGGCCTCAAATTGTTATGCATTCTGTTTTCCTGAAAAATGGAGTATAATTGTGTTTTAAATTTCACAGAGGTGGTTTCATTATTCATTACTGCAGTTATTCATTACTCAGTAAAGAACTTTGAGATCCTCAAATCAAAGTCATTACAGAATCCTCAGATATAATGTCATTATAATGCCAGTTATCAGGCCTGCCAACGGACGGGAAAGGGGGCAATTGCTCTTAGGCCCCACGATTTAAAAGGGCCCAGGGCTCTGACCACTGTTACTGCTGTAGTAGCAGCAGTGGTGGCTAAAGTCCTGAGCTCTTTAAATTGCTGCTGCAATGCCGCGCTGCATGTTCTGGGCAGCGCTAAAAGCCAGTTGCCCTCAGCCTTGCCCCTTCTAGAAATGTGGAGCCAGGACCACCCCACCTTTCCCCGGGGGCCTGCAGAGACGGTCGGCACTGCCTGCCTGTCATCTTCAGGGATCTCACAGTCTTTTTAAAAATTAATCCATGCTTTATAGATGGAAATTATAGCCTCCAACTATGCAGACAGTTTGGGCATGGGTCTCTACAACAACCTGATCCAAGTTCTAATAAAGTAAGGAATTCAGTATGAGTTGGATCAGACCACAAATGTATAGCTATCAATGGCAGGGCTGCCAGACAACAGGATAGGATAAAATGGAAGAAGAGTATACATATCAAATTGAGACTGATGGGGAATTCAGAGACAAACACAATGGACTACCCCTCTGGATTGTGTCAAGAAATCGGATTGATCTCTACCCAGACTAAATAAGAGTCTGGTGAGGAGTCAGACCTCAGCTTAAGTTTTTCATCTTACCCCGAATCAGCTTTCCTTCATCTGCAGTATGTGGTGCAACTGAAAATTAGAGTCTTCCAGCTAAAGGTATTGAATCATTGCATATTTCACAGGAACTTTAAACTCATGTTAGTAAATGAAATAAAACTATTTAAAAGGACAAAAAGTCATTGGAAAAATATAATTTCACTGAGAAAATGTCTCAACATGAACCTTGAACAACAAATTAATCTGAATGATTCTTGTAAAAAAGTGCATCAGGGAGGTACAACTGATCCATGCCATCACAAGCCATATCTGCAAGCTGCAACTTGGCACTTAACCCAATTTACATGCTTTCTGCTCCTTCCTCCTGCTAGGGCCACATTACAAACCTATACAAGTGGAAAAAGAGAATCCCAAATGACTTTTAGCACTTTTTCCATCAATACCACTGCAACTACAGAGCTTAGTGTTCAATACAACTCAACATTTAAAATTAAATACCAAGATTAGCATGCAGCTCACACACTTGGCTGCAAAGCAGCTTCTGGAGAGGTTCTGTAGGTGTTCTAAGGATACCCTTGTACAGAATTTGGATATGCTAGGAAAGCTGTCGCACTAAGTACAGAAGGATTACAAATCTATTTCTCTTAAAAATATTTTATGTTCTCCAGACCTAAGGATAGAGCTTTGATAGACATAGGCTGATTGTTACAGTGTACATTCATATAAATGAACTATGACATAAAATAGGGAGTTCAAATTTCATTTATATATGTGGCAGGCAGTCTCATATATAAAATGGTGCAACTGGAGATTTTTCCACATATTTCCACATGATCTTGAAGTCATTGTGGGTAGTTCTCTGAAAACATCCACTCAATGTGTAGTGGCAGTCAAAAAGCAAACAGAATGTTAGGAATCATTAAAAAAGGGATAGAGAATAAGGCAGAGAATATCATATTGCCTCTATATAAAACTATGATACGCCCACATCTTGAATACTGCGTACAGATGTGGTCGCCTCTTCTCAAAAAAGACACATTGGCAGTGGAAAATATTCAGAAAAGGGCAACAAAAATGATTAGGGGTTTGGGACAGGTCCCATATGAAGACAGATTAAAAAGAGTGGGACTTTTCAGCTTAGAAAAGAGGGGGGGATATGATAGAATAAATCATATAAAATCATGACTGGTGTGGAAAAAGTGAATAAGGAAAAGTTATTTATTTGTTCCCAAAACATAAGAACTAGGGGTCACCAAATGAAATTAATAGGTATCAGGTTTAAAACAAAAGGAAGTTTTTCTTCATGCAGTGCACAGTCAACCTGAGGACCTCCTTGCCAGAGGATGTTGTGAAGACCAGGACTTTAACAGGGTTACAAAAACACTAGATAAATTCGTGGAGGTTAGGTTTCAATGGCTACTAGCCAGGATGGGTAGGAATGGTGTCCCTAGCCTCTGTTTGTCAGAGGCTGGAAAAGAATGACAGGATGACTTGATGATTCCTTGTTCTGTTCACTCCCTCTGGGGCATCTAGCATTGGCCTCTGTCAGCAGACAGGATACTGAGCTACATGGACCTTTGGTCTGACTCACTATGGCCGTTCTTATGTTCTTATTTTTGCCTTTCACGAATTTAAGAGATCTCTTGAAGGCAATTTATTGGAATCAGGGAGAAACAGAGGGGTAACTGCTATAAAGCTTTTAAAAAGATAAACATTCAGGGAGAAGAAAAATCACCATTTTGAGTGCTGCAGGCTCTCAATTCATTTCACTCCACAAAGGAATAAATTTAAACCACTATATTTTTGTGATCTTTCTACAATAAAGAGCAATATATTGGTATATCTAGATCATCTGTAGTGTTCAGGCGAGTTACAATACTCAGTGCTCCTTATCAGATAACACGCATTTATACTACTATATCAGCTCCCTCAAATATTTATACTAGACATTAAACTCCCACATAGTTTTCCACCATAACTTCAAAAACCACCCCCTAGCCATTAAGCTATCTCCAGAAAACTCCCACACCAGCATCAACCCCCTGGACACCACGATCCACTTCAACAACAGAATCCTTCAGACAACGATACTTAACTACAACTACCTTCACTGATCAAATAACCACCCCATACACATCAAGACATCTGTTACCTACAGCCAAGCACTCAGATACCACAGAACTCTCCAAGAAGAAAGTGAGGGATATACGCCTGAACTCAAAAGCAGTGGTGTGGGGACACCTTTAATAGTGTGTGTGTGGGGGGGGGGGGGGGGTGTGTGCTGAAAGTCAGCTCTCTTACTCCTGCCCCTCCCACCCAGAGCTGGGTTCAGGGCTAGGAGCAGAGCCCCCCAGACTAGCAGCCAGAACCTGGAGGGAAGGAGATGTGGCAGCCAGGAACCAGGGTAGGGAGAGTGAGCCGACAGCTGGGACCTGGGTCAGGAGCAGCAGCAGCCAGGACCCAGAATATGGGGCTGGTAGCAGAATCACGGTAAAAATCTGAGCATGCTGCAGCATCCCTACAACATCTGTAGTTACTGCCCCCATGCTCACAGCCACCTTTAACAAACAACAACTCTCCACCAAAGTACCACCCCAAGAGAATATGCTTCAGTGAAGAAATAAAATCCCCTCTGGACACATGCTTAGGGCTCACAAAATCCATTGTCTACAGCCAGCCCCTAAGGTACAACAGGATCTGTTCCAATCCCACAGAGACAAACACCTACAAGATCTTTATCAAGTGGCAGCACTGCCCCCTTGCCGTGTATATTGGCCAAACCAGACAGTCTCTGTGCCAAAGGATAAATGGACACAAGTCAGACATCAAGAATGGTAACACACTTAAACCTGAAAAGGAACATTTCAATCTCCCTGGATATTCTAGAATGGATTAAAAAGTAGCCATCTTTGTACAAAAGAATTTTATGACCTGATTACAGAAGGAGACAACTCGACTGGAGTTCATTTACAAGTTCAATACTATCAACACAGGCTTGAACACAGATCTTAACTGGTTCACGCACTACAAAGGCAATTTCCCCACTTTTGATACACACATCTCCACATCAAATGCTGTGAATGAAACACATCCCCCTTCATTAATTTCATTAACACTGGTCCCACAACTGACACGTAATTTATTGTGCTGTTATATATACCCCAAATTCTGTAATTTACACTCCAACTCATCTGATGAAGTGGGTTTTACTCATGAAAGCTCATGACCTAATAAATTTGTTCGTTTCTAAGGTCCCACAGGGCTGCTTGTTGTTTTTATAAAGCAATTACATCACATCTGATTTATTAGTCCTCCTGTTCCAAGGAGGCCTGAACTCAACACTTCAAAAAGATGAGCCCGGGGACTTAAATTCATAACTTTGCTAGACCTAAAAATCATGGACTGTACAGAGACACTAAATTCATGGCTTATGCAACAATCTGTAACCCACTAACAACCTTTCCTGCCCACATCAAACTGCTTTTCCCCCTCCTTCCCTCTCCTCTTCATGACTGGAGGGGTTTTAACAGGCCACTTCATCTTGAGTAGTCCCTTGAAATACGTGGGAACTGTTTATATTAAACCATGTCTTCCATTGTTTCACCTGAAGAAGAGCTCTTTGTAAGCTTGTCTCTGTCACCAACAGAAGTTGGTCCAGTAAAAAAATATTACCTCACCCACCTTGTCTCTCAAGAATATATGTTATCTTTTTAGTCATTTAAGCAGAGTTTTCTTGGATTACTTCATGGTAGCATTTCTTTTTCTTTCTTTCTTTCTTTCTTTCTTTCTTTCACACACACACACACACACACACACACACACACACACACACACACACACACACACACACACACACACACACACACACACACACACACACACACACGTATATTTCCCAAAATCTTCAGGTTTTCCAACCCAGCTTTTCTCATTGGACTTTAATTAGATTCATGGTGCTGAAACCCCACAGTAAGTACTGTGAACCTAAAGATTAATGTCACCATTATTGTGAGAACGAAAATGTCTAACCAAAGATTTAAACATTTTAAAACCTTTAGTGTATTTAGTTTTTGGAAATAACATTCCTTCCTAGCTAGCAGCATAGATATTTGCATGGTGATGTGACATGAACTAACATGACATACCACAAGCAACATGACAGCATTTTAACACTGTATTGTGAGCCCACATACAAAGAATGCTACATGGCAGAAGAGACATTCCAAATGCAATGTTCTATTTGTACATACATGCCCATGGTAATTTTTTGATCTAGACTAGTTTGTGTTAACCATTATGCAAGTAGTTTCCATATGGGTTTATAGTCAAAGGTGGAGAGCCTCACCTGATGTAAATTGAAATTGATTTACAGCATTGAGGACCTGTTTTACAAATAGGCTTGAAAGGATTTGATTTTTAATGGTCAATGTCAAGCATTGATTTCATCATCCACACAAAAACCAATAAAAAATTCCATCAATACTAATCAAAATTTACAGGAAGTTATGGAAAGAAAAGTGCTGCCTGAGAACTTGTTAGCATTTGATTTAGTTCATTTTGAAATGTGATGTTGACATTGTGAGTTTCAATGGTTATAAAGCTTTAACTTTTTTGAATCTCAATTATCATTAAATAATTACTTTCTGGCTGCCTCACATACACATAATTTCCTCCAACTGCAAATATTTTATCAGATTACCTTAAATTTAAACATTGATATCCATTGAAATTATATAAAAATAAAATTATTCCAAGCTTAATTTAAGCCTTTAAAACTTCTAATTAAGCTAAAATTCTATGGTCAATATTTTAAAATTAACTAGTGATTTTGGGTGCCTAATATGAAATGCCTTAAAGGACCTTGATTTTCAAATGGTAGATTCTCAGAAGTTATAGAAAACAGTCTTCTTTAAGGTAACTCAGATTGGGAACACAAAATCACTAATCACCTTAAAAAAATCTTGGCTTACATAAATTAGTAGTGGTGTTCAGTCTGAAACTAAATACTTTGAACTTCATTAAGCTCATGAAGAAACAACTTCATCAGAGCATTTAGGGTTGCCAGATAGTTTCAACAAAAATACCGGACATATGACATTACATCACAATCTACATTACATCTTATTTAGAATATACATTTATATATTTTCATTTATATTTTTTCATGTATATTTTCTCAATTTGTTTCCCAAACAGAAAGCTCAAATACTGGACTGTCCGGTTCAAATCCGGACAGCTGGCAACCCTACAGAGCATTGACGAGGCTAACTGCAAAGTGTTTTTTGGTACCTTTTTTGGGTATCTTTCAAGAGTAACCTCCTTTTCTGCTACCAGAAATTATATGTTTATTGAATCAGTGACTTTTTAAAATGTTTACAATGCTCTGCATAGTTATACAATGATGGAATTTTCATTAAATACAACACATATTCTTAAGGCAGGACTTTAAAGAAATCAAACATTAATTGACAATAGTAATATGTTATATTCTACATTTATTGATCTTGTTGTTAGACTACATTACAAGCATTGTACTGTGTTTTTTCCATTGTTCTCAAAGTGATGTAATACACCAGACAATAATAAAATAGAATTTACCTTTATATAGCACTTTCTATGCTGACGGCTTTTTACAGAGATCTACAAAATAATGAGTTCAAAGTACTGGTAGTTCAGAGGCTTCAAAGGCACACTGAGCAGCCATTATGTGTTTAAGATCAGCTCAGAAAAATTTCAATATTAGATTTTTCTTCTATGAGAAGAAATGTTTTCTACAGCGCCTACATTATTCTTCTGCTCGTATTCTGTGGTTAAATTTCTCAACCTTTACTAAATGCAGTTTAGGTCTCAGTTGTTAGTCTGATAGTCAGAAAAACCAATGAGCTTTTAACCCACGAACAGAGAACCTGGCAGCCTTGCTGGGCCCTTGGGCAAGATGGGGGGAAGGGCTCTGTACACCCAGAAGAGGCGGAGGCCAGAGCAACCAGCCCTCATGCTGCCTGAAGTACAGTCCCCTCCTCCCCAGTGCTCCCTGGAGCACATTGTGCCGCACCACTGCCTCCCCAAGCAGCCCTAAGTGTCACCCGGAATCCACCACGTAGCATGCCGTGGGGCTACAGCTGCTGCTACAAGAGTGGCAGTGATGGCCAGAGCCATGGGCCCCTTTGAATCATTGGGCTCCGAGGTGGTTCCCCACAACCCATCAGCAGGCCTGCCCACAGAACAGACACAATACAGTCAGCTGCAAGCAATATCTCCCTAGTATGTTCATCACTAGGATTCCTCAGATTCTCTTCTGAGAAGGCCACAATTAGTGCCACTTGTAGTAGTTTCCAGTCCCTGAAAACAATCATCTCCTATCCCATAAGACAGTGGCTCTCAACCTTTCCACTACTCTTTTCAGAGGTCTGGTTTGTCTTGCATACCCCAAGTTTCACCACACTTGGAAATTACATGCTTACACAATCAGACTTAAAAATACAGAAGTTTCACAGTACACTATTACTGGCCAATTGCTTACTTTCCCATTTTCACCTGTAATTATACAATACATCCGTTGGAATATAAATATTGTACTTACATTTCAGTGTATAGCAGTAGTTTTCAAACTTTTTTCTCACGACCCAGCTGAAGAAAATTGTTGATGCCTGTGATCCAACATAATTATAACTTGACTAGAGTGTGGGCAAGGTTGGAGCTGGGAATGAGGAGTTTGGGGTATAGGAGAGGGCTCAGGGAAGGGACAGGGGATTGGGGTACTGGGATGGGCATGGATTTACCTCCAGCAACTAACATTCAGCTGAGCAGCGGGGATTCTAAAGCTGGTTCCCCACCTGTTCTGGCACCTCAGACCATGCTGTAAGCCAGAAGCAGCCAGTACCAGGCCTGAGTCCTAGGCAGAAATATGCAAGCAGCTCTGCACGCTGATCTAACACACAGGCACTGCCATCCCCAGCTCCTATTGGCTGGGAACCAGCCAATGAGAGTTTGGAACTGGTGCTCAGGGGGAGGGCAGTGCATGGAGACTCATGGCCCCTAAGTCTGCGTTTGCAACGCCCACTAGTCACCTGATCACCCTACAGCAAAGCGACCCAGTTCCTAGCATTCCACAACCAAGTACTGGGTCGTGACCTGTACTTTGAAAACCAGTGGTGTTTAGTATATAGCACAAAATAAACAAGTTGTTGTTCTGCATGAAATTGTAATTTGTACTGACTTCACTAATGCTTTTATTTTAGCTTGTTGGAAAACTAGGCAAATATCCAGATGAATAGATGTACCTCTAGTCGAGAAACACTGACATGGCGCAATGACATGGCGGAGGACCGAGAGTCTGCCTTCCTTTTCCGTCTCCGGCTGCCCCGCACCCCGCCGTTCCTTCTCCGGTGCCGAAGCCAGCGGCCCGGACCCGAGCTCTGACGGCCGCCTCCCCTCTCCGCGGGGCGGGGAGGGCCGCGCGCGTCTCGAGCCTCTCTCCCGATTGATGTGGCATTCACAGAATGGATGTGGAGGGCCCTTCGCGGGCCGGCACCCTTCCCGTGGTGGGTTGGGATAGCCAACTAATAACAACTTTTAAACTACTGTGAAGATAGGGTCTTCAGTTCATGTATGACATAGGTATGAAATCATCCTATTCAGTTATGAGACAGCTGAGTTCCACTTGATTTATATTTTTATTTTTTTTAATAAATACCCTGGCATCTGACTTGTATTTTGGCAACTTCAGGAAATAGAGACAAAGGATCTCACATTAATATAACATCTCAAAAGCCAACCAAACCAAAGCAACCTTCAACACTGGCACACCGGCCTTGCTTTCAACTGTGGACTCAGCATTATCACTGAGCCCAAATGCTGGTATAAAATCTTGAATTTATTACCTAATCTGGATGCTAATGAAAGAAACAAGTCTTGCAATGCTTAGTGATACAAGGTTCCCACTGATTCTTGAGTCAGAAGGAACTTCAGTCATTGCTGCGTACTCCCATTCTGTCCTTGTTTAATTATTCTGAAGTAGATGCATACTTATTAAAAGCAATGTAGCAAATATTCACTGTGTAAAGATGAATATGAATAACACATGAATATTGGAGGGCAGAATGGAAACTTCATTGTTTACCTCTAGCACATAACTCCAAAGGATTTATCTTGTACAGTAAATTCATATTTAGAAAACACTAAAAACCTGAAAATGACCTAACTTTCTCTGCATATTGGTGTTCCCAGTCATTGCTTATAAAATTCATCATAGATGAATTTACTGGATTTCATGTGGATGAATTGTGCTGGGTCTATACAGAGAAAAATCCCACTGACGCCAACAGATTCTTTTTTCTGAGTAAGGACTGTAGGCTTTCGCCTAATAACGTTTTATCTCTCATTCTAAAGTGCTTTAAAACAAGGTATACACCGGAATCACTTCACCCATCACCTCTGAGATGGAATCTAGCAGCTGTTTCTTAGTTCACCGCAGCACAACAAATCAGTTTAAAATGGGGTGCACAGAGATACATCATACCTAGTTAAAACAGCATGAAGCATTCAGGGCTGTCCCAACCAGTACTGCTAATTTCTGAAGTTGCCCCTAGTAAAAAATGATTGCCCACCCCTGAAATAGGGCCTTATTATAACTACATGGCATTTAAAAAACAAAAACAGCATGTGTTCTAATGAGCGAAGAAGAGAGAAAGATGATTACTATTTGTTAAGTGAAAGATCATTAAACATGCACACTACATCAAGAGTTAACTATATCCAACATGCTTACAAACTATCAGTTAATGACCACTCGTGTTACTGAATGGTGACAGGGCTGTTGCATGAACCCCTAGTTAGAGAAAAGGAGAGATCTACTAAAGCACAGGAAATGATCAAAGAAAGAAGAAATTCACATTAAAATTCATCAGAGGAATGGTTGAAGCTGCATGTAAAATCTAGAACAGGGTAGATATCTGAACATAGTAGAGTTGGTATAGGATTGGGCAACATAGTGCAACAATTTCATTTAGTGTGCTGATGTAAATTACAGACATAAGCAAGCACATAAAAATTATAGCCCTGTTCTATAGTTCAGGAATTTTGTTATAATTATAAAAAATGAACAATCACATTAAATATTAATACTCTGAAAGTTATTCAACTCATGGTATTAAATTTGCTTTGCTTGATGAAATACGATGTGCTCAGAAATATATGACCAAAAAAAAGAAAATGAAAAAGAAAGAAATGTGCTGCAGGCATGCTATCCAAAGGGAAAGGAATACAATTTTAAACGAATGAAGCACATAGGCCACAAATGTATTCTAAAAGCAGACAGAACAGGTAAGATGGACTATGACTGTACAATGATCACTAGACACTATCAAGAACCCAGTCTTCTCAAGTCTGGCTAACTTAAAATGCTCTCTCTGTAAATGCCCTACTCCTGTAGACTGAATCAGAACTGCTATCAGCCCAATCTTCAGTAGCCTCTACTTTTCTGTGATGTCAACAAATCCCTCGAGTCACCACAAAGAAAGAGAAACAGCCATCATGATAGTCCAAACGGACTGAATTTAATGACTGCAAACTGTTATTCCATCATTTGAAGTGGTCAGTGATTAGACTTCTGGTATCCCTTCAATGGCCTCACCAGCAGTCATCTTCAAGATAGGTAGAACCCTGCAAATCCACAGAGATCCACTTCATACCCACGGGTATCTGCATCCACGGAACTGGATGCAGATATCCGCAGCTCATTTTTGCAGATACGGATGTGGATATAAATTTCGTATATAGATCCAGCCGACTGGCAGATATCCACTTTATATCAGTGGATTTAATTGCACCTCTGCAGATGTCAGTTAAGCTCATTTTTGCAGACACAGATGCAGACGCTGAGCTCTAAAGGCAGGGGTGGATTTCTAGTTAAATATGTCATATCTAATGTCCAAAAAGTGAAGCCATCCTGATGAACTAATGAGGGGTAATCTGTGTGCTCGGGTACGATGCTGAACTGATCTATGTGCAGCTGCAATGCTGAAAGCCCAGGGGAGTGGAAAGGGCATGAGACCATGCTGGTAACAGTGGCAACCACTAAAGGCAGCTGAGGAGTGGCAAGGAAATCACATAATGTGATAAGACAGGGTTGCTTGGTGGGGCAGGGGAAGGTGAAGTAAGAAGGGAAAGAAATGCCCCAACCAACCTCCACCCCAAAAACCCACTCTACTCCCAGGCAAAGCTTTCACCACAGAAAGTAAAAGGGTACATCTACACTGCACATTAATTTCAAAATAAGCAATTCCAGAATGGTTATTTATGCCAAAATAGTTTATTTTAAAATAGCATGTCTACACTGAAGGGAAGACTCAAAATTAGTCTGAGGCAGGCTTTCCTAATGTAGATGCACTACCTCAATTTAGAGCCCAATGAGGCACTGGGGAGGAATAACTTAGGATGGCCCTGGTGAGGGGTTATTTCGAAATAGCAGCACTGGAGCGTCTACACATGCCTTATTTTGAAATAGGCATTATTCCTTGTGGAATGAGGTTTACAGATTTCAGAATAAGCCATCCGTTATTTCAAAATTATTTTAAAATAACGGAATGGCTGTGTAGATGCTCGCATTGTTATCTCAGCATAACAGTACAGTGTAGACGCATGCAAAGTGCCAAAGAATCTATAACCGTGGTGTCCAACATGCTAACCACTAGCCACATGTGGCTATTTGGCTGGTTGAGTGTGGCTAGTTCATTATAGCAGTAGCTACAATAGTGGCCATTGCTTCAGAACTGGTTGGACACCACAGCCTATGAAGTCCATTATTGCTATTGATTTTACACGGAAGGTGCTCAGAAACAAAGAGCTTTACACTGCCACAAAAGACAGATTCAACAGGAAAGTTGCACATGACTAGAAGATGAGAGCAGACACAGAGAACTAGAATGACTGGAGAAAGTACAGAGATGTAAGAATGCTGGGAGGGAGAGGCTAAGAGGTCATCATATGTGAAAAGGGCCCAATAAAACAGCTCTCTCTCATACTGTCAGTTTTTATGCAAAGAGAAACTATTTTCACAAATACACACCAGCCACAGCAAACCTACAAAACCACAGCTGTTTAGTGCCATTGTTTTTAAAAAGCAGCCCTAATAACTACAACATTTATTACATTTGCCTGATACACTGATCTTATTTAAAACAAAACAGATGCAGTTATTCCTGTCAGAATTCACATTGCAGCTATGACAAATATTCTCTTAGTGCACTAGCAATACAGAAGAGAAATACTAACAAGAGATCCAGACTGTAGAACCTGAACAAGGATTATTTTGCTTCTCTAAAAATAGCAGCAGAAGCACGGCAGACCTCAGCACAACATAAAGATCTTTCCCATGTATGTGAAGCATTGCCTTCAGGTTCCACTAAACGGTTGCCCTCATTTTTCTACACAGTGAAACCAACAAAAACAGCTTATTCTGAGAAACTTGGTGCTATAGTAAAGTCATATTAATATATTAAAATGCTATGGCTGCTGGTGGGTGTAAAATACTACTGTCAAAGAAGCAGCAAAGACCTCAAAAGTAGCAAATAAATGTAATCACAGTTCTGAATCTGCCAGCTGCTCTTGAGCATGACAACATTTGCTCTGGGATTTAAAGGAGAAGGAAAAAAATATTTGGTGATGCTTGGTTCACTCTACCTGTTCTAATAACTACCGCTCCCCGTGGAAATTCATACAAAAGGATTATTAGCCCATAGAATTGGAGGCAATAAAAGATCAGTGATGTATTACCTCTACAATAAAAAAGGGACTCATACTTTTCTACACACACATTGTAAATTGCAGAAGAAACTTTGTATCAACACTGTATACCTCATTAAAAAGCAAGGCTTCTTTATCATCAGTGTAAATAAACAAATAAAAATAGTCTCTACATCAACTTCAAAAGAGAGATTTTACAAACCAAATTAGTTAAACCCTTGATGAGTGACAATACTGCAACATGGTGCTGTATAGGATGTTCACTGCTGTATTAAAAGACATAATATTTTATCAATCTGTCAGATTTGCTAAATGGACTTTGAAGTCTTCCTGGTGTTTGCTACAGCATGTTAATTACCTTCCCCAAAATTCCTGTATTAAAAAGATGAAATCTAACTTATTTGGTAACCTTAAAAATTAATGGTGCAAAACTTACTTATAAATATCTTTAAATTACATCATTTCTTTTAAGGGAAAAAGATGAGCACTGTAACAAGGTGTAAGAATAGTTCAGAGATGTGTTGCCACTATTTAACAAGCAAACCTATAAAATTTTCTACTGAACTTTTGGATAAATCCTTGAAACAAATATTCACATGTTAAAGGGGTGAAGTACTGTACAATCTAAACACTTTTTCTCTGAAATAAAACTGCTTTCTCATTAACTATAACCAATAAGGGAGGCAAACATGCTTATAAACAAGCATACTATCGATTTAAGAGCTACCTGAAATGGAGTCTTTTCGGTGGAAAAATTTGATGTTTTAAAAATTACTGAATTTTCCCCAAATTTTAATTTTTTTTTCATTTTCCCTCTCTTTATACTAATAAAACATAGGAAAAAGATGAAAACACTTCAGATTACAAAAACAAAATTATGTTCCTGGGGGAATAAAATCACAATGCTTTAGTCACAATGAAAATTTTCTGTTAGAACTTTTATTTCAAAATAAAGCTAAAAAATTCTGTCTGGCTCACTGAATACATTTAAACTTTGTTCCCAAAATTATACACAGTGTATGGAATAGCTAAGGATATGTCTACACTTGCACCCTAGTTCGAACTAGGGATGCAAATGCAGGCATTCGAAATAGTCAACGAAGCGGGGATTTAAATATCCCGCGCTTCATTAGCATGATCTCGCCGGCGCGTTACTCTGATCAACAGCTGTTTCGAAAGTGAAAGTGCGCACCGGGACGTGTTAGTTCGAACCAAACCCCTTGGTTCAAACTAACGTTATTCCTCAGGAGTAATGCGCTGGCGAGATCGTGCTAATGAAGCGTGGGATATTTAAATCCCTGCTTCATTGACTATTTCGAATGCCTGCATTTGCATCCCTAGTTCAAACTAGGGTGCAAGTGTAGACATACCCTAAGACTCAGATCCTTCAAAGACTTATGCATGTGTTTAATTTTCTGGGTAGTAGGTAATCCTACTGAAGTCAGTTGAATCATAAAGGGTACATCTGTTTTCTGTGTCCACTGAGGGTACGACATGAAGTAATTGACTTAATATTCAGCATTTAAGAGATTTAAGTTCGATAACTGAGAAAAACTTTTTAATTATAATAATAGTTAAGAATTGGAACAGGATTCTAAGAAAGGTTGAGGAATCACCATCAGTGAACCATTCGAAGAACAGGTTAGACAAACATCTGTCAGGGATGGTCTATGTATCCTGGACCTGCCATAGTACAGGGGGATGGACTAAAGAACCTCTTATGGTCACTTCTGCCTAATATGTCATGACTCTAAATGGTAAGTATGTTGTATTACTCCATATCAGTCAATTTTAAATTTGTTTGCTGTTCAGTGACAATGATAAAATGCCAACTCCCATTAAAATGACCTTTTCACTCCTGTCATCTGAAGAAGTGGGTTTTACCCATGAAAGCTTATGATATTATCTACATGTTTTGTTAGTCTTTAAGGTGCTACTAGACTATTTATTGTTTTTTAAGTTTTACCTATTACAGAATAACCCCCTGAAGCTTTTCACTGTTGTCACTGTCCTCCAAATGAGTCTTATGCCATTGTCAGTGACCTCAAAATGCCTATTTTTCAAAGTTTAAAATGAAACTAAACAAGTTATATTTAGTCGCTGAAGTGATCAGAGAACAATTTAGCAGCAATTCCACCCAATTTAGCTGAGGCTGACTCAAAGAGCAATAATTTGCCATTAACAAGATCAAAAGGTAGAGCCAGATCAATATGCTTATTGATTACTATCTGTGGCTGTAGAAATATCACTGCCTACTTTGAGAAGAGGAATAATGGATGCACACAGCCAAAAATATCTCACCTGGACAGGCAGTGATTTATGTCTACATACACGTACACACATATACACACACACACAAAGCAAAGTATTTGGTCAAAGAAGAAACAAAAGGAAATTAAACTACATGTTGTCATCTTCATGTATCATCAGCCAGTGCTAGGTATAGATGGTGAATTTCCTGTACATTTCTGAGTAAGTTTACATTACATGCTATCAGTTACCATGAAAATAGGAAATTGTGTATGCACGTCAGGGAGGACAGCCCAAATACAATGATGGAGGTTGCACACACACACAAAACAAAGGTAATGGCAGCAGAAAAGGATATGTGGACATGCCTGGATAAGCTGAGTTAATGAATGAGCACAACTTCAAAACATTTTCTGAAGAAACACCTGCACAAATTACACAGATGTGATGACTTTTGATCACATTTGACTTAGATTTACAGCACCTAAAAGGTGAAAAATGATGAGAGAATTCCTAACCCCTGTGAAGTCAGTGAAAAACCTCCCTTTGATTTTTGTGGTACAGGATATGGCTATGACTACACTTGATTGTATGCTGCAATTCCCAGCTCATATAGACATATGCATGTTAGATTGTCTCCCCTTTCTATAACTTTTACTATACAAAAAGATATTGCAACCAACTAATGAAAATCTCACTCTCCATTTCAACCTGAATTGACTGATGATCGTTTAACCCACTAGCTCACTTTTAAATACATATTGGCAAAGATTGTTACTGACAATAATTGTGGGTAGGGATAGTGTGGTCACATATTTGTACATAACCTATCATAATAATAGTATAGTCTCTCATGGTTATTGTTTATTTCAGTCTCAATTCTGTTGTTGGGGTTAGTATATGCATGACAGGTGCTATGGGCTGCAATGTACGGGAGGACAGACTGCATGACCTAGTGGTCCTTTTTGGCCTTCCACTGTATGACTCGATGATAATATGGGGGCTTTAGTGGAGGCCCTGGGCCTTTTTGTAATACTAGCATTAAGGGGGAGATTTTCAAAAAAGCCTAACAGTCTTAGGAATACATGGTAAATCAATGGGACTTGTGATCCTAAACTCTTTAGTATGATTGGCAAATTTTCTCCTAGATAAAGAATTAAAATTAAGACAGTCTTGATCAGATTTATTATATTTCAAAATTTGTCATCTGGTAAAGGGCATTCTCAGATTATAAGGCATCACTTCCGCCATCTTTACTGAAGATGGGCAGCTCATTTGGTGAGAAGTCCAGTTTAAGTCAATGGACTACTTGCACAGTTACGGAAGGCAAAAGAATTAGGCCATACATATTTCCATCTCACCAAACATATGAAAAAACTCTAAGACAGATTTACTTTGCTGCTACAAAACTAGGCAGCCCGCACAAAGATCTTATGAGCAACTGTATTTTCAGAGAAACAGCAGTATGAGAGTTAAGTGCTTGCTAAATATCTCCAACTCATAGAACTCAGAAGGCTTCTCCAATTATCCCTCAGCTACAAACACAACACCGAGTGGTGCTGACATCCTGATATCTTCAATGATGGTGATGAATATCAGCAAAGTAAACAATGCAGACACATGCTGTTTTGTGCTCAATAAGGAGATGGAAAAGTCAATAAAAATAATAAGCATTTATACGGCACTTTTCATCTTCAAAGAGCTTTAGAAACATGTTTGTCAAATGGAAAGGACAAAACTCATGTTATTTTCAAACTTCTAAGAGAATATAACAAAGTATAAAGAATAAAAAAAGACAAGTTTTTTTCAAAGGGCTGCACAATTCTGGAAGTAAGAATACATTAGCCATCTGGTATAAATCATACTCAGGTACTTGTCATTTATTCAGTGTCCTCTACTGCACCAATGAAGTCAACAGGAACTTAGTGGACCAGGTCAAAAATGTTGTTGAAATTGTGTTTATATAGAAAATTGGGTTTTCAACAACAAAACAAGGAAAGTACTTGCTTTCCATTGAACATTTTGATTAAATAGCAGATGTCCTGAATTGGAAATATTTTGATGAACCCTGAAATATTTCAGCCACAACCTAAGATGATTTGATTTGGATAGCCAACCATGGTTCTCCTGTGATCCACAGCCAGGCTACATGCAATTACTTCTCCTCACCATGTATGGAGATTGTGGTTCTTCATGATATATGTACAGGCATGATAGTAGCATTTCCAAATCAAACTTGTTCAGTTTTCAGAAGGGGACAGTGGGAACCCACTTGTTTTCTGACTAGCTCTAGAACTAAGTAACTGACTTCAAAGAATGATGGCTCACCCTATGTGAAACATTTTTTTGGCATCCCTCTGCTTTCTAGGGAAGAGCTCCTCTTCTCCACACACAGGCTTCATCGAGCAGACTTCATCGAGCCCTAGGTAATGTAGAGAGTGGGGCTCGACTCCAGGATCCCCAGAAGGGATGGGGCTTTGGATGACAGGGGCAACCAAACCTCCCTGCTGCCCAGATCATGCCACACCTCCATCAGGAAGCCAGGGCAGAGCTGCAGTAGCGATTTAAAGTGCCCAGAGGCCTGGGCCTTTTTAAATCATTGGGCCCCAGGTCAACTTCCCCCTTGCCCCTTCTCCCTCCATCAGAAGCCCTACCCATACCATTGGAAGTGATGTCTTTATTATTTATTGTTGAAGTACTCCAATATTCTTGATGCACTACAAGATACAAATAATTAAGACACTGTAATTTAAAACACAGACCCAGAAAAGATAAGGCATACCAGCAAATCCACAGAAGGGTGTTTTGACTTATTAGTTTAGTTCTTGGAGCAAATGAAAGAAACAAGTCTTTGGAGTCACAAATCAGAATAGTAAATCATAAAATCATATAATACGAGAATTGGAAGGAACTGCGAGAGGTCATCAAGTCCAGTCCCTTGCACTCATGGCAGGACCAAGCGCCATCTCTAGACTATCACTGATATGTGTTTGTCTAACTTGCTCTTAAAAATCTCCAATGATGGAGATTCCACAACCTCTCTAGGCAATTTATTCCAGTGTTTAACCACTCTGACAGTTAGGAAGTTTTCCTTAATGTCCCACCTAAACCTCCCTTGCTGCAATTTAAGCCCATTGATTCTTATCCTATCATCAGAGGTTAAGGGGAATATTTTTTCTCCCTTTTCCTTGTAACAACCTTTAAGGTATTTAAAAGATGTTGCTATATATTCTCTCAGTCTTTCTTCTCCAGACTAAAGAAACCCAATTCTTTCAATCTTCCTTCTGTGAAAGTGAAAAGTTTCTGGGTGGAAAATGGAATAAAGCATGGTCATTGGAATGAAATAAATGAGAAACAGATATTATATATCTACCCTCCACACTGTGAACTGAAGAAATATGAAAAACTAGTATGCTGATTGGTCACTATGCAAGCCCTTTTCAAAGTACACATTTGGCACCACAAAATTTTATCTAAGGAAATCAAACTTCTTGGGAATTATTTGTAGGTGGGATTCTGGTCAACCCACTGTGAAACTGATTCTGAAATTAAGATTTGGTTACTGAAATGTAATCATAATGATCTTACACCCAAGTCTAGCTTTCATCATTATAACTGAATTGTAAGTAAGAATAAAAGCTCTTTTTAATTATGATGTTTTCCATTACATAAAGTTAAGACAGGACCTCCATTTGTATCTGATTAGATGTAGTCTAATATAGCTAGCTGTACCAGTAGTACAGATATAAACTCACAATCTCGGTAATTCTCTGACTTCCATCATCTTACATTGATCCAAGCAGAAATAAAATAGTTTTGTAAACATTTGAAATTAGACCTCCTCACATTGCATTAATTGATATAAAAAGAATACATCAGATTAGATTATAAATGTGCACCTGCCTACATTCATATTAAAACTTTGTCTCATAAGCATACACTATCTTTCATCATGAACAAATCTATGCTGCTTTACAAACTGCTAGCTAGAGTCAATTCTGAGTTACTCCACAGTGTAAAGCCTGCAAAGAGGGGTATGTAAGTTTGTAATGTGCCCATAATACCCATAACATAACACAGCAACAATAATTTAAGACAGGAAGCAAAACATAAGAGAGCATGTTCATTGCCACTATAATTCAACTGAAGTAACTGGGGTTACATCAGCTGTGATTTTGCCCATTATTACCAGTTTACATTATATGGAGATAGAACACAATTATTCAAACTAGATCTTAGCCAGAACATGAGGACTATGTCTTTAATTTGTCTGAGAAGTGCAACAGAATCTTTAATAACCACACTTTGCCAAGATTCTGATTTTGCTTCCTACATTTCTTAAAGCTGGGTTCATTTTTTTTAAACTAGCCTAAAAAATCCAGAGGTATCTGCCTGTACATGCAAAATCCCAAGTTCACACACAAATCCAAGAACCTAAGAGGTAACTATCCAATTTATTTGCTTGCCTGGTTGTATGTTCAAATGCTTTCCCCCTCATATTTTATAGGTGGGGTTGCGGAGGCTAGTTGAAAATCTGGTTCATAGTACTGACAGATTCAGAATGCTGATAACTCAGCTGTTTCATTAAACAAAATTAGCTTAACAAACCAACTCAACTCATCAAAATTAAAAAGAAAGGGCTAGTTCTCCAACAGTGTCCAGGTTTTGACTGAGACACAGGAAAATGTTAATGATAAACATATGGTCTATGTTTAGTGCCAAAAGACAAGTCCAAACTTCGTGTTTCACTGCATATATAATGATAACACAGCTTTTTAAACTTACAAGATAAAATTAGTGCAAATTCCATCATGCACTGCCAGAACAGTCAAAATGATTTGCCTTTACCGTAGCTTATCTTTTCACAGACAAAAGGCCTGGCTCAAAAAATCAGTAGCTGATTCATCAATCAACATGGACTAAAACTGGCTATAAAATAATACTATTTTTCATTTCATGTACCAAGTATTTGTAATAGAAATATATTATCATCCCTTATATACACACTTTTCAGGCAAATATCAGAATGCATTTTATAAACCTTACTTAAGCTTCATAAATAGAGCTGGTGAGGCTTTTCCAACAAAACAAAATCCGCAAGGGAGTGGCTCTGGAGCAGTCCTGTCATTGGGACTGTCCTAAGCTGGGTTGCACAGGTCTTCTAGGCCAGTTGGTTCATTGTTTTTTCTTGTACAGGTCTAAGTATTCTATATCTCTGTCTCCCCCTAGCTCCAGGAGCCAGGTAGTTCCTCCTTAGCTTCTGGATCTGGGAGTTGGCAGAGAGGTAGAGAAGCCAGGGTCTTTGCCTTTCTGAACCTGAGGTGGAGGAGGACATGTGAGAAGTTTAAAAAAAATCCAATTTGGTTCTCTTGAAATGAATTTGTTCTTTAAAACCCTTTCCACAAAAGAATTGGCATTATCGATATTAACTTCTTCAGGACGAAACCTTTTCTCTTAAAAACATGAACGATTTTATAGAAAGAAATCCCCCCTTGTCAGACAGCTATAGATATGGCGACCAACAGAGATGCAGTGTTTGCAAAGTGAAGTGAAGTTTCATGAAAATCTATAAAAAGCCATGAGGAACACTGATTAAAAACAAAAATAAATCTGACCTTTAAGTGAGGTTTGTGTCATGCATTTACTTCAATTCCAAAAGTTCGTTGTGGGCGATCAACTCACATTTCAGTAGACATTTACACCCTTCTAGTTTTTTTAAAAAATCATCTTTGATTGAAAAGTTAAAAGAAATGACAGAATATATAAAAACTGAGCTGAAAACAACTTCCACTGATCTCACTCAGGAAGCTAACTGGAGTCTGAGAAGACAAGAAAAAATGTGTGAAGGAGCCATCATTTAACTGTGGGAACTGTGCTTTTCTCATCAAGGAATGGCTTTCCTCGACTATATAAAAATAAATCATATGAACATATATAATAATGGGGTCTAAATTGGAATTCAAGAAAGGTATCTTGGAATCATTGTGGATGGTTCTCTGAAAACATCCACTCAATGTGTTGCAGGAATTTTAAAATAACAATGTTAGGAGCCAGGAGGAAAAGGATAAGAAAATAGTAAATATCACAATCCTGCCATATCAATCCATGATACATCCACACTTTGATATTGCATGCTGTCTTGGTTGCTTCATCTCAAAAAACATATATTAGAAATGGAAGACAGACAGAGAAAGGCAACAAAACTGATTCCATATGTGTAGACATTGAAAACTGTTCAGATCAGACAAAATAAGACTAAAAGTGGGATATGATAAAAATCTATAAAATATTGAATTAGGTGGAGAAAGCGTATAAGTGTTATTTACTAATCTACACAGACAAGAACTGATGTTCACCCAATGAAATTAATAGGCAAGGGGTTTTAAATAAACAAAAGGAAATACAGTAAAAACTCTTATCTGGCATGTTGCCGGAATTGGGGAAGTCAATTACTCAAATATTTGGGTTAACTGAGAGTTGTATTTTACCTATGTTATCACACTTTTCAAAGAAGTAGAGTACAATAAAATGAATAAAGTGTAAAATAGTATATAGCTCTTACCAATCCAGTAGCAGTACTGCACTGCAGAGTAATTGGTTTCTTCAAGAACTTAGGTGTATGAAGGTAAAGTTTTCTATAAAGTAGGTTATCTTGCGGCTCTAGATATCACTAAGGGAGGTACATGGCATAAACGCACATCACTTAAAAATACACTTACCACAAACTATACTGAACATAATTTACGCTTTCTTTGATGACTCAGATGGCACTTCAGGTTCTTGCAGTGTCTCAGGATCATCATTATCAACATCAATTATCACTGTAGATGCAGAAGGCATAAAAAATTGGGCTGAACGTGTAATGTCCTTATGACACACCCTGAAAGCAGCTTTTTTAAATAAATCCCTGATTTTAGCTTGCTTACTTGTCTTCTGCTTCTTTTGCATATTAGTAGAGTGCACAGTATGCAATTGCATAAAGTGCTGGGCACTATACTAGTTTGGGTTATTAGACTGAAGATTTGCATTGGGAGATATCAGAAATGCTGGTTGACTGCTGGATAACAGAACTTTTACTGTACTTCTTTACACAACCCATGAAACTTATTGCCAGAGGAGGTTGTGAAACCCAAAAGTATAACCGAGTTCATAGAAGAACTAAATAATTTCATGGAGCATAGGTACATCATTGGCTATTTACAAAGATGGTCAGGGATGTAACCCCACTCTCTAAGACTATATCTACACAGCAACATTATTTTGAAATAACTAGTGTTCCTTCAGCACCAAATAACAGCACCAAAACTCAGAATAGGCTATTTCGAAATAAGCTATGCGATTGACGCAGCTCAATTTGCATAGCTTATTTCAAGTTAAGCCCTGCTGTGTAAATGTGCCCTTGGTGTCCCTAAGCTTTTGACTGCCAGGTGCTGAAACTGGACAACAAGGTGATACTGTTCTATTCATTCCCTTGGAAAGCATCTGGCACTGGTCACTGTTGGAAGACAAGATACTGAGCTGGATGGACCATTGGTCTGACCCAGTGTGGCAGTTCTTATATCCTTATGTTAATGATATTAACAGTAAATAATAATCAAGGGAAAATCAATAGAGTGAGGAATAAGGAGGACATACTGTGAAAGGAATCTGCAAATTACCAGAGCAGGATACTTGGCTTGAGATCTTTGAAACAACATCTACAGCATTATCCAATTTTAGTAATGGGTGTATTTCTCCTTTGACTCAGAAGAGAGAAAGTAGGTAGCAGAAATGTTACATGATCTGAATCTGTCTGTGAGGAGATCGTGATATAGGTTGTACCTCCCTAAACTGGGACTCTCTGGTCCAGCAACATCCATGGTCCAGCAGGACTATAGATGTTCCTGGACCAGAGAGCCCAGGGGCAGGAAGACCAGTGGTGGGCAGAGGGCTCAGGCAATGCAGGGAGCACAGCGCCAGAGGGCTCAGGGGGCACGGGGAATCCCATGATATGGCTGGGAGCCCTGTGGCAGGGGGTCTGCCAGCATAGCGAGCTTCAGTGGTGCATCCAGGAGTCCTGCGGCAGGGGCTCAGGTGGTGCAGCACAGGGGGCTCAGGCAGCACAGGGAGCTCCAGTGGTTTGTACAGAGCTGCTCCCTGTAGTGATGTGCTACTTAGGGAGAACTTAGGGTTCTACCGGTAGCACATCACTACCGGAAGCAGCTCTGTACGAGCCATCGGCAGTACAGCCAGGAGCACGACATGGGGCTCATGCAGCATGGGGATTCCCATGGTGCGGGGAAGGGGAGGGAGTCCCATGGCTCAGGAGTCTAGCTAGGGCTGGCAGCACAGTTGACTTAAGGGAGTGGGGGCCAGCTGGGGCCAGAAGCAGAGTCGGCGGGTGCCTGGGAGGCCGGTGACAGGGGACCTCCCATGATCCGGCAAATTCCCTTGTTCAGGACTGGCCAGGTCCCAATGGTGCTGGACAAAGGAGGTGCAACCTGTAGTCATTATTTGGAATGGGGTCATCATTCAGAGAAAAGATGTCCTGCAGCTGAGTTACAAGGGGAAATGTCAGATGGTCTTGGTGCAGTCTCTCTAGGGTCCTCCTAACCGGTTCCCATCTCATGATACTATCTACATGTTTTGTTAGTCTATAAAGTGCTACCAGACCATTTGTTGTTGGTTCCCTTCAATTTGCCTACAATGAGACCAGTCCATAGCTTCTTAATGCACAATGCAGCACGCCAGTGGCAAATTTAATGGGGTTTGGGACTCTTGGACTCTGCCCACCGGCAGTGATGAGAGCCCCAGGCCCCTTTGAATTACTTGGCCATGGAGCAACTGCCCTCTTTACTCCCCCCCTTCCCGTCAGTGGCTCTGAGGAGTGGAGGTAATCGCTAATACTCAGTCCAACTCCCTGATTATCAACCCGTCTTTGGGAAAGGCACAATCTAGATCCAAATCCAAATTCTACAGACTAAGCCTGCCTCCTCAATGAGCCCAGAGCTGAATTTAGATTTCAAAGTTTCTCAGATTCTGTGGTATTTCCAATTTCAAACTCCATGGTTTTGATCTGCCACTTTATACCACTTATCTATTATGGTAAAACATGCTACTTAACAAAGGTGCTGAAAAAGTTGATATTAAGAGATAACAGCTCTTAAAATTACAACATTCTGATTTTATTATATTTTCCTATTTTTAAAGTTTTAATGTATTTTACATATTTTTCCAGTTACATCACAATGCAATAATCATCTTTAGATATTAGTCTACAAATGTATTTCCTGTTTTAGTGAAAGCCAATTTGTATAAATAAATCATGCTTTATTGGTCTATTGGTCAGAGTAAACATTACATTATAATCTTTTGATATACTCAGCAGTAAGATACCCAATTTAACTGCTGATGTTTACCATGCATTCCTTAAAAAGATATTATAATCCTGTTAGCTGAATAGCTGTGCCTCTAGCCACCTGATTTGGCCCCAAAGTCAAGAATCTCAGCTGCATTTGATCATCAGCCCAACAAATGGGCACTTCCCACAAATGGAGACCACCTATTGGAAAATGTGGCCTTTTGAGCCTTAAATTATACAGGATAATGTTTTGCAAAACCATTTAAATAACTTTTAGATTTGCAAAACTAGTTCAAACACAAAAATACAAACCTTTTTTACATTGTAATTTAAATCCATGTCCCTCCCTTAACCCTTTGTCTTCCCAAAGAATAAATCTACTTTAAAAAGTCAAGTTCTAGCTAAAGGGAAGCCAATGCTATGTAACAGAGATAGAAAAAAAATCTCAGAACTTGGTCTGACGTAAAAAAAGTGTCTTAAGCATGGTATATACATTTGATTTTGCTATTTGATTATCTTTATTTCCCTGTTCGTTTTCAATAATGTTTAAACCCAACTTTCAAAACCATCACGTACAAGTAGGCTTGAAATCTGGCAAAACATCCATAGTAATAATCACTATACATTTAAAATGCTTCAGTTTTTCCTCTTTGAAATGACAGATATTTTCAGCAAAATATAAAAAGAAATCTCATGGAACATACCCATTATGACAACTATGATATTACGAAGACATTTTCTATCTCATTCTATGTTTATATCATATATAGGTACTCAGCTCTAACTATTAATATGTCTCATATAATTTTGACTTTTTAATTAATTTGACAAAGCAACCAACTGAATCTTCCCTTAAGGTCAAACGAACAATTTCAAAAACAATGCAGCCATCTTAACTTTTCCAGTTGTTTGTTGGGTCACCATCATTAAGACAGTTGCACTGTCATTACCTGCTCCTTCTGTTCTCACACATGCAGAACTCCCATGACCTTTAGCTAGCATTACAAATGAAAATAGATGGGTACTATCGTGTAGGATCTAGAATGAAAGTGCATTGTAGAAGTTAACTGAATGAAACAGTAGCTGTATCGTGACAGTGATAAATCAAAATATGACGTTTTCACCACAGTGGAGGAGAGGAAGGATAGCTCAGTGGTTTGTGCACTGGCCTGCTAACCCCAGGGTTGTGAGCTCAATCCTTGAGGGGGCCGTTTAGGGATCTGGGGCAAATCTGTCAGGGATGGTACTGGGTCTTGCCATGAGGGCAGGGGACTGGACTCAATGATCTCTCAAGGTCCCTTCCAGCTCTATGAGATAGGTATATCTCCATATATTATAGCTTATCTGATCCAATAAGAATCTGGTACAGCAGTGACATAAGCCAGTGTGCTGATGTCACTGCACTGTCAAAACAATACAAAAACATCACTATACACTCATCTAATCCCATTTTTAACAATAGATAAGAAATTGGCAACCCATCGCAATTAAAGGGATATCCCTAAACTAAAATTATATTTCAACTAGATTATCTACATAATTGAACATGCATTATGATTAAAATACCCATATATGAACAGTATTTCTCAGTTTTATCTTCCCAGAAAATATTTGATTAAAAATAAATGGTCAATAATCATTTTAATGTATTAAGAACTCAACAGAACTGTGAAAAATGTAATACATACTATACACAAATGCTCTAATTTGTGTTACTATGTATGCTTTAAATTATTTAGAGTTGGTCAAATTAATCCATCAGAATAACGTGCGTTATGAATAGCATTTGTCAAAAATTCAGCCCAGCTATGGTTACTAAAACAGTCACAAAGCTGTGCTGATTTAACATTAATATACTCATTATTTTCTATTTAGTTTAAAATAAAAACATCATTTTCCAACGTAGGTTATTCATTTACTATTTGCTTTCATGATTTATAAATCAATTTTCCATAGTGTGAGTTTAATAATCTAAATCACATGATATTGTTTCTATTCTTTGACTGGATAACAAATGTGTTGAACAGGAGGCTAAGAAAGAGGTACCTGCAAATAATGTGGTTCTAGTGGATGAATCAGGCATGGTAATACTAATGAATCTTTTGGAATTTGAAAACATTTTCATAAACACCAGTGATGGTCCAAATACCCTTTAGGAATAACACACAACAGTGCTAATTGAAGTTGATGCTTTTGAAGGCTATGTTTTTGTGCCCCCTTTGTTGCTTAGTGGGGAACAAGCTGGAATGCAGATTGGAGGGGAAGAGCAAGTCCTCTGAGAGTCAGGCTCCTAGGGAGGATGGGGGATATCAGGAAGTCCACAAAGCAACACTAGCACTACAGACTTGAAGCCTGGTTTCCTTGTGAAAACTTGAGCTCTGAAGATTTTCGAGGAATCCTGCAGAATTTCCAAAATACATTTCCTCTTGTAGAATTTTCCAGTCAAGTCTGATCAGGCCCCAGTGTCTGTTTGTTTGCTGTCTGTTTTTCAAACAGTTCTCAAAGTCATCAATTAACTTTTTTTGACTGGAAAAGACAGTATCTGGCTTTAAAAATGCCCTTGAATTTGTCTGCCTGAGGCTACCTTCAGGTGCGTGCTATGAATGCTGCAGCACATTCCAGCCCATCACTGGAAGAAGCAGAGCAGAAACTTGGCATTTGTAAGGATTATTTGCAACACATCTTTCAATAAACACATCTTCTCTGGCTGCCTATCAGTGAACGAAAATGGGAAACTCTCCATGCCAAAATGCTGAAGCAATTCCAAACAGGAAATCAGGCATTTCCATCATTTGCTGTATTTGCCTCAGTTTCTAGTTACTGCAATGACAGAGCTTGTGAAAGAATACATTCTGAACATCAGATACGTTGAGACAATATACTGGGGTTTTTTGGCTTTGGACCACCTTGGACACCTGTCATAAGTTTACCTTTCAAACACTTTAATTTACGGGGAATTGAAACAGTTTCACCTCAAAGGGCTTAAAAAATTTCTGATGGACACCCTAGGGGAGGGATTATTTTTTATCCAGGAGCTTTCCGTTGGACCATTTTCAACTTTTTCCACAACTTATTTTTACCCTGGAGTGTAGAAAACATAGCAGCTTTTCAATGCTCTACACTTTCCTCCTCCTGTCTTACTGACAACCTAAATTAAAAGTCTTTTCTAAGAGTGCTTAAGATTCCATGTCATATACAGGGCAAGACACAGCAGTCAGTAAAGAGGAGGGCTGAAGAACAAAATGGTAGCGGGCAAATAAGAAAACTAGGACACCATAGGAAGCCCATCAAAACGTAATAATATGGTCAAATAACTGACATGTAGCAAATAGATTCAGGAAAGTCTTCTTTGTTGACAGTTTCTATTCACTTAGTGGTGCCCCACTCCAACCTCTGTAAGAAATGGTGTTCACCTTTTCCTCTCAACAGGACAGAGAAAGGGTTTTGAGTGACTCTTTTTCTGAACCTTCAATTCCGAATGGAAAAAAATAACCATATATCAACAGAAAAGCATTTCTCAGCTTTGAGGTACAAAAGGGTGAAACAGAGATTCTACCTTAACTCTGATTTATTTCCCTTTGTGGATTTCATTGGTGTTTTAATGGGATTAACATTTCTTAAAGGACTCTCTTAGTTCAGTATGCAAAGGTTCAGCGGCTTCAAGAACTAATAAGGCACAATGAGCTTTAAACTGGTTAAAAGAATGGTGATTTCTCCTCCCCACAGCAAGAACATGCATCCAAGATCTCTGCCCTGCACACTCCCAGTGCTAATAAAGATGCTAAAAATTGAAATATTTCTGTACTTGAGACTCACTGATATGAGGCAATGTCCCTCCCAGTCTCTAGCAAACTAGTTTTGTTTCCCCTTTAACCTTTGTTCGGTATTGAACCTAAAATGTCAGGCAGTTTTGATCTCTGACAGTGCATGATGAATCAACTGTTTCTAGGCCTGAGCTTGCCAGGTGCCTAGCACCTTGTTGATATCACTCAGCAGCTTGTATGATTGGGTCTGCTACTAAGTGCCTTAAAGTCAGTGGAAAGATTCCTATTGACTTCAGTGGCTTTTGAAAGAGGCCATTTCTGAATCACCTAGCCTGTTGGCTAAAAAGTTAAATAAATACATAGAAATAGGAGCAAAAAAATCTGAGTCACAAAAGTCATGAGGAAAACGGGAGGCTATTAAAATTTAATGCAGTTGGACTGGATTTTTTTTAGCGTGCGATTGTTTCTCATGTCTTAAAATGTTGCAAGAAAGTTTCCTGAATTTTCAGATTATCTATACAAAATACAAAGGTGTATCAGATAATTAACCCATTTAGGGTACGTCTACATTGCACAGTTATTTCAGAATAAGCTATTCTGGAATAGTTATTCCAAAATAGCTTATTTTGAAATAGCGCGTCTACACTGCAGGGAAGCCTTAAAATTAGTCTGAGGCAGGCTTCCCTAATGTAGATGCACTAAATCGACAGGACAGAGGGCTTTTGCCGGTAGAGTTATTTCTCTCCCCACAAGGAATAACTCCTTTTTGCGCTACAGTTCTTGCGCAAAAAGGCATATGTGGACACTCCGCAGGGGGTTTCTTGAGCAAAAAGAGCCTATCAGAAAAAGCCCAGGTGCTCTGATGGCCATTCTGTTAATAGCAATCAGAGCTTTCTTGTGCAAGAGTGGACGCTCTCTTGCTCAAAAGCACATTGCTTTTGCAATGCGCTTTTGAGGTGTGGATGCGCTTTTGCGCAAACATTTTTTGTGGAAGATCTCTTCCACAAAAAGCTTCTTGCGCAAAAACCCTGTAGTGTAGACAAAGCCTTAGAGAATAACCCTTAATACACCATAGAGAAAAGAAAAAAGAAGCTCCTAATGAAATAGACAGGGCATTTTTTACAATTTGTGTTAACTGTGTCTTCCTCTTTTTTTGTAAAACACAGTACAGGCTACTGTGAAATAATCAATAGAGCAAATATTATATAAAATGGATATCTAACAGACTCCTAATTCTGATCTAAATTATATCAACTGTAAACTAGTGTCAGTCCATTAATTTAGATGGATACATTCTTGAATTTCATTGGGGAAAGGGAGAGCAGAAAGTAAATCCAAAGTACAAAGCAAAGCCCCACTCTTACCCTGAGAAATATGCAGGTGTAGTCCTATGTGCAAAAATGATGCTAGAAGCCAAAATATCAGGAAACATTTTTCCCTTCAGGGTGTGTGTGCTGTATTCATATTAAAAACAGATACCATTACAAATAATGAGGCAGCTGGGAATTGTATTTGGTTGGAATCAATATTTTAGTGGGATATATTCAAAGGCACAAAGAGCAGTTGGGTGCTCCAGTCCCACTGAATGTCAGTGAAAGTTCGGTGCCTAATATCCATTTATACCTTTGAAAGACTTCCCTCTCAAGCTCAGCCTTTTAACCAAACCTACCGTGCCTACAAAACTGAGTTAGAATTCTCATGAGGACAGATTTATGTTCCAAGACTGCCAGTGACGCACCAAAAAGCTATTTTCACATTATTTTTATCTTCTGGTCCCAGGTGACATCCAGCAAGGTACACTCAGAAAAAGTTACCTCATCCTTTTAAACAGAACCTAAAAAAGATCCAGTTCAATTCAAAGAAGATTTAGAGATCTCACTTTACACAAACCAGTTTAACTAGCCTCAGTTACAATGATAATGATTTGAACCGAATAGCCAATTTGATAAGCACCAGCAAATCCCACTATATGCAGGTATTGAAATATGTACAAGCACCTCTCCCTTGAAAAATTGTAAGAGCAATTTTTTGTGCACACTCAGTATTTTAAAGGTCATAGGGATCTTTAAGGTATTGCAGATTTGGGAAGGAAAAGTGGTTTTCAGTTCTAGTAGTTATCTGATGAATTTTAAAGGGCTCGTGTGATACATTAACGGATCAGCTTCCAGACAAGCAGAGTAGATAATATTGCCTTGGCATTTGGCTTCAGTCTTGTAAGTTCGCCTACACTTTCTAAGAATTACACTATTTTCTATTAAATAAAAGGGCAACCAAGAAAAAGAATCCTTGTGCAATTCCTGACCTCCCACATAAAACAGGATGTAGAATTTCACTCAGTAATTTTGTTCATCAGGCCCATAACCTCTGTTGGAACTATGGCAAATCTTTTAGAATGATAATCAGTCTGGAACTAAAGACTATAGTAATGAAGCATACAACATAGTCTAGTCTCAGCTTCCAACCACTTGTTATGCCTTTTTTCTAAAGAGCTGGCTATTATCAGAATCTCTTCCCCGTGTAGGCACTCATAAACTATCATCAAGTCACCTGTTAGCTTTCTCTTTGATAAACTAAACAGGCCTTCCTTTCTTTTTTAGTACATGGCATGTTTTGCAGACCTCTTTTAGCTCTTTTACTAACCTCTGTCAGTTTTTCAAATACTCTTTGAGTGATATTATATGATGGGTTCTAGAACTGGACATGTTATTTCAGTCATGGTCCGTCTAATGTTGTATGGAGACAAGGCTGTCCCTAGGGGAATGCGAAGCCTGGGGCAACCCCTTCCCTCCCATACTCCAGGCACAAGGCCTGGGACAAGCCTCTTGCCACAGACCCCGTTCATCCTGCCCCTGCTCTACTCCCTATCCCCCAGCCCTACCCCTACTCCCCTTGCACCTTACTTCACACAATGCAAGACAGCAGCAGGAGTTACCTCCAATCCCTTGCACTTACTGTGCCAGCACAAGCTGGAGCAGACTGGCACCCTGCTTTTCTGCACCCCACTGCCCTCTCCAGGCGTGCTGCACTCCATGGCAGCAGGAAACAGAGCACCATGGGGCCAATGTGTTCCGCTTGTTGCTGCTGCGGAGAACTAAGCGCAGCAGGCCGGGAGACGGGGGGAAAGAGAGGCTACAGAATCACTCCAGTTCCTGCCGCCGCGGTGAGTGTGGAAGGAGGGCAACCCCTGCTGCCACCCCGCCAGGCGCTCAAGTAATTCCCTGGGTCCTGTCCATAGGATGGTTGAGGTGGCCACTGTGCCCCTCCTCCCAAAAGTGCAGGGCCTAGGGAGGCCGCCCTGAATCATCCTATGGACAGGATAGCTCTGTATGAAGATAAAACAATACTCCCCTTCTCCTACTTGGAGCCAGAAGAAAAGGCGGCAGATACCTGGGAGGCAGTGACAGGGCACCTCCCTTGTTTCGGCAAATTCCTTTGTTTGGGACCAGTCAGGAGGTCCAACCTGTACAATGGAATTAAGAATGATTGTTCCCTGAATGTCTTCTTGAACTGACACAAATCATATATTTATAAGAAGTGTCTATATACAACGTACAACAATTAAATCCTCAGGACAAAAAGAGACACAAAATGTAGAAAGCCCAAACACATAGTACATTTTATGCAGTTACATTTTTAATGTGATTGATTCTTGTCGTTAAAGAAACTGCTTTTGCTCTTCCACACCAAACAGTTGTTCTGAACGGAGTTTGAGATACGGCTGCGTTCTGACCTGTAAATAACATATTCTCTTATATTTTGAGGCACAGTGATCGTGTTGTAATAAATAATGTATTATTTTACAAAAAAAAAGAAAATGCGAAGGAGGAAAATGCTGTGAGCTAGTGTGTCAACTTTTCTCAATGTCATAAACCTCTTAATACATGCAGGAGATCAGTACATTTACTAAATTAGCAGACAGGAAGTTCAGTGGAAAGTAATAGAATTGGTATTAGGAGTCCAGGATTCCATATCCTGCTGCGCTACAGGTTGGATCTTCCTGGTCCAGCACCCTTGGGACCTGAGCGCTCCTGTAGGAGGGAGATTGCTGGACCAGGGGAGGTCAGGCCTTGGGCTGTCCTGGAGCTCCCCTTAAGGCCTTTGGCCCGGCCAGTGTCCTGCTCCTGAGCCACTAACCAAGCTCCACTTGAGGCTGCAACCCCACTCAGACAGGTGGAGATCTCTGCCCAGAGCTGGCAGCAGTTCTGCACCCCCAGCCACAGAGGTTCCCTATCCTTTGCTGGCAGAGCTCTGCTCCAGCCACTGGGGCTTTCTGCTCCCAGACAGCAGCGGCTTCACCCCCCTGACCACCGGGGGTCCATGGCCCCTGGCTGGCAGAGACCCATCTCGGCTGCCGGAGCTCCACAGCCCCAGCTGGCAGCGGCTCCTGGGCCGGTGGAGCTCATCTCCAGGCTGGCGGGGCATCCCTGCCCAGCGTTGTTCCAGCTGCCAGTCAGGCTCCCTTTCCCTGCCAGCTGAGCTCCAAGCCACTGGCAACGTCTGTGGTTGGGCCTCTCTAGTCCATGACCACAGATGTTGCTGGACCAGAGTCCCGGACCACAAGGTTCAACTAAGCAACTCTATTCTCTTGGGTAAGTCACTTCACCTCTTTGCCTCAGTATTTCTGACTGAAATATGGGGTAGTAACGATACATCTTCTTTGGTAAAGCACTTTGAGAACTGAGTATCATTGGATTTTCTTTAAATCTGATGGCAGCCAGAGATAAAATATTCTCCTAATTTGCAAATAGTGGTTGTTCTTGAAATCTCACCATTTATCCAATTAGCATTTTAAATAAATAACAGAACATTTTTGTTACATAAAACAAGCTATCAATACTTTGGTCGGGTTATCTATTGCAGGTTATTAAATATTTTAAGGGCCATCGTATGGCTAATTCTACCTATAGTTAGATTTTTTTAATGGAGACCTCTTTTTATAATTGTTTTTAATTTAATTTTTGAAGTAATTTTTTTTAAATGCTAGATACGGGACATATGGATCCGAGTGTCATTTCAATCATTAAAACCACTGCAGTAATCAATAATTACACAGAACTGTGAAAATTGACTGTTTGCCACAAATATTATTTATCCACCTCCCACAACTCTTACATTGCAGTATTTTTTGGTGTGTGTGGTGGTTGTTTATAAGCAACATGTAAACACACAGGGCAAGAAAGATAAAACCATGCCTGCATAAATAATGACAGTAAACAATTTTTCTAGTGAGCTACATGGCAAAAAATAAAAATGCCAGTGCCGATGTTTGCAAAAGCATTAATGACTAAAATGGGCATAGAGATAGAGGTAATGCTGAGCACTCGGGAAATCTCACCTCAAGCATATATAACAACTATAAGAATATTTACACTAACAAATTGCTAACTGGACATAGCTGTTATTTTTCTTACAGAAATATTCTGTACTCTGAGTAACTTATTTGAACCTTTGCTTTGTAAAATACAGTACAGTAATAGCAACGATAAAATAGCTTTATTTGGGTTTTTTTTTTTACCCTGCATTCTGGCTACCATGTATAGTCATGGATACTGAAGAAGTAATTTGGCATGCAGCTAGCTCTCTGGCAAAACAATAACTTACTCTCTTTCCCGCATCTACTAAGCAAAAAGAGTCAGATTGATATAAGAGCTGGCTTGCTCTTATGAAAACAGTCATTATGACCAAATGAGTTTAGACAGCTTCTTCTTGGAAAAAAAAATTCTATGAGAACTGTATAGATTATTGCAAATTCCATTACTCCAACACACTATCAACAGTCTGAGTTTGCCAAAGAATACATACATACCATGAAATTAAGTTGTATTTCTGTATTTAAAATCATACAGGAACAAAAGGACTTGACTCACATTAGTTCAGGTGAATATTCACACTGGGATTTATCCAGCTCTCACTGAAACCACCTGGAGTCTTTCCATTAATTTAAAAAAGAGCTGGATTGGGGCCAATATAGGTTTTAAAAAATTATAGCAAATCTCCTGCAGGGTCTATTACAGATTCAAGGAGCTATATTTTCAATGTCTGGCACGCACAAAATGGGCAAACACAGTCTCCATTTGTACAGGCAAACAATGATTTTATACACGAAACAGGTGTAAATGCAAATTTTGGGCTTGCCATCTTTGAAAATCTATCCCAGAGAGTAATTTCAGTATTTCATCACCATTTTCCTATTATGAAGTTAACAAGCAGTATTTTAATTGTTTCCACTACTTTCATACAAGCTTCTGTTTATACTATGTTCAATGTTTAACTATGCATGTAGTACAGTCCATTTGACATGCAAATAATGCTTTTTGCTGTGATATTATTATACAATAGTGTTACATGCATGAAATAATGTATTAATAACACTGAATAAGCACCTTACTAAAATAAAATTAACAAGAATTCTTTATTCTCCACAGCCTTATAAAAAATAGAGTCAGGAATAAGTTGCAAAGTTTTTATCCATATCCACTAAAGAGGAAGGGTATTCAGATCTAAGATTTATGTTTGAGGCTCATTTCTGTGGAATATGAACTTTCTTTTGTTTCTGTCTTTGTACAGTGACTAGCATAATGGGTTTCTGGTCCTTGACCATGGTTTATTGGTAGTATGGTAATACAAACAATAAATGCTACTACTGCTGCTCATTTGCATCGCCGGGGGCTGCATAAACACAAAATAAAAAGATCCCCCACTTGTCACATATTCATCAGGTGTTAGAAAATGTTTCTTTCTTCATCAGCCATCAATCAAATCCTGAAAGGTGCTAACAATCTATACAAGCAACTTTTTTGAATTTTCCTTTATTTCAAATGGGAATTGAAGTTAATTTTCCCCTTTCTAATACTTCTAATACTTTCTGTGCCTCTAGTCATGGACTAGGTCAATGCAATTTATTGCTGCTTCAGAATTAGAAGCCAGGGATCACAGATACCTAAATAATGAGGCATAAATGGCATTGTTTGGGCTTTTTTTCCCCTTCATGTGATGGTGGAAGATACTTGAAACCTGAAGGTTCTTTCCACCAGTTCATAATAATGCCATAGTAAAGTAAATTGGTGTCTTATTTCTAGTACTTGATATCTTCTTTATATATTTCACTCTAGGTCCAGGAAGGGGCATGCACAAGGAGGCAATAAAAAAAGCACATGGGTCCTCCAATAATTGGAAGAAAGGAAGGGCATAGAATTCCTCCAGCCCAGGGCTGAGATGATAAGGAGAGCAAACTTCTCTCAGTTCCAGAACTGGGAAGAGGAGATCAAGCTGTTTGTTCCAGAGCCAAAATGGCAGGGAGGAAAGAGGAAGGCAGTGATCTCTGGCCGGGCTGGAAGGGCAAGAACATACCCCTCCCAAAGGGTAAAAGTAATACTTCTGCCTAGCCTCCCAGTGTCTGGCATTTATTTTTAAGTACAATTGACATGCCCCTTCAGTTAGCCACTAAAATAGTGTGTGGGGGGGGTTCCCAAAATACATGTAAATACTATATTTGCACTCTTGTGCCTTAGGTCTGTCTAAACAAATCATGGTGATGTGAAATCAGATCTTACACAGAATTGTATATGTTCAAAGAGTTGCACAAACATGAATTAGAGGAAAAAAAGATAGAGATAGCTCAGTAACCTCCCCTTCCCCCCCGCCCCCCCAAAAAACCCCATCTTATTAACAGAAAGAACTCTATTTTAAGGAAATATATCAACTGGTAGACATTAAGAATTTTAGAGCAATAAGGTATTCAATTAGTTTCATATGGTCCCTTTTTATAGTGTAGTTAAAATGTAACAAACTTAAGTGAAATATCTGAGATTCCTATTTCTCCATAGAACAAGTACAACCCACAAAATGGCAATAATGCCTTTCCCAAATACTTTTCTCCTTGACGCCAACTTCATATAGCACAGGTCTGTACTTTGAAATCTTAAACACAGAGTAAGGAGAGATTGATCTTCTGGAGTTTGATTCCAGTTAAATCGACTGCTGAGAACACCTCTCTTGACCCCAGTAACCCACGGGGTTGAGAGAAGTAAGGGAAGTTGACTGGAAAGTATCTTCCGTCAACCTCCCATAAATGGGATGCCGTGGAAATCTGACTTACATCGACGCCAGCTACACTATTCTTATAGCTGGAATTGCGTCCATTAAGTTGACTTTCTCCCTAAGTGTAGACCGGACTTAGGTCTCTAGTCAGAGGATGAATATGCCATTAACTTCAGCAGGAGCCATGGCTGTTCAACATCTTGCAGACTCAAGCCCTAACAGGTCTGATCCAAAGGCAATAAAACTCAATGGAAAGACTCTTATTAACTTTGAAGGGCTTTAGATTAAGCCATAAAAGAGGTTATCTCAAGTAAAATTTCTTTGTCTTGCATATTTGGGAAAACAACTGGATGATTTGATATGTAAATCACAACTGGCATCAGAAAACATCTAAATTACCTCAGTACATCCTGTACAAAATACAACGGGCAAAAAATGTGTCACCTGCTCTCAACTGATCCCCACGACCTAGACCTTGATAAAGGTTATATTCCTCATTCCCCTGAAGAGCAGAGAGAAAACAAATTACCTATAGATGAAATACTACTAATCAAATAAACCAAGTGGAATAAAAAAATAGTGTGGATAGGATATAAACACATTTAAAGGATGAGTCTCCACTGGGGAAAAAATGGATCTGTCACTCAATGAGAACAAACAAAAGAATGATTGATTGAAGTATCACCCTGAGCTGAAAATATTTCAACAGGCAGCAGTCCTACCACAGTCTTGCACATTAATATATTGTTTTCTAAATCCTTTTTATAGGGGTGAAATGGTTGAAATTTACTATCCAAAAGAAAGTATAAGACACTAACTGCAGTAATAGTCTATGAATTCAGTGAACTAGAAAAAAGATACAACAGCACTGATACATTTCAAAAGGAAGAGTCTTCATATTGCAGGAAAGACTGTATACAAGATTAATAGGCTGCATCAGTGATCTTTCTTGTTAAAACATATCACGTAGGGTCCGAGTCTTACAAGGGACTACAGAGTGTGTTAACCTCTATTCCTATACATTTGAAGTGCACATTGGTCTGACCAATCCTGAAGTTATTCAAATCACTGAAAATGGGGAGGGAAAACTAGAATACTATCAAAGTCTTACAGATGGTACTGTTGCTCATCACCCCATTTGCTGAGCAAAATCAGATGTCTGGGGCCTTGCAGGGCAGCTTCAAAGTGGATGAGAAATCAGTGAAAATATAATGGGAATTTTGTAAGAATAACTTGCTTTAATTAAACATAAACAGGTCTCTGGACCAGACGTGATCACAAACATCATTCAGGCAATCTTCTCTTTAGTAAATTTCAGCCATATACCATTGCCTACTTTCCATGAAGCTACTTTGGGACCAAGAATGACCTTAGCTCAGCAGTGGGCAATCATTTTAGAAGGGGGGCCACTTCACAAATTTTTTAAGTATGCCTGGGCCACCCCAGAAAGGGCGGGGCCTTGGGCAGAAGGGTGGTGGCCAGGACAATTCTGTGCTTCCCCGCTCACAGACCCTGATTGGCCTGGGGGTTGGGGAGCAAGTGAAGTCTTTGCTCCTGCCTCCCCCTCCCGCCTAGACACATTCGCCAGCTGTTCATCCCAAATAAAACAGCAACAGAAGACACACAACAGCACTTTAAGTGCTATAAATGATGCCTGACATTCTGCTGTCACTGGTATTGTTAAAGAAAAACAACAACAACAATTGTTTAAGCAACAGTGAGTGACTGGTTGTGGCCAAACACTGCAGGAGTAGATGTTATGCTTAGTACCCAGTTGTTATCTGTCACTTTATTTTCTCTTTATCTCCCTCTTTGTATTTGTTAGGGGGGCAGTGGAGCAGAATAGAAATACTGCTCCGAATAGCAGTTTTATTGGATAAATTCCATAGTCTTTATCTCTCTACTTGAATGCATGAATAGTTAGAATTCTGAACCTTCTTGTCCTGAGAATGTGATGGAAAATGGAGGCTCAGAGAAGTAACTTCTACAATGGAGTGAAAAATCATACAAACAGAAACTGATCTGAAATGGATGGATGCTAAAATGCAAGACAAAGCCTTAACAGGATCACAGACTTCCTGACATAGAAACAAGTAACTGGTCTGTCAAGAGTGAAGTCAAGATTTGTGTTGTTAAAAATCACTGTGTTAACATTTATGGTGTAATCTGTAAATCTTTTGCAGATTGGCAAAGTGACTCCCTGACTTAGAAACAGCTGCAAGCTGTAACTAAATCCTGTGTTAAGATACTTTTCAAATCAGAGCTTTGTAGCTAGGATTTACTGGCTGGCTATGTAACTCAAAGGGCAAATCCTCATACTCTGGGAAGTGTATGTCTATATAACCAGTATAGGTGAAATCCCTATGGCCCACTTTGGTGTGACAGGATTCAAGGGCTCTGCCTGGTCCCCAGTGAACAAGGGGTTAACTATTGGTCATCTTGCCCCTCCCTTTTCTATAGATGCACAGAGGAAACTATTTCTGAATGGCTGCTTGGGATAGAGAGAAGGCACTGGATTATCATCCTCAGACTTCAGTGGTACTACAGTGATTTATAGGAGCGGAGGATCCAGCCCAAGATCTTTGGGAAGGCAGAACATACAGGGTTCAAAAGACTGGCCTGAGGTTCAAAAAAAGCAGTCTTTTCTGGGGGTGTTTTATGATCATACTAAATTGTTCCAAACACAAACACTTGAGGCAAAGACCTTGGGGACTACAACTGTTCCTACCCTCTCTTCCCCCAGCTCCCTGCTTCCATATGTTTCAAGAATACTTTCTTTCTGTGCTGCAGTGTTTTATATTGCCAACACCAAACATTCAGAAATATTCTGGCCCTAAAAATAATAAGATTGGGTTAAAAATCATCAGGCATTTAAAAAAATACATTTCAAGTTGTTTATCTGAATTCTGTTTATAAAGCTAGACAGCCAGAGATATAGATATGTTTAGATTGCACTCAGATGACATTTATTTTAAAGATATTCTCCAAAATCATTAGAGCTAGAGACTTACTTAAAAGCTTTTCACCATGAACATAACAGCAAGAGAGAGAGAGAGAGAGAGAGCGCTAGCTGAGTTTCTCAGGTAGTAACAGGACACTAGGAGGTGAGGGTTAAAAAAACCCAACAGAACTCAAATCACAAGATTTGGCAACATCAAATTTGGATCTACATTTACATTACCTCAGAAGTGCCTGTCAATCACTCTCTCACTGAAGTAGAACATGGTATGGGTTGTGGCAGTTTATTTATTTACTGAAATATATTTATGCTGAGGTATTATTTATATTAATTATATCTAAATATTCATGAGTCTTTCTAATTTAATGGTTTTCTCATTTTTGAGAAATACTCCACTGCTTCCAAAAACCCACTCATGCTCAATGGACAATCATTATCTTTCTACAGGTTAGTTTCTCATCTGACGTGAGATCTTCCATGCCAGCCTATGTATCCTTTCTTTCAATGGCTCAGGAACACTATGGTGCTACACAGAGAAGAGCTTGTAGGCGGTATTATTCACACCACTAATAAAATCACAAAGTACTGTATCATCTATATACTGCTGCATTTCTGAAAGGGTTTTTTTTTTTTTTTTTTTTTTTGTAAGAGGTTGCAAAGGAGAGAAGTTTGTTTGGCAAGGCATTGACCCATTATCTTTTTTCATTGCCTAATTCTGAGTTGCTACTATGAAAAGTTCAAAAAAAATAATTATACAATATCTAACAGCATGCAGAAATTACAGCCTCTTGACTCTTGAGTGCTAATGACTTGTCAATATCAGTTCAGTTCTGTCTGAATGGAAGAATATTACTGAAAATTCCTTGTAGGGCTGGAATGAATTTTGAGGGGAAATTATGCAGTGGACAAGCTGAGAGATGCATGACTTCTGGGACTCAAGAAAGACTTGTGGTGCTCTAAAACACAAATAAACTCCAGCTGTTCTAAAATTGGTCTGGTTGCCATGAATGTTATATTAGACAGAAATGTACTGTCACAAAATGGCAACTTAAGCTAGCATCTGTTACAAAACATAAATTTTACCTCCCCAATAGACAACACAAGCATTTCTTCATTACATATTTTGTACATTGAAGTCCCAATAGCATACAGTTTTAAATAAATATGCAAATCATTGTTATTATTCTAAAACTTCTATGACTTCAACAAGGATTTTAAATAACCCAGGAGGCTTTGTTCTTTTTTGTTCACTGAATAGACCCACCTGTCAGCCACCTAAAAGTAACACATAAGAGGTATTTGAAGTTATATACATTCTCTGCTCACACTTGTTCTAATTGAAAATGAAATAGCTATCATAGTTTCAAAGATTTATTCAAACCATTCTCATGGCCTAGCTTTTGCACATGAAAAACATGTCAGGAAACAAAAAGCATTTAGCAAGAAACTGATTATTTCCCAATCTTGTTATGTGCACATCACATAGCGAATACTGATCAGCATCATCACATAAATGATCCTTTCCATGGGAACGAGAGATCAAGCTCTTTAAACTGTCATTTCCTCCACTCGGATATCTCTTTTGGCTCGGACCCAACTCAGATAGTTTTGGTTCATTCTATCAGGGTATTTTCCCCACACTTGTAAAAATTCCCTTGAAGTGCACAGAGCAACTCTTTGTGTCACTCTGGGTACGTCTAGACTGCAGAGCTTTTCCGAGATACTAGAGGTATCCTGGAAAAGCTCTGCCGCACATAAAGAATGCATCTGCTGTTCCAAACAAAAATTCAGAAAAGCAGATGTGTTTTTTTCAGCATCCCTGTAAGCCTTGTTCTACAAGAAAGAAGGGATGTTCTGAAAGAGGCTTTTTTTTCTGACATTTGGCCCAGTGTAGACGGGCAACTGTCAGAAAAGCCTCTTTTGGAAGAAAAGCGGAAAACGATATGCAAATTGCGGTTTGCAATTGGCATATCTTTTCCCGATAGAACTGTGTAGTCTAGACACAGCCTCTCTCTCCTATTATTCCCTTTTCCTCAACTGGAAGCTGTACAATGGCACCCCCCCTACCACCACCACCACCAAATTATTGTATTTTTTTAGAGAGAGGTAGAGACATACTATTCTCTCAAGTGTCCATGTTTCCATCTCTCAAAATTACGCCAAACCCCTGACCAAGTGATCTTTTTATGCTTGTACTGATGGTGGGAGCTACTCTAATCCCACTGACTGGGAACAGTACCACACTGCCTTCAGTAGTACCACCGCTATATGGTTGCACGTGCTCCAGAGTCAAATTGTGAAGGAGAGCGTTCACTGTGCATTTGCCTTGTCTCACATTATCCCATGAAACAGAATTTTGGGCTGTGCCCAACAAAAATGCTTCCCTCCCTCTTCTCATTCCCCAGAGGCTAAAACTTCTTGTAGGGAAGAGGAAGTAGACAGGAGGAACACAACTGTGAAAAGTGAACAAATACTTTTGTAAAAACAAGGAGTTCTGTAGCACTATAAAAACTAAACACGTGTATTTGTGCATAAGCTTTCAAGGGCTGAAACACCACCTCATCAGTGAAGAGGGCTTCAGCCCACAAAAGCATATGCCCAGATAAATTTGTCAGTCTTTAAAATGCCACAGAACTCTTCGCAGTTTTTCCTAAAACAGACTAACACAATTACTCCTCTGAAACCAAATACTTTTGTGTTAATGGAAAGATTGAAAAAAGAGACTATTGTGATGAATTTTGTCTTTATCTATTCCCCCTTACCCCCTGCAGCTTTATTCATATAATACGATAGCAAGCATTTTGTGTAAAGAACAAAGGATTAATTATTTTTGTAGCAGGGAGTATCTGTCTGTCTGTAAGTGGAATGGTGTAACATCATCTTTATGTATAGCCGCTGAGCATGGCAAGCAACGGGCTGGCCTAGAGATCAAGCTGAGTTAAAGATTAGTTGGTTTATTCTAGTTTGCACAATTCAGGCTACACCAGGCAAAATTTCAATTATAAATCTAATTACACCTTTAATTACTTAAACAATCAGGCTGCTGACTTTCCAGTGATTGCTTCCTGCTGATTCAAATGCAGGTGCACTTTCAGGTGTTAAGTTTGCTACACCTCAGAAACCTTGTGTACACTGAGCCTCTTAGCACCCCTGTGTCCAAAATGTTGTACAATTCCACGTGAACATCTGGCAGAGTTAAACTGTTCACTGAACTATATGAGTAAGTGTATCTGCATAAATAGCTATCAACCTAGCTGTACACATATATTTAGGTTGAGAGCTATAGCAAGCCTAATTCACCACTGCCTTACTTTTCTCGTGGTCATTTACACCAGTGCAAAGTCAGTGCAACACACTACCCAATACAAAAAGGGAAACTGTCACATTTGCTTTGTTCATGTGTAAAATGGCTGCACAGTATGTTAAAGCAATATTTGTGGTGAGAACAAAGAAAACAGGTCATTCCATTATCTTGGCTGGTTGACACCACACTCTTGTATAAATGCAACCCTTCTCCCCAACTGCACTAGGGAGACATGAACTTAGAAAATGTGGCAAATATCACTGCTGAGGAATGAAGAATAGGTCAGCTGATCTCTCCCCCTGGTTGTCTGTATCACAATGATCCATTGCTGAGGAACAAAAGGACAAGGCAGGTGAAGAGCACTGATGATGGAGTACCCTAAATGGGTACTCAAATTTTGGCTGATTCCTGAAGTCTCATATTGAGAGACAGAGTAGAAAGGAAAAGGAGGAACCAGTTGTAGGGTGCTCATTTTAGAATTAGTCTTTATCATTCCATTTTCCATTACCACCTTACAGAGCTAAATGTCTCAGGTACATAAAGGAAGTATCCATCTAAAGAAATAGTCACCTTCTACTGTAAACCCCTTTTGGTTTGAGGGGTACTGATGAGGACATTGCAGCCTGCATGCTGTTGAGAGGTACCAGCTTAAATTGCTTGGGTGGGCCTAGGTGTGTAACTCATTTATAGCTTCACACAGTCCCCAAGAGACACTGAGTTACATTCTCCAGCTTAAATAAAACAGGATATAGCAACTTATTTTTTTTCTGGGTCTTTTTATGCTTTTTTACTCTTTTTTCCTCTGCTTCTTTTCATGGGTGAATGGTGTCGATATCGCCTTCTTTCATGCTAGCCAGAGAAAACTCAAGGTAGTATCAGTTTAACTGAGTTTCAGAAAGAAAACACAGGGAAAGCTTGGGGGAGAGAGGGGAGGAAGCATGGGTACGTGGACACGAGCTGTCTAGCGCATGTCCAACAGAGGCAGAACAGAGGGCCTATAAAATTGATCTCTCACACAGGAGTGTTCAGTTTTTAGAGCTTAGCTGATCTTTTGGCAAGTGTTGGTTATATAGTATAACCAAGCACATGTGTGATGATCTAATCCACTGTGCTGTAAACAGAAATAATGCCTCCATCTGATAAAATATTAATATCCCACCATTCAGACATACCTCCATCTTTCTTCTCACACAGAACCAGATTATGCAACCCATATTTTCCACAGTGAATGCCTAATCCTGCTTTCGGATCCATCATCAAAGACCCTTCTGCCTATGCAGTGCCTTACAGAAGTCATTTATACTCTGTTCACGTATGGAGGTCAATGCCAGTAGATCCTAGTGCCGGGCCTATTCTAGTGTGGCAGTTGTTGTTTTATGATCACGTGACAGATCTGCTGCTAGAGTTAAAAATGAACATTTCCAGTACAAATACCTTGTTCTGGAGAGTGGAGGAGAGTTATATAGACCTATGCCTTGTGCTAATGGGGGTACAAATATTCTTAGGGCTAAATTTCTGGTGCAACATCATAAGGATACATTTTTCTTCATTTTGTTCTAAACTGAGGGAAGTTGTCATGTAGTGGCTGAGCATGGAACCTGGATTCTTTTCCTTATTTCACCAATAAATTCTGCATGATCTTTGGCAAGTCACTTAATTTTTCTGTTTCAGCTTGGGTCATTTGTTAAAAGGGAGTAATGATGTTTCCCACCTTTGTTACATTCCTCACGCTACGGATGAAAAATTCTATATAACAGCATAATACTATTGCCAGATTATTGCATAATTTTCTTATGTGCTGTTCAATAGATGTCATGCTTCAGTCTAGAACTAGATGTGTTAATATTTGTATACTATACACAGAGCCAACGTTTTCAAAACTGGGGACCCGAAATTAGGCATACAAGTTAATTGACTGATTTTCTGATGTGCTGAACATCTGAACTCACATTGAAAATTAGAAAAAAAAAATCAGACCACTTATTAAGCTGCTGAAATGTGGATTTAGGTGCCCAATTTTAGGCCTTCAACTCTTAAAATGCTGGCCTTAGTTCTTAATACACTTTGGGACTGTAATAGCTTTACAGATCAATCATTTAATATAAAACTATTGACCATTAAACACTTACCTACAGTGATGACTATTAAAAAGCCAGTATTTCCTCAAACTTACCACATTGTATGAGATACCACAGTACTTTCATTTACGTAAAATAAGAAATAATAGTAGCATATCAGATATAATGGTGTGGTAGCTGGTGGCTAACACTGGGCTTATGCAATTTATCGATGACATGAGTTCAAATGCATTTGTTTTACTGTTCATTAGGTTAATATATTTTGTTATACTGTATGCAGAGAATACATATAGGGAAAACTATTAATTCTTTCCACAGCACAGACCTGATCCAAATCCTACTGAAGTTTACTGCACATACATCTTTCCATTAAATACAATGGTCTGGATCAGGACCCAAGGGCAGGTAAAACTCATTCAAAAATATTATCATACCATTACAGAAGAAAAGACCCAAATATTGCATAGTCTTAACACCAAGTGGGTATGTATTACTTTATCTAATTTTAGCACTGAATATAAATACAAATCTACATTTCCATACTGTATAATACAGTATATGATTCTGGGTGTAAAACACTTATTTATTCCATTTTAAAAAAATGTCCAGAAAGGAAATACAATGCTTTTGCAATACCTAACTTTCTCTGTCTTTACTAGTTGGACCTGATGTCTAGCTTTCCAGACCAATACAACTACTCTACTAAGTATAAACTTTTGCTCTAAAATTTATTTATCTAATGTAATTTTACATTGAGGCTTTTCTTGATGTCATTCCTGTGATGTAATTAGGAGACCGATTTTGTATAAAACACTTCAAACTCTTCCCACAACAGAAAAGTTACATGTCCAATAAACACAATATACCAGTATTAAAATCTGAGTTTGTGAATTATACTTTTTTTGGAAAAACAAATAAGCAAGAGTTATAAAGATCTTGTACAAATCACAATGGTTTATGAGAAAGCACCACAGAATACGTCATGTTGTATGAGTGAAACTGTTAGAAAATACTATTTCAAGTCAATTTCTGCTCAACTTGCTGCTTCAATTAAGAGAAATATCACAAAGAATTGGACAGTGATGACAAAATGTAGGTAAAAAGGAGCAAGTCTCTACATGTACAGAATCATTGGACTCACTATAAATAAAGCTGGGGTATATTTGCAACAGTGCGCGCTTACACGCATTCCAAGTAGCCCTCTGTAAATATTTCAGGATACATAACTGAGCTCAATTAAACAATACCACCCTATTAAAAATGCAAATGCCAAGGGCTTTTTATGATGTGCACAGGGTATGCCACAACTTTTGCTAGTTCCACAATAAGGTAAGTGTAGGTTCATTGTTTTTCAAGGATGGAGAACAAAAAAGCAAAAAATGATCATTACAGCTGAAGGATGTACAATATTTGACTTTATCCTATTGTAATTCACACAATCTATTTTATGCTTTTTATTGCATAATCTATATACTACTATTATAAAAGGAAAGGTATCCGTCATGCCATGCGTCACAGAGAACTTCTGAGAAGACTTGAGAAGTTTCTGGGAGGAGGCAGCCCCGCCCCCCCGCTGAGGCCCTGCCCCCACCAGGAAGTGGGAAGGAGGAGGGGGAGGGGAAGAGTACACGGCCCCAACACACACACCCCATGAGCATCAGAGAGAGAAGAGGCTGTTAGAAAAAAAACTGCCCCCCCCAGTAAAAAGTTTGGCCAGGCCGCTCTTGCTATAGTGGGCTGCAGTACTCCTTGGGAGAAACCGGCCGCCCCCTTCCTGCATACCATTGCCTTTAGAAAAAGGGAAGGTGTGAAAAGGGGAAAATAGCCTTGGACTCTCTCACCCGTCACCTTGGCGTGAGAACTGCGGGGTTTACCTGATCGCATGAAACCTGCACAGTTTCGGCCCAACCCCTGTGACACATACCCCCACTTGGTGACCGTTGGGCCGTATATGGTAATATGCAAGCACGGGAAAGCAATGTGCAGACTTGGGGATAAATACCCATTGCACAGTTCGCTCAAAGAGGTCTTCGCAACACACGCACTTCCCGTATACTTCAAAGCACTGCCGGCCTGATCAACCGACCAGCCACCTCCCCTGACTCTCGGGCGTAACCAAGGCCTTCGCAACCGAACCGATATCTTTGAAATGTTCTGTGTGCTGTGTAAGTTGGTATGTATGATTTGATTTTCTTGTATGTTTAGTGTTGTAGTTGTTTTTGGTAGTACATAGAGTTTGTAGTTATCACTGTTATTTAATTAGTGTAGCTGGATATCTTTAGAATAGAGACTGTTCCCCTTGCCGTTCCCATCCTTATATTTCTGACACGTTTAACTGGAAATTGTAGAATAAATATAATAAATACTGTAAATTCATTATTAACACGGTCTATTAAAAATCTTAGAATAAATACTATAAATTCATCACTGTCATAAATAAATATCTTTTATTTACTAAAACGGTCCACCTGGTTCTGTCCTTCCCCCTTTGGGTATGCATCATCGGACCTGTGGTTCTCGCGACAGAGGCCACAAGGCCTGAGACTCCCCCGGCCCCAGGAACAGCAGGGAGGGAGAGGGCCATATGGTCCAATCCGGCCCAAGCCTTCCCGCCCCTGGGAACATCAAGGAGGGGAGGAGTCCATGGGTATGTCTACCATCACAACAGGATGGGTAATGCTAGTAGATTTAATTTAAGACAGAGTTTGGCCAGTAGTGTTTTGTGAAAATGCTTGGATTTGTCTACACTATATTACATTTGTGCAAACTGTGTACTATACAGATAATGTACCTTTTATGTATTATAAACAATTGTTTACATATATGGACTTTTTGACTTCCCTGGGATTATTCTAAATTCTCATCATTGTAACTAAAAAGAATTTACATGTGGAGTACCAGAACCGGTTTAGCTGGAGACCAGCACTGTGAGTTCTAAACCCAGCTTTGACACAAAGTGTAGCAATCTACCATATATCTGAGAGGGTTTGTCTGTCTGTCTGTTCAAGAACTCCTCCTAAATGGTAAGAGCTAACACCACCAAATTCGATATACAGCTTTGTCTTCTCATAACTTAAAAGCAAGGTCAGGGTTTGGTTGTGCCAAGAAAATGGGATGTGCCTGGAATGGAATTTCTTGAGAAAATCATCAGGCAGGTGAAAAATGCTGGTTGGGGGTGTGCCTCCTACCCCTGTCTGGGACTGTCCCCAAGCCGCTGATCTCCATGCACTCCCCGATTTATAGAGGAACATTGCTGGCTGTTCCCCTTTTTCAGGGAGTGAGGGGAAAGTGCAATTTGCTCCATTCCTCACTCTGACTGGGGGAGTATAGAAGGAAATGAACCTGGACCTTCCCCGACCAAGGGACATACACACTTCCCCTGGCTGTGCCTGTTGGAGCTGCAGCCATGCAAAGTTGCTTCTCACTTAGCCCCAAGCTGATGCTGTCCTCTTTCCCTGGGGCAGCCTTCATACTGAACCCTCATCCCCAGCCCCACCCCAGAGCAAGGATTTAAATGAAGAAAAACTAAATTAACTGAATAAAGGACCATCAGGAAACTCTTCTAGTACATATGAAATACAAGATGGCACTGGAGACTATTATTGTCATTTCCATTTACTTTTACCCAGCCCACTCATTATGACTTCTTAACATTTAAAGTTCAGCTTATTTTTCCATCTTTTTAAAAGCAATATTCATTTTTTTAAAGAAATACATTGGAATATTTTTTCCTAATTAATATGCTTAGCTTACCTAAGTCCCACATCAGATCTTGCTTTGCCCTTATGTCAAGTTTATACACAGGGGCTAAGATTTCTTTGAGTTAATAAAAAATAAAATAAAATAAAATAAAATAAAATAAAATACACCAAAGCTGAAGATCAATTATACTGTCTTGTCTACTGAAGATTAACAGATATGTCCATAGAAAAATACACTGCACTAACATGCCCTCAGTCTCAAGCAATGGAGTGCAAGTCTAGTATATAGGGTTTTTTTTTTTATATAATTATAAAACCAAAAGACAAAGGGAACATGAAAACTCAATAGGAAAGGCAGGAAAGTAATTAGTTCATTATGAAAACAAACTAAAAGGCCTTGGTAACAGAGGAAGCACACAATTACAAAGGACAAACAAAAATACTGGTTACTTATTAAAACTAAAAGCCCATTCCTTCTGCAGTCTCATTCAGTCCACTCATATACAAGAGCTCCTGGTATCTGCATGTTGTCAGAGATGGGACCAAAGTAACAACATGTTTGTTTGCTTGTTTTCATATTTAAGCCCTTTAAAACCATTCTTTGACATAATGTTGACTGCCCTTCTCAGGCTACTCCATCTGTGGATTTTCAAATTGTAGTAAGTTAAGGGTCAGTTACATGGAGTCAGCAGGCCTGAATAGAGGCCGGTAACATGAAAACTGCAACAGGCCTGCAATCTAGTGAGCAAGACTTTAGTTTAGTAACACAGCAACACAGGAGGCAAGAAAGAGGCCCTAGTGATAACTGTGTGATCGGGTAAGTTAGGACATAGGGAGGCACCAGGTACAGACTGTAAGCCAAAAGGGGAGTAGCCGAACATCTTAGTAAGGAATGTCTTGGTACAAAGACTTCCTAGAAGCTATGCACATACCGATCTGGGTTCAGGACAGGGTCAAAATTGACAGGATGAAGGATAGAAGGTAAGCCCCTCTTCCATAAGGTGAGGGGTGGTAACTAGGCAAAAGAGGGTGGCAACCTGGTACATAAAGAAGTGATGTAAGTTGTTTGTACCTATCTATAAAAGGGCATCACAAACAGTGCACACCGGTCGACCTTGGGGGGGCGGCGCGCACTAGGAGCCTGAATGGCAAGTATCATTGCCTAGACTTACAGAATGCACAGTGGCTTAACTCTGACTAATTGCTGTTAATATCTGTTATATGGTAATAGGCCTGCTATGTGCTGGTACCTTGTCAACGTGGGCCAAGTGTACAGTGGTGTAGTATTGTAGAATCTCTGCTACCAACTGTCAGAGCTTCGCATTTGACAGTAAACCTGCTCGATTGATTTCAAACCTTGCCTGAATCTGTCGTTTCTGGGGGCTCTCAGAGATCTCTTGTGTTAACCCAAGTGCACGGGGTCTAACACTCTAGATAAAGGGAGCACTGATAGTGACTCACGCAGCCGAAAGTTTATCATCACCGATGGAATAGAGGTCCTGTCAGGAGCGCACTGGTACAACACTGACCAGACGACATTCAAACACTGACAGTACGACATTGCCAGTACAACACAAATTATCAAGTTTTATAACAATTCTCTTTGTTTCTACACTGTAAAATTATAGTCCCAAACAGGGGCGTAGGCACACACCAAGAATTTTATTCCCACCTCCTCCCCTCAGCAGAGACACACATCTGCGGCCCCAACTGCTCCTGGGGGCAGGGCCACATGATGGATGACTGCCCACCCAAGGAGCAGTGGGGCATCCACCATACAACCTGCGTGGCAGCTGCCGGAGCTGGATCCTGGGCTGTGGTACTAAAAATAGCTCCATGGCCTGGCTCCAGTCCTGGCACACTGGGCAGCCATGGCATGTGCCATATGCCACATTGTTGAGGGGTTCGTCCCCCCGCTTCGACTGTGCCCCCAAGTCAATGCCCCTCTACTGGGGTAAACACGGCTCTAGCAGCCTAGTCCCAAAGTTAGTGCCCCTCTATCAGGGGAAATATGGCTTTTGAGAACTAGCTGCCCCGAGAAGCCTCTCCTGGGTCAGGGGTTGATTGTCCAGGGTAGGGAAAAGGGTGGTAGGGGGACCCGGGCCCTCCCTCTCCACCGTGTCGCAGCCCAGGGCCCTTCAGGCAGGGACTATGGCTCCTTCCCACTCAGCAGGGAATCCGGTCGCTACACGCCGAGCCATACTAACAGTCCTTTGCCCTGGGCTGCTTCCTACCACGCCTTGGCTCCCCTGTAGTCTATTTGCCTCGGAGTTAGTACTTGCCGGGGCTGCTGCTGGGGTTGCGGGCGCTCCAGTCTCTCAGGCGGGGGTTGGCTGCTGGCTTTACCCCCGGAGTCCGTTGAGGGCTCTGTCTCTGACCTCAGCTGCTGCAGAAACACCGGGGTTGCTGCCTGCTCTCTTCCACCCGCCTCCTGCCTTCCCTCATGCAGGGCTCTCTCTGCTCTTATACCTGGGCTCTGCTGAGAGCATGCCCAGCAGGGCTGGATGGGTGGGGCCTCTTCCGCCAGCTGGGCCTGGGCTGCCCTCCGCCCTTCCGTGCAGGGCTTGTCTGCCCCGTCACAGACATCCATTAGTACGCAATCAGAACAAAAAGTGAATGTTGATTTTTTTTTATAAGCTGCAGCCCAGTCGAATGTCTGTGACACTTGCTGTTCACCATTTACGGCTGATAATGGAGCATGTGGTTTTGTTTGGACAGATCGGTTTGCTGTGATCGTGACAGAACTGAAGTGCTACTAGCAGAGAGAGATGCCGGTGGTGGAGAGGTGACAACAGGATGCTACCCTGCTAAAAACAGAATACAGATTTAGGAGGTGTGCGGAGAGCCACGTAGGATAGGTAGCCTGAGAGTTGAAGCATGCGGAGCACTCTGCTCTCCCCACCTAAGCCACTCCTCACTTTCTACCTGCCATTTATTTCTGTGCTAGCTAGATGCCCATGCAGTGTCTGTTCTCTAGAATCAGCTATTATGCATAGATGTACATTAAAAGTATCTAGATACATTGTCATTGATGGCTCCCCTGTCTTCCTGTGCACCTGAAGTTTGGACAGTCTAACCTTACAAGCCACTGCCGTAAGGTGTTGGGCTTCATTTGGAGCTGGGAGCAGCTGGGGCCAGGACTATGGTACGGTGCTGCCCCATGTGCCAGGCCTGAAGCCGGGGCTGCGGTGCTATTTTTAGTACCAGCGTCCCAGACCCAGCTTTCCCAGAGCTGGGCTGTGTGGCTCGGCAGCCGCTCTATGTGCTGGGACTGGAGTTGGGCCACAGTGCAGCTGCTCCTGGGACAGGGCCACAATACTAACAATAGCACCGTGGCCCTGGCTTCAGCCCCAGCACACAGAGCAGCCTCCCGCCATGCTGCCCTGCCCAGTAGGAGGGATAACTAAGGGGAAGGTGGGGGTGAGGAGAGGAAGGGGGCTTGTGCTGAGGGGAGAGGAGGGGGCCAAGGCAGGAGAAGAAAGGAGAAGTAACTAAGGGGCAGGGTGGAGGAGAGACAAATGCCAGGGGACCAAGAGGAGACAATGAGGGGAAATGGGGAAGAGGAGTGGGGAGGAATGGGAAGGTGTAAGTGGGGGTGGGAGAAAGGAGGGGACAAGTTGATGCTGGAAGAGGAAAGGGGAGGGGCATGGAGGAAGGAAGAGGATGCCGTGAGAAGAGGGGTGGGCATGAGGAAGGTGGAAGTTGGAGTATATCATGTGTGAGGGCGCGACGGGTGTGAGAAGAACTGGAGCAGAGGGTGGTGAGGGGGTGGGCACCAGCGAGGAAGAGGGCAAGGAGAGCAGGTGTTGGGAGGGCAGGGGCAGTGAGGGAAGGGCGAGGCACTGGGAGGGCGCAGGGGGTAAAGTAAGGTGCAGGTGCTAGGGGGATTGTGGGAGTGAAGCAGGAGAACAAATATAGGAAGGAGAGTGGGGGAGAGGGATGGGCACCAGAGGGCAGGGGCAGGGCAGGTGGATAGAAAGAAGTGTTAGGAGAGGAGATTGGAAGGGGGCTAGAAGAGGGGTGGGAACAGGGAGGAAGGGCTGGTGCAGGGGTGAGAGAGGATGGGAAGGTGGGGCAAGTCCCAGGAGGTCTGAAGGGAGTGAGAAGGGCAGGAGCCAGGACAGCAGAGGAGGAGGAGGGGTGGGGGGCAGCAGCAGGCACCAGGGGAGCAGGCAGGGCGAGGGGAAGGTGGAAGACATGGCAGCAGAGGGGAAAAGGGAGAGGTTTATAACTTGGGTGCCATGGTGGCACACATCTGAACAAGTGCACATGACCTCAATATAGGTACACATGACAAAATCCCTCTGCTTATGGATAGAAAATCTTAGAGGGAACACTGGCCCCCAAATACTCAGAAGAGCTGAGCACCCACAGTTCTGATTGTTTCAATCAGTGGGTCCTAGGCACATCGAAAGAGGGGTGTAAGGACCGCAGGCTTGAAATAACGTATAACTTTATTCTTTTCCCCATAGGCCTGTCTCCAATTGCCATGAAAATGAATGGGAATCTTTTTATCATGTTCAGTGAGCACTGAATCAGGCCTTATTTGAATACAAATGCCTCATGCGCAATGTGCATATTCAATTTAAGTTGCACTTTTTCTCCCAAATACGACCTCAGCTTGCCAATTTCATTTGGAGTAATGGAGTACAAATGTTAAACAATAAACACAAGAAAATAAGTTACCTCCTCACCAGCAATGAAAAGGGGGAAAACATCTGGGGTTTTTAGATTTGAAAGTCTCTAAGGGACAGCAGATACATAGTATCTCTAAAGTACAGAGGGCTGCAAAATGTCAGAAGAGTTTTTACACTCAAGGCTGGAAAAAGCCAACTGGTGTGGAAGAGCCAATAGATATCCTTTTGGAGAGGATTTATTAAAGGGGAAACTCTATATACTACTAAAATGGAAAAAGATGAAGCTGATAAAGTACAAGTAAGAAGTGAAGTCACGGTAAAATGAAAAAGTATCCCTTTTAATCACATCACATGAAGACAGACAATTAAATACTGACACATTATATATGAATGGTTGTATACACACGCTAAAAGTTGGAATACTAAGATGGATAAATTTGTATGCCAGGCATTAAATGAAAATATTGATATAAAAGACATCAGAGAAACTTGGAACGTGGTAATACCAACTGCAATATATATGAGAATGACAGAGTAGGTCATGCTTAAGGAGGGGTGTAACTAAATGTGAAAGAAAACACAAAGTCAAATAAGGTAAACATCTTAAATGAATAAAGCTGTACTATAGAATCTCTATACATAAAAATTCCATGCTTGAATATATTGACTATAAAAAGGAGTATAGCAGTAGGAAGATATTTTCAGCCACCTGACAAGGATGAAGATAGTGATTGTGAAATGCACAAAGAGATAAAAGAGGCTACAAAACCAGAAAATCCAATGATAATGGGTGATTTTCCACTATCCTCATATCAGCTGGGTGAATGTCACCTCCAGGACATGATACAGAGATAAAGTTTCTGGACACCATTAATAACTGCTTCTTGAAGCAGCTAGTCCTAGACCCCACAAGGGGAGAGGCAATTCCTAATTTAGTCCTAAGAGGCACACAGGATCTGGTCCAAGAGATGAATACAGCTGAACTGCACAGCAGTAGTGAACATAATACATTTAACATTCTTGTAGGGTGGAAAATACCAAAAAAAATCACCAAGGTATCATTTAACTTAAAAATAAGAACTATACAAAACAAGGAAATAAGTTAAATGGCAGTTAACAGGAGCAGTTGCAATAGTGAAATGCCTGAAAGCTGAATAGAAACTATTTTAAACCACACTAAAAGCTAAAACTAAATACACACTCCAACCCAAATATATATGAAAAGTAAAGAGACCAAAAAAAAAAAATAAAATGTCACCATAACTACAAAGAGTACCAGAGGCAGGTAGAGATAAAAAAAGACATCTTTTAAAAATTGGAAGTCAAATCCTACTGAGGAAAACAGGAACAAGTATAAACTCTTGCAAATCAAGTGTAAAAGTATACTTAAGTTAGGGAAGTAAAATGTGTTTATTTTGGTAAATGTGTAACCACTAAGTTTTTCAGTGGTTACACGTTTACACATGCGGCGGAGGCTTTTAAGCTGGCTCCCCACACCAGCTCCTGCCCAGGCTCCTGGTTAGCTGTTTACCTGTGTGCACTTTTACATCCCCAACTTAAGTAGGAAGGCTGACAAAGAATTTGAAGAGCAACTAGCAAAAGATTTTTTTAAAAGAAATTGCTGCTTGTTTTTGTAAGTTTAGGAAGCCCTGACAAACAATCAGAGGGAGCATTAGACAATCAAAGTGCTAAAAGACGCATTCCAGAAAGACCAGGCTTTTTTGGAAAAGCTAAATGAATTATTTGCATTAGAGTCTTCACTGCAGAGGACTTGAGGGAGATTCACATATTTGAGCCATTGTTTTTAGGTTACATACCTGAGGAACTATCCCTAATTGAGGTGTCAGTAGAGAAGTTTTCGAACAAACTTATAAACAGTAACATATCACCAGGACCAAATCGTTGGTTTCACCCAAAGAGTTCTGAACAAATGCAAATATTAAAATTACAGAATTACTAACCGTAGTATATAATCAGTCACTTAAGTCAGTCTGTACCAGATGACTTGGGGATAGCTAATGTTATGCTCATTTTTTTAAAAAAGGTCCAGAGGCGATCATGGCAATTACAGGCTTGTAAGCCTAACTTCAATACCAGGCATATTGGTTAAAACTATATCAAATAACAGAATTATCAGACACAGATGAACATGATATGTTGGAGAAGAGTCAACATGAGTTGTGTAAAGGAAAATCATCCCTCCCCAATCTATAAGAATTCTTTGAAGAAGGGAATCAACAAACACGCGGACAAGGATGATCCACAAGAGATATATTGTACTTGGACTTTAAGAAGGCCATTTGGTGAGGCAAAGTAAGGAAACGTGGAATAAGAAAGAAGGTCCTCTCAGGATCAGCAACTGGTTAAAAAGTTAGGAAACAGAGGGCCAGTTTTCACCATGGAGAGGGATAAATATTGGTGTCCCTAGACATCTATATTGGTCCAGTGCTGATCAACATATTCATAAGTGATCTGGAAAAAGGAGTAAACAGTGAATTCTGCTCAGTAATGTAAGCAGATAACTGCTCAAGATTGTTAAGTCCAAAGCTGACTGTGAAGAGTTCCAAAGTGATCTCAGAAGACTGTGTGAATGGGCAACAAAATGGAAGATGAAATTCATTTCTGATAAATGAAAAGTAATGCAGAATAGAAAACATAATCCCCATTATACATGTAAAATGATGGGGTCTTAATTAACTGTTAACACTCAAGAATGATTTTGGAGACTCCATGGATAGTTCTCTGAAAACATCTGCTCCATGTACAGCAGCAGTTAAAAAGCAAACCGAATGCTAAGAACCATTAGGAAAAGCATAAATAATAGGACAGAAAGGATCATAACACCATCATATAAATCCATGGTGTGCCCATACCTTGACTACTGCATATAGTTCTGGTCACCTCATCTCTAAAAAAACTGGAAAAAGGCCAATGAAAATGCTTAGAAGTCTGGAATGCCTTTCATATGAGGAGAGATTAAGAAGACTGAGATTATTCATTTTAGAAAAGAGATTAAGAGGGGATATGACAGAGGTCTATAAAAGCATGAATGATGTAGAAAAATTGATTAAGGAGGTGTTATTACCTCTTTACATAACACAAGAACCAGAGGTTACCCAATGAAATTAATAGGTAGCACACTGAACATAAACATAAGGAAATATTTCTTTATAGAATGCACAATCAACCAACCTGTGGAACTTGTTGCCGGGGATGTTGTGAAGACCAGAAGTATAACCAAGTTAAAAAAAAGGAATGTTACAAAATTAATTAAGTTAATGGATGATAGGTGCATCAATGGCTATTAGCCAGGATGGTTAAGGGATGCAACTCTGTCCTCCAGATGTCCCTAAACCTTTGATTGCCTGAAGCTAGGATGATAGAGGATGGGTCACTTGACAATTGGCCATGTTTCGTTCATTCCCCCCAAGCACCTTGTACTGGCCACTGTAGGAAGACATGAAATTGGGCCAGATGGACCATTGGTCTTACCCAGCATGGCCATTCTTCTGTTCCTACACAGTAGACATATAGCTGAAGACAAAGAGGCTCCAGTGAATAGTATCAAGATGGCTTGTGGGCTGGAGAAGAGGAATTTTCTGAGTAAACGGCTTTTTATTGTGATGGTAAGAGCAAGTCAAGGCAACTTTCAGTATATTTTGACAACAGCTGTGCAAGCAAAAAATACAGAGTGGATTTATTGTTAATAATGAATAATATTTATCACTTACATAGTACCTGACAATCTCAAAACTTTTAAAATCAATGAACAATATTTTGCAATACCACTGGGATACAGAATAGTAAAATAAATAGTAACACTTAAAAATGTACCTGAGGGCTAGATTGTGAAAATTGCATATAGTGTAACATATACAAAGGGAAGGATCATCTCAGGGGAATTCCTTAGAAGCCTTCAGGTCAGAATTCTCTCCATTACTTATGCACGCGGCACAGAGGGAGAGAGGCCCTTCATACCTCCCCTCCATTTGTGCACCTATATAAGGATTAGCGAAACTCTCTCCCTTCTATACCTAACATAGTTTAACTTCCATATTTGCACCATTCTGATGGATCTATGTATGGTATAATCCTGTCAGCTGACCGACCTGGCTTGTTAGTGGCCAACCTTATGTGTTGATAGGAAGCCAACAGTTTGGAAGCCCTGGCTTGTAGCTTCTCAGCAGCCTGCCAAGTAAACTGTCCCAAAGCCAAGTCTCCCAAAGTGCCCTGGGATGGGCAAAATATGGTCTACAGATTGAAGCTGGCCTGCCAAACATTTGGATCTTGGCCCCCAATGACTCTCTGGGACACCAATATCCTGTGGCCCAATGGGATCCTTGAGTGGGCTCTCTGCCTGCCGCACAGGGCCATCCTTAACCATATGCACAATATGCAGCTGTGTAGGGCACCTGAAAATTTGGGGCACCACTGGGTCTTACTGTTCACCCATCTGCCTCTTGCTATCCTTGTTCTGGAGCTCTGCTTCCTCTGGAGAGGATCTAGTAAACTGAAAAGTGAAAAGCCTTCCAGATCTATTAGCAGAACACTGAATCTGTGAAAGAGCCATTCAAGTGGTAAAGAAACCATTTAACAGGCATTTGTCAACTCCAGGTATAGACTGTCAGGTTCTGAATTTACGGTGTTAGTCTACCGGACCTTTGTGTAAAATTTGCTTTAAAACTAATTCATGACTGTGCTGCTGAAGATTATACAATCACATTTCTAAAAAGTCATCATCCCTCTCCCTTTGGGCTGCTGCCAGACATATGGGCACCAGTATAATAGAACTGTGTAGGGCCCCATAAATCCTAAGGACGTCCCTGCTGCTGCACCTCCATACACCGCAGTTGCTGGGGCAGGTGTGTGCATCTCTGTGTTCTGTGTGCCCGTTGAGGGTGGAGTGGTTTCTGCACACTACCCTCACCCCCCAGCACAATGCTTGAGGTACCCACTGGCTGGATATCGGGCAATGGGAGCTTCCTGCATTGTGCTTGTGGGCGCAGGCAGCTTGTGCAGCCCCTGTATCTCCATGGTGTGCAGAGTATAGACACACACATGTTGGTCCAAGCATCCAGTCATTTTAAGCAGCATGTGGGGGCATGGCAGGAAGGGAGCCACCTAGGTCAAGAGATTCTTGGCCAGGGCCTGTCCTTAGCACCCTCCTGCACCAAACACCCTGCACCAGGTGAAATCCCTCCTGCCCCAGATCACAAACCAAAGCCTCTGCATCCTCTCCTGCACCCTGCCCCAGGTCACAAACCATACCCTGTGTACCCTGTCCTTCACAACTCCCTCCCGGCCCCTGCCCCCACTCCTATGCCCCTCCCAAGGTCAGAATACTCTCTGTACTCAACCCCCCATTCCTGTCCCTGCACCCCAATCTCCTATCCCAGGTCACAACCCTCTCCTTCACCCAAACTCCCTTCCCTGTCCCCACACCCCTTCTTGCACCCCAATACCCTACCCCTGGCTCCTTTCTGCACCAAACCTCCAATCCCAGACCCCCCGCCCCATTAATATTTTAGAAAAGTATGGCCCTTGACCACTTACCAAATTCCCATCAAAATTATTATCCACCCCAGTCTACATCCAAGCAGAATGTAAGAGGTATTAATTCCCCCTTACACCTCTGCTTATGAGTAGTTCACATCACAATCTAGCCTCACGCCTGCACATGCACACACACTACAAAGCCTTGCGCTTTATTATAACTCATTTCTCTCCCACACCATTTTTAATGGCTCAAATGACTAACATAGGGTTCTGAAGCACAGAATGCTTCTGAATAGTTTGTGTATTTTCTTTAGTACTATCACTTCTGAAATTCTTGAAAAGAACATTACTCTGGCCACCCCTCTCAATATAGTAGGATTTTAGTCAATTGAGCTGTTATATTTCAGCATTTAAAACTGATAGCAGTCTCGATCATGCTTTCTGAAGAATTCTTCATAATATAATTTCCATTCTCCCGCTGCATAGATAGGAATTCTATTACTGAGTATCTTATCTTAGGCACAAGGTACTGCTCATTGCTACGGCACTTTGCTATTTACATACTAAGATTGACAAATAGGTTCTGTCTGTACCTTCGTTTACTGAGCCATTTTTCTGTGTGAAGACAGATTTGGTTTGAAATGACTCTGAAGTACAGCAATAGCAAAACCAAACATATCTTTGGCATAGCAAGCTGGGCAGAAGAAAGTGCAGCATTCAAAAAGTCAAAATGCAAAAAAAATGAGAAGGGAAACTCATGCTTCTCTGTAATGTGCTTTCCTATGATCTCCCTCCTGCCCCGAGAACCTTCTTAGCACCCTAGATCTCATGTTTCTTCCACTGTAGGGCTCCTTAGCCCCCAACCCCACACCATTCCTAACTCCGAGTCCCAAACACTGAACCTCTCAAATTCCAGAGCAACAAAAGCTAGATTCAAAGAAAGAGTCCCGAGAAAGAGACTTGAAAATCCTTGAAAATCAAAACCAGGCAGAAAGGACAGAGGCTGACAATGCCCCACAGGATTCTCCCATGGCTGTTGTAGAAGAGAAGCAGCAGACCCAAGATTAACAAAGCCAAATTAGAGATGAAGAACCTAGTAAAGACTCAAAAGATGCAAACAAGGAAGTAGCCCTTGTATAGGAGTACCGGGATGTCTCCTTGCCATGTGTTGATTGCCCTTCATGGGAAGATAAAGTGATTGTCCCATTTAAAGGTATAAGGTACATTCATCCTTTACATATTGTTAGTGGTACATCCTAAATTAATCCACATACTGAAACTCTGCAGTTCATCTCCATCTTCACAAGAGAGCAGGATTTGAGCTGGAATCTTCTGAGAGTCTAGAAGTCTAGTATTATTAATTACATAAATCCCATCATATATATAGTAGCCCAGTGTCTGTGAGTCTGTAACGCCGAAATGCTGGCTGTTCCCTCTGGGGGGCGCTGTTGCCTGAAATGCTGGCTGTTCCCTCTGGGGGGCGCTGTTGCTCACATGCTGGCTGTTTCCCTCTGGGCGGCCCGTGCTGCATGGGGAGTGCGGGTCCAATGGCTGCCGCTGCTTTCGTGGCGGCCCAGCTGAGTGGCGCAGAAGTCAGCCGAGTGCCACAGTGGGAGGCGAAGGGGCGGGCGGTGACGTGCGGTGTGACAGCGGCTCCAGGCCCTGCCCCCTTCGCCTCCCACCGTGGCGCTCGGCTGACTTCGCGCGCTGCTCAGCCAGGCCGCCCGTGGGAGCAAGCGCAGCGACCGCTTGGCTCTGTGCCCCCCATGCAGCATGGGGAGTGCGGAGCCCAAACGGCCATTTGGGCTCCACGGTCCCCCAAGTGAGAGGCAGGAGTGGGGGGTGGGGGGAGAGAGAGAAAGAGAGAGAGACACCTGAAAATCCTGTCTATGACGGGCTAATTGGCTAGTTAAAAATAGTGGTTGACTTAAAAAAAACAAATAAAAGGATCCTGGGCCAGTCAAAAATTTCCTGAAATTTTTGCTCTTAAGAAAAAATAACCACTGTAATATTCTGAGTAGCGCTGGGAGTATTTTCTTTTGCACTAACGGTAAACTCATGAAAACGCATTTTTGGGACACCAAAACTTTTCACAAATATGATGCAAATTTGGTGAGTAGTTTCTGTTTAAAAGCAAGCCCAAAGGAATACTTTTAGCCATTTCAAAACAAAATATGTTTCTATGGGTCAAACCAGTATTTCATTTAGAAATTTAGCTAATATTTTCTAAACTACACAAACAATGAAATTTAAAAAAATAAGGGGGAAAAATCATTTATTTTGCATGCATGTCATTTAGTACACTGATGGGTATAGAGTACAAAGATTTGCTTCAACAATGATTACCTTTGGATCACTCATATTTCTACAGGTTTCCTTCTAAAATGGGATAAAGCATGTTGAAACATTTGTCAATTTTCAGTGACAAACAAAAAAATTTAAATTCCCATCTTCTTTTTCCTCTCCCGATTTTGATGTTTTCACCAAAGACCATTTTTTTTCTGATCTCTCTCGTGTGTTACAGATTACACTAATCCTGAGACAGTAATGGTGACAGCTTACACTCTCCCCTTGGCAATGGATAAAGTGCAGATGGTATCCTCTAGACAATGATGTGCTGCCAATATTTTAAGCATGGGTTTCCACAAAAATCCCTGCCTATAGTCTGTGATAAACTCCATTTGCCAAGGGATGTGTGCTGTGCTTGCAGGAAAGAGGGATAAGAATCTGGACAATCCTGCATTATTTGCCGCCAATATTTTTTTAAAATACCTGCCATGTGATATCACAAAGGTAAAACATTTGCTTTTCAGACGGACTTGTACACAATGCAGGCACAAGTTAACCCTGGCCAGCATTATTTATTGGCCTTTGGAGAAGTGTGAACACCACAGAGACAGGGAAATCATTCAACTTGCTCTAACACTTGGTGGCATAGCTCTAACAAGAGGACTCCAAGAGTTCCCAGAATTCCTTCAGTGCATCATTGCATTCAGATTATCACAAATACTTTAGACATTTGGAGACCTACACCTCCGCATAAATGATGGTTAGTCTTAAAAACAAGTGTAAGATACATGAAGGCTCTAGCACAAACCAATTACCTACTTAATTCTCTATTCCTCCGCTAAGGTTATCAGCTTTTTTCTCTTGTGCCAATAAGTATTTCCCTGTGAAACTAGAGTTTGGAATCTACACAACTCAAAAGAGGATTTAATGTAACTATCAGCAAAACAGTAGACAAGGTTTAAAACAGTGACACAACATCCTACTGTCATTGTATTTAACTAACTTTATTTTTTATGAAGGGTAAATAGAATGTTATGCAGTCATTCAGACTTATAAACAAATTACTTCACAGAGCTTCATGAAATGATTCAGAATAAATCTCTAAGGGTATGTCTACACAGTAGCATGTACCTCGAAATAAGCTACGCAATTTGAGTAATGCAAATTATGTAACTTATTTTGAAATTTGGCGCTGTCTACACGCGCTAATTTTGAAATGAATCACTATTCCGGCATCTTTCTTAATCCTCATACAACGAGGTTTACAGGAACCCGGAATAACACGCCCATTATTTCAAATGTATTTCAAAATAATAAGCATGCTGTTAAGATGAGCAGAACGCTATTTCGGGATAACAGACCTTATTCCAAAACAGCGCCACTGTATAGACATATCCTAAGAGTTCTACATTTACTTGTCTAGTTCCCACAACTGTTCTAGGTCAGATAGTGTGGCACTGAGAAAACATGCAATTCCTTTCCCATCGAGCTGTCAAGACGTTACATGATGTGAGTAGCTAACACTCTTCTCTGACAGGTAGGCCAATATTTCTATTTTCTGCCATGCTAGTCATGAAACATCTCAGCATTGCCTCAGTTGATTTAGTGCCAATTCAAGGCAGCTTTTAGATGTCTATGTTAGTAACTGGACCAAATATTCTCGATGAAGCCTTGTCACAGATTCATAGCATGATTCTTAATACCTTCCCCCTATAGCTAGATATTACAGGAGGTTGTAAAGCCAAAAAGATAGAAGAACACATGTTCAGTGAACTGCTATAACAAGGATTTTAAATAGAACATATACTCTGGTATGCTTCAGGTGGAAATTATTTTCAAAATCATTGTTGGCACACTAACATTTATGTTTAATTAACATTTTTTATTTCATATTGTTAAAAAACATGTTTGCCCTCCTATCATTTAACAAAGCAGAAGTTCATTAACTGAAAAGACCAAGTCTGCTCTGGTAGAATCAAAATCAGGCAAGTAGAACATATATCTTATTAAAGTGTTATTGGCAAAGATTGTACACGACATCATTGCTATAACCTTTTCTGATTACACTGCACTTGTAGCTATAGCCAAATGCTCCCATCATCCACAACATGGGAGCACAAAGACCCAGCACATAGTGAAAATTGCTTCATTAGTGGGGACAGATCCTGGAGAGTCCAATTGCACACAAACCACTCAGCTGTGAAGAGAATTGTTCCACAGCGGCACTCTACATGGGTAAATGATGAAATGTGAACTTACTGACACAAGACAGCATAAGGAGGCAGGTAATCCAGCTACACCTAGCAAGAGTCTGTAGTAGCATTTGGATACAAGCTGCAGAATGCTATACCCTACATCTAGGTTATAATCATAGTTCCGCTAAGGTGCATGCCTGCGCAGCTACACACAAAGAATTCTTCCCTCGCCCACCTCCTCTGGAGATCCGCACAACAGCACTCATGCAGCAGGGCTGGTTGAGACGGTGTGGTGAGGGACCCACTGGGGCAGGGGGTTGGGACCTGCCATGGCATTGTGGCGGGGAGGCGGGACCTGTTCTGACAGCTGGGGCCAGGAACGGGACATGCAACATGGCCGGTGTGGGGGGATGGGGTCTGTGCTGGTGGATGGGACTGGGACCTGTCGCATGGTGGCTGCGGGTTGTCTGCTCCGGTGGCCGGGAACAGGACATGCCGCATGGCTGGGCATGTAGGGGGGGAGGTCTGGTCTGGCGGCTGGAAACGGGACATGCCGCATGGCCTGGGGAGGGCGGGTTCTGCTCCAGCAGCTGGAAACGTCTGTGTGTGTTAATAAATTGGGTGCCACAGTGCACACACCCAAAACAGCACACATGACCTCAATATTGGTGCACAAGCCAAAACTCACTTCGCTCATGGTAGGAAAATCTTAGAGGGAACACTGGTTATGAGAGTGGATTCTATTCTTTCAAACTTATTATTTCTGTGTGCAAAGCCCTTTTATTCAGGTCTTATGTCTGGGACTAAGATTGGCATTCTTGTTTCAATTCACGTATAATATATTTTAGAATGTGTCTGTCTCTCTGTGTGCTACTCTGTTTGTTCAAGAACTCCTCCTAAATGGTTAGAGCTACCAAATTTGGTAGGCAGTTCCCTCTTCTCCTAACTTAAAGCAAGGTCAGGGTTGGTTGTGCCAGAACTGGGAAAGGGACTGTTTCCATAGCATGCAAAGGGAGGGGATGTTGCTCAGAGGGCTGCAATATAAGAGAGGCCACTGGAGCCAGAGTGCCTGCAGGAGAGAGCTATCCTGCAGAGTGTCCACTGGGCACAGCTGCACCTCCAAAGGGGGTGGGCAGCAGGGCTGGGGTTCTGCCATTTTGCCTGACAGCACACTGAGTAAGTAGCACTACTACCCCAAACCCTTCCCCGCCTCCTGGCCCTTGGCTGCAGCACCAGGGGTGGGAGGGAGAAAGGCCCCTGGTGGCCAGGAGGGGGGACTGAGGGGAAAGAAAAGGTTCCTGGTGGCCGGGGGAGGGGGCTGGGGTGAGAGAAGACGCATCTGGTGGCTGGGAGGGGGGAAATGAGGGCAGAGAAAATGCCCATGCTGGATGGTACCCCCCCAGCCATGAGACCTCCTCAGCCCCCAACTCACTCTCTCACCCCCTCCTGCCCCCAGCCTCCTGCACCATCCCACATCCCCAAGGCTCTGTCCCAAGTCCTGCACCCCTCCACACCTCCAGTCCCCTATCCTGAAGGACCTGGCCAACACCAGGTAAGTCTCTTAGTTTACAATACATTTTAAAATATCACTAACCAGACACACCTAAAATGGTACTTACCAATACTGGGATAGCCAGGTGTTGATGGGTCTCCTCCATTGTTTAGGGAAACCATGAATGCCTTATCACTAAGATTTTTAGTCTTTGGTAAATCACAAGGATCAACATAAAGAAGAACACCTCCAAACCCTGCCTCTTCTAACAGAGAAAGCTGTGGAAAAGGAGAAACAAAGGTGACTATTAACAAAAAGCTTTGATACCACAATACAGTAGCTTCTATATTTTAAAAAAAACAAAGTAATTTAACTGTTTCCCCACATTTACCAAAAAGACACTTTCTAAACATAATGGCAAAAATCAGCTCTCACTTAAACATAAATTATACAGCACATGAAATGAACTGACAATATCAACCTAAAGTTCATCTCATTTTTACATCTGTTGATGCAGATGTGGATATCCGCAGCTCATTTTTACAAATATGGATGTGGATGTGGATACACATTTAGTATCTAGAATCCTGCAAATTTATGGATATCCACTTTATATCTGCAGGAATCTGCGATTGTCAAAGCAGATATCTGCGGCTCATTTTTCGAATACAGATGCAAATACAAATTTTGTATCTGCACGCACAGGACTCTCCTTGCGCACAGTGCCATAGAAGTTGGTTAAATGCTTATGCATATAGCTTAGCTGAGACCTTATCAATTTATATGTCCTGTTTTAAATAACTGGAGTAGATAAAAATAATTCCATCATTTAAAAAAAAAATAGACCTCATTTTGCTTATAATTTAAGAGGATTACACTAAATTGGTATATAAACTGACAGTTAATATTAAAAACTGGGGAATAAATGCTGGCTCAGAAAAAAAATGTTGTCTTCATTTTTCTAGTCTCTCCAAAGAATTGTAGCTTGATACAATTAGGCTACAAATTCCAACCCTCCATTTAAAGAAATGTCTTCCAGTGGCCAACAGGTAGGCATCATGATGTAAACAGATTTGTTTCTAGCCTGATAAATCAGGCCTCCACTAAAACTGTCTCTGTTAATTTACTTTAGAGACTCAGATTCTAGATTCCTTCAATAGCACTACACCAATAATGGGCTCTTTAAAAATTAACAAAGAACTCCTTTATAATCCAGCATATCAAGTGAAACAGTCTATTTCCCCCAACAGTTGTCGCATCGTGTGGCTGAGTGAGGGAAGATCCTACTTTGATTTTTGGAAATAAAAAAAGATGAGCAGCCAGACTTCTGGCAAAATTACCAATGGATGCATGAAGTGGGTGAGGAAGACAATCTCAGCTGGTCAGAGTGAGGCCTCAGAAGTGGCATATTGTTACAAGCTCCAACCCAGTACCAGCTCTGCAAAGAGTAAGATTGACATGCCTCTCTAGGATGGGTTTCCTGAGTTATTTTTCTGACAGAGGAAAGAAAGAGGAAAACACTCTGGGAAAAGTCAGGGGATCCTATCATTAGAGCCGGTCAAGGGAAAAAAACCTATGGCAAACAGACTGTCTTCGGAATTTGCCAATTTTTCAAAATTGAAACAGTCCACAGAAATGGTTCAATTTCTGGAAACAAAACAGCTTTGGAAACCTGCCTTTTTTTTCTGCCAGCTCACCAGCTGAAGAACCTGGGCTTACAAGAGCCACAGCTTGGGGTCAGTCAGTCAGGTGAACTACCTTGAAGGGGGAGGGGGGTAGTTTTACAACAGGATTTTCAGAGACTGGAGCTTCAAGGCGGCCATCCATGCAGATGGTCTTTGAGCTGTGGCTTTCCCTTTTGCAGAGAATTACGAAATTTTGGGGTTGTACAGAAAGTTTGGGGCTTAACAGAATTAAACAACTAATTTGAAAATACTGAAATCCTCCAGGAAACAGAATTATCTTTCTCCTCTAAGGTTGTAAGTGAGTAGTTGACTACCTGATAAGCTTAGGCTTATCAGATAGCTGAGTTGTCTATTCACATGCCCTGCTCCCCCTTGCTGCCTCCATATCAGAGGCAGCAAGGGGAGGGAAGCAGGAGCTGGTGCAGGGAGGCTGGTGCTGCTGGAGCAGCCCCTATCTGTGGGCGGGCCCATCTCCATTTTATAACTGCTCTGGGGCCTATCCCACTACGGCTCTGCAGTTTGAATGTACTAAGAGGCAGCCGGCTCTTAGTACATTTAAACTGCAGAGCCACAGTGGGAGTAGGTCTTGGACCCAGCCCAAGCCAGGACTGAGACAGGCTTGCTCATTCCCAGCTCATGCCAGGTATGGGACCTACTCCACCCCGGACGCCCAACTCCTACTACATTTGAATTGTAGAGCCTCAATGGGGGTAGCTCCTGGACCTGGAGCGAACTAGGACAGTACACCTTCCCATATCGACCAATTGTGCAGTTGATAAAAATTCTATCAACTATACAATTAGTCAATTACCCACCTCTTAACATCCTTATTCTCCACACAGCCCCATATATCTGCAAAGGACCATCAACCTGTAATCTGACTGAAGCCACTTGGCATTTGAGAAGTATGTCATCAATGCTGATGTTGCAGCCTTAATCACAAGGCTCAGCTTTTCAAACAAAAAATAGCAATGAATTCTGAGAAATCAGACCTTTTGCTCCAAGATGTTCTTGCAGACAGAGGCCTCCTTGCTGCCCAGCTACAGGCCAGCCTGCTGTTGCAGCAGCAGTACATGCATTGAACACTAGCTCTGAGCTAGATCGCTCAGTGCACCCCAATCCCAATTTTTAAAGTGCAGTTCTTATTATATAATTTATATTAGCACTAACAAAAATATAGACAATAGAAAAATGTGAAAAATTATTACCCATTATAAACAATATGGATCTATTTCTAGAACATTGGTTCCAGGGAATCACGTTGGCCTTACATGTTTTGGCCTCAGGGTGGAAAATGTTCTTAGTGCCCAGTGAGTGGCTGAGCAAAAACAAAACACACACAAAAATAGCTAAGTAATTTGGTGTCCAGGGTGACTATCCTGATTGTCCACTTGTAAAGCCAGCCCTACATTATAATTGCACATTGGCTAGTACAAGATGTCAGGAGTGACTGAAAGTGTCTTAGCTTTCTGAACGGCAACAATTTGTTTTGGGCTTCATTACTAGAACCTTATAGGATGGTAATTTTCTCCATTTTGTCGTGTTCTGCCTTTTCTTTTTTGTCTCTCTCTTTCGCTTCTCTGTGGGCACATTTACTTATTTATTTGACTTTTTGCTCTGTTAAATGTTGGACTTCTGCACAACTGTTTGTGACATGGCTTTATTTTTTCTGTGGTATTACATTCTGTCTTTGCCTCAAGCTTTAGAACTAATTCACATCTATCTTTGCTTTTATTTAAAGACAGGAAAATCTGGTGTGTACTCTTAGCTATAGTTGTATTCTAATGGCCTTCTTTGCAAGTACTAAGGTTACAATATATGGTTGTTAAGGAGTTAATATGGGTGAGAGTCCAAAAATGTCATGAGTGAACAATAATAAAAAGAAGCCTGTAAGTTAGCTATTGCAATGTTCTGCCTCTTGTTTTTACTTCCATCTTCAGATAGTCATCCAGATAATGAGTGGTGTGTGGAAAAGTTGAAGAGACAAGGAAGCAGCATTAAAAGCCAAGTTATTTGACAATGTGTTTAAAATAACAATTGCCTCTTTTCACAAGTGCCCGTAGCCTTCTCCAGTTACATCTTTTCCTTCATCTCTCCATTAAATATAATAAATAATGATAGAATAGTAAAGGCAATAAATACGTACAAAGTCATTTCATTTATTTGTAATGTATTTTTAAAACTTCACGTTTTAAAAATATCTTCCCAATATTAAATTCTTCTATTTCATTAAGAAAGGCTGCATAGGTCTTAAGCTACACAATGCAGCAGCAGCTGCTGCCATGGTTACAGAGAAGAGGATGTTGTACAAGTGAAATTATTTTTAAAAAATCCTTTCGAACCAGAAAATGAAACTTCATTTTTACAAGATGCTTCAACAATTTCAATTTTTTTTCAAAAATGGTCAGTTTAGAAGATTGTGGGAACCAACCCTTTCCTGCAAACAGTTTTGATTTTCATGAATCAACAGTTTCTGTCAAACATTTTGACCAGCTCTAACTACTATCCTCTTTTTAAAAAAGGAGGAAACTGAGACACAGAAAAGATGGACCTTTAAAGAAGGATTGCCAGCCCTGCCTGAAGCTATTCCAGGAGATCCCCTCCCTCCCGCCCCGAACATGACAATCTCATTTTCTTAAAATACCCTATTAATATCTTCAGAATTGATTTCAAAAGTCACCTAGAGATTAACCCAACCTCTTTAAACCCAGGATAATTAAAAAAACAAAAACAAAACATGGGAGCAGAGTTGGACTAACACTGAAATTTCTTGAAAAATCCCACTTTTAGGCCTTAATTGTCTTGCCCAATTCATACAGTGAGCCAGTAGCAGAGCTCAGAATGGAACCCATGAGTTCTTACTCCCGAGCCCTGATTTTCAATGGCAAGTTGGCAACAGCACACAGTTTAGAGAAACAATGGCTGTTGATGCAGTAAAGGCTGAACATTTTATAAAGGCTTTTGGAGAGTGTGAAAGCTAATTCAGGGAAGTGGTGTAAGAATTTTGGTTTGGTGCAGGGGCGGGTTGCCAACCTTCCAGGATTGGCCTGGATTCTCACAGATTCAGCCTCAACTCCCAGTGAGTACTGAAAGCAATCCTGGAGATTTTAACAAACTATTTAAAGAAAGTGACATTACACCATATTGGGTGAAAATCTCTTGGAATAGCTTCAGTCAAAATGGGCAAACCTTGGCTTTGGTCGGGGGGCTTTGGCTTTGGTCGGGGGCTTTGCTTTTGTATGGGGGCTTTGGTTGGTTGGTTGCTTTAGTTTTGTTTTTTGCAGGGGGAAGGGAGGAATGAGACTTGCTGTGGGATAACTGCTGGATTTTAATGGATTTTTCTCTCTTTGAATCTTGTCAAAGGAGCCTAGCAGAACAGATGCACAGCTCTCTATGCATTGCATATTTGGCTTTGGCACAATTCTCAGGATGCTAAGGGGAGACTCCTACTGTACAGATACTGGAAAACTCTCTCTCCTGCTGCCCCATTTTCCAAGGTAAGGGTCTCGCTGATACAAATTAATTCAGATAGTCCAATTATGTTTGAAGGGGGGTGGAGGTTTTGGCTCCCAAGCCTCTAATACTTTTAGTATAGTCTCAAATTCCCTAACCACAAAACAGGTAGAAGGTAGTGGCAACAACTGCCAAAAAACTAGTATTGGAGCTTGCCAAACCCTGTCCTACCATTGTCTTCTTGTAGTCATAGTGCAGGAGAGAGGGCACCAGTCAATGTCCTCTCAGAGAGAGCAGGTCCCCGAAGACTTCCAGGATTTTCCCTTGGGAGCTGCAGAGTCACTGTCTGCTCTCTTCCTCGGCTGCACAGCAACCCCAAGGAATTGCCTGTGATGGGCTGTCACCCCTGGAGTGCAGTCTGAGAGCTGTAGGAACTGCGGCACCCCTCAGACACAGATCCAGGTCCCACACCACTCACCCAAACTGGTGTGAATAGACACGAGCCCGTTCCCCAGCAAACCAGGCATTGACCTCCCCTCCAGGAGTATAAACCCAAATTACACACAGGGAACTGTCCAGTGTAAGCTCATTAATATGTCCAACCCGACCTCAATGTGGAGAGAAATATGCACATTTGCAGCAACCAAGTTGACATTTTCCCCAGACATTTCAGTCAAAGACTCACTGGTTTCAATTAAATCATAAAACAACTTTATTAACTACAAAAATAGATTTTAACTGATTATAAGTGACAGTAAACAGATCAAAGCAGATTCCCTAGTAAATAAATAAAACCACAAACAAAGCCTAAGCAGGTACTAGAAAGATTGGATATGAATTAACAAATGTCTCTCACTGACTGATAATACAAATAGGTTTGCAGATTCTCCAGGCACAAGCTGCACTTGTTTTGCTGATTGGGATCCCCACCACCATTCCGAGATCTTTTCTTCAGTTGTGGGGGAGTGAAGAACCATCGATGATGTCACTCCCTGTCTTATGTAGCTTTAACATATGGCAGGAACCTTTAGCCCAAAACAGTTCTAAGCCCAGTTTGTGGGAAAATACAGGTACCCAAAATGGAGATCAGCATCATGTGATTTGGTCACATGCCTTTCCTTGCCCTGCTGAGTCATAGCAGCCACTACGTACAGGCTGTCTAGAGAGTTCTCAGGAAGACTCACCATGTGGGGGGATAAGCTTGTAAGGCCTACTGTTTTTCTTTATGGTCCATTAACCTAAACAGGCCATTCACAACCAGCTGTCTAGTCTGGAATCATTTTGCCTACTGGGTGTGACCCAGGTGTGACCACATTTGAAACAGATACATAGTTAAAATTTATAACTTCAGATACAAAAATGGTACATGCATGCAAATATGATAATCATATTCAGCAAATCGTAACTTTTCCAATTACACTTTGAATGACTCATCTTGTACAAATCACATCATAATTATGCCATAATCTTATCATAATAATATTACTATAAGGAATATGGGGTGTAAAGTCACTCTGCCTGCTTTAGGGATGTAAAAAGGTTAGAAAATACTAACCGTGTAACCCATTTACAATCATTTATAGAACTATTAATTATCACTGACTCTTAATAACCTTAATTATAAATTGAATTTTAATATAAAATGTTACTAGACTCATCCAAGCCCCAAACCTGCAACACATTGTTCATGAAAACGTCTGTGTCTCCTTTGAATTTAACGGGGCTTTGTACATGCAGTCAATTGCAGTATCAAGGCCTCAATTTGTCTCTCCTCCTCCCTATCCTCTGCTCCCCATACCACCTTATTTTTTATTCCCCTCTTTCCTGCAGTATCTGTGCTCTACAGGATAGAATATCAGAAGTGACCATGTTGTCATTCCTAAGTATCTCATATTTGCAATGGGAGATTTTTTGTGCGCGTGCTACAGTATACGAGATACATACTCAAGCACTGCATTTTGGTTCACAATCTTGTATAACAGGTTTCTGGTGTCTCAGAAGATGCCATTCTTCTGGAAAATGGCTAGCACAAACATGACACCTCAAAACACTAATTAAATTAAAAGAAACCCAACAACAAGCTAACTTTCAAGTGCATTTCACAGTTTACACATGCTGAGAGGCGCCTTTCATCACTGTGATCATTCCGACTGCTGTTTTGGGAAACACAAGACCTCTTTCTTATTTAATTATTTTAGTACTACACAATACTGCTAGTATATTAGAAAGAATTTCACCACATGAAATCAAAAGTGCAATCAGGGAATTGCTGAGCCCCTGGGTAAGGTGGGGGAGGGGCAGCTCCTTGTTCACTGAAGGGGAGGGGCCTCAGGTGGGAGGGGTGGAGCTCAAGGATAACCCTTTTGAATCACCGGGTCTTGGGGCAGTTGTCATTTTGCCCCCTCCTCTGGGCAGGCCTGTCTGACCCACTTATATGCAGGAAAGTAAGAGTATTTTTTTAATATTTGTATTGCAGTAGTGCTCAGAGACTCCAGTTCTGAAACAGGGCTCTACAACACAGAATGAAAAAAAAACATCCCTGCTCCCAACAGTTTACACTGCTGCACTCACCACTTCTCACCTTCTGCAAGAAATAGGCATGTCTTCATAACAGACTTAACTCCAGTTATCTTCAGTTGATTGAGCTGACAGAGCTGCAAATTGCTAATACAGTCTTTTGATGTAACTTGAGACTCATTTTTCAGTGAGTCCATTCACCTTTGAGGGAGACTATCTTGAGGAGGAGGTAACTGTATCTGTAGTCTATGGCACCTGACAGACAAGCCAAATCGAATTAAAAGCATCACCATAATAAAGTTAAGTGTTTGTGTGTAAGCATGAGACTTGAATTAGGAACACTTAACTCTGCAGTGAGGAAACAAGGACATGACAAAAAATGTCCATCACTGGAGACCATTTGTGGTGAATCAGGAGAGAGTAGAGACAGGACTGGGAAAGTAAAGAGGGGGATACAAAGATAATTATCAGTAAGTTATTTTACTTTGCAGAGTTTTTTTTCTTCCCTAGTCCTATAACACATTACAGATTGGGGCCAAAATCAGAAGCAATGCTTAAGGTAATGTAAATTAGACCCTCCACACTAACTTAGACTCCCTTGAACTCAGATTCTGTAAGGCCAATCACATCAAATCCTTTAATGGGTGAGGAAGACCAAAGTTGGTTTAGCTTTTACACCAGGCAAGGAGTTGAAAAAAGGGTGTAAATTTAAGTACCACCTTACTCTGACTTAATGAGTGCAAAGTGAGTGGAACATGTTTCGAATGTTGCACAAATTACAGGAGAGTGGAGAATCTTTCAGCTTCCTTTCTGCAGCTTTCCCTCATCCAGCCTGAAGATGATGGAAAGGTAAAGAAGTGGTGAAGGGGGAGTGGGCAAAATTCTAGAAAACTGCCCTAGGATACCTGGAAAGGATGCATGGAATCACAATCTAGGAGAACAGGAAAGGAAACATGAGGCCAGGAGCAAAGTGAAGTGTTGGCTCTTATCTATCTTCATAAGCAACCACCTATTTGTACCTGCATGCGTCTCGATAGAACCATACATTGGTTCTGAGCCTCTAATGTTCTGTATCATGTTCAGTCATGTCCACTGGCACATAGTGATTGCAGAGTGAGTGGAACATGCTTCCACTGTTGCACAAAGTTACAGGAGAATGGAGAATCAGGTCCTAAGTCTCTGACTCACTGTAGGATAAGGGAAGACACAACACCTGGCAATACAGTTTTACTAACTATAAGATGGTGCCCGTTCAAGTAAGAGATCACTTTTACTACTCAATCTCAAATACAACACAAATCAGGTAATACTTTTCTTATTGTGTCATATTCCACTCGCACAATGTTTTGCATAATGTAAGTGATCACAATGTAAGGTCTATAAAATAACTATGGTACATTTTCTAGCAGCAGATTAGTGTTCATTTTTTTCATTTTGTCTAGGTTATTTTAATTATTAACATATTGCCAGGGTCATTTAAAACAGCATTTAGCACAGCAAGCTATCTTATGCAGAAATTACGTCCAAATATAGCACAACGTCTCTATCAAACATGCACATTAGCCCTATGCTATTATTTTGTATAACCAAAAATGTCTAGTTAATATGAATCCCTTTTTACACACAAAAAAATGTGCCTATGTGTCTTTAGATCCCAATTCACATTTATATGAAGTTCTTTACACTACTCAACAAGTGTAAAGAGACCTAAAAGTGAGTGGAGAAGTATAACAATGATCCATGTGTGGAAAAAAATATGCCTGTTACTGGTAAAGTAACCTTAATAGTGAGAGAAGTAATTTTATTTCGCAAATGTAGCAAAAGCAAGTTATTTTTAATTAAACTCAAGTAAATTAAAAAAAAAAAACCCTTCTAAGTATAAGGCTTTTTAATCACCTTGGGCAGCGTTCCCTCTAATTTTTTCCATCCATGGACAGAATAAATTGTGTTATGTGCACTGAGGCATGTGCAGATGTGCACTACCAGTAGAAACACATGTTGCTGCCTGTGGGTGCTCTGCTAATTAGCTGGGCGGCACCTTAATCTCTCCTGGGTAACCGCCCAGGCACTTAGCTCACAGGGAACACTGACCTTGGAACATTTTCAGGCTCTGTGGGTCCAGGTACCCACCTTTCACATAATGGACTGATCTGAATCTGTACCAACTTAGTGCAAGGCTACCTAACCATTGTATTTTACTCTGCATTTGCAATGACACCACAAGGCAGCAGCCAATGGAGAATTTGAATTTGTATGTGTCACTGAAATAAGGCCATTTCTTCTCTAGCCATATGCACAAGGCAATACATACAGTCAGTGTGGCAAAATCGGTAGCACACCACATGGCCCAAAGTGTCTTCCTTAGGATATGCCTATCCTGGGTTAGACACCTCTGGCTGGCCGAAGTAGGTATGTGAGTGACTAGTCAACTACCTGATAAGCATAGGCGTGTGCAGCACATTTCAGTAGGGTGTGCACCCAAAGAATTTTTTTAAATGTACTTTGACCCCCATTAGCCACACCTCTGACCCCTGTTAACCATGCCCCTGACCCCATTGGCCACACCTCTGGAGGTAACACTCTCCAGGCAAGATGGACACATGACCAGAAGTAAAAGGTGTCACGTGATCCCCCCTCTAAGGACTTTTCCCACCATCCTACCAATAGGGATTAGTTTGCCCCCAAGTCCCTCTCATGCAACTATCCTGCAATTGCATTACCCCAATGTGTGTGACATTAACTCAAGGGCGGAGAGGCTGGGGGAAGTGTTCCCTCTAAGAGTTTCCTCCCATGAGCAGAATGAATTTTGTGTTGTGCACCTGTACTGAGTTCATGTGGCTTGTTTGGATGTGCCACCGTGGCACCCAAGTTATTAATAAATATCTCATAAACCTCTACCTTTTCCCTCTGCTGCCATGTCTCCTCCCCTTGCTCCATCAGCTCCCCTGGTGCCTGCTGCCCCCCAACCCCTCACCCTCCTCTGCTGTCCTGACTCCTGTCCTTCTCACTGCCCTCAGCCTTCCTGAGATCTGCCCCCCCTCCACCAGCCCTTCTCTCCCCTGTGCCCACTCCTCCAGTAGCCCCACTCTGATCTTGTGAGCTACCCTCCTCCTCCCCTCTCCTAACACCTCCTCTAAACACCTGCCCTGCCTCTCTCCTCTGGTGCTGGTCCTCCCTGCAGGTGTCTGTCCTTCTGCTTCACCCCAGAATCCCCTGGCACCTGCACCTTCCTTAGCCCTGCACCTCCTGGTGCCCCCCTTCCCTCACTGCCCCTGCCCCTTTGCCCTCTTTTTCCTGATGCCCACCCCCTCACCACTCTCTGCCCCGTTCCCCTCATGCCCCTGTGCCCTCACACATGCCTTGCTCATCCCTGCCTTCCTCACGCCAACCCCTTCTTTCAAGCCTTCTCCCAGCACCTCCCCCTCTAATCCCCAATGCCCTTACCCTCTCCTCTCCCAGCATCACCATGTCCCCCCTCCCACTGACACCTCCCCTCCTGCCTTTTTCCTCATTGTCTCCACTTGGCCCCCTAGCATTTGTGTCTCCTCTACCCTGTCCCTTGGTGCCTTCCCCTTTGTTCTCCTGACCTCCCCCCTCCCCTCAGCACAAGCCCCTTCCCCTCCCACCGCTACCTCTTACTTTTCCCCCTTCCCCTTCCCTCCCCTCCCCTCACGTTCTGCTTCTGCCTTCCAATTCGCGGGGCTGGAGTCAGAGCCGGCCCAAGCTACAGGCCGGCCAGGCCCTAGCCCGGTGCTGCCAGGATGGGTGGGGGCACCCCCGGGGTGCCTTAAGTGCGCCGCGCAGTGCTGCTGGGACGGGCGGGGTGGGGCCCGGGTTGCAAAAATGGCTCGGGCCAGCCAACGTCTGTAGTCAGGCCCAGCTGCTTCTGGAGCTGGGCCGCGTGGTTTTAAAGTCCCCGGCCGTGATGTCATGCCACGCCCGGGCGTCTCCCCTCTCACCTGTTGCACAGCATTTGAGCACGCCGCGCATGTGCTCTCTCTGCTCCACAGTGCCCCGTATATAGCCGCGGGGAATTTAAAGTGAGGGGCTGCGGCGCCCCGTCACAAATCCCTCTCGTCCTCCAGCAGCTGCTAGCCAGCCCGAGACATTAGGGTGTGCCTGGGCACACCCAGCACACTCCGTGTACACGCCTATGCTGATAAGTCTATGCTTTATCGGGTAGTCTAGTAGTGACTGATTTTTCTGTGTGTCAGCAGTCCCCAACCCCAAGGTTCCCCAACCCTGCTGCAAACCCTATCTCTATAATGGAAACCAACTTCAAAACAGGGATTACCACAGCACCCATACCTCTGTTGAGGCTGGCAGACAGCTCCAGGACTCTGCCTCTTGGGTCTCAGTGCCCATCACTTTTATCTTCTTTATGTACTGGATCCATTTCTGAATAATTGGGGAGTCTTTGTAGGGAAAGAGGGGTGAAGAAGGGCAGTACCAGAGTGGTAGGGTGGGAAGCCAGCACGGAACCCGCACACAAATATGTAGCTCCAGACAAAACTATTGCCCTCTTTCACGTATAAGGAATAAAATCCCATGCATTTCTATGAAAAGACGACAAAACACCCCATTCTGGATACCAGTACTCTTAACTTTTACATCAGGGGTGGGGAACCTCAGGCCAGGGGCCGGATGGGGCCCCTGGCTTGCCTGGTTCTGGCCTCCGAGGCTCATGGGCCTCCCCAACCTTTGCTCCAGCTTGTCCCCCCCGCCCCTCACTGCCCCACTGCAGGGCTGGAGCACACAAAATCTACTATGCTGGGCTGTCCTCCCCCAGCTCTGGTGTGGGAGGGAAATGTGAGGAGTGTCTCTCTCCTCAGACAGGGGCCACATCACCACATCATTGAGGGTTTTTTTTCAAACTTCTCACTTGTGTGAGGTTTCCGACTGATTTTTCTATGGGTCAGTGGCTCCCAATGCAAAAAAGGTCCCCCACCCTTGTTTTACAATATCTTCCATCCATGGGCTTCATATTTATGATGCATTATGTTCACTACTGTATTGAACTGCACTGAAAATCATATAAAGTATAAAAGAAAAATGGGATTTTTTTTCTATACAGTATTGGAATTTACAGGCAACCAAGATCTTTCCTTATGCTCAGCCTAGTTCCACAGGCCAACACATCTTTATGTTTTTAAGGGGCTGCAAAAGCACTGGAGGAAGCTTAACACACAGTGATGGAGGGAATGAGAGCAAAGACCAATTCCTGGGGACAATTACATCTGCATAATCTTCTTGACTTCAGGGTGAACAGATTTTTGCCCCAAAATATATTTCGGTGCTTTCTGCTTTTTTCACACCTGCTATAAATAGAATCTCATTTACTGTCCCCACTAAACTCTAAGCACGTTAAGGGGAAAAAATAAGCAAGGCCTGCTTAATGCTTCATCCCACACCAGCCTTAAACACCCAAATTGATGTTACAAGCCTGTCTCTACAATAGCCTTGGTCGGACTGTTCTTTTAAAAGATCCTTAATGGTTCTTTTAAGATACAGGTTGTACCTCCCTAAACCGGGACTCTCTGGTCCAGCAACATCTGTGGTCTGATGTTCCTGGATCACAGGGATGGCAGTGGAAGGAAGAGGGCTCAGGCAACACGGGGAGCACAGTGCCAGAGGGCTCAGGTAATCCTGCGATGCAGCCAGAATCCCTGCGGCAGGGGGCTCTGGTGGCATAAGGAGCCCCGCAGCAGGGGGTCCACCAGCATGGAGTGCTCCGGTGGCACAGCCAGGAGTCCTGAGGCAGGGGCTCAGGCGATGCAGGGAGTCCCGTGGTGTGGGGGGCTCAGGTGGCACAGGTAGCTCTGGTGGTTTGCACAGAGCTGCTCCCTGTAATGATGTGCTACATAGGGAGAACTTAGGGTTTTACCCGTAGCACATCACTGCTGGAAGCAGCTCTGTGCGAGCCACTGGCGGTGCAGCCAGGCATGTGGCTGGGGGCTCAGGCTGCGCGGGGTGAGGGGGAGCCCCGAGGCAGGGGACTTGGACAGCATAGGAAGCTCTGTGGCATGGCTAGGAGCCCTGCAGCAGGGTGCTCAGGTGGTGAAGCGGGGAGTCCCAAGGCTCAGGGGTCTAGCTCGGGCTGGCAGCACAGTTAGCTGAAGGCAGTGGGGGCCAGCTGAGGCCAGAAGCAGAGTTGGAGGGTGCCTGGGAGGCCGGTGACAGGGGACCTCCCCTGATACAGCAAATTCCCTGGTTCAGGATTGGCCAAGTCCCAAGGGTGCCAGATAAAGGAGGTCCAACCTGTACTGATTTTCAGTGAAGTCTTTGTGTTCGAGGGGGGTAGAGAACACTACATGGAATAGCTGTATTTTATCAGCTCCTAGTCATTTAAAAAATGAAAGCTTTAGATTAACTGTTTTAATGTTTGTATAATGATTTTAAAGAGATAACATAGTAGAGAAGTGCTAAATATTATGACTGAAGTGGGCAAAAGTGTTCCTGCTAAACTGGGCAGCAGCACAGCTTCACAGGTGATTAACCAGCCCCACCCAGTGAGAGGCTCAGGGCTCCTTGCACCGAGCTGATTGACTGAGCAGGGCTGATTAATCACCTGTGAAGCTGTGCTGCCAGCTGCCATGCAGCTTAGAGGGAACACCGGTGGGCAACCATATAAAGATCTGTGTCACTTCTAGCTGTTACCTTTTTCTAACAAAAAAAGCTTAAAACAAACCAACGCAAACCATAGGGAGATGGTGCACATAGAATTCATGCTTAAAATACCTCATGTCAGAGCTGCTGATCACACATTCTAGAACAGGCAATACTTTAGTCATGCCATGAGTGCAGAGGACCACACTAGATGACCTCTTGAGGTCCCTTCCAGTCCTACGATTCTATTCTACAATTCTAGTTGTGGAAGAGCTTGGTGACAGAATGTCCTGATGTGGTGAATCACTAGAGATTAACTACACAAAGTGGGTATCATCCCACAAATAATATTTGGATTCAATGTGAAAACAGCAATTCATTGCCCTCAGCCCATGCAACACTAGGAGGCAGCTTTCAGAACAAGACAACCTGAAAAACAATGCCACCCAATGTGTTTTCCCCACTACTACTTCCTCTGCCTCATTGGATTTTATCCCTGAGTGGTTTTCTTTTACACAATAAAAGCTGGCTGTCCCCCAGACAGCACTCAGAGTGAGATAGGGTATGTGGTGTAGAGTCCATAGCTCGTGAAAAACATCTGCAAGGCTTGGCTTTGCACTATGCCATGTGGAGATCTGAGGGTAGAAGCATAGGGTTGAAAGAGGTGAGCAGTACGGGAAATGTTGCAGTGTTCATCCTCATACAGATGAGCAATCCACTACCTAGGAGGAAGGAGGCCTAAGAGAAGAACAACTCAGCATCCCTCATACCACCTCTTACTCAGAAGTATTTGTTTGTAGAATTGAGTGTCATGAGAGTAGAATAAACTTGTTAATTTTATGAAAATAAATTTTATATAAATAAGTATGTAGATAGATGTTTGATAACTTCATAATTTTTTGCAGTATGTAATTCATACTTAGACCCTTCCCTCCCATTAGCCTTAGGCCCCTCATAACCTTAATCTGGGCCTGCTTACATAGAAATCCTGTGAATAGGAAGTGTATGAACTGGAGTACTCTTTATACCAATGACACACTTACGAGTTTATTCAGTAGAAGCACATTAATATAGAGAAAATCACAGATAACATCTTTCAGAATAATGTATAACTAAATAAAACAACGAGAGGAAATATAAGCATCTGAATCATGAAAGATTTCAGAGAATAGGTGAATTACTTCCCAAAACAACAACAATAAAAGGCTCCAATCTTTAGAGAGACAAAGAAAGACAGGAATGTGTGAAATCAAATAGGCCAAAACATAACGGGATTTCAGACAAATGTAAATACTATAAAATTTGTTATCCATATATAGTTAAAAAATACAATATCTTGAAAATGATTTTCTGGGTTGCTTAGTTCTGGGGTTGGGTTTGTTCATTTGTTTTATTTCTCTCAAAGTCTGTGAAAAAACTTCCACTCAATCATAGGATTTACCTTTGATAGATTGGGTTTTGTTTTTCATTGGCCTTATTAAGGGAGCAATGTCTCAGTCTTCACTATGTAGGAATGAGTCATCTCTGTATAATGTTTGATAAATTGTTAAAGCTGAAAGCTGCTTCCAAAAGGATGAACTCATAGCCCTTCTTATACTTTTCAATGAGAAAAGCTGTAGTACGTGCACCACACACACACAAGAGACAATTGTCCACTGTAATACTAGGACAGCAATCCTACATGAACTTAACCCCTGAGCCCATAAACTTATAGTTAAATATTCCCACTGAAATCAATGAGACACGAAATTTGTTTAAAATTAAGCATCTGCATAAGTGTTTGCAGGATCAGGATCTACTAATATATTTACATTTCTATGCAACATGACTAGGTGGCATCGGTAATAATAAATAACCTGACTCCATTTGAACAGGTGCATTTTGAAAGCGCATAGTGCACTGTGTAAAAGGAATTGTTCATCAATGAATCAGAGGCCCTTTTTTACTACCTGGACAGGTTACAAGTTGTTAGTGAATTATTCTTTCCTGCTGAAGTACCAATTAAAATGATATGGCTTTGCAAGCAATTCCTTTCTATTTTACTAATTGGCAATACCTAACACCATCAATTGTGAGGATAACACCATTTCAACTTTTAAAGAACCTCATGGATATCCTCCTTTTTAATTTCTATTGCAAATTTTTCACAAGGAAAAATAAAACTTTTCCCAGTAAAGATTTAATTAGATGCTATCATTTGCTATAAAACAGAACACTCATGAGCTGCTATAGTGACACAGCTGAGACTACAGGCGAAAAGATATACACATTCTACATTTTATATCAATTTTCTAGCCCACATTTTTACCAAATAAGGTGGCAAAGGTCCATTTTAGCTCTGATCTAATTTTTGAACACTACATTAAATGTTTAATCATGCTGCTACATTTCCCATCACAGATGTCTAGGGGCAGAGTTCAACAGAATTGTGTGGTGAAATAGTAACCCAAGAGGCTTACACATTCACTGGTCCACCTCAACGTGTTGTGTTAAGATAGTATAGCAGACGGGTGACATATCCAGTTTAATGCCTGAGTGCTCTGTGATGATGAAAAGAATATATCTTTACTATACAGCTCAAACACTGTCCTTGTCTAATGAATGACACTAGAGCTACATTGAACAAACAAGACTGGGAAAAGGACCCAGGTGCTTAAAACTGCAAGTAGCTGGAAATGTGGGTAACTGATGCTATAAATGACAGGTTGTTCCTCTCAAAAGTTTGATAAGGTGGAAAATTTACTAAATTTTAAGTAAACAATTATTCTTGGCCTAATTCTGAACAGTTCTATACACCTTAACAAAAAACAGTCAGAGACTTAGAATCATAGATCACTAGAACTGGAAGAGACCTTGAGAGATCCTCAAGTCCAGTCCCCTGCCCTCACAGCAGAACCCAGTACCGTCTACACCATCCCTGATAAATGTCTGTCTAACCTGCTCTTAAATATCACAACCTTCCTAGGCAATTTATTCCAGTGTTTAACAACCCTAACAGTTAGGAAGTTTTTCCTAATATCCAACCTAAACCTCCCTTGCTACAGTTTAAGCCCATTGCTTCTTGTCCTATCCTCAGAGGCCGAGAAGAATAATATACCGCCCTCCTCCCTGTGACACCCTTTTAGATACCTGAAAAACCACTATCATGACCCCTCTCAGTCTTCTCTTTTCCAAACTAAGCAAGCCAATTCCTTCAGTCTTCCCTCATAGCTCATCTTCTCTAGACCTTTAATCTTTTGTGTTGCTCTTCTCTGGACCTTCTCCAATTTCTTCACCTCTTTCTAGAACTGTGGTGCCCAGAACTGGACACAATACTCCAACTGAGGCCTAATCAGTGCAGGGTAGAGCAGAAGAATGACTTCTTGTGTCTTGCTCACAACACTCCTGTTGGTATTACTTACCATGCCAAAGGCCCATTACAAAACCTTTGATGAATTTATGGTCATTATAATGACACATGCATAGATTATAAAGCCAGAAGATATCAGTGTCATTATCCAGTCTGACTTCCTGCATAGTATAGGCAGGGGGGCTGACAGACTTGCTGGGCTCCTGGGCAAGGTGGGGAAAGGCCTGGCTGCATGCTCCTGGAAGGGGCGGGGCCTCAGGTGGAAGGGGCAGGGCTAGGGCAGCCAGCCCTCGGTGCCATCTAAGTGTGCCACAGGGCAATTTAAAAAGCCTGGGGCTCCCGCCACCCCCACTGCTGTAGTAGTGGCAATGGCAGCTGGAAGCTCCAGGTCCTTTCGAATCACTAGGCCCCAGGGCAGTTGCTCCCTTTAGCCCCCTTTCCCACCCACTCGGTGGGCCTGAACATAGGCCAAGGGACATCTCTGAATCAGTTCCTGTTTGAACTTCAGCATATCTTTTAGAAAACACTTCTGGTCATCATTAAAAATTGCCAGTAATAGAGAACCCACAATCACTCTTGCTAAGTTGCCCCCTCACTGTTACGAATTTGCATCTTATTTCCCGTCTGAATGTGTCTAGAGTCAACTTCCAGTTAATAGTTCATGATATGCAACTTTCTCTGTTGGATTGGAAAGCCCATTATCTTTTTTGGTTTTCTTCCCAATGTAGGCACTTAAGTCGCCCCTTAATATCTGTTGGGGTTTTTTTAAGATGAACAGACAGTGCTCTAAGAGTCATGCATTTAAACAGCAAATTATCAATTTCTGCCTTGGACCATGACCACTAGAACTAGACACTACTCCTGTTGTAGTTGTGCCCACTGCCAAGTAATATAACCTCTCTATTCCTACCTGAGACTCCCCTGTTTATATAACCACCATGCTCACATTAGTCCCTTTGGCTACACTGTGGATCACAGCATCAAACATGAGAAACATGCATGGGACTACTGCTCGCTCTCCAGCAAAGGTGGCCCAACACAAAGGAGGAAGTCATCTGATCAGGCTGACACAGATTATTTTCCTGCAAAGCAAGAGGATACCAGGGACCAAACTCTGATTCCAAGTCTTGAATCCATAGCCTGCTCCTGGGACACAGCAACTGGGTGCTCTGTCTTGGATCCTTACATAATATTTCTCCCCTGATTTTAACCCAGGAGAGCTTTTTGTTTGTTTGTTTGTTTGTATCCCCTCTCCCCCCATACTCTAAACTCATTAGATAATAAAAAAGCAATTTGGCCCTTTCCTACAGTCTTTATACAGGCAACACTTCTAAGGTCACACTCACATGGTATGAAGCTTATAAAGAATAACATATGTTGTCCCTGATTTTTACTGTCATTGTCATGACTGCAGTTGTATAAAATAAAAGTAATTTGTTACACAACAGCATTTTTTAAAAATGGAAAATTTTACAACAGAATACTTGGATGTTTAAATATAAACCTGATATATTGCCAGTTCCCTGCACTAGATTTCAGGAACTTTTAATACAAACGGAGTGCATATTTTATTGCCAGACCTTGCTTACCCAATGCTAAGAAATCCACAATGTTCAATTCTAATTAAAATTGAAATTGAACTACAATTCCCAGGAAATAAGGGCCGGTTGGACTCAATAAGCTTTACTTAATTTATTTCAGAAACAAAATAATTGAATTGCTTACAGTCCAGGAAAAAATGCTTACATTATTTGATGAGTATATGACACAAAATCTTTACACTGCGGTTGCATTCCTCAGTCTCCATGAAATATTATATATTTTAAATAACCATGTAGTGGAACACTGTCCATGTAATAAATATAATTAGACATTTCAACAAGTGTAGAAAAGAAACATTCCAAAACTCTGATAGTATTTCATTGTAAATAACGAATGCATTATTCTGCCTGATATTTATAACTCCATTTTAGACTATCTCCAATATTGTCTCTCTGTACTGTGTGAGCACTTTACGCTGACAGGCCAAATGCCAGCTATTGTGCAGGCTGCAGGCACTAGCTAAGAACTGGCAAACTCATAGCTGGAGACCAGACCAGTTCACTTGTATATTAGTTTTGCTCAAAAAAAGGTATTAGTCTCATAAGAATGTGTTTAGATTCGATGGAATGTTTGCAAATTGCTGCATGCATTTATCTCACTTGTAATGTCAGTATTCCATGCTGTAAGAAAATATGTATGCTTGGCTTTATCACTTTGAAAATATTTGCTCTGGACATGTGAATCCAGGCATAGGAATCAGAGACTCTAACCTGAGGCAGAGATTCCCACATTGGAAGATTTTTCAGTTTTCATATTTCTTCATGGGTTTGTTTTCTACCAACCATATCAAGAATAATGATTCAGCAAGTCAAGGGAAATCATCAATACATGTTAAATAAGGGCCAGACTGCAATACCTTTACTTATATAATCTGTTGGGGCATGTGTATTACAGGTCCTGCTCTGTCCAATCAACAGAGGTTATGAGGTGCTACATAGCCTTGGCTTTTTAGCTCAAGTTGTAGCAGCTGATGCTTTTCACTCTGGAAACCTCCAGTTCAGTCTTCAATATAACAGCCAAGATGATGGTGGTCACATTCATGCTTTAGTAGTACCTCACTCTGTGAATAGTCCCTCTGAGTACTCCATGTGCACAAGGGACAACTAGACTTACATAAGTGATGGTAAATATACATTTAACAGACCAATATGCTGATTTATAGTTTAAGATCCTGCATCCTTAATTACTGCCAGTCACCATGAGTTTATGGAAAATAGAACCTGTAAGGCATCTAATATTTTGATTAAAAAGTTAGAATGATGTTAGCTTAACATGGCATATATTAAATGAGTTAAAGCTAGCTAACTGATAGGTTAATGATATCCTTGGATGTATAAACAGGGGAAGCTTGAATAGGAGTAGAGAGGTTATAACTCTGAATTTGACACTGGTGTGTCTACTGCTGAAATGCTGTGTCTAATTTTGGTGCTCACAATTCATGGACGAGGTTGAAGAGTGTCCAGAGAAGAGCCACAAAAGTGATTAAAGGATTAGAAAATATGTCTCAGTGTAAGATGCAAGGAAGCTCAATCCATTCAGCTTTAAAAAGGGAAGGTTAAAGAATGACTTGATTACAAGTCTATAAATATGTCCCTGGGGAACAAATATTTGATAATAGGCTCTCTTCAGTTTAGCAGAATATGATTTATTAGCTAGAAACTGAAGGTAAACAAATTCAGATTGGAAATAAGATATAGATTTTTAATGAAGAAGGTAATTAATCTTTGGAACAATTTACCAAGGGTTGCTGTGGATTCTCCATCACTGATAATTTTGAAATCAAGATGGGATGTTTTTCTAAAAGATATTCTGTGACAATTATTTGGTAGAAGTTATAGGACCTGTGTTACATGGGAAATCAGACTAGATGTTGACAATTGTCCCATTTGCCCTTGGAATCTATGAATACTAATCTGTTCCCTTGATATTGTACCTGTCATCTAAACACATTATTTTGCATTTTGTTTTTCAATTTGAAATTTGGTTTCTCCTTTAACTCATGAGAAGTAGACAGTTTGAGGGAAAGCTAAGCAGTGTTTTCCATTTTTAGTCTAACCATATGCTGTAGGCTAATCAAAAGGGTTGGTAATGGGTTATTGAGACTTTCAAATGGACTGTGAGCAGCAAAGGATGAAATCAGTTCCCATCTGATACTGACTGAGAGCTCTTTCCAGCCGATGGCTAATTGGTGACCTATTTGGAGAGCCCTAACAAATCATGGCCATGAAAAATGCAGTGTTGACCATTAATTCTGAAGTCCCCTGTGAAATCTGGTCTATCTGTGAAATCTAGCCATTGCAGGGGATGGGAGACAAGGCTTGGGTCACCCTAGACAGAGGTTCCTACTGGGTGCCGGAATCCAGAAACTAGACCTGGCTAGGTGGGGTAGAGATGGGACGTCTTCTAGAGCCAGGTAAGATCCATCTCTGGAAACCTCTCCTGGCTGCAGAAAGCTCTCCGGTTGTTACCTGGTTTGAAGGCAGCACTGCCATAACCAGCAGCACAGGAGTGAGGGTGGCATGATATTGAGGAAGCCATCATTTGGGGTGGCAGGGCCAGCTTTACGTGTGGGTCAGTGTGCAGCCACACATGACCCCCGTGGTGCATGGGGCAACCCTTGTCACACATAGACACCAATCACACAGCTAGCCCAATGCCCTTTTATTGCCCGAGCCCTAGGCCAGAGCCAGATTTGGAGGTACCACAATTGCGAGCTTCTATACTGTGCAAGGTCCAGCTTCTAGTTCAGGCTAGGATGGGACTTCCTTTTTCCTTGCAGGGACTGCTCTGGCGTCCAGGTCAAACTTACCTCTGGGAACCGCCCAAATCATCAGAAAACTGTGTGATTACTGACTGAGAGCCCAGCTCCAAAGACAGCACCATCTCCAGCGTCAGCCAAGCCAGCACTTGTAGCTGGATCCTGGTGCACAATAGGAGCCCCTATCTGGGATGCCCCCCAACCTGCACCTCCCCAGCTCAGGGCCCTATGCTCAGGGGCTAAAGGGGCTGTGGGCTGAGTGTATCTGTGTGGGAAGTAACCACAGCACCCACCTCAGCACAGGTGCCTCAGTGATTGCCCATGTCACCCACCCATAAAGCTAGTCCTGCCTCCTCCTTACCATGTGCCCCTCACCTCTGTCCTGCTCCTTGCATCTGAACTGCCTTTAGAGCTCGGTGCCCAGTCAGGAATCCACCAGCTCTGAAGGCAGCAGCACAAAACTATGGAAGGCCATATCGCGATCCACCTGCAATAGCCTTGTGACATCCCTTCCCTAACCTCTTTTGGGTCAGGATCTCCACAGCTACAGCCCCCTGAAATTTCAGAATTAAATATCTGAAACTGTGAAATTAATTATTTTTAAAATCTGTCAATTTGATAGGGCCCTGCGTATTTGAAATAAAATGAGATTTCTGCCCAGCTGCTAGTATACTGGTGTCTACAACACAAAACACCCTCTGCACAATTGATATTCTTCCTGAATGTCACAGAGGAGTCGTTAATGGTTAAATGGACATGGAAGCAGAGCTAATATTTTTATTTGCATACTATTGTTCTTTGTTCATATGCTTATGATACATTTAACTTAAAACTCACAGTGAATGTTCAGCTAAATCTTTGGGCAGAGTTATCACTGATTTAATAAACTGCCTTACCATAATTCTCTGATATTTACAAGTCAAAACTGTTGTTACATTTTAGCCCATGTTCCTGATGATAATTTAATGCAGTGTTTAAAAAAAAAAAAAAAAAAACATGATATAAAATGTATTGAAGTGCTGCTTGTATTTATGCATCACTGAATACATTCAAGCTTGTTTTTTTTCTCCCCATAGGCTACATTTACCGAATGTTCTTTATTTTTCAGTTCCACACAGTGCAAATTGATAAAATGGGTGTCACTTGTAATGGGATATTTCAGAGAAAATAGGAGTGGGGTATTGTACTTTTCATTACAGTAAATGAAAAGTTGCAGGAACTGCGTTGCATTAAAAGCAGGAGCCTTTTTTAAAGTTTGTAAAATGAACGTTTCTCCTAAAGGCAGCAAAAGAGAACAAAAAGAGATTAAGTTACAACTGATGAAATTGACTACATGGACCTACCACCTTTTAGGCATTGCATTTGTGACAGACATGGTGTCAGTGTGAAGGGGACTCTGAGTATTTACAAAGTACATCAGTTCCAGATGTAACAGATGTCCCATTTGTGATATGGATGGCATAAGACAATACGCACATACTACAATCTGCATGTATTCTGTTTGGCTTGGTGCAGCTATGTATGGATGCACTGAGTCCATAAATGGCTTGCTTGTAAATGGGAGAGATATTACAGGTTTAATCCTTGCAACTGATTTCTTTCTGTGGTTAAATATGACCATATTCTGCATTTCCAATGTCTCAAAGGGATAGCCGTGTTAGTCTGTATCTGCAAAAACAAGGAGTCCTTGGTATTTCAGAGACTAACAGATTTATTAGGGCATAAGCTTTAATGGGTAAAACCCACTTCATCAGATCATTTTTATATTATAGTAGTGCACTGTCTGATCACACTGTAGACAGTCCCTGCCCTGAAAAGCTTGCAAACTAAGTAACACCACCACATGCACTAATCAGAACCCAGATACAGAGCTGATGAGATAGCAGAATTAATACTGCATGCGTTGCATGTTCAGACACAGTAAGCAGCTGTGGGATATTCTGATTGCATTCATATGACTGTCAGAAGTGTTCTCATGCACTTCTGACTTCCATCAACTGTTGTATGTTATAATTACTCCTGGGATTCTGGATGGCATTCCCATTATTCACTTAGTTCCTATATTAATGCTGCATAATTGCCAATGTTTGCAGTCATTTTTCATGAACTTGTGTCCAAATAAGTTGGATTCTGTTCATTTAATGGTCCCAAACCACCAAAGCGTTCTGCAAGCAGAGGATATTTGGGTGTAGTTTGTACAATCTCACTTTAGAATTATTTTGGAGAATCTTTTTCCTTCAACAAACCTAAGCTCGTTTTTAATATGGCTATTTTAGTAATCTTAAAAGTTTTTAAATGGACATGAACAACTGAACGTGCTAATAGTGATCTGAAGCTATTGAGGCATCGCACATAAAGGGGATCCTTCAATCTTTCATCCCCAAACAGCCTCTCCTCAAATTACGTTCAGTTACAACTCCGTGATACATCAGCTCCCTACATGTATATTTTTATCACGGTAACCCAAAATAATCATATGCAGATACAGTGGGCCAAAGTCTGCCTAGTGCCACTCCCTGCAAAATGAAAGAATCCTTCTGGTTTAACAAGCCCCAGGTGTGTAAATGTTATTGCCTGTACCTCAGTATCAGCATGTTTTTTTTCCTAAGCCACATAAGTAACAATGAACCTGTCTTACAATAAAGCACATTTACTGCATTGGTAATTAGAACTTAGGACGGGGTGGGCAATAATTTTAGAAGGGGGGGCACTTCACAAATTTTCAAAGTAGCCTCAGGCCGCCCCAGAAGGGGCGGGGCATCAGGCAGAAGGGGTGAGGTCAGGACACTTCCCGTGCTTCCCCGTCCATGGACTCTGATTAGTCTGGAGGCAGGGGACCATATGAAGTCTTTGCCCACCCTCCCCCCCCCGGTGCCTAGAGGGAACTGCCAGCTGTTCTGAACAGTGAGGGGAAACTTCGCACACTCCCCCTGTCCCCAGGTCAATCCTACAAGGGGCGCACGGCACCTAAAGTGAACCATCAGCTGTTTTGAACAGCTGGCAGTTCACTCTAAGTGTCGCACATGCCTTGCAGGGTGGGAGGAGACTCCGTGCGCTCCCCCGTCCCCAGATCTCGATTGACCTAGGGGGCGGAAGAATGGCAGGGCAGCCGCAGGCTGGATCAACCAGCTTAGTAGGCCAGACCACCCCTCTCTTGCCCACCCCTGCCTTAGGATCTCTGGCAGCTATTTTTTAAATACAACTGTCTGCAACTGGAGTGAACAAGAAACATTCCTCTCCCTTCTTTCACTGTTCTCATAACTACTGTCTAGTAATGTGGTCTGAAAAGCTATTTTGTTTCTTATAAGAGCAAAATACATTCGCTCACTGTTCTTCCTGCTGACTATATTATATGAGGTAGTGTCAAGGCTGTTCCCCACTCTGGCACTTTGAGTGCAGAAAGTGGCGGCCTGCAAAAGACCTTAAAAATACCTTGTCTCTATAGGCTTATGCTTAAAAACTTCCCAAAATCACAGATTCCCTGAACTTGGGAGGCATCCTGCCACCACCCAAGTGGAAAAAACTCCCACCTTTATTCTTGAACGCAAGAAGAAATCGCTTGGGAACTTCTTCCAGAGGGGTATGCTAAGCTCTTTTACCACGAGAGAGCTTGAAAAAAAAAGAAAAGAAAAGAAACGGCAGTCTCTGATAGCTGACCTCTTAGTCTTAGGCATGCATACACAGAGCTCCTATTACTTTCCAGGACACAAGACTCAGATTATAGTCTATAAAAAGATGATTTTATTAACAAAATAAAAGGATAGACTTGGTAAAGCATATTTGGTTGCTAGGCATTATAGGGAAACTGAGAAAAAAAAAACAGATTAAAGCATAGAGAATTGCATCCCTGGGATTCAGCTTTAGTTACAGTGTATGGGGGAAGGAAGGGTATATGGACTCAGCACAGAGGAGTTTAACCAAAAAATAAAACAAAGAAAATAACCTGATCGTGTCTAACTAAAAATATACCCTATCTACTCACGTATCCGTACTTCCAAGGTCCAGTCCAATTCTAAGCATGGTATTCTTTTCTAAGCATGGTATTTCCTGCCTGGTTCAATTCATCTTGTTCCCCCATCTCCTGGTTTGAACTCCCCAAAAGACAAGCAGCAGGCAGATTCCCTTTCAATTCAAATCTCAACACTTTCTTCCCATTAGCTCTCTTGGCTCCCTGCCAACACTTCCTACCTACCTGGGTTTAACCCTTTAAGGTGCATCTATACTGTACTGTTATTTCAAAATAATGTGAGCATCTACACAGCCATTCTGCTATTTTGAAATAATTTTGAAATAATAGATGGCTTATTCTGAAATCTGTAAACCTCATTCTACGAGGAATAATGCCTATTTCAAAATGAGGCATGTGTAGACACTCCATTGCTGCTATTTCAAAATAACGCCTCACCACAGCCATTCTAAGTTATCCCTCCCTAGTGCCTCCTGGGGCTCTAAATCGAGACAGCACATCTACATTAGGGAAGCCTTCCTCAGACTAATTTTCAGGTTTCCCTGCAATGTAGACGTGCTATTTCAAAATAAGCTATTTCGGAATAACTATTCTGGAATAGCGTATTTCGAAATAGCCATGCAGTGTAGACATACCCTTAGTTACTGAATTCTTGGATGTTTAGAAGAGGACAGCACTCCCATCCATCATAGGTAGTACATGGAACTAAGGTTTGGTGCTTTTAGAATAATACTTTGCAGGGGACAACACAGTCCATAAATACATTGTAGATACCAATTGTTGTGCATTTACATATTTATGGTTGGTTAATTTTATATTTCTAAATGCAATACATAACAATGCAGAATATACTGCATAAAACCTCAGGCACATCTATATATCATCTGGGAAAACTGCATAATATTAATTGGTTAATTAATATTTTACTTTCATTTATAGTGAAGAGCCAAGGAATGTTTCACTTCTTGTTTAGCATGTCTTTAAGTAAATCAATACAGGAAAATTAAACTATTTATTTTACATATTAGAAAAACAGTCAGAAGTCAGCAATGGTAAAAGAAATGAACCTAAAAATTTAGCCTAGGTGGATAAAATCTTTTTGAAAGCCATAAATATTAAGGAAGTTATTAATAAACCTTAGTTATGAAAAATTTCAGCAAAAACAAGGAGTCCTATGACACCTTAAAAACTAACAGTTTTATTTGGGCATAAACTTTCATGGGCTGGAGCTCTCTTCATCAGATGTATGAGGTGGAAACTTCCGCATGAAACTGCAGAACTATAATTTCAGACCCAGTTTGGTAGTGTCAGGTTTACATATCAATTCCAACTCTGCAGTTTCATGCTGAAGTTTCCAATTCGTGCAGCTGATGAAGTGGGCTCCAGCCCATGAAAGCTTATGCCCAACTATTTAAGGCTCAAAGGACTCCTCATTGTCAACATTAGTCCTTCACTCCCAAGCTTGCCTAGAAATCTAGAAATTCAAATTATGTCAAGCTTCTACTGTTTTTATGAATGAAACCTGACAGTGAGAGTTCTCAAGTATGCCTTTTCACTTAGGACACATCTAGACTGCCCGCGGCTTTCGAAAGAAGATATGCAAATTTGCTGCAAATTTGCATATCTTCTTCCCATCCCATTTTCGGAAGAGTTTTTTCGGAAAAAAAAGCAGACTAGATGCAATTCTTTCAAAAAAAACCAAAACCCTTTTCGAAAGAACCCTGTATGCCTCATTTTTTGGGGAAAATGGGTTCTTTTGAAAAAGGTGGGGTTTTTTTTGAAAGTCCATGTCTAGTCTGCTTTTTTTTCGAAAAAACTCTTCCAAAAAGCGGGATGGGGAGAAGATATGCAAATTCATGCTGAATTTGCATATCTTCTTTTGAAAGCCGCGGACAGTCTAGAAGTGCCTTTAGTGTACTACATTTACTCAGTGTACATTCATACTGAACTTTTTGGCAAAGAACAGCAGCAGCTTCTCTGTAATTTGGGTGAAGTATAATTGTAAGTACTGTATATAAAGGATAAAAGGATGAATATGTCAACTATTACTAGTTTTAAGTCTCAAAGACTTTACTTTTGAATTGTTTCCATTCAGCACACTGACAAATCAGGGCTTTGGCTCCTTGTCTGACCTACTAAATATCCTGTTTCACTAAAATGAAATAGTAAAAGGAGATACTTCTAGAAGGTCTGGAGCTAGTGTTTGATGAGAATAGAAATGGTAGTTGTATTAGTTTGGCAATCACAGAGCACTACAGAGTCTCTCATTCACTCAGTGAGAAAACATCCTCCACTCAATAACACCAGTATGCTATTGGGCCCTAAAGCATTAATCCATAGTGATGCTCATACCTCATCTGCAAGAAAGGAGTGGAAAATTAAGAAAAAAAAACCCCACCAGATTTATTGTCATGAAGGTGGTCTATGCAGTCATTAGGAAAGAAGGGATTCATATCAGAGTAAGGTCAATCTGAGGATATTAAGAAAGCTCTATTAGTAACAATGACCCCCCCCCCATGCCAAAAAACCCCCATCCAAACAAACAACAACAACAAAAAACCCAGGGAATGGGCAGCAGCAGTCCTAAACTCATTCTTGTGATTCACCAGCAATTTCTTCTTTCACCAGCAATTCTTTGGGGGAGTTGAAAGAAAATATCTTTCAGAACCTTATATGTGTTAGAAGCAAATGCAGTTCTGCCAAAATAGGCTCACTGAAAAAAGATTTAGCACCACTTTAAGTTTCTAAGAGTCCATTGAACTGACATCTAGGAAATATAAACATGCAATACTATTGTTAGAAGACGATGGGAAATGAAACAAAGTAAAGCTGGTATCACATCAATTACAGCTACACCAGAGTTTTATTTTAAGAGAGAAAAGTTTTAGTAAAAGCTTGCAATGATACAAAGAAAATTATCAGAATGCAAGACCATACATAGAATAACAGACTGACAACAAAATGAAGGAAGCATTCAGATATCACAGTGAGGAGAGCAGTATTAGAACCTATAAAGAACAAAGAATAATGGGAATTCAGTCTATCATGATCTTGTGCAACATCTTTGTGATTATAGCAGGGAGAGTAAAGAGTACATAGAAATTTCTGTTCTCACCCACTAATTCCTCTTCTCTGTTGACAGCATGGTTGGCAGTTGTGATTGATGAGAGATCTTTGCCCTTACTAGTGCTTGCAGACAGTATGCAATGTGAAACGAAAGCCAGTCTGGGGATACCTGACCAGATTACTCTTTCAAAGCTTAGTAATGGAAAAATAACCATTTAAAATATAATGGTACCATTAACAATTACATAAAACATCATAGCCTTGCTTCTCCACATCATTACACCATTGTAACTTCACTGAATTCAATGGATTTACACTGGCAAAAACTAGTGCAATGGAGAATCAGTCCCATAATGATTTATGTATGGAGAACATAATTCTTATCAACAGCAGTAATAATGGGGGGTAGGGGAGGGCATAGTAGGCAAACCATGACCGAGTTAGAAGACTGTGATTAAAATGGATGCTTAAGAAGTTTAATCAGCCATAGACATAATATCCACTCACATGGATGGAGGTCACTCTGCCAACCACGTATTCACCAAACAAACAAAAAACGACAAAAATATCCCCCTTTCTCTAACAAGTGTCTGGCTGTCCTCACTGATGGAAAGTGACTTGCAGTGCAGTGTTGAGTCCTGGGAGTGTGATTAATGCCAGACAATAAATCTCCCCAAGTCCAGCAGGAGAATCTCAATAAAGCCACAGGATTTCATATCAATATAAAGAACGAGAGTGTAAGTATTTGTGTGTATACACATATGTATGTCTACATGTATAACATGTGTGTCTATGTGTACAAAATCATTCCTCCTGACATAAGTGCCAACTTCCCCTCACTCTCAACCTCCCCCTCCACCCCAAGCCCCACCCCCACTCCACCCAAGCCCCATCCCAGCCCTGGAGCACCCACAGTATCGGTGCCTATGCCTCCTGAGGTATTGCCCACTCCTATAGGTCCATGAGTGCCTTGTAGGCAGAGAACAGTGGAGTTTCATCGTTGAAGGACATTGTTAAGGCAGCCATTGGGACAGATATTTGGAAACTGATCTCCAACCAACCATCTGTTCCATTCACACTTCAGTTTACCAGGAGTTGGGGCAAGGTGAGAAGGCCAACGATCTTATTGTTTAAAAGAGAGAAAATCTATAGGAGTGAGCCGCCACATTGGTTTCAAGGGACAAAAACAACCAACCATGAAAGAACTAGAGTGATTTTTAAATTTTTTTATTATTATTCAAGTAAATTGGCTTCCATGTAACAGGCACATATCCTGATTGAGTCTGGAAGGGGAGTAATTCACAGCCCACTTTATTCCTTATGGATTTCTTATCAGCATTCAGTCTCTGCCCATGAGACCCTTGATTCAAAATAAAATTTGCTTAGATCTATGAAATAGGATGATTTGTCTCTGAGTTGGAAGAATCAGCAGGGTTAATGTGAGAAGAGAGGCCCAAATGAGGAATTTTAGATCTAAACACTTTCCATTATCTTTGGAAAAAGTCAGACCTATACTTATGCCTTTTTTCCCTGAGGCTCATTTCTCACAACAAAGAGCACAATTGTGTCTGTAGTCCCCTTACTAAAGGTCCCTCTGACTTTTTCTGGGAGGATCCTGTGTGCTGCAATCTAGCCCTAGAGACTACAACTCCCATGAGCCCTTGAAGAAACCAGGGGAAGTAGGACTTGTCCAGGCATGTTGGGAGATGGGTTCTAGAGTCTGGGGCTTCTCCATTTTTGGGAGGGGAGCCAGGCTGCTGTGGAGGAGCCTTATATCCAGTCCAGGAGCTGTTGTGTTGCAGCTACAGCCTGGGACTGAGAGCCTGCGGTGCTTGGATCTAGCAGGCTGCTTCTGAGGCTGCTGATTGCCCTAGAGGGGAGAGACTCTGGCTGTGCCTGTGGCTCAGGAGGACTACACAAAAAATAGCACACAGGAGGAGGCTGTAAGTAAATGGGCTATTTGGGAAAGTGCCACCTGGGACAGATCTCAGAGATATAGACTAACCCTGGGTCCAAAGAGAGGCAGAGTGTCCAGCCCAGTGAACCAGAGCTGCTGGCATTTAGTGGAGCCTGCTCCAGTGGCAGAGGGATTTTGCAGCTGGCTGCTCAGCTTGGACTAGCACACACAGAACCTCCACTTCAGCTGCAGATCTTCAAGCATGCCCACGCAAGCAAGTGTCTGGGACTCTGAGTCCAGAGAAGTGCATACTCTGGGATGGGGTAAATGATGGCAGTGCAAATGCCAGAAAGATAAATTCCTATTATTCCTGTGTACTTTGTGAATTTTATTCACTGTTAATCTGTTAAACCCTGTTTCTTTAAGGTAAGTAAGTGTGTTAATTCTAATGTAATCAATTAGATGTATATTATTTATAATTATAATTGTTGTCCTGGAGTTAGATCCAGATAATTGCTGGAATAATTTTATTCCTGGAGGCTCCCAAGGCACACCTTTAAGTGTGTACAGGGCCAGCCAGGGGGAGGTACTGCCATTGTATTTTCTTTATGAGCCAGGGACTGCAGCAAAGGGGTGGATAGGGAATCCCCAACTAATCACCACCACCACTGGGGTACTCAGGATCTCTTTTATGTTAAAACCATCAGGCACCCAGGCACAACTGTGAGTAACCTGGGGAGGAAAAAGGGGGTTACATGTCATTTAGAAACGGACCTCCTTTGGAGCCACATCACCCCTGGGAAAGATTAGGGGAGCAGAACTCTCCAAGATCCCTGGAAACACATGCACTGCTATGCTCTTTCACAGCTTACTTCCTCTGCTCCACCAGGCTTCACAGAAGGCCAGTGCAAACATGGTGCACAGCAATGGCTTCTCTCTACCCCCATGGGTGCACTGTGTCCACCTATCTGACAGTCCTGAGTTCAAGGAGGAAGAGACCTCCTCGTATCTTCCCTAGTTTGTGTACTGGTACAAAGGCCAGGGAAAATCTGGCCCAAACAAGACCATCCAGGCTGAGTATTGCCTCAGCACTGCAATGAGGTGTTTGTGCAGTAATTATTAGGGGAAGATGGCAACTTGCTGAAGCATGGCTTTTGTACAACCGTCTCCGCCTCACAGGTCTGAAAAATAGCCACATTTCTGGCCTAGCCTTACTCTACCCATTGGGGGAGGTCTTACACAACCACAGCACATGGCATCAGAAACTACAGAATTCTGTAACCTATTTACCACAGATTAGGGATGTTAAAATGTGTTTATTTTTATAAACGGGTACCATGTTTACATGCGATGGGGGTACAGGCGGGAGCTGGTGTTCACAGGGAGGTGGCTTTTAAGACAGCTCCCACCTCCCCCCTCTTTTCCCTCCTCTGTATCCCCCCACTGCCTCTGTCCCCTTCCCCACCTCTGTATCAGAGGTACCAGTGCAGGCAGCCCCGGAACCGCTGCTGCTATGTGTGGGGAACTGGCTTTTAAACCGGCTCCAATCTGCCCTCTCCCCCTCCCCCACCTATGCTGCTGCCTCTGTGGGAGGCAGTAGCGCAGTGGGGGCTCCACAGGCACCTTCATGGTAGCCAGTGCTCATTTGGAGCCAGCCGCATGTATCAGCTCCTGCCTGGCCCACCTGCACTGCTGCCTCTGATACAGAAACAGCAGTGTGTGTGGGGGGGGGGTAGGCAGCTCTGCTGCAAGCACCAGCTCCCGCTGCTCCCCTGCACCGCTGCTTCTGTCCCCTCCCCCCTGCTGATATCTCTGATATAGAGACAGCAGCAGGGAAAGGGGGGCAGGCTGCATGTAACCATCAGGGTTAATGGCTGAGCCCAGGATCATCAGTTAACCATGTTCACGGGCACATGCTCATATCCCTACCACAGATGGAATGATGTCTCTTCGCCAGAGGTAGCCAGTTTTGATCTGATACCTTTCAAACAGATGATTTTGAAAATGACACAAAGCAGCCTACGGAAGGCAGCCCAAGGTCACTGTGTTTCAGAGCAGCCCAAGTATTTGATGAGAAAACAATACTCAATAAGAGGTGAAATGATCTTGGGAACAACTAGAACTGTGAGAGGCTCTGTGCAGTTTCATAATGCAAGGATTCACTGCAGGGGGATGTGAATGGAGGGAATACCATTTCTGGGATGGAGTGTGGAAAAACCTTTGTGCTTGCTCAGGATGTCACCAATGTGCTGGGGCACAAACAGTCAGCTCTAGTGAGGACTTTGTCAGTGTCTAGGGCAGTGTTTCTCAACCAGTTCTCAACCCCTAAGCAGGGGCGGCCCGTGACTATAGGCCAACTCAGACATTGCCTAGGGCGCCACCTTCAACGGCGTCCAATGATGACGTCATGGGTTGCCTGATGATGATGTCACTCCATTGACGGCCGTGCAGGCGGGGGTGCTGATCGTGCGTTCCATCCGGGGCACCAGCTGCCGCAGGCCACCTCGGGCCGCTCCTGCCCCTAAGGGTACTCGAGAGAAGTCTGGAGGGTACGTCAACATAACTGAGATTTGAAGAAAACTGAATTTTTGTTTTAAGTTTTATAGCGCTTGTTATTTTTGTACTTTTTACACCCAAAAATTTCATCACCTGCCCGGCTACGATTAAGTTGTTTAAACAAACGTGTTTAGTAGAATAGTAGCAATAGCAGAAAAAAAATTGTGTTTGAAAACTGTAGGTATTGGAGGTACTTACAAAATTTTTTTTGAAAAAGGGGGTAGTTACCTTTTTTTTGGAAAAAGAAGAACTCTATAAAAAAAGGTTGAGAAACACTGGTCTAGGGTACTGGTGTCGAGACTGATGCCAAATTTGTCAGTGCCATTGCTGAAGTAGTTGCCGAATCTGGCTGCATTGACAATTCCAATGATCATATTGATGATGTTCTCTTTCATTCTGTCCTACTGCAGCAGCAGTGGTGCTCTGAGTCCTGAGCCCTTTAAATCACTGCTGGAGTCCATGCAGTGTGCTCTGGGGAGCTCTTACTGCTTCTTGGAGAGGTGGGGGTGGTACACCACACACTGCAGGCAGTGCTGGGAGTGGGGGCACCAAGGTCCCTGCTGCATTGAGGGCTAGCTGCCCTTGGACCTGCCCCTTCTACCCTTCTGGGAGTGTGGAGCCAACCCCTCCTCCTAGCCCTATAGCAGTGGTCGCCAACCAATAGATCGCAATCCACTGGCCGATTCATACAACCTCTGACAAGTGATTTCAGTCTCAGTCAGGGGTTGCAAACCTTCTCAGTTTAGCCAGGAGTCTCCTGGAATTGGGCTTAAACTCCCAGAAGCTCCTGTGACCAAACCAGGAGAATGGCTGCAAACAGTCAGACAGCACAGCAAGGTTAATGCAGGCTTCCTGCCTGCCCTGGCCCCAGGCCACTCCCAGAAGTGGCCAGCATGCAGGGCAGTCCCTAAGGGGCCACAGGGTGTGTGGAAAACCTCACTGCAGGCTCCGCCCTGCCCTGCCATTGCTCCACCCCAGCCCCACCCCTTCCCCAAGCCCCACCCTTCTGACTTCTCCCCTGAGCAACGCAGCCCAGGAAGCTGATGTTAGACAATAGACGTCAGGTTAGGAGCTACCTGAGAGAAGCGATGCCTGGCTAGAGCTTGCACTCCGAAACCCTCCCACATCCCAACCCCCTACTCCAGCCCTGAACTCTTTCTGCACCCCAACCCGGGGTGCTCCTGCACCCAAACTCCCTCTCAGAGCCTGCACTCCATGCCTTCTCCTGCATCTCAACACTCTGCCCTGGCTCCCTTTTACAGCCCATATCCTATACTCCAAGTATCACCCCTGCCTCACAGATACTCAAATGCAGTACTGCCCCTGAACACCTATTTCAAATTTCAACCTTCATTTATCTGCACTGGCAGATGATGTGCAGTCACAAGTGTCACACTGAGACTCAGTAACTAGGAATCTCTGCTTCATAATATAAACTGTTATTTATCTACATTTACTTTGAGGATTACATTTACATTCAAAATGTGATTGTGTGCTACCACTGCTCTACAGCCAAGTTTACACTAGTGTGAGAATATGGGACTTATACAATTTTTTCACGGATGGTATGACAAACGAGAAGAAAGATACACTATTCTGAGCGCCATCACTGCTGCTAATTCCTAGCACATTTGTGCATTAAGGTAGACCATATAATTTTCTTCATTTATTCTAGATGTCTGCCCTGTATTTCCTTTTCTAAGCTTCTTCCGCACTGTCTCAATGAAGATGTATATTATATTTCAAGGCACACTGAGAGCCAATATCAGCTCTGTAAACTTCAAAATTTATCTGATGTCAAATGCAGCAGGTCCAATGCATCACACATGTATGTGACCAACTAAATTGCTGATAGTGAATTTGGCTTTAAAAAGATAAACATGTTTATTAAAGGAGAGATAAACCTACAGTAGTCAGATGCACTGGGCTAATTAATCTCTGATCTGTCCGAAAGTTTTCTTAAAAACCGGAATTTTTCATGTGAATCAGCAGATTTGGACTCACCTGGCAACCCACACAGCTCACTACATGATAAACAGGAATAGGACAAGGTCAACTGGTTAAGTGGATTAAATGTTATCTTTTCTCCTTTGAGATCCTGATAGGAAACCAGTCTGAAATTAGTTTGTTGGGTCAGTTCCCCAATGGACAGTTTATATCATAAAACAGCCCATAACTGAATACTGCTATAAAAGGCAACATAATCAGTTTCTACTCTGGGGAAACCCAAGATTGATTTAGAAGGGGAAAACATGTCTCTTTCTCATTGAAAGGGTGCTCTTTCTAGGTCATGTTGAGATCATTTGTGAGGCTGTGGGGGGAGGTTCTTATAATGCCTGCATAATAACCTGTAGTGGAATGTCATAAATAAAAGGCTCAATTGTCAGTGAAGACTTTCCTGTAACCTTCACAAAATGCAAACCCTTTCTCCTGTAATCTAAAACACTACCTACACCTTTCCTGGGCTTAGCTGTGTGCTGTAGTGATAAATCTGAGCCACTACACTTAATAACTATTTTCAATTACAAAGCCAGGATTAGCATTATTAGGAATTGTGTTTCACTGCTCTGCCCTTATTTATTAAAATCTTCTGCAAAAATGTAGATTTCTTCTGATTGCATTTTTAGGATTTAAAGTCATGGGGGTTCAGGAGATACTCATAAAAAGATACTGACTAGTGACCTGACTTCTACTTGAAAATCATCCTCATGAATATTAGCCTAAATATGCATTGATTCTGCTCATGTACCTCTTGTGTTCTCTCTCACAGAACATTAGAAAGATGGATCTTTTTTAGCATAAGTATCCTTGGGTGAATATATGAGTGGAAAGTGTTCACGTCCTTCTCTAATCAGGAAAAATAGCATGTTACTTTTGTGACCAATCACCGCTAATCATCGCAGCTCAAATTTCAAATTTGAGAAATCAGCTTTGTACAGCAAATTGCTTGTGATCAACTCCGAGAAGCTTAAAAATAATTTTGAAGGATGTGCAGACTATATGAGAGTAGCAAATAAACTCAAGGAAATTGCAGTCTATTTACAGAGAGAGACCATGAACAGAAAGGCAAGGCTAGATTTGTTGGACAAGTTGTTTTCTGTGAATTATTCACTCAGATCTAATGACAAGTAAAAAATGCCTCAAGTCTTTTCTGAAATACACATTCTTTTATTGTTACTGGATATGTAAATTGTAGAGGATTTTTTCTGTGTGAAAAAAATAGTTTACTGCTTTCTCCAGTCAATGTAAGGGAGACATTCCAATTTATTATTGTTGTTGCAGCAAAAAAGGGAGCCCCACTAAATATGTTACCCACAACAGGCTCATTTCTGCTCCTGCGGAAATCACTTTAAAGCACTGACTTCAGTGGGAATAAAAGTAGGCCCTAAAGTCCAAAGGTGAAATCCCTACTTTAGTGGGGCCAGGATTCTACCCCATACTTCATTGTGTGGAATGGAAAAAAGGCAGCAAAATGGTGCAGAAAGCCTTAAACACCCTGCTCCCACACATTTTGACTCAGAGATCTAGGAAGCTCCTCCATGGAAAAAAAAAAAAATCACATGGTTGAGGCTCTAGCAAAGGACAAAATTTCCCCGTGAGAAATCAAGATAATAAAAAAAAATGATGTAGAATAACACTGACGAATCAGCATTGTTGTATGTATATTTCCTGTCCTGATTTAAGAGACCACTCTCAGGATGAGCCTCAAGCAAAAAGGCCACAAAACCAGGAGCACTTCAGGATCCATGTTGCCATGAGGCACCATTGACGGGAAATTATGGAGACAAAAGGCACCCTCAGAGATGATCTTGGTCTCCAACAAGTATCTTAACAGCCATGTGTATATTGTGCTGTAGGATAGAGGAAGCAGATCCCATCCTCAATACAACTGTTTGGAGGAAACTTCACCACTATCTTAACCCTTACAAGTATTTTGTGCATTGAGGGCAATCTAAACCTGAACAAATTTCCTTATGACTCAGGAAATTCAATTTCTCTTATACCTTTGTAAGGGCACTTCCTCATAGTTCAGCAATGTTTCCAAAATAAATCAGAAACTTGGGAAGGAAATGGGAAAAAATATGATTACATTTAAAAACTACTTTTTTGGTTTGCAAGGGACTAGAAATAAAAATCACCAGAATTTTCTGACAATTAATAATTCATTAACCTTTGTATCACTGTTGTATCATTACTGCTAACACCAATTATCTACAATTCCTTCCAAATACCTGCTGTACTGCTGGCACTCACTAGAAATCCCACAGAAATCAATCGAAGGTTAGAGCACACTTGGATTGGTTCATTCTATTGCAATGTATCTAGAATGTTTGGAATCAGCCAGTGGTTTTATATATATATATATATATATATATATATATATATATATCATAAAATTTGTCAACTCCAGTGGGTTAGCTGACATGCAAAAACTTGTGAGACAATTCTTATTACATAGCTAGCAACATTTCCCAGTTACAAATTCTTGTTGTCCAACACGGAATTTAGAACCCGTGAAAGAGCGCTGAAAGCCAACACTCTGATCTCATAGGGTATGTCTACACTTGCACCCTAGTTCGAACTAGGGATGCAAATGTAAGCATTCGAAATAGTCAATGAAGCAGGGATTTAAATACCCCGCGCTTCATTAGCGTGATCTCGCCAGCGCGTTACTCCAATCAACAGCTGTTTCGAAAGTGAAAGTGCGCGCTGGGACGCGTTAGTTCGAACCAAACCCCTTGGTTCGAACTAACGTTACTCCTCAAAAAATGAGGAGTAAGTATGTTCATAAAATGCAGCTTCAGTAGGTTTTAAAATACTGGCGTATGTGTGGACAGGGGTCAATTTTGTGAATTTGCTAGTAAGGCAGATTTTTAAACTAAAATTTAACAAACCAGATTTGCCAATCTGATGAGTATTATGATCAATATTAGAATGAAATTGAATATGATAACCCCTGAGTGCAGGAAATAACAGACTACTAATTTAGCACCAATTTCTTCCCAGATGAACTTTTATCTTGAACAGCATTTCTTAAATCAAAACACTCAAGAGAAATGCTAGGTTCCCGTGGGCCATGCAGGGGAAAGGAATTCTATATTACCCCATATGACAGAGGATTTCTCCTTGCTGGACTTACTGCCATGCAGATAAATGCACTGGGCACGCACAAAGTGTGGCTAGTGAGTTTTTATGAAAAGCAAAATATCATGATGGAGAGAAGCAGAATCTCACACCTTTCCAGTACCAGTCAGTAGCTGAGCAGTTGTTCAGTTTTGAAGGTTCTGGATTACATATATATTGAGACCGAATTTTTTCCATCAGTTGTGCTATACTTCAAAGTCACTTCCTCATTGCAGAGCCATTTTCCTTGATTTTCCTCCATTTATCAGGACTTGGTACAGAGAGATTGGATGATTGCATATATTACTGATTTACTTTTTAAAAGCTTAGTAAATAGAAAATTATGTCTGGATTCTACATCTCCAAAAAGCTGTACAACCCTCCAAAATCAAGTTTTAGTATTTCAGGCATCCTGCAATTTAGAATAAAAGCCACATACATTTTTCATTCAATGTAGCTCTTAGCAGATACAGTACATTTTAGGAGACATAGGAGGAGAAGGCAGCCTGCTCTAAAATGGTCACTCCTCCTTAAGAAAACAGTGATTCTTAACTTGAACAGGGCTAATTTTTCAAAGGATAAATTTAGTACATGCAGTTATGTTCAATTAAACACCTAATTGAGCATACAGATACATAGAAAGAAAATTAAGTACTGACTGCTATTGCTGACTGCTATTGAAAATAACAGATTATTTATCCAGCAGTCAGGGTACAATCCAACAGAGAGAGGTTCAGGGCACTCAGAGACCTAAAAGCACCTGTCTAAGTCAGACCTTCAGTTGGGAACCCACACGTCTGTGCAAAACAACGCATGTGAAGAACCTTGACAATAGGATCTAAGCATGGCCCCCCTAAGATTGGAAGGGATGGTCCTGTGAGGTGGGAGGCCCAGCCTGCACAAAGAGAAAAGGTTGTGGATCCTCACTAGCCCAGCAAATGGTCTGCATGTGAGTGGTCCCTCTCTGAGCTATTCTAAGATGGACAGAACCATATCAGAGAGGAAGGGACACAAGATGTGTCTATGGCTGCAATTACTTTAATCAACTCTGGGCGTGTAATGGGATGGCCTTCACCTCCCACGAGCACCTCCGTCTAGCCGAATGCATATGCCTGCACTCTACTTATGTCATCTTTTTGTCTACTCAGCTCTCTGGCCGAGTCACACCTTGTGTGAAATACAAACCGCTCCTGGGGTACACCTTTAACAGGGGCCCATCTATGTAGTCAGTCTGTTCACCCCTCAGAGAGAATGATGCCTTCAGGGCTTCCCCTCCTGAAGACGGATCCTTGTTCCTAGCTCAAGGCTTTACCTCAGTTCAACATAGTCCAGAATAGCTCACCCGATGGAGCTCTCCATAGTGCTGTCGCTCCCTCAATCAGCCACCCGGTCTTCACTTCTTGAAATCTCCAGCACCACTGAGCTACCTGTAGTCCTGCAGCTCTTTTTATAGGCCCTCCTAGCCCGATTGGCTGTTTCTACCACTGCCACTCTTGCCAGCTTGGAAGACCTCTATAGTTTCTCTGGGGTGTGCTGTGTCAGGACCACAGGACCTCCAGTAGGGGGCCTCAGGGTTTAGTCCACCTTGTCATACTTGGACAGAATGAAAACTGCATATCTAAAAACCCAGAACTCTGAATGCTTCAAAATACACATCTACATCCAAATTTTACAAGTTCTATCTAAATTGTTACCTCGTGCTTATCTGGATATACCTGTGTTTTCTGCTTGCGCAAGTTTCTTTTTGCTGAGCATGATCCATAAAACCAAGGAAATGTGCTTCTTGTGAAACGCAGGCCTAGCTTTGCTCAGGCCCGCCGACGTGCGGAGGGAGGCAATTGCCCTGGGGTCCAGCAGTTCAAATGGGCCCAGGGCTCCCAGCCATCACCATCACTACTACGGCAGTGGTGGCACCTGGATCCCTGGGTCCTTTAAATCGCCACCAGAACACTGGGCAGCACATTCCGGGTGGCTCTTAGGGCTGTCTGCCCTCAGCCCCACCCCTTCCACCAGAGGCCCTGCCTCTTCAGGAGCATGGAGCCAGACACCCCTCTACCTTGCCCAGAAGCCCTGCAATCCTATCAGTAAAAGTGTACGGTTTTCTTCCAAACTTTCTCAAGGGGACTTAGTAAGAAGAGAAAGAGAGAGGGGAGGTAAAAATATAAGAGGGAAAATATGAAGAACAGATAAAAGATAGAAGAGATTGGCACTCTTTTTGTCCCTGTACTTCTTTATTGCAAAGTAAAGTGAGTGGGAGGGAAATAGAAAAATAAGGGTACAATTGTAAACTATCCGATAAGGATGGTGTTTTTCTGCATTTATCTGCCATGGTAGCATCACACTTTTGACTGAGATCCTTGGATGCTATTGTAATATAAATACAATAGTATTAATAACTTTTAAGAAATTAAATTTCATTAAATAGGAAAAAAGTGAGCAAAATAAAAAAAATTAGGATAAACGGGAAAACGTAATTAGAATTACAGCTCTACTTGGAATCAACTTTCTGTTTTAACATGCCTGAAGAAACACATGGAAGACTCAGTAAATACACAAACAGAATGGAGAAGAGTTAAAAAAAACCACAGGGGTGAAATCCTGTCTCTCCTATTCATTTAATTTCATACCAAATATTAATTCTATTACATATAATTTTCCACTGCTTTAAAATACAATTACTTCAAAGCCAAGTAGGACTCTAGTTTCAATCTGTGTCTGAAAAATGAGGGCTCGGGACCTGAAAAAAAGAAATCATTGGGGAGAGCCAATGTCCTCACATATTGACTCTAGTTCCCTGGCAGAAAGAAAAAGTGGGTATTTCAGACTTATTGGCATGCTTAAAGTCAAGAATGTATACGCATTAGCGGGATCAGAAACCTTAACAAGACTTTTTTGTAGGTGATGTGCATAATGGTATTGCCCTTTTTGTACTGTAAACTTTGCCTCTTATTGAAGACTCTACTATACAATGCTGATTGCTAGTTCATTATTACTGGCATTTAACAATGAAATGCTGCATAAGATCTATGTGCAAGGCTGCTGCACAAGTCGAATTCCAACCATGATTACTGACCTTTCATGTATGTAATGAGATTGCCTCTAAATAATTTAGATAAATAACTGAAATTATTCTGTTGAAAATGGTGTGCTCATTGACACAAAGATTCAAAAAAATATTAAGCAGCTATTTTATGAACTTGTGTCCTGGTCTTCATTGTGATGTCTATGGGTAGTGGAGCAGCTCGGGATTCTTTTAATTATAAAATCTGGAGATACTGGTCTTTTATAATTGCTTCTGTGAATTGGGCATGAAGTGTCTTGTTTAATTATTTACTGAGCCAGCAGAGTCTTTTGGAATATCAAACTAATGTAATTCTTGTTTATAAAATATTCACAATAAAAATAGACTTTTTAAATAAAAACAAATATAACTCAATTTTTATATAATATTAGATCTGTCACCTCTCAGATGAAAATGGACCAATGTGTTTTAATCTCTGTGCTCTCCACCAATCTCAGAGATGGAAAGGAGCAAACACACACATACATACCCCTGCCTTTTTATAGTGTCTCTTTAAAATATCTTTCTGGTTGTTTGCTAGAAGAGGGGAAGTGGCTGGCCTGCAGTGGAAGGGGAGAGCTAAAGTACAGGTACTTTAGGCACCATGCTACCCTCAAATATTTTATGTTTTCCTCTCTACGGTTCTTCCCTCCCTCAGAGATAGCAGGAATGGGGAGCACAGCTACGTAGCCAATGATAGTATTGCCACTCAGTTAGCTTGTATATGTATAGTCAGTCTATATAATTAAGCCAGGTTAAAGCAAACAATAGTGAAGAAGAAGAATTCTCATTTGCAGCCTGCCTGATAGGCCTCATGTTTATTTTTCCTGTGCTATAATTTTATAGGGGATTACTTCACAATTTCAGTGTCTGTAGAGCACCATCGTAACAAGTGAGAGGCACTGAATTTTGAAGGCAGCCCAGCGAGCTTGGGAAGATCCTCAAAAGCCTGAGGTTGAGCAGGCATAGGCTGCACTCAGCTTCACCTCAGGGCATGTTTCAGTCTCCAGCAGGCCAAGTAATAGATATAATGATGTCCAAGTCAGAGATTTCGGTCTAAGATGACATGCAAATTTCAGACAGACAAGGGTCCTGCTACCTCTGCTCTCAGCTGCTTCTTTTCTTGGACTCAGTTCCCTCTCTCTTTTACAGTGAAAGAAGGAATCTATAGGATTTACACCACCAAGCCTGGGTGGCCAGTATGCTAGCTGGGGGAAGGCACAGTCTTTCCAAACTGCCAGCCTGACCCCTCCCACACTCCACTCCCAGAATGCCAGCAACCACCCTCCCCTTGCACCTGGTCGGGGAAGCTGGAGCTGCGCGCCCTGTGCCCTCCCTGTGCTCCGGGCCAGGCAGGCTGGGGCCATGCGCTCTCTGCCCTTCCCCTTCCCCATGCTCAAGGGCTGGAGACGATGGAGCTGTGTGCCACCCGCCCTCCTCATGCTCCAGGCTGGGGTGCGAGCACGCAACTGCTTTCTTCCCATCCCCATGGTGGTGGTGGCACATGCAGTGTGCTGCCCTGCCTCCCTGTGGTGGGGGCAGGGCCTCAGCAGAAGGAGTAGGGCTGGGGACTTGATTCCCCCAGACTTACTTTTATGGACCAATTCCACCAAAGGAAATAAGGCATTATCAACAGGCACCCTCTGACACTGCATTATACAATTCAATAAAACAGTTGACATACCAAAACTAGAGCTAAGAAAATACTGCAGACAACTGCAGGAAGGAGTGAAGGAGTCTATTAAATGCCAACAAATACTTGCCTGCTGCGATGTCAACACAAAGTTCCATTTTAGTATCTAAAAACTTACAACAAAAGAAATCACTCAGACAAAGTACATCAGACAGGTAACTAACCTTATAGAGTAAAGGTGATTGTCCTAACTTCAAAAGTGCAATTTTATTGGTGACATTTGTCATGGCTTGAATCAGGACCAAATCATCTGCCGTCCCATACTGCACATCAATGACTTCTGTCTGTAAAGAGAAAAGGTAATTAAGGTTCTGCTGTTAGTCATTTACTGTTAGTGCTTGTCTACACGGTGTGTTAATATAAGAGAGAAGTACATTATAGTAGGCATCCATATGTTGTGCACAGACTGGCCCATGTGGACCCTGTGGTGTACACTTTGTCTAGTGCAGAGTAATATAGTCCCACATTAGGTCTAGGAAACTTTTTAGTTTGCAACATGCTAGTGTGCACTAATATTTACACCCCTTTCGTAAGAACTGACGCACTATGTAAACAAAAACGTAGTCACTTTCTCATTGGAACAAAACTACCTGCTTGATCAAAGTTCTAGGATTAATTTATTTTTCAAACGCCTTTAAAAACTCCAAAGAGCTTGAGATTTAAACAGGATTGTTAAATATACTTCTTTCATAACAGTTTTCCAACACAATCAGGGGCTGTGATTTAAAGAACCCAACAATTTTCACCTGTAGTAGTGGTTTGGTAATGATTCCTGTAATCTCAGTTCATTAATCTAAATATATTGTCCCATGCTCTATGCTGATAGTTTTAGGATCCTAAATCAGCAGAATTATATAGATGCAACCAGAACTGTAACTTCTCATAATTTGTCTATTAATTTTGGAAGCAAAATCAAAAATCTATATAATACTTCAGAGAAGCCAAAATGATACTATTTGTCACTCAGGACAATACTCAATTTCCCCTCTATCTGCCACCACATTTGTCTTGTGACTTATGGATCATATGGCTCGAGCTATCTATCTAAAACAGCAGTTCTCAAACTGTGGTTGGGACCCCAAATTGGGTCGCAATCCCATTTTAATATGATTAGTAGGACTGGTGTTAGACTGGCTGTAGCCCAGGGACAAAACCTGAGCCCCACCACTCAGGGCCAAAGCTGAAGCCCAAGCCCACCTTTCATGGCAGAAACTGAAGCTCAAGGACTTCAGTCTTGATGGTGGGGCTCAGGGTTACAGGCCCCCTGCTTGGGGACACAGATCTGGGCCTTTTGCCTTTGGCCCGCTCCTCTCAGGATGGTGCAGCTCAGACTTTAGCTTTGGCCCCCATGTTGGAGAAGCTCAGCTGGGCTCAGGCTTTGGTTCCCCCTCCTGGAATCATGTAGTAACTTTTGCTGTCAGAAGAGGGTTGGTGTGCCATGAAGTTTGAGAACCCAGATCTATAGCATTTAAAGTCCAATTTCTAATTATCTATCCATCATCCAAACATTTATGACAAGATTATTCCCCTAGTATTTGACTGCCTATGAAATTCTGCCATTAAGAAATGAGTTTCCATGTAGCTGTAACCCAGTCCATGTTGAGTCTATAATTCCTTATTGAGCTACTTCACAAGGGACACTGTGGGGCCTTACTAAATAGTATTTGCAGAGGGTTATAAAAAGCAGTGAAAAATCTTCACTTTGGTAAATTTAAAGGCCAAAATTTTGAAATGTAGGCATGTAAACAAAGGAGGTTTTCCTTAGAAACTGATTATGGATGCTAAGCAGCTTTGAAAAATCAGGCTATTTAGCTAAATGCCTAAATAAATAGGGAGTTAGGTACCTAACTTGAGGCAACTATATCTGAAAACTTTGACTAAAACCTATATCCCAAAGCCTGAGTTGAAAACCACGTCCTGATGCCTCTTTGTTCTTGAGTTTACTCTTCATTATTTTTCCTAAATAACAAGTTTCTTTCTAAGCAAGTATAGTGGGAGCTGCCGAAACCACAATGTCAACCTGTCAGGTAATGTAATAAAATGCTTATTGAAATGTAAGGACAGAAAAATCTTATACTTTGTACGGGTGATTTTTAAAAATGTGGTGTTTCCAGTACCTAGGGAGCATGAGAACTGCTTATTAAGAAGACACAAATGGGCACTACTTTTCAGATAAAATTTAAAGTACATTATTGGTTGTGTGAATATGTTATTTGAGAGAGATGAAAAAAAACATAGCTGAAGAGGTTTTTAAGCTAGAGGAAAATATTTCTTGTTATTACTAACACAGATATCCCAATTTAAAACTCTCTCAGAAGAAACGTAAGCATAAACGGCCCCTGCCAAGTGAGAACAAAGAATTCACTAACATACTGTACAGAACTTTTACATGAATTTTTACATCATTTTATAGCACCCAATTTTTCTTTCACAAAGTGCCCTTAGAAAATACATACTATGTGCAATAATTACTTGGAGTTTCAAAAGCCAGAATGGTTTGAGAGGTTATAATAAAATATATATGCTGCATTCTGAGAAGGCCTCTGATCTAGCTCCTTTGTGAAATGTGCCTTTTCCACTTATCCTCAAGCAAACTGAAAATCACAGCTTTCACCGCTCAGATGAGAAAAACCACATTGAATTTTCCCCAGGCACAAATCCATATACAAAGATATAATAGGGTAAATTGTCAAGCCATTTGCTTCTGCAGCGTGTCTTTGTGAAAATGAGGTGCTCGCTCATTTACATTCAAGATACCTCTTCTTGTATCATTCCAACTAAGTACTCCAGTGAGGCACTCCTGCTTCTCACTTTCCTTTGTATAAAAGAATGTGCACAGCTAGCTGTTGGACAACTCTTGTTTCACTGAACTTCCTTCAAAAGTTACAAACTAACTTCCTGGTGAATGCTATATCTTGATCTAAAACACTAGATATTGTGCTATTCTAATTCAATATATGATCTCCGTGGAAACTGATTGAAAAGTTATGCAAACACATTATTTACTAGGTACTAAGTTGGGGCTCACTGCTATGCAAAATATTGAGGAATACATGGTCTTTGCTGCAAAGAATTAAATGTAGGATCAAGGACTCAAGTTAATTAACTATTCCCATGAAAAATCTCCATGAATAAAGGGTGTAGTCCATTACGTGAGAAAGTTGTTTGGTATAATATATGTTAAGGCATGGAAATGGTTAATTAACACAGGTAATTTAATTACTTTCCTTCCCCTTGAACGGACTGTCAGAGTTCGTTATAGTGAAGATCCTTCTTACACGAGTGGATCATCAAGGGCTTCTGTCACTGTCATGATTCTAGGAATACTCATCTAGAACTTCCAACTGATTCTCTTGCGGTCAGTTCTCTTTAATATTGATATCTCACTTTACCTTTTGGGGGACATGGATAAACCAAATGCATTTGGCTACCAATGTGAATCACCAAATCGGATTACACACGTAACATGCAATAAGGAGTTATCAGGTGCCCTGAAAAAGGCCACCAAAAGTTTCTGCAACACAACCTCAGAGAATCAAATGATGATAATATTGCACTAAAATCCAGTACTGAAATCACAAAGTGTTCAAAAGAAACATGACATTATGTAAAACCGCACAACAAAAAGACAACTACTTCTATGAGCTATGAGGGAAGACTGAAATAATTGGGCTTATTTAGTTTGGAAAGGAGAAGACAGAGGGGACATGATAGTGGTTTTCAAGTATCTAAAAGGGTGTCAAGAAGGAGGGAGAAAATTTGTTTTCCTTGGCCTCTGATAATAGGACAAGAAGCAATGGGCTTAAACTGCAGCAAGGGAGGTTTCGGTTAGACATTAGGAAAAACTTCCTAACTGTCAGGACGGTTAAACACTGGAATAAATTGCCTAGGGAGGTTGTAGAATCTCCATCTCTGGAAATATTCAAGAGCAGGTTAGATAGACATCTATCAGGGATGGTCTAGACGGTGCTTGGTCATGCTGTGAGGGCAGGGGCCTGGACTCCATGCCCTCTCAAGGTCCCTTCCAGTTTTAGTATTCTATTATTCTATTATAGAGTTTGAACCTTTCTAATCTGGCATCCTCAGGACGTTGGTGGTGCCAAACCAAAGAATTTGCTGAACCATGGGAGGTCAATATTATCCAGCAGAATTATCAACATCTCCACTGCTTACTAGGCTCTTGAAAGACATTTGGGGTAAACTTGAGATAAAGAACTCAAGAGTCAGGACTGGTGGCTGTAAACAAACTTTATAGGACTGTAGGAAACTTGACCAGACCAATGATGAGTGGACCTCCAAGTAACTAAAATCATGCCAGACCACAGATGTTGATGGACCAGAGAGTGCCTGACTAGAGAAATTCAACCTGTATTAATGAAATTACTAAAGCAAGAGAGTTAGTAATGAGACATATATATTTGGAAGTACATTTCAGAAACTCATAGATGAACACTGGGGGTTATAATCTTTAAGTGCATTCAGTGCAACCATGCAAAACCCAGACTTCAGTAGAGTCTTTATGAGGGATAAATTTTGTCCTCAGGAAAGATTATTATTATTTTTATTGATTTTTTTCATAAACAAACACAATAAAAAGAGTAAATAGGTAACATATAGCTTGTATATGTTTAAAAATGCTTCACTGGACTCCCAATAAATTAATGCAATTACATCACTCGTCAAAGCTGATTTAATAGACATGTTTAATTAAAAACATTGTTGTTACCCCAACAATTCCCACTAGAGACCACCCGGGATTACACTAGTATGGATTTATTGATTGAGGAATTAACACTCCACTATATACAATACATGGTTAAACTAAAGAGGATAGAACTGCCACTAAAGGTTTAAACTAAAGGGGAACCAGCTCTCTCTCTCTCTCTCTCACACACACACACACACACACACACCTTCCTTCATTCACTTACACAGGCATTTGGATTGCAGAAGGAGCCAAGGCAGATGGATTCTGGAGGGTCTGTATGCTCATCATGGCTGGGGAGCTGGTCAGGAAAGAAACCGGCTGCTTCTTCTTAGAAAGGAAGAGAGAGAGTTTCTGCCAAGTGCTCTCCTCTGTACAACTCCTATAACTAATCCACATTCTTCACCTGGGAGCATGCCCAGATTTCCCTTGATCCAGCAGAGCAGCAGTCTCCTTAATTGGTCTGATGACTCATCACCAAGTGCTCAGACTTACACACACACACACACACACACACACACACGGAGAATGCAGTTTAGAGCAAGTTACAAGCAAGGTGGCTGAGAGTTACAAAGATTACAAAGTTCCATGGCTCAACAATCACCAAGCTTACAGTAGGTTTCTGAGTTTAAAGCAAAGTTTCTGAGAGTTACAAAATTGCAAGGTTTTACAAAGATTACAGAGTTACAAGGTTTAAGATTACAACAAATTGCAGAGTTTAAAAGACAATGCAGCTGAAACAATTACAAAGCTTCAGAGAATTATTTACAAATCATCAGTAATGAAGTGATTTAGAAGACAATTGTTCCCTCCCCCCCCCACCCGCAGTGCAGTCAGCAGGAGGTTTTTTGTCAGTCTCTAAATCACGTGTTGGCAGGACCTTACAGTTTAGTATTTTACAGAAATACAGTTTAACCTTACAGTTACAGTATTTCCAGAAAATCCATGTGTAATAGTTTGGGCAGAGGCTTTTATGCAACAATTGACTTCACAGAGTCAGTCATATAGAGTATAGCATTTAGCATAATGGGGTGCAATCTAGTGGAGACCTTTAGGTGCTAGCTAATCTAATTGATAAGCAATAAAAACATAATTAAAGCTCTACTTATAATTGATTTTTGGGCTTGCTGTCTGAAACAAACAAAAAAAAGATGCTTACAGCAGGATATAATTCTGATCTTATACATTCCGATTATGAAGAAAAAAACTTGGAAGCAAACTACTGATAAACAGTTTTTCTTTAGTAGAATAATGCTATTTAAAAAGAAAGATGAAATTGTCCTTTTAAGAGAGTAAAAAAAAGAACACTTGTGTACACAGGTTAGATATGAAAAGTTAAATCCTCTTATCCTAAAATTGTAAAACTACTAAACAATGAGTTGTCTCATCCATTTTAATTGAGTACTTACTCTTTGAACTATTTCTTGATATGCAATTTGAAAGGCATGACTATTTCATAACAAATTGTGATGTGCTGTACAGAATTAAGTAGTATCCCCATAAACAGGGAAGAAATGAAGTAGATAAAATAAATATCTTTCAAAGAAGATTTTGCTATCTTTAGAAATCCCAAGAAGATATGTCAGGCATTGCCAAGACACAATTACATCCAAAGTAATATATTAAAATAATATTATGGCTGCAAAATCAAACACCAAGAGCGGAAGGTACAGAAGACTATTGCTTTGGCTTCTGCTGAGGACAGGTGGCAGAGGATCAGGGAGCTGGAACTGACTGTCTATGGCTGACTGTCTATGGCTCTCCAGCTGTCACCATCCACTGCCCAAGAACAGTTAAGACATAGTGGAGAATTATGGCCATAGAGAATAAAACACCACTAGATCTATTTTTGAGGAGATTTAAATATTGTAAATCTACCTTCTAACTTTTTGTCCTGCCTTTTACCTCTTCCTGCAAAGAAATATACCAAAGAGTCTTTTGATATGGGCACAATTCTTCTCTCTTTAAAGTTGTAGCAAAAACAAGCAGATTATGCAAACAGTGGCAGCGGAGGAGGAGAGGGTAGATGATGAAGGATTAACACCCCCCCGAAAGATAGATTATTGTTTCTTGTTTCTGCTGTGAAATAAGCCGCCCAATCTAGTTGTCATTGAACCACGCCGGATTTTAAAAAAAATAAGGACAAAAATTCTAACCTAATTTCCTCTCCCCGCCATGAAGTACGAAAAAAAACCAAGGCCCCCAAACCCACTATGTTTATAAATCTCCCAAGACAGACTATCTTCAGAGTCCCCTGGGGAGTTTTCCATTGTCTATTTAGTTCATAAACAATTCACAATAGGAACACTATGGCCTCATGCTGTGTCCTCTCAGCAAATATAATGTATTACATCTGACATCTTTTATAGATATCCTTTCATTCATTCCTGGGTCATCTGGAAGGGCTTTGAATACTTTGGGCACATCTAGACCGTGGCACTATTTCAGGATACTTCCAGTATCCTGAAATAGCTATTCCGCATCTTTTGAACAAGCCCCTTATTTCAAAATATCTTTCAAAATAACGAGTGTGCTGTTCCAATGTCCCTGTAAACTTTGTTCCACAAGGGTTAAGGGATGTTTCAGAATAGCAGTTTATTTCAAAATTTGGTGCTGTGTAGACAGCACCAAATTTTGAAATAATCTCAAAATAAGTATGCAATTTGCGTAGCTCAAATTTCATAGTTTCTTTTGAGATAAGGGTGCAGTAAATATAAACTCTTTCTGATAAACTTCAAGTCATTGCAAAGAAATCCCTTTATCAAAGCCTCCAGATTTAAGTGCTGGGATGAAGGACAAGGCAGGGCAAAGTTTTCAGTTTCATTTATAAGAGAACATTTCTCAAAGGTAAATACTAATACTAACCTGGACCTGATTCTGATTTTACTTACACTGGCACGAATGAGGCATCACCTAGGGAAGATAATGGAATTACTTCGACCTTAGTTTCTCCTGTGATGTGGACACAATGGCAGTCCAGTTCCTGAACTCATTACAATTGCTCTGTAGTTGTGATATTCCTTCCCATGAGATGCCAGCACATTCAAAATCTTCTGTCACTGTCTTCTGTCCATTCTTTCTTGGACTTCCTTGTTTTCCCTTTCCGCCTTTTGGTACCAAATGCAATATTTGTTTAGCATGTCTCCATGCTCTATCTTCCATAGGGTGTACATGTCCCAACTATTTCAGCCTTCTTTCTTTGCTATCATGTCCTGCTCTATCCACTTCTTTATTCCCATATTTGTTGTTCTGTCTTTCGATGAAATGCATAATACCGTCAACCATCTGCAATAGGCAGCTTCCAACTTTTTTTTTGTTAGCCACTTTCAGCAGCCAAATTGATACTCTGCATGTTCTTACCTTGAAATTGGTGTGGAGATCTGTTTGACCATATTTTGTACATCATTCCAAAAGTGGTGTTTGCTTTTCCTAATATCGTATGAATGTCTTTATCCCGTCTGTCTTCAAATCTCATCACACTCCACAAATGGAACTCTTCTACCTGTTTGATTTCTTTGCCATCCACGTACACTTTTCATCTCTTGTCCACTTTCCTCTTTTTGTTCTCTCTGCATTTATTTTCAAAGCCATTTTTACTACTTTTCTGCTTCTGAAATAAGGACTGTCATTCTGTTCCACATCATACTTAGTAAAGCAATGTCACTGGCGAAACTGAGGTCACATAACTCTCCACTATCTCATTTATTACCATCTTTGTCATCACCCAGTCTATTGCTAATGAAAACAAAACTGGCTGATAATAAACCCTGGTTTAGCTCATCACAATATTGAATTGAACACCCAGGCCTGCCTCTGACTCTCTGGGCATCTACTTCCAACTCATAAACTGATCAACACAGTTTGATCTTTTACCATATACCTTCCAGCAATATGCCACAGATTATCTGTCCGGACACTATCAAATGCTTTCTTAAAGTCAATAAAATTTTGCCAATCACTAACTTCTTCAGAGCTCTGTCAAAAAGTGAATATTTATTCATAACATAATCTACCTGGATGGAACCCATGTTGTTCATCTCATACTATTTTTATCCATTTCTTCATTCTATTCAGCATGACGGTGGCCAATACTTTGCCCAGGATTGGTAGCAGTATGATACCTCTGCAGTTTGTGCACTAAGATTTTTTTTTTTTTTTTGGCAATGCCACGAATGATACCATCTTTCATGATATCTTAGTATGAAAGGAGTTGCGCTTATATAAAATCAGCATGAGACCTGTTTCTGGCCATTAGTAGCAGAAAGGGCCTGGAAACTTCATAATTTTTTGTAAATTTTCTAGACTTGGGGGCCCTAATCAGTAGTTGAAAACCCAACAATCATAAAAATGTCTCAGCATATTCTGCACAATGATCAGAGGCAGGATGAATTTTTAAGGCAAAAAGGTCACTACCTTCGTAATCAGACATGATTGTTCTCTCTCCACTTCAGCTACAAATTCTAACTGCCCAGGACTCTCTTCTATTAACTCCTCTTTATAGGTCCTGGAGATGGATCTGAATTACAAAAATCTGGGTGCATTTGAATCCCAGGGTTTTGATTTCTCTCTTATTGTGGTAGTAGAGCAAACATTTTATTGTTCTCTTAGGGTACGTCTAGACTACATGCCTCCATCGACGGAGGCATGTAGATTAGACAGATCGGCATAGGGAAATGAAGCCGCGATTTAAATAATCGCGGCTTCATTTAAATTAAATAGCTGCCCGCTCTGCCGATCAGCTGTTTGTCGGCAGATCGGGGGCAGTCTGGGCGCGCGCGATCGACAAGGAAGCCTTTGTCGATCGGGCGCAGGTAAACCTGATTTCACGAGGCATACCTGCGCCGGTCGACAAAGGCTTCCTTGTCGATCAGCGCGCATCCAGACTGCCCGATCTGCCGACAAACAGCTGATCGGCAGAGCGGCAGCATTTAATTTAAATGAAGCCGCGATTATTTAAATCGCGGCTTCATTTCCCTATGCCGATCTGTCTAATCTACATGCCTCCGTCGACGGAGGCATGTAGTCTAGACGTACCCTAAGAAACCAAAAATGCAGCTCTAGGTTCTATCAAGTGGGAATCTCCATAGTACAGGCTGCATGACATTATTTATACATACTTGCATTTTTCAAGCCTGTCTAAATAGATACAGGAACCTCCTGCATGAAGTAACTTGTCCCCTAGTCTGTGAGTTCATTAAAATACTCACTATTCCCATCCGTGAATAATTGCACATGCTACAATTTATAGGACCAAGTTATGATACTGGTATTTCAAGGTTATTGGCATTTCATTCAATAAGTAGTCTCATTGTCTTCCTTGGACTATTTTGTAAAAAAAGATTCTACTGAATGTGACTAGAAGGAGTATTAGAATCTGGCCCATAAAGTCTGTAAAGAGTACAAAGAGATTTTTCACAGCCGTATTTGTTTTAGATGTAAAACTGAACACACAGCATTGCATCCCACCTAAAGCCAGTAATCTGCTCACACACATATAGTTCAATGCTTTATCAAAGACAAAAACAACTTTGTTTCCCAAAGCTGAAAGTTTTAGTAGCGAACTCGACCTTCAGACTAGGTTGAACTTACTTAACTGTATAATGTCTTTCTCTACTTGAAAACACCTTTAATCAGCTACATTTAGCATCCTACTTGGGGGAAAATATCCTAGCATTAAAGGAGTTTTTCCCCCCTCTTTATTCCATTTATACTAGGGTAGTTTTTTTTAATTCCAAGAGTTAGTGAATTAAAATCAAAATATATATTTCTAGCCAACAGGAAGAACTTGTGTTATGTAATAGGGAAACCTAGCTGCCATAAAATGTAAATATACGTAAGCTAGCACTCCTCCAGGTAATCTTACAATCTCTATCTTCCTGTTGTATGCTTCATTATTAAATCCTATTTATTTTATGTATTCATTAGTCCTTTCTCTCAGCTCCTCTGTCCGAAGTGCTTTTCTTCCACTGTTTCTTCAGCAGAAGGCAAACCTAATATTATTTGTGTCAAAATTTTGAACACACAATATTCAGCTGAGTTTAAAATGAGGCAAACATAGCTTCCCTATCTTTTCTAAGCAGAAAAACATACAACTCTGGCTTTTTGTGTAACTTAAAACCAGACATTTCCACCACTGTCCAATTTACATTCTGGTAATTACTTCGAATTTTTACTGATAAATGAGTATCTCAGAATAAACAACTTTGCCTTTGTTACAAAGCATTGAAGAATATGGGGAATTTTCAAACCTAAAAGCATCATCAGAAATTTTCACTTGAAAATCCTTAAACTCTATTCAGGAATGTTTATCAGTCATCTCCCAAGATTCACTAATCTGCCATAAACTTGTAACCTCTCTAATAATATTTTGTTAAATTTGTCCATTGTAATTTGCATCCCTGTCCTTGTAACAATTTTCTGGACTGATATATTGCCAGTGATAATGCTTTGTAAGCAGAAACAACAAGCCCAAGTTAGTACCTGTCTTGACATGGGAGTAATTATTCATATAAGTATGCAAAGAGCCCTCAAATACACAGGATAAAGTAAAATTTATGGCCATCATAAATTAATTGAAAATAAGGAAAAATCCAAAAAAGTAATTTAATAGAAATATAAAAGAAAAATGTTCTGTTAAGGTGTAGTAATTCCTTACAAATAAATACTTTACAAACACTATATTGTATATACTTATATAAGCATGAATTTGAACTGGTTGTCCATGGGAAAATGTTATTCCATCTATACTGAAATGTTTCATAGGAACTGTCAATGTCAATGAAATTTGATTGAAAAGTTTTGAAACAATTCATAGTGGTTTCAACCTCCTTATTGTACTTCAGCTTCTATATATGTATATATTATAATATTTCAATATTATCTGTACATTTTAGCCTAATGCTATTTACATTTTTCAGAATTTATATATTTCAGTATTTTTCTGTGTTTTCAACCCACTCTGCACACACACGCACACAGAAATACATGAGTAAGTGGTTGCATACGCATCTGCATTATGTGATATATAGTTATGCAGGTGTAAATATGCATCGATAGAAAGATAATATGCACCTATAAAGATGTATATACACATGCATGTGTAAAAGAGGAGAACATCGACTATGTCACGACTAGAATAATGAAAACGTAGGGCTGAACAGGATGTTTGACAAGACATCTAGTCCACTTCCCTGTACTGAGGCAGGTCTAAGAATTATCTAAATCAGGGGTTCTCAATATTTTTTTTCTTTCTGAGCCCTCCCTCCACCTCCAACAGCCTAATAAAAAATCCAGGGCCCAGAAGGAAATCGGGAGTTTTAGGGCAGGGGTGTTGAGCACAGGCGGAGTTTGACTTCTGATTTGCAGGGTCAGGGTCTGGCAGGGCTCAAGACAGCGCCACAAAGTGGGGTCAAGAGAAGGAGTGTCACCTACATTCCCTCACTTATCTCAGCAGGCCACCGGGCCTGTTAGGGTTGGGGGCACGGGGTGCAACCAAAAAATATAATTCAAAGATGGGGGAACTTAGCTCAAAAAGTTTGAAACCAACTTAGGGTGCAGGGAAAGGAATACTAGGGGCTATGTGCTGAGCAGGCTCCCCTGCAGTCCTTGTTCCTCCCCACCCAGGTGGCTCTTACTGGCTGCCTCCGTGGGAGCAAAAGGAGCAGCTTCAACCCGAGGCACCAGCAGGAGATGGGGGAACACTGCCACTGACTGCTCCACGGAACCTGGCAGAGGAACAGCTGCCTCACACTGCCCAGCTCTGGCTTCCTGACATAGACCTGCCCAGGGAGCGAGGAGAGGAGATGGGACGGAGGAGATGTGGAGCTGCCATGCTCTTATGCTGCAGTTTTGGGGTTGCCAAAGCCTTCCATGTCCCCCACTCTGCTCATGGGCTCAGGGCTTCTGCCCCACAGGGAGCAACAGGGCCTGGGATTCAGCCCCTGGCCTTCCAGCTTCAGCCCTATGGGGGACATGAGTGTTCAGGCTCTGGGTTTCAGTAGCGGGGCCCCAGGCACTTTTGAAAGGTCTAAGGCACCCTCATGGAGCTGTGGACCCCTGGCTGAGGCCCAGTGATCTAGACCAGTGGTTCTCAAACCGTGGGCCGTGAGCCCTTTATAATGGGCTCACCAAGGCTGGTGTTAGGGCTGAAGCTGAAGCCCAACCCCTGCCACCTGCAGCCAAAGTTGAAGCCTCAGGGCTTCAGATTTGGGTAGTGGGGCTCAAGTTCCAAGCTGCCTACATGGGGTTGAAGCCCTCCATTGGGTTTTGGTGTTGTTCTCCCTCAGTTTCCTCCCTCACCCTCCCACAGGGTTCAGGCTTCGGTCCCCCTCATCAGGGCATGTAATAAACATAAATCTGCAAGTTAAAGCAGCTCTTATCAATCTAGATGAGCCAAAGGGTAGTTCTGAAAAATGAAATGACAACTTCCCTGTGTCATGTGAATTTACTTGCTTTAAATCATTGCACAACATATAGAACTAAATACTTTTTTTTTTAGGAAAAAGGGGGCATGGGAAAATGTTACAAAAATGTTTTTAAAAGCGCTAGGAGTTTCTTTCAAAAAGCATTCAGCATTAAAAAGAATGCTGTATGAAAACCAGAAAATGTTGTTTGTTAGTGGCTTGAAGCACTTGTTACAGATATCCTATGCAAATACTCATTTATTATATAAGTTATCAACCTAGTGAAATAAGATTCTTATGTGAGAAAATACAATATAGCTGATGTTTAATGAAGTAAGTATTTTTTATTTTTCAGACACTTAAAATTCTGGAAAGCAGCTTTAAGGATGCCATTTGTTTTGTCCCCTTACAAAACCACACAAAAATGTGGCCTGGAGAATCAGATAGAACAGGGGTTCCCAAACTTTTTGACACAGGGACCAGTAAATCCATTCACGAGCTTTTAGAGGACCCATAACATTCATTTGCATATTTGCATATTCATTAAGCAAAGGATGAATATTCAAATAATGTTTCTGGTCCTCCCAAAGCCCCCAGTGCCAGCATTAGCAAAGCTTTTGATACAGTCACCCACAATACTCTTGCCAGCAAGTTAAGGGAATATGGATTGGATAAATGGGCTCTAAGATGGATAGAAAGCTGGCTAGAACAGGGTTTCCCAATCTTTTTACTTTAGTCGGAACCTGGTTTTTTTTCAGTACTGTTTTTTGCAGCCCAAAAATATAAACACATATAAAAAAAGAATGAAAAATGAATAAATTTTCAGTGTTTCACCTGGCTGCATCCTCCTCCCAGCCTGGGCCAGGGCTTGGGGGACCCGGCACCACATGGGCACTCCAGGAGGCGGGAGCTGGGGGTAGGATATCTGGCTAGGAGGGAGGGTGCAAGGAAGGGTAGGGTTGCCAGGTGTCCAGTTTTGTACCGGACAGTCTGGTATTTGAGGGTTTTGTCCAGGAAACAAATTGAGAAATTAGTCTGGTATTTTCCAATTAGGTAAGTTTTATTATAATTAGGTGTATCAGTCCTTAGCTGCGAACTGCCTGGCCGGTAGATGTGCTCAGGCTGCGTGAGTGTGTCTACCAGCCAGGCATTTTGCAACTACTCGAGGGAGGGTATGTGGGGCCGGGGCGGAGGGGAAAAATGGAATCCCTGGGGCCGGACTCACTCATGTGCCTGCCTGTGCCCGGGTCAGTCCCGCTCCCCCCACTTCTCCTCCCAATCTCCCAAGTCCAGCCCTGCTGCCCCCGTCCAGCCTTCCTTCCGGCGGCTGGTTCCCCTCCCGCCCCCCACCAATCTCCCCCAGTCAGCCCTGCTTCCCCGACGACCCCCCCGACCAGCCCCGCTTCTGGCAGCTGGTTCTTCCGTCCTCCTTCTCCTGATCTCCCCCGACCAGCCCTCCCACCCCCCGGCCAGCCCTGATTCCGCCGCCTGCCCTCCCCAACCTGCGCGGGACAGCCCCGCTGCCCCCAACTCTGCTTCCGCCAGCCGTCCCCCCCCCATCTCTGTGGGACAGCCCTGCTGCCCCCAACCCTGCTTCCCGGCGGCCGGTTCCCCACCCACACACCTCCTCCCAGCCTGCCCCACTCTGCTCCCCTCCCGGCAGCCACGCTGAGGCCCAGTATTTTTTTCCCGTGGCCCTGTACCGGGCCGCGGCCCATAGTTTCAGAAACACTGAGATAGAACCTTTATTATACAGAAATGGGGGAGGGGAAATCAGATCACACAGGCCTTCTATAACTATCTTCTCATGCAGGCTTTCCAATTCCATTTTAAAGCTACACATTTTTTTGCATCGTCATTAATTATGGTACTTTATTCAGCATTGATTACTCTACAAAGGGCAAATTGAAGCACTCCAGCCATTCATTTGTTAAAACAGAAAACATGTATGCTACAAGTACATTATTCTTTCTGACGGACAGCAGGGGCTAGAGGCAGCCACAGGGTAGGACTCTGTCACATTCTCTTTATCTCTCTGCCCTGTTAAGCTCAGTCCTACCAGTAATATGTTTATGGTCCTTGGCCCCCTAAGCACAGGTGATTACTTTCCTGAATTATGCCAAACTGCCTGTTGATATTTTGGCTATTTACCCAGGCTAAACCCATCTGGGCCCATAAGATGTTAAAGCCCCAGCTTTAGCCTGTGACTGAGTCAGGTGACCAAGGATCATGTGAGAGCAGTCTGGAAGTAGGGCCTACTATAAGAAGGCTAGCGTATTGCACTGCAACTGAGATCTGCAGTGGAGTTCGGGGCTAGAACTGTGCTCGAGTTGGAGAGAGCCATGAAGTGGGAGTAACGGGGGACAGAACATAGGTTCCTGCACTCAGCTAGAGGGAACTGGGCCTTCAGGGACAACTGCTTATACCTAGTGAACTGTTTATTTCTTGCTATGTCTCATCAAGCCAGACCCAAAAAGGGTTGTGGGGAGGACAGATGTTATTTGAAATGTGTGCTTTTATTGGGAGATCCATAGAGGAAGCAGGCCAGGATAACTAGGTCTCAGAACAGACCCTCTGACACCATCCAACTCATTTAGCACGTCTCTTGTGCAGATAAGGCTCCAGGATGCCCCTGCAACAGCCAGGCAATTTGCCCTCAAGTCCTGGAAGTAGTTATCCCCTAAAGCTGCGTTTGAATCCTGAAAAGAGTTTACATTAACTCCCATGCCATCTGGTATTCGGCATACAGTAATTCCTCATCTAACACTATAGATGAGTTTCTGAAAATGTTCGTGCTAAGCGAAAACGTGCTATGCGGGGTCAATTTTCCTATTAAAAATAACGGAAAAGGTGGGGGTTGCGTTTCAGGTGGTGCTGGCAAAGTCAATTTTTTTGTTGGTGCTGGGTCATCAGCGTCAACATTAGATATCTAGCAACATAAGATAACTAGCAACACAAGTTGCCGCGGTTTGTTAAAACACAAAGATAAAAACATGAGTGAGCAGAGAAGCGCTGTGACCACATGTATTCATTCGCTCATGCATATTACCACTGTTTTCACCAACTTATACTGCCACGCGCGGAGTAGTTTGCCACTTGATTATTTTCATGTTATTTCGGGGATGGTCGTGTTATTCGAAAAACGTTCCCTAAAAAAAATCGCGCTATTGCAAAAACGTGTTAAGCGGGCACGTGTTAAACGAGTAATTACTGTAGTCTTCCCCAACACACATCAGTTATAGGAGACAAGTGTATGGCATTCCATTTCTATGTACTGGTTTTGTTGAACTCCCAACGAGCCCAAGTAAACTGCCTGGTTTAATTTTTTACAATTATTAAATGCATATTTTAATGGGAAATAGCAATGGTGGGATCAGCAATCAAAAGACAAGTATGCAGATATGGTGTAACAATGAGAGTAGTCGAGGGAATTGTGGACAAGTGAATGTAGACTGAGTATGCATTAGATGGATTTATTGCTGGTGCCACAGACACAAGATGGGGAGAAAAGGAGAAGAATGGGGAGACAAGCGTGTCACAGTTTTTACACAGACATCCCCCTTCTTACAGTGTCAGTTCTGACATTGACATCCCCTGATGAGGCTCTTCCATATAGTGACCACAGAGAGGATGTGGCTAGTCCATCTTCACATGAGACAGGGAGATCTGATTGTCAAGTGTCCCCTGTCTGCCACAAGTGCATGGTCTCATGTGATTTAATTACATTGTTTCCAGCAATAGTGGTAGATTTTTTGAGGCAAGCCGGAAACTTACTGTTTGCACACAGGCAATATTTAAGGGTAAGATAATTACCTACCACTCTTTGAATAATTAGGGACATTATTACAGAACTCTCATCTCCTGAATACACTGAAGAAAACCAAACCCAAGTGCTTCTTGACCCTCTTTTTATGACCCATATGATCTTGGCAATCAATAATACAGGGTAAATGAGAGCAAAACTGTCAGGAAATAGAAAACCACCTCACTACAAGGAAAGAACTTAATACGCACTCACATACATTCTGATTAAGCTGCAAATTTCCCTAATAATCTATCATTCAACATCCAAAAGTCCTTTGCCTGAAATTCTACAAACATCATTTGTCTTAGTCTCTGCTGTGAGTGCAAAATTGGAGTACACATTTGATAAACATGACAAACTTTTTACCACGGTCATCCTTAAAAATACTTACCAATTTTGCCTTAGACAAACATTAGATGAGGTCACTTTAGTGTTTGTCAATTTCCCAGTTCACCACTTATATTTATGCTAGAGAACACTGTGATAACCATTTCTATTTAAGAAAAAGCCAGAAAGTTTGGGATTTTTTTGTTTTCTTTTTTGGAAAAGAGTAACCACTGTATAGTCACAGACCTACAGCAGCAGTAACAATATATTCAGTAAAATGTTTAAGTTGCAATGATCCATGTAATTTTTTGCCTATCAATTATTGGGCTCCCTACAGGAATAAATGGATGAAATTATATGGCTTGTGTTATGCAGGAGGTCAGAAAAGATTATTATAATGAGTCTCTTCTGGGTTTAAAACTCTGAATGTTACCCTTTATCATAGCTCTAACAAGGATATTTTTAAAAAATCCTAAGGAATTGAAATCTTATTTAAAAGTCTTATTTATTGATTTTTCATTTCTAGATTTTCATCCTATTTCAATCCTTTGCAATCAGATCATGCCCAAAAGCCATTGGCTTGCATCAAGTGGCAAACCCCCTCCTGGATGTCAGTGCATGTTCTCTTCTCCAGGCCCAGTCAGCTTGCTGGCTAAAGCAGAGGGGGGTTGAGACTACAGGTACGTCTACACAGCTCTGTTATTGCAGAATAACGTCAGTTATTCCGAAATAACATAGCCTGTGTCTACACTACAAGCAGTTATTTTGACATAATGTTGAAATAATGGCGATCTGGAGGACTTCTTACTCCGACTCGTGTAACCTCTTTTTATGAGGAGTAAGGGAAGTCAGAAGAAGAGTGCTCCACCTCAGACTTCCTGCTGTTCAGACAGCCTCAAAAGTCGAAATAAGCTATTTCAACTTACGCTATGCAACTGACACAGCTAAAGTTGTGTAGCTTATTTCGGCTTTAGCCCAGCTGTGCAGACATACCCAGGCTGGATTAAGGGTGGGGCTAGCCGGGCAGCTGCCCAGGGCACCAACCTATGGGGGGCGCCTGACTGAAGTGGTAAGGGGCGCTGTGCGCCCAGGGGCAGGGCCGTGCATGCGCCGCAGGCCCAGGGGCGGGGCCACGCATGTGCCGCGCGCCCGCTGCCCGGGGCGCAAGTATGGCTCGGTCTGGCACTGGACATACCTCATATGGCTTAGCCTCCTTCCTCATCCATTATTTCTTCCCTTAAAAAGTGCTGAGGTGAAGCAGTCACTCACTACATAGAGCACAGAGGGTACCATTTTGTCTTATCTCTGAATGGTGGCGTAAGTGAGAGCCTTGGAAAAGAGGTGGGAAGCTCCTTTATACAACATCCCACAATGGTAGTTAATCATCTTCTCTTTGAACTATTATGTACAGGGACATATGACAAATGGGAATAAGACTGATATTGCTCATTACTAATTCACTTAAGGCCCGTAAGGAATGAGAAACAGAGTACTGCACATTCATAAAGAAAGTGAGGCGCAAGGAACTTTAGTCATTAGATTTATTTATAGTTGGTATGCAGGTGGGGTCCCCTTCCCCTCTCTAAAATCAAACCAATCTTTTAAGCTTGGAGTTGTTTACAATTTCTTTTTTCTGTTTTTAACTTGTAGAATTCAGCTGGGGCTGCAACCAAAACCGTCAGGCACAGCAAGATGTGAGTTTCTGAGTAGGTCTAGCCACAACCAGAAGTGATGGAAGTCACAAGAGAGCACCTCTTCTCATGACTTTTCCAGTCCAAATTGCAGACCCAGGAATTTGGACAGCTGAAATAAGCACCTGCTTATCCAGACAGAACCTTGATGCCAAACATTGGCCGAGATGGGGGTGTTGTATTTTAGAATTTGGTCCAGTTTATACATATCTTGGTGCAACAGTATCAATGTTGACACTTTGTGAGTTCCCTCTCATTTCATCAGATGCAGCTGATGAAGTGAATTGCAACTCAAAAACTTACGCCATAATAAAATCGTTAGCTACTGGATTCCTTGTTCTTTTTTACTGAAACAGACTAACGCAGCTACCTCTGAAACCTGCCAGTGCTGAGACTGTGTTCTCCTGTTTCTTCATCTCTAAAAGATTTTCAAGGGACATTTGCCAAAAAGAATCTTCACTGGGAGAGGCTGTGTTAGCTGTTTGTTTCAAATATTCCAACTTATCCACTTAGCCACATAATGGCTCTGAGTCCACAGTTATACGGCTCCTGAATGCTGTCTGTAATCAGGTTATCCCAGACCTTCTTATAGCAAAGGATGTTCTAAAGCTTTTAGAAAGTTAACTGAAATTCATCCTCATCAGAACTATTTGTCACTTGAAACTTCAAAAGTATTGAGTCTTCCCCCTGCATTTTAAGCATTCTTTTGATTAAAGAAGCTATAAAAATTGTTCTATCTGTCATCCGTTCAGCTGAACACATGTTCCTGTGCATTTTTCTCTTAATAAAAACTTATTGGCAATGTCCTCAAGTGGTGATCTAAAAAGATTTATGTTGTTGGCTTTGTCATCTTGTCCTAGTAGGTTGGGAATTGCAGATTTTTAGATTTTTCAATATTGCCATTATTTCAAAGAATAAACATTATTTTCTAGATAGAGAACAGTTTTCTAGATAGAGAACAGCTATCTTGTAGAAAAGTATCCACAGATTTGATACCAGTGTAATAGTACAGGACAGCTATTTATTTTTTAAAGTCTGTGACAATATGTTTAGATAACATCCAAAGTAGGACATCTTTTTAAAGATTCCAGCTGACGTGATATATCATGCTGAATCAAAGAATAAAACGTGTCACTGCTTATCTTTTTAGTGTCCAGCTCCAATTCACCGCATATCCAATGTTAATTATATTTCCTTCTTGTTTTCCCTGATTAGCAAACACTTGAAATTAATATTCAGTGTACTGATCCAAAATGTTTATTTTTATAGAGTGTTTATTTTATGTTCTCATGACAGACTGAAATACTGCTGGTAGTGCAAGGGTCAGATTATTATGTCCAATAAATAGCATGAGAGTTTTACTGCTCCCTGTGGTAGGGGATTAAATATCAGATAACCAAGGATGTTCAGGCAAGATAAGACGGTATCTGTCTCCAATTGCAGTGCCTTAATATTGACAGTGTTCCTAAATTTTCAGCACTTACTGTCCTTATTTCTGAGGAAAAGAAGCAAATGACAGCTTATTCTCTACTATGTTTTATAATCGTTTATAACCATCGTGTTTGAAGGGACTATTAAATAAGTGTTTACACTAAAGGTTATTTAATTTTTAGATTGCAAGTTGTGCAGGTTCTTAGGGTGACGGGACTCAGCATTTTATAAATGTAGAATTACTTCTTATATACTGTTCTGACAACACAAGCTTCAGCACAATTCCAAAATGCTTTCTATTAAAAGCCCCATGTTCAGTCACAAACTACACCTTTTGGTCTGACATTTTCCATATTGGCTCTCTGTTTGAAGGTGACATTTTTTGGTTAAAGTTTGAACAAATTTCAAGACACTTTTTAGAACGGAGACTTGAGGGGAAAAAAACCCCCAACAAACCCATATTCTTAACTCTAAAAAAAAACCCAGCAAAAATTCCACCAGAGATGAAGAACAAACTGAGGTTTGAAACATGAAGTGTGGCCTGAAAATACTCTTAAGGAGTAGCATCTTTGCATGTCTTGACAAAAACTGCTGTTTAACTCAGATATAACACGAGAAAATTGCCCCTTTCAACATGTCCCTAAGCCTACATGTGTGCTTCTAAACTAGAGCTGGACAATTTTTTTCAAAGAATGTATTTGAAAATAAGCACAACACAGCAGAAGGAAAGGAAGAGCTGTTGCTGCTACTTCTGCCACCACCCACCCCAACTTACAAATTTTAGTCCAGTTGTTAGGGCACGTATGGTGTGTGTGTGTGTGTGTGTGTGTGCGCGTGAGAGAGAGAGACATATTCTCTCTGTGCGACAGACTCAAAATGGACTTTTCTAAGTCACCCAAAAAAGCCTGAAAACATTCATATTTGATACGATCCTACCAAAAATATATATTTGTTACTACCAAATTGGAAAAATCAGTTATTTGTGCAGCTTTAGTTAAAACAGATTTGTTACCTGCAGAGGTGACTGATCCGGGGGGGGGGCCACCAGCCACATCATCCCTTCCAGCCTGGGGAAGGTTTGGGACAACCCACCTCAATCTCAGGCCCTGTCTCTCTCAGCCCTGCTCTGCCCCCCCTCCACCTTCTCACCCCCCTTGCTCTGCCCCTGTCCCAGGGGACTAGCGGAGCTGATGCTATCGTGAGGAGTCTGTACATATCTCCGACAATCATCGGCAGCAGCGGAGGAAGCGGAACAAGGCAGGCCCTCTGTTTTGCTCCCATGGCTGCATTGCTTTGCTTCCCTCCAGGGAGTGCAAGGACGGTCCTGCCCCCTCTTCCCTGAAAGGGTACAGCTGGGGCCACCTTACTCTGCTTCCTCTACCACTGAGTATGGGGTGGGAGGGTGCATCCCTCTTGCAGCTGCCAGGCCTCCTCCTCACTAGCAGCTAGCTGGTTGCTCCCACTCATGGTGTTGGGGGCATGTGACCCCTCACGTCCCCTACGCATCGACCCTGGTTATGTGTGTACCTCACATTTGTTTCAGACAGTCACAAGCTGCTGAAAGAAGCCAATTTGTCATCACTGAGCAATAAGGGCATATTGAGCCATAGTGGAGAGAGGCTCCACATGGTTTACTCTAAGCTTTACCTCTGCACTGACAAGCATCAGATTTCAAGGCTAGGAAAGACTGTTCAGTGTGTTCTGCATACCACTCACCACCAACACTACCCAGCACGCACACACTAAACCAACAGCCCAATTTAGACCAAAAGTATTACAGCTCTCAAGTACCTAACTGTTAAATGCTACATGCAGGGAATAGCAGAAACCGAGGTGCACCAATGCCTTAAGCCCTTGGTATGTATGGCAGGGTACTGATTATGTGAATATACCCAGTTCACCCCAGCAGGTGAGCCACACCGTATGCTGCAGAGGGGAAAATACACCAGGGTCACTGGGTTGCCAGGTGTCCAGTTTTCTACCGGACAGTCCGGTATTTGCTCCCTCTGTCCGGTAGAAAAATTCAGAAATACCAGACATGTGCAATGTCCGGTATTTTCTGACTTTCCGGCTGGGCGCCGGATGGAAGCCTGGCGGGGGCGGGTGAGCGACTGGGAGGCCGGCCGTGATTGGCGCTGGGAGCCCCGTGGTCGTGTGCAAAAGCTGGGCAGGGCAGGGCGGGGGCAGTGGCTAGGACTCCCAGCCACTCTCCCCGCCCAGCTTCTGCACACAACCAGAGACTCCCAGCGCCAATCGTGGCCCTGCCTCCCAGCTGGGAGCCTCTGGTTGCGTGCAGAAGCCGGGCAGGGGGAGGGGCTCCCAGCCACTCCCCCTGCCCCCGCCCGGCTTCTATTAGCAACTAGAGGGAATGCCTGCCGGGGGCGCGGCCTATTGGACTCCGGCTGCTGCCAGTGGCTGCACCCCCGGCCCCACCAGCTCTGCTTCCCACCCCATCCTCCAGCCCCCTCCTCCCGTCCCGCCCCGGCCCCCAACCTCCCCAAGCTTTGCTTCCCGCTCCCCCTTCCTCCCGGCCCCCTTCCTCCCGGCCAGCCCCACGGCCCCCCCAACCCTCCCCGCCTCCAGACCCACCTCCCACCACCCTTCCTCCCGGCCAGCCCTGCCCCCCTCCCGGCCGGTCCCTGCCCCTTTCCCCCGGCCACGATCAAGTGTGTCCGGCTTTTTTGGGGGGTCTACCTGGTAACCCTAGTCACTGCCAGTCTTACCTGAGAAAATATTCCTTCCCAACCCCACAGATGTTGATCGGTTATACCCTGAGCTTTGAGCAAAAACCTACCTGCCAAGCACTTCAGAAAGAGAATGCTCAGTGCCACTTCAGAACATATCCTATTCTATCCAGCTTCCATCTCCATCTGTGGCCACCCCCGAAGCTTGAAAAGGAAAGTGATCGAAACCCAAGCCAAAACACAAGCAACTAAGACAATGCCACTCATAAATGTGTCCAACTCTCTCTTAAAACTTAGAGAGGAACAATCAATTTCACACATTCAAAATGGGAAGTGACTGTCTAGGAAGGAGTACTATAGAAAGGGATCTAGGGGTCATAGTGGACCACAAGCTAAATATGAGTCAGTGTGCCAAAAAAAGCAAACATGATACCGGGATGCATTAACAGGAGAGTTGTGAGCAAGACACAAGAAGTAATTCTTCCACTCTACTCTGCACTGATTATTTCAGGAAACGAGGAGAAATTGGAAAAGGTCCAGAAAAGCAACAAAAATGATGAAAGGTCTAGAAAACATGACCTATGAGGGGAGACTAAAGAATGGGTGCATTTAGTTTGTGTTTAGACTAAGAGGGGACATTATAGCAGCTTTCAAGTACCTAAAAGGGTGTTACAAGCAGGAGGGAGATAAATGATTCTCTTTAACCTCTAATGAATTGACAGGAAGCAACGGGCTTAAATTGCAGCAACAGAGGTTTGGGTTGGACATTAGGAAAAACTTTGTAATTGTCAGGGTGGTTAAGCACTGGGACAAGTTGCCTTGGGAGGTTGTGGAATCTCGGTCATTGGAGATATTTAAGAGTGGGTTAGATAAACATCTAGCAGAGATGATCTAAATGGTGCTTGATCCTGCAGTGAGGGCAGGGGCTAGACCTGATGACTTCTCAAGGTCCCTTCCAGTTCTAGTATTCTATGATTACTACATTGTTAACTCTTATAGTTCCTGTTGGGAGGCTGTTCTTGAACCTGATCCCTCTGGTGGCTAGAAACCTTCTAATTTCCAGCCTGAATTTGTTCATAACCAGCCAGCCTCCATTTATTCTTGGATCAATATCATCCTTTAGCTTAGACAGCTCTTCAAATTCCCTGGCATATTCCACTTTGATGTATTTATATGAGATCAATCATATCCATTCCCAGTCTTGGTAAGCCAACCTCCTCCAGTCTTCTTTCATAAAACAGGCCCTCCATTTCCTGGACTATCTTAATAAATCTTTTCTGCACCTGATCCAGTTTAAATTCAGCTTTCTTTAACATGGCTAACTAGAATTCTACACGGTACTCCATATGAGGCCTTAACAAAGACTAGTACAATGGCATCAATACTACTTTCTCTACTGAAAATGCCTCACCTTATATACCCTTGTATTATGTTTGGGTTTTTTTGAAGCTGCATTGCATTTGTGGCTGTCATGCTGTGATCAATATATACATCCAGGTGTGTCTCCTTCTCTGGCATCTCCAACTGACAAGGTCCCAGCTTGTCACAAATATTCTTCTTATTAGACCCTATATGTATGACTTTTCACTTTGTATTATTGAATTCCATCCTATTTCTGTCACTCCAGTTTTCAGGATCATTCAGATCTTCCCATATAATATTCTGATCCACCTTTGTATTGACAATACCTCCCAACTTTGTATTGTCAAGAAATTTCATTAGCATACTCCTACTTTTCATGCCATGGTCATTAACAAACATTTTGATTAAGATTGATCCCAAGATCGACCCTTGAAGAACTCTACTAGTAAACTTTCCAAAGTCCAATAATTAATCTTTCAGCACAACCTGTTGCCTTCTCCCCTTTAAATCAATTCCTTATCCACCTTACAATTCTCATATGGATCCCCATCTTCTTGAGTATAATTAATAATTTCCCATGTGGAAAGATGTCAAATGCTTTACTGCAATCCAAGTACATTATTACCTTTATTAAACTTGTAACCTCATCAATAGTCCTAAATAAAAATACAGTTATTTTCCTCAAGAAGGAAATCTGTTAAGTCTGGCACAATCTACCGTTGGTAAACCCCTTGTATTATATCCTCTTTTCCTTTTATCTCCATGAACTTCATTATTCTTTACTTCGCAGTTTGTTCTGAAACATTGCATATTACTGAGGCTAGACTAACAGGTCTGTAACTGTGTAGATCACTTTTGTCTTTTTTTAAAATATAGGTAAAAGAGGATTAGCTGTTATCTAGTCATCAGTTATTATCTACTCCTCAGGTAATACGCCTGAACAGATTATGAAGGATTTTTAATATAAATAACCAGTTCTTCTGTAATTTGCTGGCTTCCTTAAGTGTATTGAGCTCAAAGGCCTGGTCTAAACTAGACCAGGCAGATTGGCTTATGATACGCCATATGCCATTGGCTTACCATAAACCAAGTTGCCGTGGCATCTACATTGTGGGAGGCCAGCAAGAGCACAAACTCCCGTCAGCTTCCCTTACTCCTCACAGAATGAGAAGTACAGGATTCCAGCAGAGGTTGCCCTCAGTGTTCGATTTGGAGGTCTGCACCTCTGGAGGGTCGATCTTCTCCATAGTGTAGACATGCCCTAAGATCATATTTCCACCACCACTTGCATTGGCAAAACTCATGTTGCTTGGGACTGTGAATATTCCACTCTCTGAGTGACATAAATTACACCAGCATAAGCTCCAGTGTGCACCACCCTATGTCAGCAGGAAAGGTTTTGTCAACATAGCTTCTGCCGCTTGCAGGGTGTGGTTTTTTTATGCTGATGGGGGAGCTCTCTCCCATCTGCATAGAGTATCTGCCCCACACATGTATAGCTTTGCCACTGCAGCACTGTAAATGAAGACATGTCCTACGTTATTCTTCCACCTCAAATGTGATATTTTCCATTTCTATCCACTCATTTCCCACCTTGCCTTCATACCCATGTTTCAAATTGTATTGAAAACTGAAGCCATGTATTTGTTTAATTTTGGGGCATACCTAGATTCTCCCTCCTCTCTCTAACTTTCCTGGTCTATCCTATACAATTTAAAAGAAAATTATGTCTAGCAGCCAGTCCTGACAGAAATATTTCCTCTAGTTCCCATGAAGCAATCTCTTCCAGGCAGGTTTCTCAGTCTTTCAGTGACTTGAATTCTGCCCAGAGAAGTGGTGTAACCATTGACTTCTGCCTTCTTAAGCCACATTTACGTTACAGCAGCACAAGATACAGTGCCATAGCTACGCTGCAATAGTGCTATAGCTTAGATGTTTCCTGCAGTGATGGAAGGAGTTTTTGCACACTGTAGGAACTCCAGTTCTGTGAATAATGGTTACTGGATGGAAGCATTCTTCCATCAACTTAACTGTAAATTCACACACACACACACCCCCCCCCCCCCCGAGTACTGTTGCTATATCAACCTAACTTTTTAAGAGTAAACCAGGCCTTACACTAGAATTGACCTTGATGCAGTAACCTCATCATTCCATCAGCCTGCAGTGCCTTCACCCTTCTGTCAACTTCACAGCACTGGACCATGAACAATACGCCATACTTAGCAGTGCCCACCAGTGGATCAGCACTGCTCTTTCTCATTCACCCCCTATACAGCACAGAGACATTAGTGCATGCTCGATTACATGCAGTCATGTAAGTGTTCACTAATTGGGACAACACGCTTACAAGAGTCATAGTCACAATTTGTAAATTGCACCAACCCTGTAGCTGAATAGTGAAAGATTTTTTTTTTAATTCTTTAAAAATATCTAGTAAGTTATTGGGGGAAGGATTAGTGTAGCATTCAGGCAGTACGGCTAAAAATACAAAAAAGCGCAAGAGATTAAGGGTGATATTTTCTACATTTGTGCCTTTGAAAATCTACTTCTTGGTAGTTAAGCTTCTACCAGGCATGCTGCTCTGGTTTCAGCACACAGCGTTCTATTTTCTTTTACTAGTGAACTGTGTAATTTGATATATGAACGGCTCTGTCTTAAACAGATACCATAAAGGCATCTGAAGGTACAACATCCCTTTGTGAAGACTGCCATTGCGGGAACTTCTGTACTTCCTGATCATGATTTTAATTGTATAACATTCACATTTCATAAACATAGCTTTCTGAGTATTCATTATAGCAGAGTTGTAGCTCTGCTATAGTTAGGATTGAGTGCCACTTTCTGTTTAAAGGTTAGCTGTCCTTTAAAACCCAAATGCTTTCTCAGATAGCCTTGACATTTGCTGTAGTTCTTGAGAGTGTAGATAGAGTTAATCATTCAAATATGGGACCATTTGAACAAGGAGCTCTCAGGATACAGTCCCCCTTAAATAAAAGGACATCTGATTACAAAAATCAGCTGATTTTTAGGGGGAGGGGGTACAATTGGGACTCTAATCCTCCCCAAACCAATCTCAATCACCTGGGTAAACAACAGTGAAAAAGTTACTAGGGGTAAAATTTGTAACTCCATGTTAGTAGAGGCTAAAATGCATAAAAGAGTGAAATGTGCATATGCAGCAAGCTCAGGGCACTGGACAAGTCAAGTGGATCGCAGTCAGTGCGTTCTCACACTCACTGGGTGGCTCAAGGTGATGCGTTGCAGATTCTGAACTGGAGATGTACACAAACAGTGGGTACATCAAACAGCATGGCTGTAGGTAGGCATGTCCATGCTAGTTGTAGTCTGCGTAGCACAAGTAGTGATGATGTGGAGGCCTAGCAACCATAGTAAGTACCCAGGAATTTGTGGTGGGTTTGTTCTGGGGCAGCTAACCCACACTGATGTTTGCACTCTTCCTTTGAAGGTGCTATAGAGCACATGAGTACTGCAGGGTTAACTTTAACACCTCCTCTTTGCAACAGCAAAATTTAGGTTAGGTCTTGCACAGGAAACAGAAGTGACACAAACCTGCTTTTCATTCAAACTCTGATGCTACTTCATGCAACCTCCTCAGGCTTATACATGTTACCACCCCTTCTATCTGACAAAGAGCCTCACTAAGTTCTGGAGATGACTGACACATATCCCACCAGATTGTAGATAATTCCCATGGCAAGACAACATCTTTGTGCACCTCTGTTGATACAACCTGTAGTGCACCTCTCCTGATATCACTACCATAGCTCTCCAATCAATCCCTCAACCATTCAATACTGCTACACCTAGTACAGAGAACACAGAGTTCATTCATAACTATGGAACACAACACAATTAACGGCCTATATTCTTAGAATGTTCTCATGTGTACTTGTTATGACTTCCCACCCATCACCAAGTTACAATGCTTTTTGCTGAAACATTCCTAAATCAACAGGGCAGAGTTAAGGTTATATTGCTGGTTGTGGTATGAACCTTAATATTAAATGTTCATTACCTTCATCCTCTAGATTCTCCTTCTACATTTTGTAGGGGCACAAGCACTATTGGGAAGCCTTAATTCTACATTAAGAAAGTTTTGGGGTAATTAACAATAAACCAAAATTATCTTTATTTATGTTAAAATAATTTCATAGAATCATAGAATACTAGAACTGAAAGAGACCTCGAGAGATCATCTAGTCCAGTCCCCTGCCCTCATGGCAGGACCAAGCACCATCTAGATCATCCCTAATAGATGTCTATCCAACCTGCTCTTAAGTATCTCCAGTGATGGAGATTCTACAACCTCCCTAAGCAATTTATTCCAGTGTTTAAAGACCCTGACAGTTAGGAAGTTTTTCTTAATGTCCAACCTAAACCTCCCTTGCTGCAATTTTAAGCCCATTGTTTCTTGTCCTATCATCAGAGGCCAAGGAGAACAATTTTTCTTCCTCCTCCTTATAACACCCATTTAGACACTTAGACCATTTGTCTCTAACCTGTGCTTCTATCCAACGTTCCTTAACTAGCATGGGAATTAACAAGCAGGTTCTGAAGGGATATTTTTTCACTTGATAGGATTAGAATCAGGGTGAAATTCACCTGTGTGCAGAGAACCACCAACGTGTATATGGACCACTGGAGTCATATTTAAGTTCTGCTGGGCTTAGATGGTTAATTAGCCTCGTGCTGAATAAGGGTAAATTTAACCCCAAATGTGTAATTTAAATTAATCAGTAGTTAACATGATTTCTTTCCCTATTTTTGCCAACTAAGCAAAGTATTTAACCTTGCTTGTGGTTAACTTTTAATTAAAGTATATTACATAAGTGTCACTGTTTCTTCAACATGAGCTGGCTTATGCTAATTTATTTACATAACCCCTGTAATATGTTTTTCACAGCTGACCTGACAGCTCTTTTCAAAACCCTTTTATGACCTGCTTGTCTTCATGCTGGGGTAAACAGTGTCACCTTTCCAGTGCACAGTGAATTACACAGAAGCAGCAAGGCACGCCATCAATCACACTGCATTAAGATGGCTTTCAAAATAGATTTTAGAAATCACAAATGCTATTTAGGCTGTTAGGGAAAGTACAGATTGGACAGCTCATATGAAATGGCCATATGATGAATGGACATGACGGGTCTTCAAAGAAAAGGAGCACTGGTATTGTACAAATAACCCTGTCAAAACAAAAGTAAGACTGGCTACCAAAATTTCAGAACTCCTTAATCGTTTTATCAACTAGAAGTTCAAAGAGATATCATTGGTATCAGAAACTTGTCTTGATACACGGATTGTAAATTCTGTGCCAAGCCAGCCCATGCTAAGGATTTGGATTAGATTTTGAAAATAAGAATATTCAATATTATTGGAAGTTTGTTGCAAAGTATCTTTTAACAGAAAAAAAAAAACCCTTTGAAATTTCTATCATAGCCAAGCTGTCGGACATCCAAAGTAAATGTAATTTGCTGGCTTACTTAATGTGACTATGTCTCCCTCTACTGGCTTATCTTAGTAACAATGGCCACCTGCTACTCCCAGTTCTAGATACTGGCACATTTAGCTCAGACGTTAGTGTGCTTTAGGCATGCCAACTCCAAGTTTTGATCATTGCTAATAATGCAGTCAAGATAAATAAATATGTGGTCATAGTTCATTACCACAGATGGGATTTACGCTTTGTGGATCAAGAAATGCTGAGAGAAAGAATTTTCTAAGAGCAAATGCATATAATCTACTGGGGTCTAGCCTTTTCCAAAACAACACACACATAAATCCAGTGAGCATCTCTCAAGATGCTGATCTTAAAACCCTGATATAGCTAAAGTAATTATTCCTTTGGCTCAAGTGACAAAGGTGTGATTTTCCTTTTTCCGATACAAGATCCAGGATTCCATCACCACTATTGCCTATGTAATCTATGTCTACACAGCCTACTTCATTATTCAGAAGTCCTAGAAAATAATAGGGATGTTAACTATTGGGTATTTACAGGACTCGACAAACTATAGAACTTGTTTACTGGTGGCGCACGCATGCGCAATGCGGCTCTTGCGCATGCGCAGTGCGGGGCTGGCGAGCGGCTTTTGCCGCAGTTTGTCAAGCCCTGGGTATTTGAGTAAATGTGTAACCGCTTGAAATTTTAGCGGTTACTTATTTACACATAGGGGAAAGCAGGCAGGAGCCAATGCTCCCAGAATGCCAGCTGTTAAGCGAACTCCCTGCAAGCACTGGCTCTTGCCTGCCTCCTCCCATCCAGGAACCCACCCCTGCAATCAGCCCTGGTGCCAATTCTGTCCACACATCTATACAAGCACTATTATCACAGGACCTAACCACATAAATCACCACATCAGAGGCTCATTTAACTGCACACATCCACTAATGTGATCTATGCCATCAAACGCCAGCATTGCCCCTCTGCCAGGTATATTGACCAAACTGGACAGTCTCTATGAGAAAGAATTAATGGACGCAAATCAGATATCGAAAAAGGCAACACACAGAAATCTGTTGGGGGAACATTTTAACTTGCCCAGGCACTCATTAATGGATCTCAAAGTCACTGTATAGTTTCAGGCCAATTCCACAAGCAAACTCCACAGGGAAGCCTTAGAACTTAACTTTATTTACAAGTTTGATTCCTATAACAGAGGTACGAATAAAGACATTGGCTAGATGGCCAGCTACATTCCACATCCTAATGACATAAAAAAACAAACAATGGGTACTCAAGAACAATTAGTACCTTCTCTATCAGCTTCATGTAGCATGGACACTCTAATTGATTATTTCTTTTCCTTTTTTCCTTTCTTTTCCCTTCTCTCCCCATTCCCTATTTATTTAGAAACTGGACCTTTAATAACTCCATTCATCTGAAGAAGTGGGTTGTACCCACAAAAGCTCATGATACCATCTACATGTTTTCTAGTAATAGAGAGGTAGCCGTGTTAGTCTGATCTTGGTAAAACAAGAGGAAAAAATATGTAGCACTTTAAAGACTAACAAGATAGTTTATTAGGTGATGAGCTAAGAAATGGGTCTGGCCCACAAAAGCTCATCACCTAATAAACTATCTTGTTAGTCTTTAAAGTGCTACATATTTTTTTTTCCTTTTGATCTACATGTTTTGTTAGTCTCTAAGGTGCTGACAGACTACTAGTTGTTTTTAAAGTTTCACCTACACATTGACATCCCTAGTAAATAAGGAACTATTTTGAAATGTAACTTGCATTGCTATAATGCTGGTGTGACATTGTTAAAAAATACTTTTTTTTTTTTGCATGCATCCTTATTTTAACCCCCAGAGAGGCTAGCTGTCTTTTAGCACACAGTTGATCAGGCTGCTTACTGGTTAAGGACATCTTTACACTTGTGGGATTGATCTCAGAGAGCACAATAGTATTTTTCTCTTGGTGAAATTAATGCTATGGGCTTATGAAAACAAAGGGATAGTGTATATTGAATTTTTCCAGTTGACAAGACTCCCACAGTGCCTTACGTCGTATTAATCCATACATACATTTTGCTCAGGATGTCTACTCAATCAGCTCTTGAACAAGAGAGACATACCTCCAGAGGAGGAAGACATCATGAAGACTTTGAAAATTCAGTACTGTCACATAGACAACACAAGCAAACGTTACAATGGGATCTTACTGTTGGCACCCAAGTAACTAAGGATATGTCTCCACAACTAGACACCTGCAAATGGCCTGTGCCAGCGAACTTGAGTTCAGGGGGGTTGACCCTTCAAGTGGAAGTGTCCGAGAGCTCTGACTCCAGCCCAAGCCCAGAAGTCTAAACAACAATGAAATAGCTGTGCAGCCCAAACCTAAGTCAGTTGGTGCAGACTGTGTTTTTCTTTGTTCTGTAGACATACCCTAATATACTAAGAACATAAGAACAACCATACTGGGTCAGACCAAAGGTCCATCTAGCCCAGGATCCTGTCTTCCAACAGCGGTCAATACCAGGTAAACCTCATAGTGATGGGCAATGTTGAGAAAGTATAAATGTCTGTGGGTTTTGAGGGGGGAATCCCCAAAATCTCAATTTCTCACCCATGCTTTTCTATTAATACTTTAATCATGAAAAGAAACTAAACTTTTTCAAAGCACTTTACAAACATGTATTCGATCTCACAACATCCCTATTGGCTAGATAAGTAAAACTATTACCCCAAGTGGAAACTGAGGCAGGGATGCTCAATGATTTGCCCAAGGCCAGAGAGGAAGAATGTGTCAGACGCAGCGTTGTAAATGAAAAGTTTTGGTGCCTAACTCTGGCCTCAAACCAGACCTCAGTGCCCCTTCCCTTCTCTGTGTGCCTTTCTCAAGTATTATTTTGCAATGTTTGCTGAGCAGTTTTTTCACACAACTACAGGGAGAAGAAAAAGTTCTAGACAAAACCCTCAGGGTGTGTCTACACTGCACCCTTAGCTTGAAATAAGGTATGCAATTTGAGCAATGCAAATTGTGTGGTAAATAGTGTCAAAATAGCTTATTTCATAATTTGGCACTGTCTATACAACACCAAATTTTGAAATAAACTGCTATTCTGAAACGTCCTTTAAGCCTTGTGGAACGAGGTTTACAGGGACATCGGAATAGTGAGCCTGTTACATTTCAAAATAACAGCCTTGTTCAAAAGATGCAGAACAGCTATTTTGGGATACTAGAAGTATCCCAAAATAGCGCCACAGTTTAGACATACTCTCACAGACTCTGGTATCCAGGAAATGTAAACTCACCATCCGAGAGACAGGTGACATTTAATTCTAAAAAAAACCCCTACATAACAGATCATTTCAAGGTCTGAGCTGAACTATGGACCATATCTTATTTACCTGAATCTTTTTGCTCATCTCGTCTGAGATTTTTACCATCATTCCCATGACTTGCCAGTTAAAGATAGATGAGAGCTGTTTTCTAATTCTATTTCACTGTAAATGACAAAGACAAATGATCGTATTACCTCGAGAGTTCCTTTGGCAGAGTAAGCAGCATATGAGTACAGAAGGTCTTGGCTGTGAAGCTTTTTGGTCTCCCTGTAACACTTCTGTCCATTCGGATAAAAGCATTCACCACTATTTTTCAAAGTTACTGTATTTGAAGAAGAGCCTGGCAGGTCAAGCAAGACAGAGTAATTTACTAGCTGAACATCTTCAAGGCCACAAGAAGTCCATTGAACCAGAAGTTTCATTGCAATGTCTGTATCTTCTTCTTTCCTAGGCAGCTGTATCAAATCTCTGGAGGTAAGGGGGAAAAAAAACAGTAATAGTACATTTTTCCAATACACATTCATCTTGTATAGATATAGCAGTTCACAATTTCATTTATGTGAGGCCAAGAATGCGTAATAGATTACTATACAATACAACAAAGCACCTTTCATTCTCTTTTGCATGTAATTCCTTATCAGTCATCAGAAAAATAAAACTCTTTGTGAAGAATAATAACGTTTGTCTTTTAAGAAAAATATCCTATTGGAATTCCAAAATCTCACAGGAGTGATTTCAAATCATTGTATAATTTGTAAAGGATTCAACATTTACATGTAGCATTTACACTTCCATGCTGAAATAGCTACATTTCTGAGCACTGGCTTTCATTCCTATACCTAGCCTAGCTACAAATGTATGTTCAGTGGTAATATTTACTTCTTAACTTCAAACCTGATCAAACCTAAACAATTTAATGTAACATATATAAAGTAACTTTCATTTATGACTTCAAGGAGGGTTTAGAAAGATTAACTCCATCTCACAAAATGTTATAATGTACCTTAGGTACATTTTACAGATTGGCAAACTGAGTCACAGAAAGGGTAAAGAACCTACCCATTATCATACTGCGATTAACTAACAGAGGTTGCAATAGAAATCAGGAATGGAATCCTGGGAAAGCAAAGACAATGACAAAGCTCTCACTGACTTCAGTGGAGTGGGCGGTCAGGATTTCACTCCAGGCATCTGAAGTAGTATGGGGAAAAGCTGCACATTTTGATCCACTGATGAACAGGAAACAAAGTTCTAAATATTTATGTCCAGACGTTGTAAAAACTAAGTCTGCTTATTTTATATTACATCTTTTTAAAAGAATTTCTCTAAATTCTGTGGTGTTACAACCCCAGGAAAGTAATGGATCATAATTAAAACACTGCAAAGGAGTGTCATAGGGTGATGCTGTTGGGCACGCACCTTTGCAGCAGACCAGGGAATGATAGACATGCCCGCCTCAGTTACGCTTTTCACAGTCCCCCAAAATTTCCCAAGTGAAGTTAATTTATTACAAAAGTCCCCCCCCCCCCCCCCACAAATCATAATAAGAGTTCAATGACCATAGTCCAGATTTCTCCCACAATAGTTAAAAGAGTGTGGCATAGAATTATGGCATCTCTCACTATGCTCCAGCCCTCCAGTACAGCCCCCGACATCTCTTACCATGTCCCCGCTCCCCAGTGTGGCACTCTCACGTCCTTGTACTGAGACAGACACACCCACCCATTCTAATTCAAGTGCAACCCACCTCTTCCAAGTAGGAACCCCCATGGCTAGAGGCCAGTCAAATTCACAGCCATGAAAAACGCCCCACAGACAATGAAATCTAGTTTTCCCCTGTGAAATCTGGTCTTTTGTGTGCTTTTACCATATCTATACAGAATTCACAGAAGAGACCAGTGTTTCTCAAAATCGAGAGTGCTGATCCCAAAAGGAAGTTGCAGGGAGATGGCAAGATTATTTTACAGAGGTCACAGTTTTGCCACCCTTACTTATGTGCTGCCTTCAGAGCTTGACCTGTTCTCATTCTTAGGTGCAGCTGCACCCTCTTATTAGCCAAATGGAAGCACCTACTCTGGCATACAGACACTGAACTTGCTTCATTTGCAAAGGCCAGCCACCAGGTGAAAGGAAACACACAAAATCTATGATCAGTAGCTTTGGAAGGGTTGGTAACTGGCCTTCATAAGAAGACTAGAACTTTTCTGTGGTATAATGTCTGGAATTTTAAGACAGATAAAGATATACAAAATGAAGATATGCTTAAACTGCATTTTCAATTGATTTTCAACCATTGCTACAAATTACCATACTAATAACTGTTATTTTAGAGCATCCAGCAGTGCCATAGTGTGGTACTTTAAAACAGTGTTTCTCAACCAGTGGTACGAGTACCCTTAGGGGTACTCGAGAGACGTCTGGGGGCTTCGTCAACACACCTGAAATTTGGAGAAAACTGAATTTGTGTTTTAAGTTTTACAGCGCTTTATTATTTTTGTACTTTTTACACCCCAAAATTTCATCATCCGCCTGGCTACGATTAAGTTGTTTAAACAAATGTGTTGCAATGGTAGAAAAAAATTGTGTGCGTCTGAAAACTGTAGGTACTGGGGGTACTTTTTTTTTTGAAAAAGGGGTCCCTTATAAAAAAAAAGGTTGAGAAATACTGCTTTAGAATGTCAACAAAGTCAAGATCCCAATCCTCAGGAGTTTTACAGGTTAGTTAAAACACAAGACCGTCTGCAGTGTAACAAGAAAACAGAAACTCCAAGAAGTCAGAACTCAACTAGATTTTTAAGAAACAGCCCAATTTTTAAGAACTGCTTATGCAACGAAAAAATACCTCATTCACTGGTCACCATTACATTCTTGTTTTCTTTTTCCAAAAGTTTCAGCTTTAAAAAATGATTGGTTTGAACCAAATCCATCCAATATAGGATAATTTATTTGATGTAATTTTTCAGCTGGGGCTGGAGGGAGAGGATAATACTGGAAAATTAGCTACAATTAAATATTTAGCCTGCATTCACTGAGCAAAGCAATTTGCAATGCCGAAAAGAGCAGTTTCACTAAGTGTCATATTATTTGAGAGAAAGTTTTCCTTAGCCTTGATATCCACAGTAAAGGGTTGTCAGGGCAGCACAGTAAAGTGTCATACAGAACACCTGAGCCTAGAAATGATTTTGTCAATACCACTCAATAGGCTGACAAAGCATGACTAGGTTGATTTTGGCTTTTCTTGGCCAAATGCAGTTTATATCACTCGAACACCTGCTACTGTATGATCCAGAAAATGGCAATGATGAGAGAACTGAAGGAAACAATGAATGCCAAGCAAATAGCACTGTATCTAAAAACTATTTCAGTGGGAAAATGGAAGCTTAAAACAAAAGGAAGAGAAAATACATTTATCAATCTAACATACCTTGCCACACCCAGTCTCAGGGGGTATGTCTAGACTACATGCCTCTGGCAACAGAGGCATGTAGATTAGGCTACCCGGCATAGGAAAATGAAGTGGCGATTTAAATAATCACCGCTTCATTTAAATTAAAATGGCTGCCACGCTGAGCCGATCAGCTGTTTGTAGGCTCAGTGCGCTAGTCTGGACGCTCCGCGGTCAACATCAAAGGCATTTGTCGACCGCCCCGTTATGCCTCGTGGGATGAGGTTTACCGGGGCAGTCGACAAATGCCTTTGATGTCGACCGCGGAGCGTCCAGACTAGCGCACTGAGCCTACAAACAGCTGATCAGCTCAGCACGGCAGCCATTTTAATTTAAATGAAGCGGCGATTATTTAAATCGCCGCTTCATTTTCCTATGCTGGGTAGCCTAATCTACATGCCTCTGTCGCCAGAGGCATGTAGTCTAGACATACCCAGCATGTTTCACTATACCGCAAGGAGCTCTGAAGAGTAGTAGCCTTGTTAGCATGCTGAATGTCTCTAAGGCTATGTCTACACTACAGGGTTTTAGGACATATTTGCACAAAAACCCACGGAGTGTCCACCCCTCAAGTGGGTTTTTGCACAAGAAAATTTACAGTAAAATGGCAGAACAGAGGGCTTTTTGTGGTGTAGGTATACCTCTTTCTACGAGGAATAACTCCAAGGGTTTTGCAAGGGTTCTTGTGCAAAAAGGTGTGTGTGGACACTCAACAGGGATTTCTTGCGCAAAAAGAGCCTACGGGAAAAAGCACAGCTGCTCTGATGGCCATTCTGTGAATGGCAATCGGAACTTTCTTGCGCAAGCGTGTCCATGCAGTGTGGACGCTCTCTTGCGCAAAAGCATATCACTTTTGCGATGCACTTCTGAGGTGTGGACACGCTTTTGTGCAAGAAGTTTTTGTGGAAGATCTCTTCTTGCGCAAAAACCCTGCAGTGTAGACAAAGCCAAAATGTAATGTTAAATGGGGAATCATCACTGAGTGGGTGTGTTTTTACTAGGATCCCACGAAAATCATTTTTGACCCTATGCTCTTGAACATTTTTAATCAATGATATGGAAGAAAACAAAGCCATCCCTAGTAAAGTTTGCAGATGTCACAAATATTGCAAGTGTAGTAAATAATTAAGACGACAGGTGACTGATACAGAGTGATCTGGATATTAGCTATGAGTCAGAAGGGGCAGGGATGGTGTCCCTAGCCTCTATTGGCCAGAAATGGGAATAGATGACAAGCAACGGATCATTTGATGATTACCTGTTTTGTTTATTCCCTCTGAAGTACCTAGCTTTGGGCACTGTCAGAAGACAGGGTACTGGGCTAGATGGACCTTTGATCTGACCCAGTATGGCCAGTCTTACGGATAATTTGGTAAGATGAGCACAAGTTTACTGAGCAAAAAAGATGCATTTTAATATGGTTAAATGCAATGTATGCATGCAGGAACAAAGAATGTAGGCTGCACTCCGAGAAGGGGGGCATTCTGTTCTGGGAATCAGTGAATACTACCTTATAATTTAAAACACGGTTAGTTGAGAAATATTTACTACACATACAGTGTCACTCACAACCACATCTTATTGGTGATGCGTTAACAACCTTGACTGATAACATATTACAACTTCACCAGATGGCACAGTATGCACTCCAATGGCTAATGCCATCTAAAGGCCAATATGGGTTTCAGCATATATTATTGATTGCACATGCAGATCAAAACATTTGAAAAAACCCTAAGGAAAGAGGCTGGGTATATTATATCTGAATGTAATCTGTACAGCAGTCAGAGTTACTGCTGTTCAGAGTTCAACTTCTTTACAAGAACGCTGGGCTTATGTTAAAGACTTCAGAGATCCAGTCAGGAGGAATAATTGTCAAAGGTCACTCTTCAGATTTAATCTTCTAATTTATCTAAAATAAGTCTTCAAGCAGGCTGAACAAAATGGACAAGTTAATCCAATCACTAGTACCTTACAAGTCTCAAATTTCATCTGTTATGCCCTCTAATGCAATGACAAACTTGGACAGTACAGAAACACACAAAGTCATTTGATTAACACAGTCACTACTTCAGGATCCACATTTCCCACAGGTGCTAGAAACAGTAATAGAATAAATAATTGGAAGAAACTCATCCCATACAAATAAGGTTATGACATATTTCAACAGCTAGCATTCTGTTGCCATAAAAAGCAGTTTATTTTTTTAAAAGGACACAATTATCAAATTGTTCCCTCAGTAATAACTAAAGATGATTTTTACTCTATAATTAAATGAAGCATGTCTTTGAAACTTTTGAGACAACATACTTGACAGAATTAAAGAAATGAACACACTATTTACTTAATAAATTTCCTATAGCATATTAAAATCAAATTGCAAATCATGGCACAAGTGTTATTAAAACAACTAAGCAGATACTAGGTGTCTTTGATGAGTCTCACAGAGAACAAAATAACACAAACACTTTTAGGCAGTTTAATTAACAAGATTGAGCCAAATTTCTCCCTGATGTAAATCCACTAATTTCATTGATTTACACCATGGATTAATTTGATCCATGATTGTTTGTGACAGGCTGGTTAGATAACAGAAACAATGTCACAAGAATAGTCTTTCCAACAATACTCCAAATTCAGGATCCCAGAAAGAAGGTGTTTTTCCTTATCAGTTAATGAGAAAAAAACCCCATTACATCTCATGCACTGCAGAGTCACCTTCTGCATCCTACTAATGTGAGTTAATTTACATTTTTTTTAAATTTACTGTCTATTAAGACTTGTATCAAGATACCATGTGCGAGCTGTATAAAGGTACGTCTACACAGCAGGGCAAAAGTCGAATTAAGATACGCAACTTCAGCTATGTCAATTGTGTAACTGAAGCCAAAATAGCTTAATTCGGCTTTTCACGCTGTTTATACAGCAGGAAGTCAAAGAAAGAACAATCTTCCTTTGACTTTCCATACTCCTCATGAAATGAGGGTTACAGGCTCCGGAGTCCTCTCTCTAGACATTATTTTGAAATAATGACTTGCTGTATAGACACACATTTTGTTTGTCTGCATCATCATGCAATTGCTAGAGAGAATGTTCTCAGTATCTAAAGCTTCAATACCAACACTATGGCAATTTTCATTTACACTGCTGCCTTTAATAGTGAGCCAGACTGTGATACTATTATTCACTTTCTAATTTGTAAGACAGGCCATCCTCACTATAAGTCCAAGATAAGTTCCAAAAAACTTGGACTTACAGTGAAACAACTTAAAGAGGAGATTTTTTTCCCCATAGCTGACTTCCATTTGTGCTATTTTTTTTTTTTTTTGCATTACTGAAGAGCAGGGAATGGGAGGACTTATAACACATCAGTTCCTACAAGCGTCAATGACTTTAGCACAGAACGAATGTATTCAGGGGTGACTTATAGCGGGGACGCCCTGTACTCTATTCAGCAAGTTGGTCCATGGAAATTAATGGTGATACCGCCAAGTAAGGTATTACACTAGGGGCCACATCTTCAGCTACTGTAAATCTGCATAGCTCTATTGAAGTCAGTGGTCTTTCATTGGCAAATGATCTGCAGGAACATAAAGGTATTAGAATCTGGCACAAGTATATGACAATAATAACAGCAGGATTAATAATAGAGTGGCGTTCATCTGAGCATTTCAAGAAGCTTTTCTAAAAATTAAGCTTTAGAACACCCTCAGAGACAGGCAAATAGAAAAGACCTAAACCTCCTCGAACTTCAGGTAAAAGAAAGTCATCAGTGTGTGAAACCCATTGGAATGCAGGTGATAGAAGAGGTAAGGCAACAGGAATGCTTCTTCAACTCAGAACAGACGTGCCAACTACTTTTTTGCTGCCATCTATTTGAGTCTATGGCCACTGGTCCCGCCTGTCTCTCTCTCCACACGCAGTGATCACCTGATCTCTACCTTCCCCAGTGTGGGGGATGCCACCTCTTTTCCCCTATGGGGGCAACCAGCCTCTCGCCCTCTTCTCTGTAGGGACAAGCTGGGGAATCACTTCATCCTTCTGTGTGCCAGCAGCCTCTTTATGCTTCTTCCCGCTCCCCCAGCAGAGTTGTTTGAAAGCGGCCAACCCTACCTGCACTTTCTCCTCCACCAGCCTGCTCAGTGGGGAATCAGCTCCTGCCCCCCCCCCATCATTGTCCTTGCAGTTAGCAGACTCTGTAGACAACTAATCCCACTCTTCTTTCTTCTTCTCAGGCTACGCTATGGCAGTTTGTCAGAAGAGGAAATACAAATGGAGCGCTCATTTGCAAATCTCGCACTCTCATTTGCATATTCTTTTTGTGGAAGAGGTTTTTGCACTAAAAAGCCCTGTCCATTTGTTGGAAAAATGCTGTTTTGTACACAAGATCCCTTATTCCTCAAAAAATTAGGTTTACAGGATCTTGCGCAAAACGGGGTTTTCCGACAAATGGCCCCGACTACACAGGGCTTTTTAGCGCAAAAACCTCTTCCGCAAAAACGATTGGAAGAGAATATGCAAACGAGAGCAAGAGATTTGCAAATGAGCGCTCCATTTGCATTTCCTCTTCCGACAAACTGCCGTAGTGTAGATGGAGCCTCAGAGTTAGCAGCTAGCCTCCTTACCTCATCCTTCCCTTCATAGCCTCTGGGAGTGGTCACCACAGTTCCAAAGCAATCCAAATTAAGATTAGGACTCTTTAACTCTGCTCCCACAAGGAAAGCCTTGCAGGTGCAGCGTTCTAGCCTAGATCGTGCCTTGCTGGGGAAATGATTACATTTCAGTGATAAGATCATTTAGGGTTGCCAGATGGTTTCAACAAAAATACCGACACCCCCCTTCCCCCCGAAAAAAAACACTGGGGAAAAAATTCTGTTGGGGGGGGGGGAAGAGAGGGAGGAGACCAAAGTTGTTGAGCAAAAAAATAAATAAAAACAGCATTAATATAGCATGGCCCCTTTAATTGCATGCAGAGTCAGAATAGGGATAGGAGCATTAAGACCCAGGGTAGGCATTGCTTCCCCTTGCTCAGGTCTTGAGGTTTTTGCCGGCGGCCATCTTTTTCTTTTGGTCGAGCCACAAGGGAGCTTCCCTGCGGAACCAGGTAAGAAGGAGGGCCGGGGGCCGGTGCCCGGGGGGGCGGGGGCTCGGCCCAGTTGCCAAGTGTGTAGGGCTGTCAGGTGTCCGGTATTTTCACCTCATGGCTGGGGAAAGAAAAAAAAACAGAAAATAATGGACATTTCAGGTGTCCGTATTTTCTAAATTTTGTACTGGACAGGAGCCGAAAATACTGGACTGTCTGGTAGAATACCGGACACCTGGCAACCCTAAGCTCATTAGAGCATGGAAGGTGCCTGGATAGCATGTGGCATACTTCTGGGTGCAGTGTCTAATGTTACGTGTTGCATCATCAGATTTCGAAAGCCTGCTGAACTGAAGCACTGAGACAGCCAACTGGAGCAAGGAAATGTGATACTGATGGGCTACGTCTAGACTGGCGCGCTTTTGCGCCAGAGCTATGCAAATGAGGCTCAGCGTTGGAATATCGCCGAGCCTCATTTGCATAATAATGAACGCCATTTTTCGGAAGAGGCTCTTGCGCAAGGCGGGGTTGTCTACACTGCCCGTCTTGCGCCGCGCTGCGCGGCGTTATGCCGATTATTTTCAGGCATAAGCGGCTGCGCAGTTTCTTGCAAGACGGGCAGTGTAGACAGTCCCGTCTTGCAAGAAACCTCTTCCGCTAAAATGGCGGTTCATTAGCTATGCAAATGAGGCTCGGTGATATTCCAACGCTGAGCCTCATTTGCATAGCTCTGGCGCAAAAGCGCGCCAGTCTAGATGTAGCCATGCTGTTAAATCTGCTTTCCATGAAGGTCTAGTGCTGTAGACCCACCAAAGGGGTAGGGGAAGGGCAAAGAGGACAACTGCCTGTGGGTTCAGCGATTTAAAGGGGCCCAGGGTTCCCAGCTACCACTACAGTGGCAGTGGTGACAGCCAGTACCATGGGCCCTTTAAATCACTGCCAGAACTCTGGAAAACATGCTCCGGACAGTGCTGAGTGGGGAGGGTGGACAGCGCTGAGGGCTGGTTGTCCCGGCCTCACCCCTCCCACCTGAGGCTCCACCCTTTCCAGGAGCATGGATCTGTCCTCACCCCCCCTTCCCCAATCATCCCCATCCCTTACCCAGGGGCTCGGGGAGTTTGTCAGGTGTATTGTAACCAGTGTTGGTCCTTGTGTGCAATTCAGATTGGTTCTGAACACTGAATTTAATCATAGTTTATATTAACAAGAAGGAAACCTGGATTTAAATTGATTTACTTTGCTAATAATTGTACTATTCAATTATTTTCCAAAGAATGGTTTACTCTTGCTGGCTGGTATCACAATTAAACTTTCATTTGCATGTTTATTTGAAACCTAAAATTGGTATCTCTTCTTGCTGAGCTGGAGGGGACACTATATCACTACACATTTATTTAAACAAAATTATGTAGTTTAATATACATTTCTGAAGATTATTAACTTGTCCCTTTTTACGTTGGAAAGTGGTGAATGTGGCTCCATTTCTTATTTACAAGATGATGGTTTGGGATTTCTGTCAAGCTGCATTCAGATAAAACCAGAATTCAGTTACCCTTGGCACAAAAACAAATGGGCATAAACTATCCATTAATACATTTAGGCTGGAAATTAGAAGGTTTCTAACATCAGAGGAGGAGTGAAATTCTGGAATGGCCTTCCATCAGCAGTTGGGGAGGAAGTGGAAAACACAACCTAACTAGTTTTAAAATGGAGACTGATACATTTATGAATGGATTATGACTAGGGTGCTCGTGATAGCAGGGACTGGACTTGATGATGCAGGAAATTCCTTCCAGTTCTCTGTTCCTAATTCCCGAAATTCTTAATTCCCTCCTGTATACGCTCTGCGGTCCTAACAGAGATAACAGGTTTTACAGGATGAAGGTGAAGGCAGAACACGGCCCAAACATTTCATATCGAACTAGGAACCAAGACAGATAGGGTAAGAGCATACTGTTTTATGAAGGCCAAAATGCAAATCCTAATTGTTTTTTCTATACTTTGAAATGATGAAAAGATCAAGAAAACCTTGACAAAGAGATATTCTCATGCTTAGGTTTTACTCCCTGACCAGCAGAAGGGCCCCAAGACTAAATGTACAACTGTAAAAGATTATAGGTCACATTTCTACCATAAACTATAGACAACTTGGCCAGCCTTGCTTAAGGTTGGAAGTGTTAACGATGGTAAAATAGTTTGTAAGTGGATGAGCTGCACAGGGAGCAGTTAGAATGCTAGGCTTTCCATCCTAACTTAGCAGAGTGACACCACCCAAAGACAAAGCTGCATCAGATGACTATTAAAATGAATGAACACATACAACACAGGAATTTCATTTTAAAACTGATGGCCCCAGAGAAAGTCAGGATGAAGCAGCACAGTGGGCAGGTCTTTGCTGTAGCAGCCCTTTTTTCACCATTGCTTCCTAAAAGAGATAACTGGCCAGACTATATAGTAAGACAGATGTGCACTGCTGGTCCTACTTCAGAACACTTGGAAATACATGTAGTCATTGCTAACAAAAGACCTGAGATAACTTGCCCTCTAAATCAGAAGTTAAAGTTGGAATATTTCCCTCATTAACTCCACAAAGACATTGTCTAATGGATATAATAAGGATAATCACTAAGACAAAGTCCTTTCTCTGAAGTTCCTATTAGGGATGTCATAGTGTAGTCAAATACCTGATTAACCAATAAGCCTGATACAGAGGCAGCAAGTGGGGGGCAGGCGGTAGTCGGTACATGTGGAGAGCCAGCCTTCAAGCCAGCTCCCCACATGCATTGGCTCATTCAAGCTGCTTGTCCCTCCTCCCCTGCACTGTTGCCTCTCTGAAAGGGGGGCAGGCAGGAGCCGGTGTGAGGGGGAAGCCACCTGCCCCCCATGTGCTGCTGCAGCATGGGGGGTAGGGGAGGTTGCCGCGGAGGCCTGCCGTGGACAGAGGCTGCTCTGTGGGATGCCAGTGCAGCCTCTGTCCACAGTGAGCTTGGGTCCCCCGTGGACAGGGGCTGCTGCCGCCCCACATTGCTCCCTTTGTATCAGAGGCAGCAGCCCGGAGCGGCAGGCAGGAGCCGGTCTGCATGGGGAGCTGTTTTTCAAACTGGCTCCCCTCACAGACCGGCTCCCACCTGCCACCCCTGCCTTTGATACAGAGGCAGCAGGGCAGGGTGGCAGGGACTCCCCGAGAGTGGGGCCAAGAGCACAACAGTTGTTGTTCCCACTCCCGGAGACTATCTAATAGTTGTATAATCAATAATATTTGATGTGGTTACATGACTATTCAATTAATTGCCATCTAACATCCCTAGTTCTTATTTAGTATAGACGCACACAGTAAAGGTCTTAATAAAAATGATAGAATTTTACAGTTTTACTCTCAAAACTAGATTTTTTTGCCTTCAAATGCCCTATGCCCAGTGGCAGGAGGGTGACGGGGAGCAGGGCATTCACTGTTGTCCACAGCCCCAGCCCCCGCAGCTCTCAGTAACTATAGGGACAATACTGGCCACTTTCAGCAGTGGCACAGAGAGAAAGCAGGCTAGGGGAGTCTGTTTTCACTCCACTGCCATGCTGGACAGTTAGTACCCAAAATCTCCCAGTTTGGCTGAGGCAGCCTCCAGGAGTGTGATTCTGGGAGACTCCCAGCGGGATGGTTAGCAACCTTAAATATGTAGTAACTGTGCTTTATTACTGACAAGATGCATGTCACAATATGGCGCTGTCTGGAATGCCCTCCAGAAGCAGACAGAAGTGTGCCAGATATGCCTGCCTCAGTTTCTCCTTATGAGTCCCCAGAAAAAGACCTTAAAGACTTTCCACACATAAATTGTAGGGTTAATGTATTACAAAACTCCTGCACACAGAGCATAAAATCCCACAGCCACAGTCCAAAATTCTCCAACATAGTCTAAACAGTACTTGCCATGCGGCAACTCTGGTGTCTTTCCCCGTGTCCCGGCTCTCAGTAAAAGCTCTGGCATCCCTCACCAGGTCTCTCTCCTTATAGGGCACAGCTGTCCTATTTTAAGCCTAATTGGTGAGTCACAAGTGATACTAACGCTGCTCCCTCTAAAAGGACCTGTGTTACCCTGTGACAAAGCCAAATTCTGCTCTCCTGAAAAGGATACTTTTTTCTGGTTTGAGTTCCCAGTCCCAAAAGGATGTAATGAAAGCTCACTCGCTCTGTCTCACATGCACACATTCACACCTCTGCTTTCACCAAGGCTGCCAACATAGGCGGGTAAAGGGCACAGTTGCCCTGGGGCCTGGACAATTAAAAGAGTCTGGGACTCCAGGCTGCTACCACTACTACTGCAGCAACAGCAGTGGCTGGAGCTCCTGGCCCTTTAAATCACCACCGGAGCGCCACACGCAGCATTCCAGGTGGTGCTGAGGGCTGGCTGTGAGAGGCATAGTGCAGTCTCGGCAGCACTGAGGGCTGGCTGCCTCTAACCTTGCCCCTTCTACATGAGGCCACAACCTTCCAGGGACCCCAATATACACACATTGCCCAGCAACCAGGGAAGTCTGTCAACAGCCCCAGTTTGCTCAAGACAGGTCATGCATCAGAAGTTAGAATCTGAGTACGATTCTTGCAGTTCATCTGATTAAAATTATTGCCATTAAATACTGTAATATAATCAAAATGGAAAATACTTTGAACGACCTTTCTACGGTTCCCCTCATAATTTAGAAACTCAGATCCATGACCAAAAGAACCTAGGAGCAATTAAGCAGAAAAGATGGTCATCACATTATTTATAAGATTATTTTTCTTTCTGCTTCCTCAGTAGCACAGAAAGCAAGATCTACATTCCTGTCTACGCATTGTTTCTTAGTGTCTATCACCAAAGTGCTCTGAAATACTAGGTAATCTTTAACTTCTCAGTTGAGCGTGTCAACAGAGGTGATGATTATTATGCAGAGTGCATGTGGGTGGGTATTTGTGGGTTTGATTTGTCTATTCATCTACTTAGAACTGGACTAACACCAGTAGCCCATTTCACTATGAACACCAAACTACTGTTTTATGATAGTGACCCTGGATCTTCTGGTCTGAGCCTGAAATAAGAAAATGGAACAGATTCCTATTATCAATTCTGCCATCTAGCCCTCCTAATTTCATACATTTGTTTTCAATTTTGTATTTAAAATGTGTCGACGAAATAGTGTTGTGCCTCAATACTGCTTTAGTCTGTATTTTGCAGAGGCAAGTTGACACATGCATTAGCATTGACACATGTTAATTTAGTGATGGCTGTGGGCTATAAGAATTTAGAGGAATTCAGCATGGGATGTGTTAATGGTGTTGCATATTCCTCCCTTACAGAAAGTATAATGGTGTCTTTTCTTGCATCAGTAGACGCAGATACACTTCCTATATCATAAACAAGCAAAGCAATGCCTGTCTATAGCGCTAAACTCAATTGCAAAACCACAGTGAAACATTATTTTCAGATACTCAGTATGCTACAACAATTAAATATGGTGCAGATTATTATGAGAGCTCTACTACTGCCACGCACCATCTTTATTGGCTGTGTGACAGTCAAAACACCTGGGATTAAGAAATGGGTTGTAGCCATGAAAGCTCATGATGCCATCTACATGTTTTTAAGGTGCTGCTAAACTATTCATTGTTTTTTAAGTTTTTCCAGTTACAGACTAACTCGGCTACCCCTGTGAAGCTTTCCTTCCCAAAGTTAACAAGTGCCATCCCAGGACTGTGGGTCACTCTCCAAACCGTATCCCTTGCAATCCAGTTCTAGCTAACATGGCTGATGGAAAAATTCATGTAACTTCACTGGTGACAAACACATGGCATGTCCTAATAGAAGGGAAAGTTGCAAAAATATTCCACTCTATCATACAATATTATACAAGCATTTGCAAATCTCAATCTGAGTATCTGCTGTCTGCATATTGTAATATGGTATCTACAGCATAGTGATGATGCTATTAATATAAAACAGTATAATTCATGGTGGATTTTATTTTCCACATATATAGTATAAATTTAATGGATAAAATTTAAAACAAATGTTGTGGTTTCAGACACTTTTGCAATCTTATAACAGAAAAAAATGTTTTGATTTATTTCTAGTATTTCAGTATATTGTGTGGATAAGTGCCGCTGGGTAATTTTGAGGAAAAAAACTGCAAGTGACTGGACACTTTCATTTAGAAGAAAATGTACTGTGCATGCCTGGTAATATTTTTTTCAGTGAAAATGTTATAATTTTTTTTGCACCAACACAGTGGCTGCTGATTCATTCATTTGTACACTAAACAGAGACAGGACAAAATGCCTGTAAGCTGGCAGTATTAATGCGATATAATACACAATAGACACAGACCAATATTTCCATCTTCCTGAGAATTCCTTTGTTGATAGATTAAAGAACAATCATAAACCTCTGCCTAAGCTTCTTTTTGAGGCTGGCGGTACATATTTTTCTTTGCAAGCCTCTCTAAGCTTACTTCTGTTTCCCACAGCATCAAACAGGCATTCACATATTTTTGTATAACTTTTGGTTGGAACTAAAAGGACATTCCTGATCTTACCATCAAGGTGATTCAGAAGGCAAGCTCTGCATCTCAATACAGGGTCTTAGGAGTGGACAATATGTCATGCAGTAGAACCTCAGAATTACAAACACATTGGGAATGAAGGTTTTTTGTAACTGAACTGTCTGTAACTCTGAACAGAACATTATGGTTGTTCTCTCAGGGAACATCTACACTGTAGGGAAGAAGTCAAATTAAGATACACAACTTCAGCTATGTCAATTGCGAGCTGAAGTCGAAATAGCTTAATTCAGCTTTTGGCACTGTCTACCCAGCAGGAAGTTGAAGGAAGAACATTCTTCCTTCAACTTCCCTTACTCCTCGTAAAATGAGGGTTACAGGAGTCAGAGTAAGAAGTCCTCTATCTTGACATTATTTCAAAATAATGGCTGGCTGTGTAGACTTGCATTTTGTAATTTTGAAATAACATCAGTTATTCCGAAATAACACTATAGACGTACCCTCAATGTCCTCAACAGTGATTTAATGCAGCTTTGAAACTTTACCATGCAAAAGAAAAATACTGCTTTTACCCATCTTCCTATAAATGAAACAAGCACAGAAATAGTTTCCTTACCTTGAATTTTTTTAACACTTCCCCTTATTTTTGTAGTCTACATTTAACACAGCACAGTACTATATTTACTTTTTATTTTTGTCTCTGCTGATGCTTGATTGTGTATTTCGAATTCTAAATGAGGTGTCTCGTTGACCAATCAGTTTGTTAACTCTGGTGTTCATAACTCAGAGGTTCTACTGTATAACCACTTGTGATCCTGAAAAGCTGTACAGGTAAATCACCTGTGTAACAATAAAAAAACGGACAATTTAGTGTTCATATACGCTAAATATTAAGAAACAAGTAAACGCACTATGGATGAGATTTCCTAAGCTGCCTAAGAGATGTGAATGCCTAATGAATTTTGACTTCAAATAGAAATAGGACATCCAGATCCATTAGGCACTTTTGAAAACCTCGGTTTAACTGTATCCCTGGAGAGCACTCTCCATATTTCCCTGCAATAAATTGCCACCACACAATGAACTGAAAAGGAGTTCCAGTCTTAAATATGAATTCTTTTGGTTCTGTTGATACAGGTAATTACTTTTCCTGGTACTTCTGGCAGCAGGGCATGTCTTTCTCTGTGAAACGGCAATGGTCTAATCTAGTGTACTAGTGATTTTAATGTAACATTCACTTGAAGCAGCATTAGGAACAGAAACAAAATATGGCGATCTGCTTTTTTGGTGCAGCAATACTGTATATGCTTGATGCAGCTAGGGATGTTAGATAACATTTATTTTAGTAATAAACGAAAAAAGAATTGCCACAAAAAATTTGCCTGTATCAGAGGCGGAGGCAGCAAGCAGAGCTGGTCCGCGAGGAGAGCCAATATAAAAATTGGTTTCCCATGCAGAATGGCTCCTGCCAGTCGCACTGTGCTGCTGCCTCTGATACAGAGGTGGCAGCATGGGGTGGCAGCAACCTGAGCTCCCCACGGACAAAGGCTGCTCAGGGATCCCACAGAGCAGCCTCTGTCTGAGGCAAGCCCAGGCCCTTAGCCAAGGGCTTCTCTGGCATCCTGCCTCCCACTCACCATGCTACTGCCTTTGATATACAGGCAGCAGTGAGGGGATGAAGGGGAGAGGGCAGGTGGATCCACGTAGGGAGCGGGCTTGAAAGCTTGCTTCCTGTGTGTACCGGCTTCTGTCTGCCTGCCCTCTCTACCAGAGGCAGTAGTGCAGGGATTGGGGAGGGCAGGCAGCTCTGCAAGATCTAGCATGCACAGGGCTTTTAAGGTGGCTCCCCCCAGCACAGGCTCCTGCCTGCCCCCTACGTTACTGCCTCTGTGGGAGGCAGTGGGGGAGGAGGAAGAAGGCAGCTCTGTGGGAACCAGCATGCATGGGGAGCTGGCTTAAAGTCTGCTCCCCATGGGTACCACCTCCCTTGCTGCTTCTGATACAGAGGCAGCAGGTGGGGGGAAGGGGTGTGTGTGTAGTTGTTAGGATTAACCTGTAAGTTTAGGCTTATTGGTTAATTGTTTAAATGACTACGCTAACATCCCTAATGCAGGCCCATCGATATAGGAGGGGTGCCGGGAACCATTGCCCAGGGGCCAGACAATTCAAAGGGGGCTGGGCTCCAACCGCTGCTGCAATAGCAGTGGCGGCAGCCAAAACCGCAGGCCTTTTAAATTGCTTGGAGAGCTGGCTGTCCTCTGCCCCACCCCTTCTGACCTGAGCACCGCGCCCCCCCACCAGGAATGCCAATGGGAGGGTGGAGGCTGTCAGCTCTGCTGGCTTGATGCACTTACCAAACATCAGGTGTCCTTGTAGTACTCTTTTATACTGTGTGTTAATGTACGAAAAGAGAGAATAATTTGGAACATTCTCCTAGAATACAGCCCCCATATGAACAACATAAAAATTGTTCTGCAGATTAAAGCCATATTAGTTTTAAATGTTTAACAACTTCATTCAAATTCATGTTGTTTTCAACTGACATGATCTCTCCCTTCTGTGCTCGTATAAAAACAACAAACGTTTTAAAGCCACATCAGTGACATATCTTCCTAATGACTGCGAGCAAAAGGAAGGTCTCGTTCTTTTGGAGTATTAATTCCACTCAACTCCCATGCAACTATTTTAAGGGATAAGAGAATCCACTCGATGTTATTATAGGATATTTATCTATATGGATCACAGCCTGAGTAATGTAGAAAAATAGTATTTCTCAAAACATTTTAACCCATCACAGAGGTATAGGTTACCCTATAAAAATTTTATGAACAGAAATGCCAGCAAGTTTAATTCTATGAGAATGAATAAGCACTCACATGTACATTTTAAAATAACTGCTTTGTGCAGATATTTGTTGACATCCATGACAGGATGTAGAGATGAGGAGAAATTGTAAATACACTCTGTATTCACTCCAATCTTGTCAGGACCCCGTGGTGACAGAAAACATGGCTTTTCACAAAATCTGGCTCTTACATTTTTTTTTCCCAGGGGACAAATCCAGAAGACAGATGATAAGCAATATCTTAACTCATATAACACAAACAGTACATGGCTAGATCCATCAAAATATCAGCAACTGATGTTTGTACAAAGCACCACAATTAATCCACAGCTTCAGTTTTAAATGAGAAAGATCTGTCAAAAAGCAATCCTACACAAATGCATTATAGTTTTGAAAGGAGTGCAGTACACTCAAGACTTCTTTAAGAGGCTATGCCTATTGATATGCTCTTAATCTGAACATATTTATGCTTATTTTCAATAGTTACCAAAAATACACATAATTTCAAAGCAACTATCTAAAACTAAAAAAAACTATCAAAGCAACTATCTAAAACATCCCTCAAACTAAACAAAAAAAAAATCAAGTAATTTGCGATTCGCTAGAAGACCATCATTTTTTATCAGTCACTTTAGATGCTAAAGATAAGCCATTGCGTAGGCCAGTTTCCACTTCATGTTCTATATGATGTTGAATTCCCAAGACACAATATCACATTACACAGTTAGGTCCGGATCCCGCCCACATGTAATAAACCCATGTCGACGAATTTGGCATCCTATACATTTCTAGTTATAACAGAAAAGCTGATTAGCCTCTCCTTTGGTTTCCACATTTCAAATATAGACTCCTTTCTAAAGATTATGAGTCTGATTAGCCTCTTTTAAGCACTGGCTTTATACAGGTGTAAAGCCCCCTACTTCAGTGGATTTACTTCTCATTAAAACACATATGCATGAAGAATCAAGCCCTCCAAATTCCAGATAGCACCAGTATAAAGGTTTGGGTTGGTTAAAACCACAAAGGCAATGAACTACTAGAGTGAAGAAGGGGAAAAATCCCCCAGGAGGGAAGGGCTCACATAGAACCCACTCTTTGTATTTAAAGCAGTGACCCAGTGAGGCTTCACAAGGATATAATTTTCTTCTCTTCACAAGCTACACGGAACATGTCAATGTCTCAGCAAAATGTGACCAGCCACATAATGAAGTCCAAGTGGCATCTTTTACTTCCCAAAACAGTTTCGTTAGCTCAAGAGAGGACGATGTATCTGAAAAGCAGTGAAAGCTTTTTCCAATGCTTTTTATACAGAAAATCCACTGATCATAAAACCTTGAACCTTTTAGCCCAGCTGGTGGTGCTTTGTCTCTTTCAAATTAATCATTAGTCTTCTCTGTGAACTGGGAAAGTGATTAGATGGCATAGCAGAGTTGGTATGTCATAGCTAATGGGCATTTTTGTTTAAACGGTATGATTTAGTTCCTTTTGAATAGGAGTGTAGTTCCTGATGAACACTAAAGAATTAATAAGTAAGGTCTGGTAATTGAAGTCCTAGAGAAATAGAGTAATAATGAGGGGAAACTACCTATTAAAGGGGCCATGCCACTCATGGAAATCACTGTGATTTAGAGGATAAATGCCTCCCCAAATAAACATTTCATCTTGAAATATTAAATAAAATATGGTAGATAACCTAAGTTTCTAGCTGAAAAGGTTAGAAACGATTAACTATATACAGGACACACTTATGTCCAATTCTGAAGTTAATATTGGTTTGTCTCCACATTTTCTCTTAAGCCAACTGTATGTTTCTTATCACTATACATTAACTTATCAAGGTATTGCAGTTGGGATTGCAGAGATTTCCAGCTGATATTGCATCAACTTATTTCTTAAATATTTTATCGTACATTGTGCTTATGCCTAGAGCATTTTGTCAGACATTACATAAACTGCTGTAACGAACATATAAGCAAATATAGAAAGGTAAAGGGCACATCATCATTTACACACAATTATATAAGCAAAACATCTTCATGAAAATGTAATCACACTGGCAAATACCAAATACATTTCATCTCATGACCTAGTCTCTAGAAATTGTATCCCACTTAAAATGTAATATACTATATGCACAGAGACACACTACTCTTTCACATAGTAAAAAGCTGTAATGTCTTTTTTTTCATACTGACCTTCCCAACTCTAACATGGGACTGAAAATATCATTCCTGACCAACAACAAAAATCCTCACTTAGGAGGAAGTAATCCCAATTCCCCTCCAAGCCAAGTTTCTCATGAACTTTAGCAATCTCTCTAAGGCCAGATCTACACTAGGGGGCCAAGTTGAACAAAGGCACACAACTCCAGCTATGTGAACAGTTTAGCTGGAGTCAACATCCCTTAGTTCAACTTACAGTGATGTCCCCACTCCGGGGGGTCAACAGGAGAAACTCTCCCATCAACTTCCGTTACTCCCTGTGACCCAGTGGAGTATTGGAGTTGACAAGAGCGCAATTAGTGGTCTATATAGTGCATCCTTACTAGAACTACTAAATCGACCCCCAGGATATCGATGTCTGCAGCATCTGCCTCCCAGTAAATGAAGACAAGGCCTAAGAAGATAAAATGCCTCAGTGGGGTTTCAAGATAAACCACTCCACATGGTTGAATGACTGTCATAAGTTTATTGACCACTTTTAAGGTCATCCATTGGTCTCCTTACTCCTCTCCAAGCATTCTTTTCATCTGGTGCTCAAGAGGCCCGCTGGACCCACAAGCTTCCAAATAGTCTCCTTCGTATGTGCGTACTAAGCATAGCATTGCCTCTTTATGCTCTCACAAAGTGGGACGAGATATTCAAATAACTCAGGGTCAGATTTGGAAGTGCTCATCATACACTATTGGGTCCAGATGTTCAAAAAATGCTCAGCTTGCATTTAAGCAACCAAATTTCAGATTTTCAAAACAGCTCAATATCCAAATTGCAGCACTCATTCAAACATCTAGCCCAGGGCTACTCAACTTTGGAAGCACCAGGGGCCACAATAATACTTATAGCACATACCAAGGGCCGTAACTTAAGTGTGGTTGCATATACATGCAAATATATATGCAAATAGCTTATTTCACACAGCACTCCCAGCACCTCCTCCCTAGAAACGCTGACACCCAGTACCCATCTGTTCCAGCCAGCTCATGTGCTTGCATCTTTCAATGCTCACCCCACCTGGGAGATGCCTCGCCATTTTGAGCATGTTCCCAGTGGAGGCCATGTTCAAAGGATCCCACCCACGAGCTGCGTGTTGAGTTCTGTGTAAACTCAAACTGCCCACGGGCCACAAACAAATGGGCTGCGGGCCGCATGTTGAGTAACCATGATCTAGCCACTTAAATTTGGGCCTAAATAGGAGTCAAGCTTTTTCGATTTCCCACATATATTATGTGTCAGGGAGCCCCAGACTGCACTAAGTACACATTTTATTCAGGGAATCCCCAAAACTCATTAGATTTGATTAAAATAACCACCAACAAGACTGCCAGGCCTGGAACCAAAGATACATTTTGGCAAAAGCATGAGGCACATAGGTGGTATGAGGGATGAAGTAGGTCAGTTTGAAATGTGATTCTACTGTTACTAGTAACTCCATAAAATGGGATGGTAAGGTGCCATGTTTATTTCATTTAAGTGATTTAGATTTGTCCATTTTACAAGGAAAAAGGTATTTTTTTCATTGATAACTCTACAAACTTACCTTGGGAAGTAAGAGTCAAGATGAGTTCTCTCTCCCTTGACCATTATCACCAATAAAAAGTGTTCTGCAGGCCACATTATTTTCTCTCTTACATTTTTGTAGTTTTCTTCCAGTTATGCTTTCCTAATGATATTTGTGAAACACCATTCCCCTTTTTCTGAGAAAATCCTTATTGCCCTTCAACCTGTTCTGCAATGGACATTATGACAAAAGAAGGGAGAGACACCATAATACTGCCCATTTCAGAATATTCAGACTCACTTCTGACCTCCTGTTAATTCCTTTTCACTTCCCTCTTGACACGAATTAACTTGCTTACTTAAGGGCCAATCAACACTAATACTATAAGTCAATCTAAGTTACACTAGTTCAGTTACATAAGTTATGTACTTGAAGTTGACGTAACTTAGGTAGACTTACAGCCGTGTCTATGCCATACTATGTCAACGGGAGACATTCTACCATCGATATAGCTTCTGCCTCCTGGGGAGGTGAAGTATAAATGTTGACAGGAGAATGTTTTCCCATCGACTTAGTGGTGCTGATTTAACTGGTAGAGTAGACATAGCCTAAGAGCATCACTCATTTCATGCACAGATAACTGTCCCTCCAGCAACTAGTGAATCACTAGTGTAACCTTTGAGGTTACAATAATGTTCATAGGTGTAATGAGATTTGCCATGCAAGGCCCAGCAGCACATTGCTCTAAGATAACCTTCAAACATTGGCAAGAGGAAACCAACAAATACAGTGTCTGCCCGTTTGGTATCTGAAATGAGATGCTATTCTTTTTCTTTTTTTTTTTTAATGCACTGAGCTAAGCACACAGGCTAAACACCTAACTAATTAATTTGTCCTGTGCCATAGCTCATGTGTTCAACAATTTACTTTCCCAAAAGAAGAATTAAGATGCTTAGCATATGTGGTAAAATACATGCATAGAACTGCAGTGGCATATGCTCTTCTGAAACAATTAATACTTCTTCTAAAATCTCTTCTCCTTATAACTAAAGATTGTGATCTTTCTGTTCTTTTTTGTCAACTCTCTATAGTGTGTGTGTGTGTGTGTGTGTGTGTAAAATAGGAATTCTCTGATCTCTAAATTTAAGACCGAAGTTTGCTTGTCCATTCTATTTTTCTCCCAAAGTTTTAGCAAATATCTGTTTGACAGCCATCTAACAAAAATTAGCACTGAATCTCACAGTCTGTCTTCCCCTCTCCCAAAATGCCATGTATAAGGATGACTTCTTATCCCAAAACACAGTTCACAGGATAAGATGTAAATGGTCTAGTTCATCTACAGTTTTCCCTCTGTTCATAAAACTAAAACTTCAGGGCAACATTTGAACAAGTAAAATACAAATAAGAGAAATTAAGCAACTACAATATGCAGATGTTTGGGAATTAGAATCAAGATTGCAAGATGCCCCCTAGTATTAAACATGCTTTAATGTGCAATCACCTGAATTGCTTACCAAAAGTACAAATGGGCCATTGTAGTATGTGAATATTCAATACTGAAGGCCAGATGGAGGTAGCTATTGCTAGGCAGTAAAAGAGAAAAGTAAGCCACTCACAAACTGCAATAGCAATTAAATCTTTAGAAAACTAAAGTAGAATCATTACATGTCAAAGGTAAATTTTGGTTTATTTTCTTACTTTCCTCTCCACAAAGAAATTGAGGTTCTGAGTCTCAGCTTGTTCTTTCTGTGACATTAAATAAACCACACATACAAAAAGCAAACAAAAAATGAGAGCATTCAGAACCACACTAGAATCCTATTTTTACATTTTGGAAGGCACAAAATATTGGAACGGTCATTTTTTTATTGTTTCTTAGGCTGCAAAATCATCTAGTAGAAAGTTATTGTATGGAGGGAATCTGGAAGACAGCGTGACAACAGTTATTAGCATTCATACCATTTATATTCTGTAAACTGTGTGAACAAGGCTAAATAATCACAACATGTCATCCCCATGTTCTCAAGAATCTATGACACCTTTGTTAGCATTCTGAGGCTAAATATCAAAATGGCAAAACTAATAAAAGATTGGGGAGTTTTTGACATATTTTATGGAGGAAGACATTCTATGGCAAATTTGCATCTTTTAAAACAGAACTTTACCAACCTAGTCCCAAGCAGGAAAGTCTAAAAAGGATAACTGAAATATGAATGTTATGATACCTTAACCAGTGTTTTTCCAAAAAAAGGGTGGAGGGGTGAGAGTGGCCCCATGAACAAGTGTTTCCCCAAAAAGATCTTGCGGAATTAAGTAAAAACAAGTATGTGGCTTTCATTCAGTTTAGTCAACTAATAAAATAAGTATAATGTGTAGGTAACTTAAATCCCCAAAGTTTCAAGGTATCTGTAATACACTATGCTAAAACAGTCTTCAAGTAGGGTACATGCTTTCACACTATAACTACAAAAATATATCGTAGTTCACAAATAACTTGCTCTAGTAACCAGCAACTACCACAATAAACAAGAAATAGTTAATGGGTTGCAAAATAGCAGTTTAAATTATAACTTAATTAATGTGATATTATTGGAACATAATTTTGATAAATAAATTGGTTTTAGCATCAAACTGTTTACTTTATCCATTAATATGAAGAAAGTGTGTCCAATATATTCAATTTGTGAGGTTCTGACTAAAGACTTCCTGTTGCAATTCATTTTTAGAGTAACTTTAGGGTTACATTTCTTTGTGACTAATATGGGGAAAACTTTCCAAAGTACCTAAGGAATTTAGGAGAAGTATTTCCACTGAAAGTCAATAGAGCGTGTGCCCCTAAATAAAATAAGTATTTGGAAAAATCTCTGTATATGTTGTTTCACAGATCTGGATTTTCATAGCTAAAATAACTAAAGTTACAAACATCCAGAGTGTCAATATATTATACAGATAGAGCAGAAAAAGCTACAGACACACAAATATCTATGTCAGTCACTCTGAACTGAGAAGTAAAATAATAGAAAACGACATTTTAAAAAGGGAGCTTTCCTCTTGCCTCGACATCCATCTTTATCTACCCTGTCCCTCACTCCTCTCTATTTTGGGGGGCTTTGTGCTATCCTAGTTTCACTTATACCCCAAAAGCATCTTTTCTTTACCTGCTTTGTCCTCAGGGTTACATCCTCAAAATCTTGTTCCCCCATATACAGATGCCTCAAGTGACTCCATAAACTCAGACCCCCCTCTCCTCCCTCATCTCACCTCACATCTCTTTGTGCATGTCCATGTGGCAACTCAGACTCCACTGATTATTTTACAAACTCACTGGTGAGCCTCTATAAATAAATAATAAAACAACCGATTAAAAACAAACATGATGCTAATGAATTAACCTGCTTTACAAACTAAGAGGAGACCTTGAATATCAGCTACTTGAGCAGGGAAACTGACAACAGCTGTCTCCCCATAGCGACTGCTTGGCAACTCAGTTTCAGGTGGGAGCACTGTCGGGCAAAACTGGAACAGATGCTACAACAGCAGACATTCCAAAAAAATTGTATTTATGACAGTAATTCACTCCCAGTGTTTGTCCAGAGAAGGGAGCAGACCTACCCCAGAATACAGAGAGCTGCTAGAAAGCATTTTGTCTTATTAAGTTCTGGCTGGAGAAATGCAACTTCTGCCTTTGCCCTTTGGACCTGCCTTCTGACAACTACAAATGTTCTGAATTCATACTTACAGCAAAGAAAATTGATATTAGAGTGACAGTATTAAAAGTAAAAAAAAAAAAACTGCCTTGAATATGGGGATTTGAGAGACAACGTGGATGAGACAATATTTTTCATTGGACCAACTGCTGCTGGTGAGAAATAATAGTTTTCTGTAGTATTCCAGATTTAAACTCCTCCACAGATTTGTATCACAACTTCAACCATCACCACCCATCCATTAAACCCTCTCTGGAACACTTCCACATTAGTATCAACTTCCTGGACAGCATGGTCAGTTTCAACAATGGAACCCCACAGTCACTTATCTTCGCGGCAGCTTCGATAACTAGCCAAACACACCAAGAAATCTATTTTCTACAGCCAGGCACTCAGATGCAACAGAATACACTGCAAGAAGAAAACCCAGGATATACACGATAAAACCCTCAAAACCATGTCCACCAAACAAGGACACTCCACCAGCGAAGATACATAATTGAATTGACCACCCTAATACCTCAAAAAAGCCTATTTCAAAACAGAAATAAAATACCCTCTGACCACACAGGTTTCACCTACCACCCCACATTAGAACCCTTATGTGGTATCATTAAACAACTACAAGCCATACTTGAGGGAGACCCTATCCTGAAAGGAATATTTCCTGAACCCCCATTTCTGATCTTCCAACAACCCCCTAGCCTCTCTAAGCTGATCATCAGAAGCAGTTTCCTCAGAGACCAGGAGACACCAACTCAAAGCAGCACCAGGCCCTGCCAGAAACATCTATAGGCAAATTTCCACTGCTGCGGTGACCTCCCCATGTCCACAACACGTCTTTCAAGCTCCCTGGGTCCTACCCATGCCTATTATAACATGTAGTATATCTTTTCTAGTGCACAAATGCCCCAATAACAATTATGTGGGTGAAATCAAGCAATCACTGTGCTCTCGAATGAACTTGCGCAGGAAAATTATAAAAGACAAAAACACCCTCTATCACCCTAGCAATCACTCTAGATCTGACCTGTCACTCCTCATCTTCAAAGGAAACCTGCACACCACTTTCAAAAGACAAGCCTGGGGGCTTAAACTCTTATCCTTGCTAGACACTAAACATCATGGTCTGACCAGACACTGGATTTATGGCAATCTGTTACCTACTATCCCTCCTCCCCCACACACACACCCACACACTTCATTTTGTACTATGATGGCAGAAGTATTAATATGTGCTAACTACTTAGGCTAAACAATATACTCTTCCTTCCATTTAACTATAACAAAGTACCCTTCCCAGACATGAAGAAGAGCTCTGTGTAGCTCAAAACCTTGTCTTCTCTCATCAACAGAAGTTGACCCAATAAAAGATATGACCTCACCTGCCTCTCTAACATCCTTGGATCAACATATCTATACAACACGACATACACTGAATATGGGGAGATCAATTATGCTATCAGAAAAGCACTGAGTTCTAGTCTGCAGTGGACTAGCATCTAAATGTAGCAGACCTGTTGTTTCTTTTCAAAGTTTATCTATTTCCTACACGAGGGGTGGGGAAATTTTTGTGGGTCGGCGGCTGCTGACCCACAGAAAAATCAGTAGGGGGCCACACACAAGTGAGAAGTGAAGTGAGAAGCCCCTGATTGAGAAGGAGAAAGACACTTCACACATTCCCCTTGCACACCAGAGCCTAGGGGAGCCCAGGTTAATAGATTTTGTGTGCTCCAGCCCTACACGTGGGTGCCAGTGGGGCTGGAGCACCAGTGCGGGCTCCACAGTGTTGAGCCTCAGGGGAAAGATCCAGGCAAGCCGGGGCCATAGCCGGCTCCCAGGCCTGAGGTTCCCCACCCCGTCCTACACAAATGAACGACAATGCAGTTCACCCATTTTTTTTTTTTAACCAAGACAGTTATTAACAAACCCCAACCATTTTGCTCTTCATGAAATCCAGTAGCATTGCTTCCTACGTGTAAGATTCAGAACATTAAAACTAAACACTGGAAATTCCACAGTGAAACTACTGAGTATGACTTGTGTGTGTGACAGGACAAGTCTTTGTGCCTCAGAAAACTTATTTCTAAAATAAATAACATCAGCATTACAGGACCTATCTTACAGGAGGGTTTTGAATCTGAAGGGCTGAAAAGCATTTTCAGAAATTCAGACTAAAAGTCCGACTAGTAATACTACAGAATCAGGCCAGCATACCTCTCTCTGCCCTTGTCTACACCAAGGAGTTATTTCAAAATAACTCCCCTTATCTCAAAATAACAAGTGGAGCATCCACACTACCAAGCCCATTATTTCTAAATGAAGGGCTAGGATTGCCAGATGGGCTTCCAAAAAAATACCGAACACACCGGCTAAAAATTTGTCGAGCAAAAAAAAAAAAAAACCCCACCCACACCGAACACACATCCTGTGTGGCTACTACCAAGAGCCACCAAGCTGGGGGAGGCAGCAGAGCCTGCTGTGCAAAGCAGCTGCCTGCTACCCAAAGCAGAGAGAGGCAGACCCTGGGCAACACAATGGCAGGGCGGGGGGGAGGGGGCCACCATGGGTAGGAAGGTGACCCCCCCCATAGCCAGGTCTTTGGGTGTCCCAGTGGGAAGAAGCAGAAATTCCACTCCATCAGTTTTGGCTGAGAGCCCATGGAAGGCACCTAAACGCAACTACAAAGCACCTGCGGGCTTCTCTCTCCTGGACTACGATGCCACAACGCGCTTGAACAGCGCTCAGGAGCAGGGACAGGGCTTCTCCTCCTCCTAAAGGTGTCACTCCTCCTCAGACACAATCAGCTAAGGGCTCCCATCGCCGATTGCACCCCACCTCCCAGCCACTCCCCCTTCCCTCGCCAGGCTTCTGCACGCAACCTCAGGCTCCCAGCTGGGAGGCGGGGCCGCGATCGGCACTGGGAGCCTGTAGTTGCGTGCAGAAGCTGAGCGGGGTGTGTGTGTGTGGGGGTGGCTGGGAGTCCCAGCCACTCCCCCCGCACCCGCCAGGCTTTTGCACGCTACCACAGGCTCCCAGCGCCAATCATGGCCCTGCCTCCTAGCCACTCCCCCCACTCCCACCAGGCTTCTGTCCGGCACCCAGCTGTAAAAAAGAAAATAGTGGACATTGCACATGTCCGGTATTTTCTGAATTTTTTTTTACCAGACAGAGGGCGCAAAAACCGGACTGTCCGGTAGAATACCGGACACCTGGCAACCCTATGAAGGGCTGATTATTTTGAAATAACTCCCGCTTTCCATGAGGAACAATGTTTTTAAAAAAAATATTTCGAAATAGTGATAGTGTGGATGGTCCGGTGCTGCTATTTCAAAATAACAACTCCCCAGAGTCATTCAAACTAATTACTCCCCAGTGCTTCCTAGGGCTCTACATCAAGTTACGCATGCACATTAAGGGAGCCTGCCTCGGACTAATTTTGAGGTTTCCCTGTCATGTGGACACGCTATTTTGAGAGTTATTATTTTGAAATTAGTTATTTCAAAATAATTTCCTAGTATAGTTATGCCCTCTGGGGCCTGATCTGCAAAGCACTGACTTCTACAAGATTACTAGGGCAAGGAATTCCTTGAATGCTCTGCTGGATTGGGACCATACTGTTAAGATTAAAAACAGGACTATGGTCTTTGCGACACCTAACGCCTAGGCACCCTGCCACACATTAGAATACATAGTCCTGTGTTAGGTGCCTAGGTTCGCCATGAATTATATAGGGAGAGGTAGGCACCAAAGAAAGGGAATCATTAATCTGAACCTTAGGCATCTGACTGACAGGCCAGAGGGAGGCACGTACACACTTAGGGAACCAGCCCACTTGCCTTCAAAATTCCTATCTAAGGTGTGCTCTGATAATGCCTACTGGACCAAGGCCTGCAGGAAAGATGAGGAGAAATGCCTACTTTGAGAGGCTCCGTGGGGCTTAATAGGGTGGCCACTGAGGTACCTCAAAAATAGAGGACAAATTGCATTTAGTGCATAGGGGGCCCCAGGCAGGGACATATGGGGGTTTAGGAATCAGGGCTGAGGGGTGAAGGGGTGAGTGTGGAAGGTGGCACCGGTTCCATTTTGAGAGGGTGCAGGTCTGCAGCCACAAATACCTAGTTGCTCCTACTCTTCTTCCTCTGCTTCTCAGGGAATGAGGGGAAAGTGCACAGCCTGTTGCATTCCTCTTTTGCCCTTCCCTCAGCATTTAGGTGCAAAAGGAAAGCACAAGCGGAGCACTTCTCCCTTGCTCCCTGTTAGTCAGAAAGAAGACCCAGTATGCGTGGCTGCAGCCTCCTCTCCCCCACCATACTCCTGAAAGGTCACCGGATGGGGGGGGACAGGACTAGTGTTGGGGCAGCCCCAGAAGAGAGGGAGCGCACAAACCCCCAGCCTGTTCCTTACATCTTACTGGCTGCCTGCTGCTTAGTAAGGCAGCTTGCAGGAGAGCCCTGGAAGCCCAGCTCAGCTGGGAGCAGCAGCAGCATAGGGCCCTATGCAGCCAGTAGGGTTGCCAGGCGCCTGGTATTGGCCCGGATAGCCCAGTATTTACGGCCTCTGTCTGGTAAAAGTAACAGAAAATACTGGACATGTAAAATATTTTTCTCGGACAGAAGGCTGCTTGGGACATTCCCCCTCTGCTGCATCTGGTGGGGGTACGGGGAGCGGGGAGCATGGGGATTTAAAGGCACAATGCCTCTTTCTTTTGTGCCTTTTTTTTTGTTTTTGCTCAGTGACTTTGGTCCCCATTTTCTTTTTTCTCAACCATTTTTTTACCTCGCCATGTTTGGTATTTTTTTTAAAAGTATCTGGCAACCCTAGCGGCCAGCTTCTTCTTGCCAGAGGCAGCACCAGGACACACTGGTTTACTATGACCTCCCTTCTAAAGAGAAAAAAAAAGGTGTCCTCTTTCATTCAACAGAGGACAGAGTAGCAAAAAACAGGACTGTCCCCTATAAAAGAGAATGAATGGCCACCCTAGGGCTTAAGCATGAACTAGTGACCTGAGCAGCTTGTTAGCTGTTGAGTGGCATTAAGGCTTGATTGATTCTGTACATACCCAGCATAAGCTCAAGTACCTATGTGGTTTAGGCACCTGAAGAAGCAGCAGCAGTCCTGTGGATATCAGTGATGCCTACTTGTTGGATACAGCTACCTAAAGAAACAGATACCTAAATCCATTTTGAATCTAACCCATCTGCTGTTCATCTTATAGGAGTGAACACACTGCTCAACTAGACCTCAGAAAATAGCATTAGCAACAGAAACATGAAAGAGCAGCAACAATGAGCATGCAGACTAAAGTTTTAAACTTGGGCACCTCAAGTTAGGCATCAAGTTTGAGAATTTTTGCTATTGTTGCTGTCACTTCCTAGAATTATGGAGCAATTGCATAGGTTCTGTGTCCTGTAGAACAAGACCAGGCAAAAGTTCATGTTCTTTTCAGAGACAAACACAAGCTCCTTCTTCTAAAGTAGGTGAAATATTTGATCATCCAAACGGTTAACTGTTGGATTTATTAAGAAGTGTACTTGTGTACTGCATGACCAATGCATTACCTCCATATATTCTGAACAAAAGGGCATCTGATCTGAATATATTTAACTATTAGAATATCGCATATAACAAGTCATTATCCAGAAACAGATAGAAACCTTGAGAGATTTAAGAATTAGGAAATTAAAATTATCTTGCTGTACTTCCTGCAAGATTATTTGCTGTTTTTTAAGTTTCCGCTATCTTATCACGTCTTTATTTTGGCTAATAATAATAGGAGGACTTAGTTTGTGATCTGTCTGCAAAGAATAAGTGCTGTTAACTGAATACAATATGTGGTCCAATTATGTTTTTAAACTGTCAGAATTATGTATGGTAGTTATAAATGTAAATGATCAGAAAACCTGTTCAGGTTACTCCATCGAAACCTGGATCAAGGTCAATTTTTTTAAAAAGGGTATCTGAAGTTAGGATCTTAAATCCAAATGTACACATGCAAATAAGAAACCTGACTTTATTAGGAGTTGCTGGATACTCAGACTATTGAAACTCAGGTCACTTGTTTATAAGCGTGAGTGATGCATGAGTGAGTGATTTCAGGTTCCTATTTTTGACCCACTCAACCAACAGTCTCTTAGAGGGAGAAGGCTTTTTGTGAAGTAATTGTCTAATCACCCTCTCCCATCTTCTTCCTATGACTCACAGGACACAGCAAAATAGCTGCTATTTACTCAGCAAGGGAAATTCAGGGGCAAGAGAGAAGGCATCTTACACAGGATGTACCTTCAGTTGCATTAACAGTATGAGTTCCACAATACTCTTTTAGTATGTATTTCTTATGGAAGGATTGAGCAATTCTTAACCAATGTGACCTATTAACACATTTTCTGAATAAAGATAAAGTTTACATTATGCTGTAAGCACAATCAAACACCTGAGACCATCTATTCACAACCCTCCTCTCATTTAACAAGCCAACTACAACTTTAGACCAATACACTTTGTTTGGCTAGAAATTCACAAAAAGACACATGGACTATTCTGATCTCTGAAAGGAAAACACTTCGTGGAACTGCAATCATCAGAAGGATAATCAAAAGTATATTACCAACTAGATGATACCACTCAGCCCTGCGGCCCCAAGTAATTTAGTGCTTATATAGAGAATGTGTTGAAATGAACCCAAACATCTAGAAAGAATGAAATATGCACAATCCTGATGTCTCACACACATACTCACTCCCACTCCCGCTCACTCAACAATCAACTATATCTAACTGTATGCTATAAAATTGCATTGAGGTAGAAATTTTTAAAGGGACACATGGGAATTAGATACCCAGAGAGAGTTGGGTACCAAATAGCCCTTTGTGGCTTTGCAAATCTCCCTCTCATTGCTTCTAAGATTAGGTGCTTCAGAGCCCAAAATACTGTGTGTTAACTTGGAGTGTGGGGCTGTGGGGTTCTTCGTTTTGCTTTGGGTTTGTTTGGTTTTTAATAATAATATGTGATTATCAACCAAAGGAGATACACAGGTTGAACCGGTCTAGTACAGAACTCCCTGGTCCAGAAACATCCGTGGTCCAGAATGATTTTAGTTAGCTGTATGCTCACTTTTCATGGGTGTGGCCAAGTTTCCCACCCTCCTATAAAAATTGTTTACAGTAATCAGTCCTGACTCTCAGTGTTCTGTGCTGTTATTTAGCTCTAATTTCCTCCTAAATGTCCTCTAACAGCCCAGTAAGCAGTGGAAGTGTTGGTAACGCTGCTGGACAATATTGATCTCCCATGGTCTGGAAAATTCTCTTGTCAGGTCAGGTCCAGAGGGTGCTGGAGTAGAGAGGTTCAGCTTGTAGCTAAACTAACTAATACTGCTCCACTCTTAAAAAGAGAAGAATATATCTTCAAAATCACATAGTTTTATAGCACATTGTCCAAACAACTGAATTTTCTTTGTTCAAAAGTCAATCCAAAAATCTGTTATGAATTTGCTATATTGAACAATCAGTGACAGAAGAGCCTCAACAACTGCATAATTTGCATCTCTTATTTTCAAATATAAGTCTGATTTCAGGAAAACACTGCAGGAGTTCAGTACAACAGCTGATGATGGCAAAGAAACAAGATGCTTGGAACACAACCTCCTTTTTGTATCCTTGAACACATCTAGCTACAGCTCAACTTGTCTCCTACCAGATGAAGCATGAACCCTATGAGACATGGCTACATTGGTGTAGCTTCTTGAACTAGGATGCATTCTGCACTCAACGTCATTCAACAAAACCTTGGAGAAAGCTTTGCAATAGTTTTCAGCCTCTGTTAGCTCCCATTAAAGAAAGCAGAAAGACATGCTTTAGGCTGTCCTGCCGGGTGGACACATTTACCCATTTCTCTGGGTTTCTTGACCTCTGATGAGTCATTTCTATCAGGAATAAATGAACATTGTAAAGGAGAAATAGAACACTTTTTTACAAATTAGGAAATGAGGATTGTGTTTTTCCTTGAGAATTTGAACATTAACACGTGAAGGGTCTGATTTTTCCAAGATACTGAGCAACTGCCATTACCATTGACTGAATTCAGATGTGTGGGTGTTCATCAAGTTTGAAAAAGTCAGGCAATTAAATATTAACAATCTGGTTTTCTAATTTCACAACATGTCCAAATTGTTGTCCTCAAATCCAGAAAGTTCTAGTACCACACAGAGTAAAACACCAAACTTAATTAGTCCCAGTGTCACACACACACACAGCATCAACTAAAAGTAATGCACATTGCTGAACATCTTCAAAAAGTAGCCTTCATCTCCTAGCATGCTCAGCACCATCAGTATGTGACAAGTTGAAAGCCAATTGTGTTATAAATTACAGAAACATGTCAGAGGTCAGCACTTATGGAGAGCATTATTTACAGCATCACTTCAAGAGTTTTCTAATGCAGAAAATAAGCATTTTGTAGTCAGCCTCTTGAGACATACATATGAACTGATCAAATCAAGATAATTCTACTGATCAAGGGTTATTTTTCCAGCCAGATCTCTTCTAAAAACACAGAGGAAAGGTATATGTTCATGTTCATTTTCTTACAAAGTTAATTTTATAAACCTAGCAAATCTTTTCATTACCCCTAAGGCTCTACTTAATCCTAAGTATTTTCAATCATTTTTATGACTTGAAATCTACTTAGAAATTGTGATTTATTATCTAAAAATAAATATGCAAAAAAGAAAAGAAAAATAGATGTTTCTTTTTAACTTCTCTTTGTTGCTATGGCATCTCACTTTTTTTTTTTTTTTAAAGATGCACCTTCCATTAAATGTGAATGTGACAGATTGCTATAATTTTCAGCAGCTAAATGCCTCTGTCAAACCCAGTCAGACATTTTCAGAACGTGGTTCTTAGCCTGGGAGGTAGCAATTCTGAGTTTCTCTTTTTGGTGGGGATGGAGCACACAACGGCTTCAAACTGTGATTCATTTTGTTTGAAGCTTTTGTCAGCATCCTTCTCAAAGAAAAAAAATGACAAATCTACTAAAATTAGCAACTGACACCATGAGAACAATCTCATTCAACCTGTTAATTTCAGCTCTAACCTCAACTAGTTATTAAAGTCAGACAGTCTTAGCAATAACATTTCTTTTTTAATACTGACACCTTTAAGAATGGGTGGCACTATGAAGCAGTCTGCACTAAGGCCTATCATTTACTATTAATTAAAATTAAAAGGCATTAATTAAAATTGTGAATTATTGCTTGTGAAAGATTGTCTTCATAGCCCTAAAGGACTTCCACCTCCATCTATCTACAGAATAAGTGCAACACAGACAGAAGAGGTGCAAATTTCCCTGCACTGCCCCATAAGATACAATGCCTAAAGTAATGTATTCTGTATTCACCTACCCTTTGTTTTTCTTTTAACAGTGACAAAGTTTGTTGTGTACCAATTATGGTGATGGCTCTTTGATACTGGCGATTGACTAATATGAACTGTACAAAGACCAGCAATCAATTAGATATTTTATTTTAGTAACAGCCTTCACAGTAATGAACAACTTTAGCTTTTCCTTGTAATTTCCCATGTAACTGAACAAAATATGGACGTGATAACTCTGAAAGCTTAATAGGCACTTAAATAACAAGTTGACAGGTAGCTTATAAACACATAAAAGCAACACATGAGATGGATTATGATCTGATTTTTTCCCCAGCAAATATTTTCAAATTGATTGAGAATGTAAAAAAGTACACTCAAATTATTATAGCTCAGCTTGCCAAATAATTCCTACTCAACATAGCACTGGAATAACTATTAAAATTAAAGACTACAGTTGTCGGCTGATGGATGTACAACAAATAGGACGTACTGCATATGATCATAAGAAGGAAATGTGTGATTAGTTATTTTTGACAGTGGTAGACTGAGCAACACATGAATTTTAATGTGATTATCTTTTTTAATCCCCTGACAGTCAGATGTAGGAGAGAGTGGCAATTGTTTTGAACTCAAATGTTCGGCTGTTCATGGCTGGGGAAGTTTTATGGCCTGTGCTCGACAGGAAGCCAGATTAGATTATCACTGTGGTACCTTCTGGCCGACAGCCATGCAGGGAGCAGCTCTGCACTCCAGAAGGGGCGGGGCTAAGGACAATCAGACCTTAGCGCCACCCAGGCCACAATGTATCTCCCTCCCACCATGCTGCCTGGAGCACACTATGTGGTGCCCCCACCATCCCAGGCAGCCATAAAAGCTGCCCCAAGTGCGGCGCTCCTATGGCAATTTAAAGAGCTCACCTTGGGTCCCTCTGACTCGCTGGGATCCAGGGCAATTATCCCCTTTGTCCCACCCCATCGACGGATGTGCTCAGAAACATATTATAGAGCCCTTCTTGAGTATGCTGAACAAACATATGTTATTAATTAGTATGATTATTATTATATGCATTGCTGTTGTAGTGGTGTTAGTCCCAGGATATTAGAGAGACAAGGAGGGGGAAGCAACATCTTTTTATTGGACCAACTTCTGTGGGTCACAGAGAAAAGCTTTCAAGCTTACGCAAAGCTCTTCTTGGGGTTATTTTATGATTGCTGTCATGTTCATTGTGCATATGTCTGTTGACAACGATAGGCTTTCATTATAACAGTGACTCTGACTAGGAATTATTTGGCAATCTGAGCTAAAATAATTTGAGCTTACTTTTTATGTTCTTAATCAATTTGGAAGTATTTGCTGGTGTGCAGGTAGGAATGTCAGAAAATGACCTGAAGAAGAGTTCTGTGTAAACTCACTTGTCTCACTCACCGACAGAAGCTGGCCCAATAAAAGATATTATCTTACCCAACTTCTCTCATTGATTCTTATTATGCCCCAAATTATGTGAGGCATTTCACAAAAACAAGTATACCTAGTCACTATTCCCAAAATATACAATCAAAATCATGGGTTGGCAATAAGTGGCCTGCACACGTAACCACCACCCGGTAGATCTGAACCTGGGATCTCTGGAGCTTAGTGTAGGAGCCTCTACCCTCTGAGCTAAAAGCCAGCTGGCTCTCAGCCCATGCTATAGAGGTCTCTTGATCTTAGCTGTTGCTGTGGTCTAAGTGCCACTGCATGGGACAGTGAACCACACTAGGTGTGTGGGTTACATGGGCTTACTGTGGTTCACCATGCTTAGTCCCTGGTAGGCCGCTAGATTCTATTTTCTACACATCTGCAGGTGCTGCCTGTCAGAGCTCCTGTTGTTGTGGATCACTGTTCCCTGTCAATGGGGGCAGCAGGAAGTGGTCTCCCAGTCTGTGCCACTTCCTGCAGCTCCCATTGGCCAGGAAGAGTGACCCATGGCCAACAGAAGCTGCAAGCAGTCGAACCTGAGTACACGCAGGTAAATAAAGTACCTGGAGGCCCACCAGGGGCTAATCCTGGTGAATTGTATCTGGCGTACAGGCCGCTTATTGCCCATCCTTGATCAAAATTTTGAACAAGGGTCCTGTGACAAAATGGGGCAAAAGAGGAAGAAGAGCGATGGCAAAAAGAAGATCACGTACTGCTTCTAGCCACTTCACTTAGATGCCCACATGAGAATTGGAGTTTTGTGGATATTTGGCCCACCGTGAATATCTCTGTTATGACTGTGATTATTATTGTGGTCAATGTGCAGTTCATTATTGATGCTGCTTTCTTTTTTCTTGGTGTGATGTGTTTTGATCATTGTAAAAGGACCTAGAACAACATATGAATATTTTTAGCAACATTAACCGATATTGCAATTGTATCGAGAGTTTCACAGTATTTTGTGGCAAGATTTTCAAGCCTCAGCTCCTGGAATAATGGAATACTATGAGAATCTCTGTGTTTGATTGGTTTGTTAAAAATAAGTCCCAAGAACTCACAGTTGCAGAGAAAAGACTGAAAACTCATCGTGTGTCATCACTCATGATATAAACCCAACTACAGAGTTTTTGTTCCTTTAAAATGATGGAGGAAACAAAGGGAACCTGGTATAATAAAAGTTTTGAAACAAAATGAACTTTGACTTCTATTGATGAGAGGAAAAGGACAAACTGATATATTTCCGAGGCACTCATTTGCTGTAGAATAAAAAAAAAACTATTCTAAACAAAAATGTGATTTTGGAAAAACCCGAGACTAACAATTTAATTTCTTCAGAGGGGTAGCAGTGTTAGTCTGCAACTGGGAAAACAATGAATAGTCTTGCAGCACCTTAAAGACTAATAAAACATGTAGATGGTAACATGAGCTTTCATGGGCACAACCCACTTCTTCAGATGAAAGAATTTAATTTCTTACTACAGAGGCATTACCCTGTTAAATCAACAGCGAGAGACTTTTACATTTTTCCTCGAAGTATATTATTAATGCTTTTATTTTCCTTTGTAATCTTGCCACCAGATGGAGTACACATCTTGCAACACTTTCTAGTAAAAGAACAATGAGCAGCCCAGTTCTGTTTTATAGGTTGTGGATAATTCCAAGGGAAAGTGTATGGTTTAAAGTTACTGCACATGCTAAATGAAATAATTGTTTGGCATACAATTTATCTATTTAGTTTGCTGTTCCTCACAAACTATTACTAGTGAACTAGACACTGACTTCTTATTCTTAAGAGGAAGGAAAAGTTTCATTTTGAGATCCTTTGTGGGATAAATAGGTAAGCAAGCCAGTTACACAATTATCCCTCTTCCTTTCCCAATTACAAACAGAGAGTTAATGGGTAAAAGGTTCATTCTTTCAAAATGTGTTAGTGTGGGGTTGAAATGTTCTTTAAGAATGGGGATACATGGAACTTTCACACAGAAGTGTTCTGAAGGCTGTGAATAAACCTACTGTAGAAAGAAGAAATTAACTGAGCTCCACTGGATTAAGCATATTCCTTAACGGTCTTCTATAGAAAGATTGTTAATTTAAGGCACAGTCCCGCAGATCTGATGCAGACAGAAATCCTGTTGATTTCAGTGGGAATACGGGATTGAGCTAAAACTCTGTTTATCACATATTAAGCTTGTCTGCAAGCCTTGGTCACAGATCTGTCTTATCTATTTCTGTTTTGAGACAGATTAAAGTAGATCCAAGCCTTCCCATAAGGAATGACTTACGTACTTGTAACCACCTTGGCACCCCTGCAAAAGAGAACATAAGTCGTGAGAAAAGGCACCTGAGTAGCCCTATTACTGTCCTCCTCCTCTATAGGAATTGACAAGCATGGTTTTTAAAAAGGAATAATGTGATGCCATGCTTTACAATTTGAAATTACACTGTAATCACCTAAGGTTAATGCTACCAGCACACCATTCCAATATAGCATCCAACCTAAGTACTCTGCTGTCACAGTATTTCTCATTGCCATATATAACAGAACAGAGCACTAAAAACAGTGTTTGTCCTCAAATTAATCTAAAGCACATTTCCTCCTACGCTTGAACAAACTGTTTTAAAAACTTAATTTGCTGAGCTTCCTTAAGATAGCTAGGCCAAAAAAATTTACTCACAAATGGAAATACTTGTAACGCTTCTGCCAGGTAGCACCAGCAGCGGCTAGGGCCGGGTTCAATATCTAGGGGTTCCTCTCCATCCATCCAACATAGAACTGGCTAGAGCTCCCACCCAGTAACCTGGGAAATTCACTCAACACCCCTGGGCACCACTGGGAGGCAATGCTTCCCCACTCGCAAGCACAGAGTTTGAGTGTAGAAAAGAAACCTTTAATAAAAGGGGAAGGAAGTAACATGGTGTTAATTTGGCAAAACACCACAGACAAAGCCCATAGGAAAACACCACAGAGAGTCCATAGGAAAACAGAGTAAATGTCCCAGCTCAGGTAGATTGGGCAATGTCCTTTTCCTCTCTGGCTCTCAAGTCCAGCAATGTGGATGTCCCCTTCATATGCCCAACCCTTCTCTGCACCCCACTCAGTCGCTGCCCTTGGTCAGGGCAGACCAGAGTTCAGAGCTGCATCTGCAGACTTCACCTCACATACTGAGTTGGGTGGGGGGGGAGGTAGAAGGCATCTCACCCACTCCGCTGGTCACTCGCCATCCACCTGCTCGCTCTTCTCTGGCGCCGCTCTGCTAGCCAATCATTGCTCCTCACGCTTCTCCATCACCACCCTGCTGCCTGCTCATTGCATCTTCCGCTGGTTTGTGGTGGGTTTGGCTCTGGGCCAAACCTAGTGATTTCAGCTCTCAGTGATTTCAGCTCTTGTCCCAAAGCAGAGTCCAGCCACAAGAGATTCCAGCAGCCACTGGAGTACATTCACTTACAAAAGAGACCCCCTTATGGAGTCTTTCTTTAACTCTATCATTGAAACAGTGGGGAGAAACAGATTGAACCGACTGGGCATGCAGCCTGCTGACTCCCTCCTCAGCTTAATCTACAGGGCTCTGAAAGAGCAGCCTCTGTCCATCCAAGTGTATTTACACTGACAGGGTCTTCTGAGTTAAAAACAGTCTGACTTTTCTGAATTGTGCATTCCCACAATAACTGCAAGCATTGGTGGTCATATCTTACAATTTCTGCATTTGTTGTTAACACAGTTTGTGAGCCTCACAATAGCAAAACTGGTTACAACAATTGAATATCTAACAGGCCTAAGCAACCTGAACGAAGTGTATTTACATAACCACACCCAGAATTTCTTTCCCAGTCCAGCATGAACTGTATTTACATAACTGCTGAATACCTAGCAGTTCTAAGCAAACTGAGTGAACATAACCACACCAAGGATTCCTTTCCCATGTCAGCTGACTGTAATGGAAGCATTGATTCAGGCCCTCCTTACATGGTGCTACAGTGATTGTACATGCTGTAGCTATAACAGTAGCCCCTGGATTCATGCAAGTGACAGTATCTTTCATTGGACCAACTTCTGTTGGTTGGGGTTGCTGGGTGTACTGTTTTTACTGGAACACACGGTTGGAAGGGGACCCTGGTGGCTGTGGTTCACTTTGCCAACTGGGCTGTTAAAATTCTGGTTTGTGGTGCAGTGAGGCTAAGGCAGGTTCCCTACCCAGAACCCGCAGCATGACCCCGCCCCCTCTGACTCCTACATGTAGAGACAGGCAGAGGGCTTCACACACTGCCCCCACCACAAGCAGAGTCTCTGCTGCTCCCATTGGCCATGGTTCCCAGGCAATGGGAGCTACAGGGGTGGCGACTGCAAACTGAGCCGCACACAGAGCTGCCTGGCCACACCTCTGCATATGAGACACCTAGAGGGGAGACTTGCCGCTATACACCTGAGCTCCTCCTCCCAACAGCTGCCCAAACCTGATCCCCTCCTTCTCTTCAAACCCCTCAGCCCCAACCTGGAGCACCCTCCCTACACCTGCAGCAATGGCAGCATCCATGAGCCCCGGGCCCGTTTACATTGCCTGACTCTGGTGCAGTGACCTCCCCCCCACCGGTAGCCTTGGTACAGTCTGTCTTTTTTAGAAAGCAAACCAACCTTGTGATTCCTCTGAATGGTCCAGGAGAAGACTGATTTTAGGGAAATTTGGTACAAGGGTTGCTGGGGATCATCTTACCAGATGTAACCAAGACTGGTATACACTAGAGATGTGAACATGTAACCGTGTACACAGTTAACCAATGAGCCTGGGCTCATCGGTTAATGTGCACAGTTACATACAGTTCCCCCACACACACACACTGTTGCCTCTGTATCTGACGCAGCAGCGTGTGGGGGGAGGGAGAGACAGGCGAGAGCCAGTGATGATTTTATGTTTTCTTCCAGGTCTTTGATACAAATGTTAAATATTGCAAAGTCAAGAACCCATGCCAAGGGAACCCCACTAAAAACACCCGGTTGATGATGATTCCATGTTAACAAGTTATATTTTAAGATCTATTAGTCATCCAGCTCTTAATGTGTGCCATGTTAAGCTTGAGTCATTCCAGTTTTTTAATCAAAATGTTGTGTGCCTCAAAGTGAAACACCCTATGGATGTCTAAGTATAGTACCAAGTATTATTACCTTTATCAACCACATTACTCTTCCTTGCTTGTCTTTGAGCATCTAATAAAGTGTTTTTAAACAATTCCCTATTTTCATCATGTTTTTCTGATGAAATTATTCCTCCCAGATGAGGCTCAGGAGTCTTTATAATGTTGTGAAATTGACCCCTTTAAAGTACCAATTGCATAGACATTACTGGTTTGGACTTGATTTGTTTGCACATAACAAATATGATCAACTCATGATCACTTGTACCTAGGCTACCATAATTTTTTTGGAATGTGAGCATTTCCTCTTTATCTGTCAGGACAATGTCCAATATAGAATTCACCGATGTTGGTTGGTAACAATGCTAACAACTACAAATTGGTGTTCTCCAAGCCTATGTTTCCTTGTTATCCTAATTTGTGCTCTGTCTTAAGCTACATCAACAGTAAGAGCTATAGGTACAATTTCCCTGCCAATGAACACCACCTTCACACAAACTCAGATAAAGAGCAAGATAACCACAGTAGTGCAGGTATTAGCAGTGGAGGCACGGCTGAGACTTGCTGAGTACAGGCCTCAGTGGGTATATACTCAGCATGCAACCATGCCTCCTATGAAGCTACCTGTGCTACTGCATGCTAATAAATACTTGTGCTAACTCAATGAGAACTGGTGTGATTATGTGTACATGAGCAGGGGAATCAGTCCCCTAGCTCTTAGGCAAACATAGCTTGAATACCACCATTCTGTCTCTTTCCTCTGCTCAAGACTATTTCTGGCCTTATCATCCTCCTTCTCCCCAGACTGACAGTTCTGTTTTTGAAAATGTGTCTTCTCGGTACATTACTTTGATGGCTCTTTCCCACATTATTATGACATCAGTGTTGAAAGCATGATGTACATACATTTACATATAATTGAACATGAATGTTCTTTAGGCTATTAGACATCTGTCAAAGGGCTTACAAATGGAGGAATTGAGTTTAGCCAAGTTATTAAAACTCCTTCATTTTTAACATTTCCCTGTTTTACACTGAATATTCCAGTCTTTTGGGTGTGGAGTTACACTACTTTATAATGTTTGAGGCTTTGAAGGTGTAGAGAAATGGCCATCCAGCACAATAGGGTCGAAGAAAACTTTTGGGTTCAGCTAGCCTAGCCCTGCTATACCTGCAGCCAATACCAGCCCTAGAAGAGGAAGAAAAGAAGGGGCCTAGCTCTGTTAAGTGTTGTCTGGCTGAGAGGCAGGAGTGCATATCTGCCTATCCAAAGGGATGGATCAGCAACCTGCCATCCAGTACAACCACTTGAGTCTGTTGATCTAACCATTAGGCCATCTAGCCATAGAAGACCCAATTCCAGAGATCTATGAATAGATTGCATGGTATTAAAATATAGGTATTTATTATTAATTATTATTAATATTATTGTTATTAGTCAATTGCAGATATGCTTTTTATAACAGAGACCTACATAATATGCTGCATAGCTTTCTGAAACTATTGCCTGCAATACAAAGGGAGAATGTATCATGGATAAGGTCACACTTCAAAATCACAATGACTACTGGCAATAATGATTATGACTTTAATAGACCAGTGCTGTAATTCCTATATTAACATCATCTGCAGTCATGCAAACAAAAAATATCTACCCAGCAATAATCAAATATTTAAAATTATGCACTGTTAAATTATGCTGTTCAGTGTGCCCAATTAAGACCTCTAGATATCTAGTAATTGGGGGCATGATATCAGTTCAAAGACCTCAAAATGTTCTACAGTAGATCACAAGCTAATATTAACTCACAAAGCAGCTTATCTTTTTATTTATCATGCAAACAAAGAGCAGCCCATGGGAATATGGTACAGTTAATATATTTGTGCCCCCTAAAACTCCATAGGTTAGAAGCTGAGAGAGGAACAAGGTGGTAGACTACAATGTTGGCGGTGTCACGTCAGTGACCATAAATAAATACCTATGGCCTTCTCAATGTGTTTCAAACAGTTCTGCACTGCAAGGACAAGTACTGAAGTCCTTACTCCAGCAGTGGGCAATCTGTGATGCTTGTAGGTGAAGGAGTCACAGGGATTTGCTGTCCACTGCTTCCCACAGCTCCTATGGGCATAGAACAGAGAATCTGTGGCCACTGGAAGACGAGGGGGGCTGTGCCTGGGAATAGTCAATGTCAGCAAAATGTCTTGCAGCAGGCAATGTTTACCCTGACTGGCAGCATACGGCACATGGACCACATATTGTCCACCTCTGCCTTACTCAGTTGCACATAGAGCAAACACACTTTTCCAGAAATGAAGATGATTAACTATTAGGACAAACCATAGTTAGTGATGGATTCTCCATCTCTTGAGGTCTTCAGCTCAAGGCTTGATATTAGCCTCTGAGGATAGGACAAGAAGTAATGGGCTTAAAACTGCAGCAAGTGAGGTTTAGGTTGGACAATAGGAAAAACTTCCTAACTGTCAGGGTAGTCAAACACTGGAATAAGTTGCCGAGGGAGGTTGTGGAATCTCCATCTCTGGAGATATTTAAGAGCAGGTTAGATAGATATCTATCAGGGATGGTCTAGAAGACAGTACTGCAGGGGACTGGACTCAATGACCTCTCGAGGTCCCTTCCAGTTCTAGTGTTCTATGATTCTATTTCTGATGTGATCGGTTCAGCTCAATCTAGAAGCCCCTGGCTGAAATTCTGTAGCTTTTGTTATACCTTAGGTCAGATGATGTTTTCAGAAATGGCTTCTTCTCACTTTAGAATCTGTGAATTACTAAATCTAAGCCAGCTCCTTTTGACTCGCTTGGAGTTTTCTTTGAGTGGGGAGTTTTGTAACATGAATAAGGACATGAGGATTTGGCCCATAATGAAACAAAATGGCCAGGAGAATGAGGGTCAGATTTTCATTGAAAAAACGAATCCTCTATCCATTGTTGCATGTTCTATTTTTAAATTTAAAAATCAAACGTTTACTATGACTGGGTGCAGGGATTCTATCTTACAACACTATTACAGGGAACCTCAAGCTTGTTTTTCTATAAAATGGAATGTACAGAAAGAGTACACTTAATTGCCCTACAGTTACAAATTGTGTTAAATCAAAAAGTGTTCCAAATTCAATATGTTTTGAAACTAAAATCAGGAATACTTGTTTTTCAGCTAAACTATGGTTAACTCAAATCAATGTATTTTAATTCATTCATTTACTGTTAACTATGTTTTTTCAGATTAGTGCTTGCAGCAATTACATTTTGATGAACTCACATCAGTGATCATAAATAAATACCTATGGATAGCTCAATGTATTACAATAAATAGAATCAGAACATTTGAATATGCCAAAAATGTGAGTTACTGAATGCATCAATGGAAGATTATGCACACACATAAAACATGTTGCATGGAATGTGCATGTATTTGACTAAGGGAGGTCGATGGGTTTTACAAGATCCCATCCAATCAAAACTGCATTGGTTGCAGTGATTTAACAAACATGAAACAATTAAACCACACTATAAACAAACAAAAAAGAAATGTAAAAGCAAATGTAATTTAAAATGCAGTAATTGCAACATGTTCACATCAAATTAAATCAATCATTTAATAAGGGAGATGATGGGAAAGTGGCATTTCTTTCCATTCAGCAACAAAAAAAATAGAATTCCCACCTGTCCGGCCTATTTTTCCTAAAAATGCAAAATTTTGAGAAATTTATACAAGCTTTTTAATTGGTTTAAAAAGAAAAACTAGGGGGGAAATTTTTGTCAAAATATTTGAGTGGTTTTTTTCATTTTTGAACATTTTGTATTCAACATTTGAAAAATGTCCTTTATTCTACAAAGCTTGGTGAAGGGAATAGCTTTTGATCTCTACTCTGCAAAGAAGCATGATTGCGCCCCGCTCTAGGATCATGGGGCTAATTTAGATTAGGCAACCCATTCCTTTCTTAAGTGGTCATATATTCCTCCACTTCTCATTCTATATCCCCTCCCTATCTCATCCTCAGTATAAAGCCCCTGGACACAAATTAGTACTTATCAATCAGATGACTCATAATGACATCAAGAGAACAATCCTGACCTGATTACTTCAGCTTTTGGCTTTATACCTTAGCTCAGTTCCAAACCTGGAGAAGATAAATATATTCCCGTGATCATTTAATTCACTGAGACAACAAAAATTGTGCTAATTTGTGCTAAATGTAATCCTTTTGTGATGGGCACACTAGTTGAGAAGGAACTGGACAAGTGGCTTTTGTTAACCAGGGCACAAGAGGATACGCTTGGTCTCCCAGGACAATAAAAGCAATCTCCATACCATTAAGGTCCATAATGCTTCTGGGAGCACACTGTACTTTACTCATTAAAGCAGAGTCAAACTCCAAAAGATGCTAGCACTAGCATTGTGGACCTTTCCAGACCATCTGACATTTATGTTTGTAAATCTGACATAGAGATCAACCATCTCTTGAATCACCACAGAGAAACACCCCTTTCCATTTACAAACTCTGAGCCCTGCTATGGGAGGCAAATGATGGGTCTCATCCATTGCGCCTATACAGTTTGAGAACCATGTATTCAAAGCCATCAATAATCATCTGAGCATTTGCAAGATTTGCAACCCAGTGCATGTTGGCACACAGCTGCATGACAAAGGCCCCAGCGGTTGATCTCCCTATACCAAATTGGTTGTCTATAGACCGACCAACATTTGGGGGGTTCCCAACTTCCAGATGGTAATGGTGACCCACTTTTTGATAGGTGGGCACAGTGGGATGCTGCTACGGCAGTGCCACAGCTTGTTCTGCACAAATCTCAAAAAAGATCACTTTCACCAGACACTGTTACGAAAATTATTGATTATATCTTTAGCACGTGCATATTGTCTAGCTGAGCAATGACATCCTCAGCGGTTCTTCCAGACCACCGCTGAACCTAGTCAGCAGGCCTCCCTCGACAACATGAGTCACTGTCTGTGTTGCTCTGCACAAAGGATTATCACAAAGCCTCCAGCGACACTGGTTGAATGCACAGAGATCTTACCTGGGCTGGAATCTATTCAACAGGGACCACTGATGATGGGACAGGTCAAAACCAGGCAGGGAGATTGTAGGATCAGCAACAAAGGACAGGTTGGAAATTGTAACAGATATCCATTGCTCTCACCACAGTATTTCCGCCCTAATGGCCTGGTATGGCAGACCAGACCATAATGGGTGACAAGGTAGCATATTCAGAAGCTTCAGGGGGTAGCCGAGTTATTCTGTACAGGATAAACTTAAAAAACAACAAATGGTCTGGTAGCACTTTATAGACGAACAAAACGTAGATCAGTGGCCTCCCACCTTTAAAGCATAAGATCACTTTTTTAATTTAAGTGCAACGTAAGATCTACCTCAAATCCAAATATCCTTGCCCCCACTTTCTGGTTGGTAACCACTGATGTATATGGTATCATGAGCTTCCTGGACACAGCATGTATGAGCCTGGCTGCTTAAAAAGCACATAATGCTATGATGATTAATCATAACGTGTTCTTGTCATTTGGTAGCTTTCTATAAATCGGTAGTTTCATCTTGCACCAAGAATGTACACACAGAGATTAGGACAGGCCATATATTAAAATAATGCTACACAGTAACCTTAATGGATTTTTTGGTGAATGGGATTTTTATTTGGATTTCAAGAAGATGGATTAGGCTCTAAGTCAGAAGTATGATTGATTATAAGGGCCTGTCTGCGATGCCCCACCGTAGGGAGGGTGAACAGCAATGCACGCTGATGTGCTACTGTAGTCCACACACCTAGTGGGTGTGGTTCACTGTCTCATGTAGTGGCACTTAGACCACTTACAAAGAGAAAGAATGAGTGTGTTCAATGGCATTAGCTGAGAGCTAGCTGGCTTTTAGCTCAAGTGGGAGAGGTTCAAGCTCCAGAGGCCCCAGGTTTGTTTCTGCCTTTTGTTACACTGGTCTGTAATTCCCCGTTGTGGATGTTGTGGTCATGAGCTTAAAGGTTCATCGTTCACGTTAACATAATCCTATTTAAAGAGGACTTTAGCCTTTTTGTTTGTGTCCACAGCATCCAGACAGGAGAGTTGCAGTGCAGGACACTGGTATGTATTGATATTCATACCTGGGTTTTCCAAACTGTGGGGAAATGCAGACAAGCCCTTAGGAGCTTTTGAATGATTTAACATATGAAGACAGCATGCAATCCAACATACAGGAAACAAACAAGGACCAGTGGGTGTGAAGGAAAAATAAAGTTCTATTATTCCATACCTCTGGTTTGCTCAGGTGTTTAGCTGTGACAGTCCTTAAGTGGAGAATCTATCATAATGTGGAAGCAGCAAGCTTTGCTAAGCTTGTGGTTTGGGGGTTTTTTTTGGAAAAGGGGGGGCAGTTCTGCAAACTTTTCCTCCCCCCACACTCATTTTAAGCACTGACCTGGAGTAATGTTAGAGGATGAAATTAATAGTGTGAGAGGCTCTGCATTTTTTTAAAACAATGTTTACTCTATTTTATTTAACAAATCTATTTGAATTTAAACTTCATTTATTCCAGGAATAAAAATGAGATGAGTAGATATTTTTTTAAAGACTACATCAAGAATATTCAGTAATGAAAAAGTAAAAAGGAAATAGATACCTGTTCTGTTTAGCTGAGTACAGAAGCAATGATAAAGAAGCTTGCTTGATTAATGTATGGTAGGTAATTATACATGATCTGTATTTCAAGATTTACATACAGTAGGTGAGGGGAATACTATAATGGTATTAATTAAGCCCCAAAGCCTAAAATAACTTAGCTCTGAAAGGTAAATACTTTAGAGAGTTGCCTGGATCAGATCTTCAAGAAATCTGTCAGTAGCATTAAGTTATTTAAAGGTGAAGAATTCCAGAAGGAACTCACCTCTTATCACTTCCTTCTAGCAAGCAAAAGCAGAAACCTCAGGAGACACCCAAACACAAAGACGGGCCTTCCGTGCCCAGTACAACAGTTTATATTCAAGTCTTTCCCTCAGAGTGATCAATGGCCAGGTACTCAATTTGCTTTGCAAGTGGGTTAAGCCAATGTCTAAAAGTGTTAAATGAGTTCTGCTGCAGTGTTTCAGCAGGCTTAATTACCACAATAGATCTTTTTTCTTCCTAATAGCTAGGAATGCCTGGGGTCATTGGAAGGGCAAACTTGTTTATTTCAGTATGCATCTGCATTATGGGCACATTGGTTATATAACTCCATAGTTAAAAGTGAGTCTAGGTTTCCATTCTAAACCCTTATTTTCTACCCTCTCTGCCATTTGGGTGGAGTAACAAAGTTGTTTGCACATCAATATGCTTAAAACAGGAGATGAGAAGGATTAGTTCTAAGACTCTGGAAAATGTTGAATTAAAGATATTTATGTGCTACGTTCATTTTAATTCCTCTTGCCCAGTTCTAGTGTCCCATGATTTCTCTGCCCTTATAGTCTCATTTCTAGAAAAGTTCAGGATACATTTCACAGAGTCATTTCTTTGCACATATGAGCGCATGGTATGGCCCTCATTATACATACGATATTTCCTTCACAAAGGGCACACCCCAAGAAAAATGATTAGGCATCTTTATCATGTGGGCACCATACAAAGTGTGGGGGGGTGGGAGACAGAGAACAGAAACCTTGTAAGTGTCTTGCCTGATCCCTACTATTTTCTGGAACACTCGAGTTGGGAAATTGGGGGAGCAGTGAAGGAATTTTTGCGGACTGGAATAGGAAAGCTGATCTTGAGGAAGCTGAGAGAAAAGCAGGTGGGGCAAGTGAATAAATAATTTCAATTAGACAAGCTTACAGTAGACAGCCAAGAACACCTGTGGACCCTAAGGCTATGTCCACACTGCAGCGTTATTAAGAGCATGTCTACACTGCAAGCCATTATTTTGTAATAATGGTGAGCTGAAGGACTTCTTACTCCAGCTCCTGTAACCCTCATTTTACAAGGAGTAAGCGAAGTTGAAGGAAGAACACTCTTTCTGCTGTGTAGAAAGCACCAAAGCCGAATTAAGCTATTTCAACTTAAGCAATGCAATAGCTCAAGTTGCGTTGCTTAATTCGACTTCTGCCCAGCTGTGTAGATGTGCCTTAAGTAAGCAAAAGCAGCACAAGGAGAGGTGGAGTTCAGAATTGCCAACTGCAAGGTAATGCTCATTTGGAAGGAATAATTTTTTAAACATCCATACATAGAATTTTAACCAAGCAGGAAAAAAGACATGAGTATTACTATGGACATTTCATTGTAAGCATCTGCTCAATATACTAAGCGATGACAAAAGCAAAGTTTTACAGAGAATTCAGAATGGGATGGAACATAATACTGAATATATTACAAAGCTATTATACAAATAAATGTTCACCAAGAATGCTGTATTCAGTTCTGGTCACCCAAGGTAAAAGTTTCATAGAGTGCCTCTGTGAGCTTATTTTCAAAATGGAATAGGCATGTAGAGCCAAATGTTAAGGTGTTTGGATGCTTAAAGATACGTATAGGCACCTACTAGAATCATTTATCATCCATATAAATGTCTAACCCCATAAAGTCTGCTTACTACTCAGTTTTTGACCTCCATTATAGATATCACAGAAAAGTAGGACAGGATGGCATCTTGACAGGTCATCTAGTCCAATTACCTGCACGGAGGCAAGACTAATATTATCTAGACATTCCCTGACAGGTGTTTGTCTAAACTGTTCTTAAAGACCACCAATGACAGACATTCCACAACCTCCCAAGGGAATTTGTCCCAGCATTTCACTACCCTCACATTTAAGCCAATAGCCTCGCTGGGCCTCTGGTCAAGGTTGAGCAGGGGAAGAGGGGCAGCCCCAGACTCCCAGAAGCGACGGGGCTTGGGGCACAAGGACAGCCAGCCCTCAGTGCCACCTGGACTATGACACATCCTCCCCGAGCTGCATGGAGTGCCATGTGGCACTCTGGTGGTTATTTAAAAAGCCCGTCATCCTGGCACTGTAACGTAGCAGCAGTAGCAGCAGCAGCTAGGAGCCCCCAGCCTTTTTGAATCACCAGGCCCATAAATCTCCCTTGACACAGTTCAGAAGAATTTATCCTCCTCCTCTTTATAACAACTTTTTGTGTACCTGAAGACTGTTTCCATGTTTCCCCCTCAGTCTTCTCTTATCCAAACTAAATGAAGCCAATGTTTTTAATCTTTCCTCATAAATAACATTTTCTAGAATTTTAATCATTTTTGTTGTTCCTCTTGACTTTATCCAACTTTTTCACACCTTTCCCAAAGGGCATGTCTAGACTACATCCCTCTTTCGAAAGAGGGATGTAAATTAGACAGATCAAAATTGCAAATGAAGCCGGGATTTGAATTTTCCGTGCTTCATTTGCATAATGGCAGCCATGCGTTCTTTCGAAAAAGGGCTGTTTGAAAGTGAAACCACCATCTAGACGCAGTTCTTTCAAAACAAAACAACCAAACAAACAAACAAACCTTTTTCAAAAGATCCTGTACTCCTGAAAAAGTTTTTTTTTTTTTTTTTTTTTAAAAAGAACCGCGTCTAGATGGTGGTTTCACTTTCGAACAGCCCTTTTTCCAAAGAACGCATGGCCACCATTATGCAAATGAAGCAAGGGAAATTCAAATCTTGGCTTCATTTGCAATTTCAATCTGTCTAATTTACATACCTCTTTCAAAAGAGGGATGTAGTCTAGACATGCCCAAAGTGTTGTGGCCAGAACTACATAAAGTACTCCAGCTGAGGCCTTATCAGTGCTCAGTGCAATCATTTCTCAAGTCCTGCTAATAAATCCTAGAATGACATTCACATTTTTGCAACAATATTACATTGCTGACTCTCATGTAGTTTGTGATCTGCTTATAAAACCCAGGTTTTTTTTCTGCAGTACTCCTTCCCATACAGTCATTTTCAATTTTGCATTTGTTTAATGGATTATTCCTTCCTAAGTGGAGTACTTCCCATTTGTCCTTATTGAATTTTCTCTGATTTATTTGAGACCATTTCTCCAGTTTGTCAAGATCATTTTGAATTCCAATCCAATAATGGCAATCCCTCCCTTTTGTATTCTGTGGCAGAGAATTCCACAGTTTAATAGACATTTATAAAAATGCACTATATTTAACCACTTTTAAATTGGTCATCTTTCAGTTTCATTACATTCCCCTTTTTTTCCTTTTATTTGACCATAAGGGAATCCAAATTACCTTCTTTTACAGCTTTTTTTTTCTATTAGGTGAGTGTACATTTACCATATTCCCTCACATTCATATCCTCTCTAAAGTAAACAGTGACACTTCCTCCCCCACTGCCCCCGTCTTTTCATATAGAAGCCTGGCATTTTTGTTACTCTCAGGCTCCTCTTTTTCCGCATTATCCTTTTAGAGATGGGGTAAAATGCTCACAATGTTGTCTGCATGACTTTGGAGCCAGAATCACAATATCAAAAGTGACGTGGCATCCTAATGCTCACTGAAAGAAAAAATAGCACTTCAGGACCAAAGACAGTGGGGCAATCTGTGGCCCACTGGGGTCCTGTGTGAGGCCCACGAGACATGTTGCTTATCGCTGCCCATGTGCAGGGTTGCCAGATTCCAAATATTTCTGTCTGCATAGTTCCCTCCTCCCTCCCCCCCCAAGTTGTATTAAAGTGACATGATGTAAAGCAAGGACATATGAAGGGAGGTGCATGCTCACTGCACATAACACTGACTGTGAGAGCCAGGTGCTCCCTTCGCATCTAATCAAAGCATGACTATGGTTCAGTCGGCGCACTCCACACATTCTAGGTACACAAGTACAGTTGGCAAAACCTACCCCGGGAGACTGTCTTGGTTATGACAATCTTGTGGCCCACTGAGATGAAGGAGGGCCACTCATGCAGTCCACTCACTAACCTAAGGTCAGAGAGGGACAACCAAGAGCTAGATTCTAGTTACTCAGGATGCAGATGAGCACCGACTGGGATTTTTCACAAAAGCACCGGGGTGCTTTAAGTTCCATTGAAATAATAAAAGCTAATCATATGTTACCTGTATGTGTCAACACTTTGAAATGTTTGGCTTTAAAGTTTTGCCTCAACTTTAAATATCCTTGATTTCTATTGTTTGACTACGATACCATGCTTAGAAAAGCTTTTATTTTTTTTAAAAACCTTAACATTACAGACATATTCTCAACTTTAACTACATCTTACAGTGTTCTTTTTTTATCTGGGTTTCTAATCAAATTCCTTGCCTGGAGACAGAACACTGTATATACCAACAGCTTGAGAACTGCTAGTGAGAAGATGATTGGCTTCTGGAATATGGTTAGAGAGTCTGTGTTGATATCTTGCCCTTAGATCCTGCCTTCTGTAATTAAGTAGCAGCTACACATTAGTTAAACTTATTTAGGCCATTTTTTAATACAAAACTTCATCCACTTGGGAGAATTTACAACAAAGGTAGCCAAGTGAATATCTAAAATCAAATTTCAGCAAGGACAATATCTCGCATCCTGCATCAATGTAAGTGACAAATTGCCAAATATTTTCAACATATGGAAATTTCTGTATTAGTCTTTGCATATTTCAAAGGTGAAAGCTAGAATCACTAATGATGGCAAAATACATACACAAGGCCCCACGTACATACAGTATGCTTGACTGTATTCCCAAGCCTATAATTTGTTGTCTATAGTGGACAAGTAGAGATCAAAGCAATGTAAGTAAATTGAAGAACAGCTTCACACAGCAACTGCTCAATACCTATATTAGGTGGCCTGTTGCTGCCAAGGGAAATACAAAGTTAATACTGCAGTCAAATTAAAAATGTGCTGATGAACATCCAATGAAGAGCCCGTTCAATTCACTAGGAAGGTATCATTTAAATAGGTTGATGCTAATTCTACCTTTTCCATAGAGAACATTTCAAAATACACATGAAGAAATTAAGACCAAAGCATAAGAGTATATGATAAAAGAACCACTGGAACACATATTTGCAATGGAATAAAAAAAGGAGACATGTCACTGACAAAAGTTTAGCACCCTAAAAGGTGACATCACAAAATTACTGAAAACTAGGACTATGTTCATTGATGAAAAATTTAAAAATGTACCCACAGTTACTAATCGGTCGTATTTCTGAAATACTACTTTATTTCTCTACCCCTGAAACAAGAAATAACTGCTTTGTTTTCATTTGGAAACTGCATACATGTGGTGGGGTAGGGATGAGTGGGGGAAAGGATGGTAGGGGAGACAGTGCCATAGCAGAGAGGAAAAATTCTAAGAGAATGCCATAAATAAACCGGGGAACCATTGCAAGTGAATTGCATCATGGACGCACTAACAGGCTGACTAGTGATGGTGTGTTGGATGTGCCACAAGAATGATGTTTAAAATCTTGTTATATAGTGATCAGAATGTGGCAATTCAATGCAGGACAACAAATATAACTGTGACATTGGCAGACTAGGTATCACCTCATACCAAGGCCCCTAGTCTTCACTGCATAGCTAGAAACCAGGCTGGGTCACCTGTGTGTTAAAATTGTTAAAACAGATACTAGATTTTTGTGTTTGGACTTTGTGGTATGCATGTAAATCACTTTGTGTCTTAATTTCACTTATCATATCTATATCCCATGTTATAAGGTAACCTTTTAACATATTTGCTCTGTAAGTATAAAAGTGGTTTCTACAAAACTAGAAATCCTCCAGTCAAGAGAGAAGCCTCAGCAAGTGTGAAATACTAGTTATTTCAAGAGGTTTTGTTTCCTGCCCAACAAAAGAAGGTCTGTAGATGTCAGAGAAGCCATTGTGGGACATCAGGAACAAAAGACTTTGTTGATGGCTCCCCAATGCCCATGAAAAGGAGACAGGCACAAAGGCTGGTCCCATGACCTTCTGCTGTGGGGGAAGGGAATGAAAATCCCTGCCAAGAGAATTGTTATCTCTATATTGTTCGAAGTCTGACAGGGGTAAAAGAGGGAAGCAAGAGATTCCTGACTGTTTAGCTTGGATTAGCTATGAAGGACAGATAGAACTTGAATATTACTGGATAATTTATTACATTTTGGAAGCGAAGACTGGAACTCATACGTGTGTATATGTTTATCTGCTTTAACCTCGTAAATAACTCATTTTTTCTTGGTTAATAAATCTTTAGTTAGTTCATCATAGGATTGGCTATAACTGTGTTGTACTTGGTTTGAAGTCTGAAGTGCCTTTTCTCTGGGGTCAGTGACTGGCCCTTTGAGATTGGGAATAACATGAATATTGTGATTTTGGGTGAAAGGAATTCTCTGTCACAAAGGTAAGATTTCTTGGGTGACAAGACAGATCAGAGAACCCCAGGGGACTGTTTCTGACTCCATGTTAAGGCTGTGATAGTGCTCGAGAAGTTCACACTTGATACCTGTCTGGGAAAGTCTAAATATTAAATTTACAACCAATTTGGGGTTTGTGCCCTGATTCTTCACTATCAGCTCTCAAGGCTGGTATTCACATTCATAAGCCACTCCCAGCAACTTGAGAGTAACATTGAACACAATTCTGTCATTGGTTAAACTGATTTATTTCCTGACTTGTAGCAGTTTTGCATTTTGTTCATTCCGTGCTACTTACAGTAACCTATTGGGACAAATTCTAGCTTCAGATGCACCTGCGTAATTTTGAATTAGCCTAATACGTTACTGTAAATAGCAGAGCATGAATTGGCCCAATCTGTTACTGTAGCATAGCATAAACAAGGTACTCAACTGCTATAAGTCAGGAAATAAAATTGAATAGACGATCTTCGTTCAGCACCTGTAAAACTGGAGAGCTGAAAACAATGCTAAAGTGCTTAAGCTTGCCGCATCAACAAGCCATAACAGGAAGTTACAAAATGTGTCTCATGGCATCCATTCCTACTCAACATATCACAGAACAATAAAACTGCAAGCATCAAAGTCAAGCCCAACCTACATAATGACTCACTTTGGGAAACTTCTACATTGGCGGTTTATGAAACAACTAGCAAATGATAATATGAGGAATGCAGACAGCTACAATGTAAAACTATAGGGACACGTCGCTGGAAAAATGAGAAACCATAAAGGGCACTGTGAAGACTATAGTTCAGGAATTGTAGCATGTAAAACCAGTTATGGCTGGACCTAGCTAAATAAGGACTTGTTCTGGAAGATACCAAAGTTGCCCTGCTATTTCAGGGGGTGTTAAGTGCATTCAGCAGCTCAGAAGTTCAGCCATAAAGGTAATAACTGCAGATCATGACTTCAACATAAAACCATGACAAAAGCAAGCCAAACTATCATAAACTGTCTCAATTACAATTATTAATTATCTAGTATATTAACTAGACGTCCAAGTCAGAAGGAGACTTCTCAGTGGTATCCTCCTGCACATAAATTACCACACAGTGTGGCCCAGGTGTGCTCAGTTTCAACAAATGCTAGTTTCCAGGTATCTCCCTACCGGAAATAGCTCTTGTGCTTCCAGATCAGTGGAAAGATTGGCAGGGAAATCCTCACCTTCCTGAAGCTTTTACCACCTGTTTCTAAGATGTATATGTCTGGCTATAGATATACATCTTAGAAACAAGTTTGGAGGTTGTTGTGGGGCATGTGGTGGCAGGGGAGGGAAGACATGCCCATTCTCAACCCCTGCCTCTATTTTATACTGCAAATCTGCAAGAAAGCAATAAGAAACCTGACTCTGGTGCCATTAAATCAACACAAAATGTAAACAGTGTAGCAAAAGCAAACCAAACCCCATCCCTATTTTAAATCAGGGCAAATTGCATTCAACATTTTTACATCCATAAAAGTACAAAATGTTACTTTATGTGACAAGATCTGTAGATGCCTTTAACTCCCCACTTATTTTTAGTGAATGGCTATGCTGCTATATCTCTATTTGCTTATGTTCTTCTAATAAAACTGTAATTTTCTGGAAAGAGTTGGGTACAGAAAGCTTCTGCATCATTTGGATTGGTATTTTGTACAATTCTTAAGAACAAATGCAATCCTCACTATTTCCAGCTAAAATATTGTATGCACATTCAAGTGTCATTGCATTCCCCTTTCCCTGTGTGAAAGTAGCTACCTCTTAAGTTATTCACCCAAAGATAGTATAAAAAAGGCTGTGAAGCAATCACAACTGCACCCCTCTATCTAAAATGTTCATACAGTAATTTTCGAAAATCCAGTTGTCTGGTGATAGCAGGGAAAATAAAAGCTATTAAGTTATCCTAATCTCATTTTTTATAATATATATTACATACAGTTCAGGGATAACAAGTATTCACAGCACAAATCAGATAAAAGAAATATGCTGGGCTACATTCTGTTCCCCAGTGACACTGGTGTAAATTCAGAGTAACGTCAGTGTGGGTACTCCAGATTTACACAAGGTTTACACTGTATAGAGCAATTCAGAAAAAAAGCACCAGGGGACTATTGTCACACTGAGCATAAACATTACTCTCCATAGATTTAAAGAAGAAAAACACTAATGAATCTCGAGTTTAAATTCTTGAATAAGGGACAGTTCACTTTTTAAAGAGGATAGATAGGACTTTATACATTAATAGTAATCCTAACAAAACCCCCTTCATTCCTTGCAGTCACCTCTTTTTGCTAATAGGTCATCCTGTCTTGAAAGCCATTCTGCTCCTTCAATAATTTGATATCCAGTCTGACATCACCCAAGGTTTACATTGAACTTGCTTCTGCCTTGCATATTTGTTCAGCACAGCATGCTAGTCCCTCGTCTCTTCCAACAAGAAACACTGTCACACACTTGAGCCCACAATCAGACTGAGTCAGAAGACAATGGCAATAATTTGCAATATACAGTACATTTCTTGGGAGACACCGTCTATGTTCAGAAAGAAAAAAAATCATAAAATCATACAAACGTAGGGCTGGAAGGTACCATAAGAAGTCATCAAGTCTAGCTCCTTGCTCTAAGGTAGGACCAAGTAAACACAGACTATCCCTGACAGATGTTTGTCCAACCTGGTTTTAAAAAACTCAGGTGATAAGGATACCACAACCTCATTTGGAAGCCTACTCCAGAGCTTAATCAGACTTATATATATACTTTGCTACTAGGGTTGCCAGATGGTTTCAACAAAAATACCGGACACACCTGACATGACATCGCAATCTATATTACATCTTATTTAGAAAATACCAGACATTTATATTTTCTCAATTTGTTTCTGAACAGAAAGCTCAAATACTGTATTATCTGGTTCAAAACCGGACACCTGGCAAACCTATTTGCTACAGATAAAGCCCATTACTTCTTGACAGTGGATGTGTAGCACATTTGATCACAATCCTCTTTATAACTGCCCTTAATGTAATTGAAAATTGTTACCAGGTCTCCCCTCAGTCTTCTTTTCTCTAGAATATGTGTGTCCAGGTATTTTTTTTAATCTTACTACATAGGCCGCATTTTTTTAAAACTTTTATTTTTGTTGCTCTCCTCTGGTCTCTCTCTAATTTACGTACCTCTTTCCCAGAGTCTGGCAACTAGAATTAGACATACCAAGTAGAACAGGACAATTGCTTCCTGTTTCTTAAATATGAGACTCCTGTTAATACAGCCCAGAGTTGTTAGCCTTTTCCACATTTTTGACTCAGATTCATTTTGTGATCCATTATAATCCCCAAATCCTTTTCAGAAGTACTACCACCTAGCCAGTTATTCCCCATTTTGTAGTTGTGCATGGACTTTTCCTTCCTAAATTCAATACTTTGCACTCATCTTTATTGAATTCACCATGTTGATTTCAGACATCAATATTTTCATTTATGACTTGAATAATAGAGTGGAGATTATGCTTATAAAATTTGGAGACAATCCCAAGGTGGGAGGAGTTGCAAACATTTTGCAGAATAGAATTCAAAATGACCTTGACATATTTGGGTATTATCCATTAAAATTAAATATCTCCACACAACTGTATTAACTACTTTAAGCTGTCTTTTACCACTGTGTCAATTTTACTATCTTCTTTTTCAGATACTTAGCAAATGTACTAAAAGTGAAATCATAGTTCTCTTGCTTTAATTAGCACTGAAAGTGCCGCCAACAACTATCAAGGCCTTATAGTAACAAAGATGAGTGGACTTTTGTGGGTGTTTCTACAGCATGGGTTCCAAAACAGGGGTGTGTGCCCCCCCGGGGGGGTGTGAAGAAATTCCAGGGGGGTGCAAGGCAACCCAGCCTCCCCTCCCCCCATCAAGTTTTGCTGCCCCATTCAGTTCCTTTTTTTTGTTTGTTTGCTATTGGGGGGGGGGGATGAGGGTTTTTCAAAAATCAAAAAGGGGGCATGATGCCAAAAAGTTTGGGAACCACTGTTCTACAGGGTGGAAGTGGGAGTTAGCAAAGGTAACAGTTTGCACTGCTTCAAAAAGAACTTACCTTAAAAATACAATCATTGCTACTTTACCTTCAGAGTCGCATTAAAATGTCAACCAGTTTTGCCAAAAAGCATGATTCTCCTGTTGAGTTCCTCCTGATTTACACGGGTGTAATCAACAGAGAATCAGTACCACTGCACCTTGGTTTTGGTATTTCCTGTTATCCTTACTTTTTATATTCCTATCAAAAAGTCAGAGTCATTTAACTGACATCAAGGAACTGGGGAATGGGAGATTCAACCACCACATTAAGACAGCTACAAAGAATGTGAATAGAACATAGTGGCAAGGGAATCCTTTCCAACCCACTTATATTCAAAACTGACTTGGGTAGATTTAAATGGCTGGGGTTCCAGTTAGTCCTCTATGAGCTAGTGCTGCTACATAACCATCACTTAATGAGTTTTGTCTGGCAATTGTGCAAAGAACTATACACATCTGAGGGTATGTCTACACTACAGAGTTTTGTCAGAAAAACCGCCATTTTTCCGACAAAACTTGAGAAACATCCACACTGTAATTGCGTTCTTCCACAAGAAAATTGAAAGAACAGAGGGGTTTTTCCAGCATTGCTAATCCTCATTCTACGAGGAAGAAGCCTTTTTGAGAAAGAGCTCTTTCACAAAAAGCCATGTGTGGACGGGGAAGAGGGAGTTCTTTCGGAAGAAGAGGAAAGGGGAAAAATCACAGGTGCCTTGGTGGCCATTCTGTCCATAGCAATCACAGCTTACATGCGAGAGCGCGTCCATTCAGTCTGGATGCTCTCTTTCGAAAAAGCAGATCACTTTTTTGATGCACTTTTGCAGTGTGGACACTCTCTTTCAGAAGAAGTTTTTTCAGAAGATCTCTTCCAAAGAAAGCTTCTTCTGAAAGAAGCCTGTAGTCTAGGCGTAGCCTCAGTAACATCAAAATGACTGATGTAAAATGAAGCACACATGGATTAAATATAATATCCAAAGCAGTAATATTTGGGCAATATTTATGTGTGCGCTATCTTTTAAACAGCTGTCTTGGGTTTTTCTACTATTTGGGGGGCAGGGAAGTGTTTTTAATTGCTGCCATTTATCTGTATTTCTTTAAGCAAAACTGCATAATAGTCTAATTTATTTGATGCTATTGTTGACAAGAAAGTTATACCACACGAGAATAAAAAAAGACAAATCTACAGGCTTCTCACAATAAAGATCCCTTTATAATTACAATCCTAAACTTCCTTTTTCCTCCGCAGCTTTCAAAACCAGTGACATGTAGGATTTCAATGTTCAAATAAAAAGGAAATAGAGAGAAAAGTAAAAATGTTTACTGGTCATATTACACTTAATTCAATATAATAATAACAAGGTATGTTTTCCACATATGACAGACTTTACCCACATGATTATAGTCACATTATCTTTGTCTTCTAACTAGATAACACCTGTGAAAATGGACATCCTGCAAGGATTAAAATCTGATTCCAAATCTATGCCACTTTTCAGCTTCTTAAAATAAGTAGGAGATGTTATTGAAATAATGTTAAAGCCCACTCATTCTCTGAAAGCCATGTGATTGGGTTTATGTTGGAGCATGTCCCTCTACAAGGACAAAATCTCAAATATTAATTTATACACGCCACAAAACAAGGCATGAATGTTACCTTTTCCTCTCAGTAAATGGCAGTCTTATACTGTAGTAACTCATTTTGCTAATATAAATCAATCAGTTAATTCCAAATTGCAGTGGTGTAAGAGAAGAATCACAACCACTATTTTACATTTATAGGGCACTTTTCACTATGAAAGATCTCAAAGTGCTTTATATATTAAAGAACTAATAAAAAACAGCCATATTTAAAGTAAACCAGCAACCCACTCGCATAGCATACTGCACAAAAGTTGTAGAAGGGAAAATTCTCCAGAGAAAAAACTTCTACTCATGACATATTCACTAGAGTGGGGTGGTTACATGCAACTATTTTCTTTTTTTTTCTTTCCAACTTCTTATTTTACATGTTATGCAATTATTCATGTACATAATGATTACCCTTTGGTTTCAATAACATATCTAAATCTAAGAGGAGAGGCACAGAATCTGGATGAATTTTTATCATATGTGTACAAAACCATATGGATGGGGTAACTATATGTATGAAATAAATGATTTTTGTTTCCCATTTCCTTTCAACTACCCTGACATTAGTACTGCTTTGGATGAGTTCTATATATTCATCTATTTTTTTTTTAAATGAATGCCTCTGTTGCATTTGCGTTGCTTGAATATTCTAGTGAGAAACTTTGATGACAGAAATGTTTTGCATATTGAAAGAATACCACACAATATTAGTGGACATGTGTGAGCATTTCCACAGATATGTGACTCTCGGAGGAATATTCTGCCAATGAGATTAGAGAAACCATAACATCTGACTCTTGCCCAATTAAAAACCAAGTAAGGTATCTCAGATACAGGAAACTCTCAATAAAATGATTGTGAATGATCCATATTGCAAGAATTATTCAGTACCCATTATCAGTGTTATCAGATACATCACTCAGCACCCCATAAGTGGGAATACAACTAAATCAAATAGAACAGAATTAGAAACCTCATAAATGGTTAAGAATCAGAGATCCTATAGAATCTTCTGTCAGTTATTCACAATTGAATTTGTATGTGAATGAAAACAAGAAAAGCCTTGCCCTCTGAAAGCTAAAAAAAATCAGAACATTCTGAAGTGTTGTGAATCTGACTTCAGATTTAGAATCAGCTAGAGAAAATATAGAATTCGTATATATTTTAGGGCCTGATCTTTGCAGTCTTTATTCACTGAAACTATCTCTTTGTGCAAATACTGCTCTTATTCATACAGGTGTTTTAAAAAGCAAAAGTTGGCCTATTTAAGTTGGTGCAAAGACACTACTCATATGAATAAAGTAATGCAGGATTGCGTCCTTAAAAGTCTAGAGGTGAGAGAAATTCAGCTAGTCAGTGAAGCCAAATTCAGGGAACCAGGAGATCTGCATTCAGTTCTTGGTTCTGCTAGAGATTTGCTATGTTATCTTAGAAATTTCCATTATTATTACTACTGTACATAACTGCCATATAAAAATGCAAATAATTGGAGTATTACTGGACATCACACTGGACTGAAGAAATTTCACACTAGGGCATTTATCCCCACTCCTGCATATGTCCAAAAATAGATCTTGCTTTTTTTAAAAATGCCATGTGCATTAGAAATTAATCCTGCAGCTAATAATTTCAGGTTTTATTTTTCAGTGAAAGGCTTCCCTTATAAATTGGATGCAGATTCTTGTTACTAACTAGAGCACTTGAATTAAAATTCCCAGCATTATTGTTTTAGTGTAGTCTAAATATTAATTTTATAATGCCGCTATAAACATACAAGTACATAAAATCACACCTGTCATAATTTTTTACTGATAATACTCTGAAAGGGATATTGAGGGGGGAAGGAGAGAAAAAGGACTTTACAGCTGAGATAAGCAGAGCTGAGGCATTTTCCATTCACTGGTAGAAAATCCGACAATCTTATTTGTGAGTGGCTCCAGGACATAGCACAAAACCAGCAGAGGCTGTTGTCATCAGCTTTCACATGTAATAGACTATCCTACATATTTTGGCAGTAACTACAATAACAATTGAAGCTGATATTCTGTGAAAACAAAATATTTCCTGTTCACATTATCCTTTTTTTTTCCACTTTCAAATGGCATTAAAAACAGAAGATAGGTTTTAATCTGCATATTGCACACTATCCAGATAGCTCTTCTCCAAAGTTGAGGAAACATATGCTGTCAGCAAAGTACAAAATGATCTCCTTGATTCTAATACCTGTGATAGTAGTATGATAATAACTGTGTGTGATAACTTTTCCCTCCTTTCAAAATAATTATGGCTCTCCCAATTTCAGCATCTGTGTTGCCAGATGTTACTGTCAAACACGTAAGCAATGGGCATGAATGCTGCATAAAACTGGCTAGCATCCATACTTCTTTGTCTGAATACCTCAGCAGATGCAGGTGGTTTGCAGGAGTCCAAAATTTGAAACCATGCAAATCCAGTTACAGGAACAGGAGGAAAAGAGCATCAGCAACTAATGCATTGTGTCCAGAGGGGTTCAACAACATAACCACTTTAGTTTGACTGAGATTGACATTTCTTCCATCATACTGCAAGCTGATGTCAGGGCAATGCTAACTTGTCTCAGACCAGAATATAAATAAATAAATAAATAAATAGCAAACTGGCAGGCACAAAAATTAATGTCACTATAAATTTCTAATAAACTGCATGTTGAAGTTAAGGCAACTAACCACATCCTAATGAAGGTTTGGAGGAAAATGCTTTAATATTGAGGCATAATATTTGACAACTGAATGACACATTAGTTATTTAAAAAACAGGCACGAGAAGCAGAATTTTTGAAACATTATAATCAAATGTATAAATCATTCATACTTAAAACAGACACTTGTAACTTACACCAAGCTCATTGCTTGTAGATGATAGCACAGGTTTCATATAGGAGAGATTTTATAGAGACTTATTTGGCATAGATCACTAAAGTGGGGCAATTTGAAATCAAATTACCTTCAATAAGGAAGGAGTCCAAATCTTAGTTAAAATTTGTGATAGATGTTTAGAAGTGTATGCATATATATAGGGTCAAATTAATTGTAGACAAAAGGAGACATGATTCCAAAAAAATGCCCTTTAGCATTTTAGAGAGATAACATTACTGTTCTAATATTTCATAATGAAGTTACCTGGCATTAGTATAAGAAATAAAAGGAAATGAATTAATGCATCAATCACTTTATTTATATAGGTCTTTTCATAGTAAGCATCTCAAAACTTTTTGGTAAAAGAGAGCTCAAATCTTCAACTGAGTTTAGGAAAATTCACACAATTTATCATTTCTTTTACATGAAAAATTGGGGGGGGGGGGGCCGGGGGAGGCGGGAACACTCTGTTTAACCCAGATGTGAAAAATTAGCAAGCAGAGAGTAAATTTAGTACATTCTGGTGGAGTGTTGTGCAGCCAGAGAGCAAAACTATAGAAAGTCTAAGAGGGGTAACCGTGTTAGTCTGTACCCTAATGACATAAAAAAAGCTAAGCACCAGGTACTTAGAGCTACTCTATAAGCCTCATTTAGCATGGACACTCTAATTGACAATATTTTCCCCATTTTTTTCCTTCTCTTGGGCTCTGTCTATATAGCAGTGTTCTTTTGGAATAACGGACATTATTCCAAAATAACATAGTCCACATCTACACTATAAGCAATTATTTCGATATAATGTCAAAATAATGTTGAGCTGGAGGACTTCTTATTTTGACTCCTGTAACCCTCATTGTAGGAGAAGTAAGGGAAGTCAAAGGAAAAGTGCTCTCTCTCGGACCTCCTGCTGAGTAGACAGCGCCAAAAGCCAAAATAAGCTATTTCGACTTCAGCTACGCAATTAATGTAGCTCAAAAGGCATGGCTTATTTCGGCTTTAGCCCTGCTGTGTAGACATGCCCTTTCCTTCCCCATCCCCTCTCTTTCTCTGCTATTTATTTGGCTTTTGCACAAAATCTTGCCAATGTAGACACAGCCATGTTTTCACCATTGTATAACTTTGGCTGTAAAAATTTACTCCATGCAAAAACACAGTTTGCAAGCTCTTGGCCTTCCAACAAATTAAATTAAATGTGTCCACACGTTTTTAACTAGTAGAAAAAGTTTTTAAAATAATTAAACAAAACGGTGATGTTTACTGGGTTAAAAGCATTTCTTGTGGTCGTAAATAAGAGATTTTAGTATATTTTAAAACAAAAGCACTCTGTAAGCTCTAACAAAACTCTGCAGATTGAAGCTGCATCTTGAAGTAGAGAGAAAAAATTAAAGTATGTAGAACTTGATTATCAGCTCCACTTGGAACCGCCTCAGGCTTTGTGCTTACAATTTGTCATTTTATATAATTATAACTGAGTGTGCATATCAGGCAGTTTGGCATTGGAACACCTGCAATCACTTGTTCTTGCAAAATGAAGGCATTATTTTTTAATAATAATAATTTAAATAGCTCCTAGGAGCTCCAGCTGTAGTAAGAATCCCAAAGTATTGGGTATGGTATATGCATATAATGAAATATGTTCCGTGCCTTAAATATTTTACAATTGTAGGCTCCTTTACTATAGGAGCCTCTGACTTGTACTGGGAGGATCCTTTGAGCTGCAATCTAGCATACAGACTACAACTCCCATGATGCCTTGGGGAAAAAGGAGGGAAACTGTTGCTCTCTTCCAGGCAGGGAGAGAGTGAGTTGGTGGGCTCCAATTTGGAGAGAGGAGCCAGATTGCTGTAAGTAACTGTGGCTGTTTGAGAAAGTGCTGCCAGGCCGGAGCACAGAAGAGAGACTGACTCTGGGTCCGAAGAGAGGCAGAGTGATTTGCACCAGTGAACCAGAGCTGCTGGCATTTGGTAGGGCCTGCTCCAGTGTCAGAGGGATTTTGCAGTTGCTGCTGGCCGGGACTGAAACACACACAAACTGCACAGTGCTGTCTGCACTCCATCAATTAGATGTATATTATTTATAATTATTGTTTTAGAGTTAGATCCAGATTATTACTGGAATAAGTTTATTCCTGGAGGCTCCCAAGGCACATCATTAAGTGTGTACGGGGGGCAGCCAGGTGGAGGCACGGCCATTTTATATTCCTTTAGAAGCAAGGGACTGCAGCAAAGGGGTAGATAGGGAAACCCCAACTATCCAACATCACTACTGGAATACTCAGGATCTTCTTTAATGCTATAAACATCTGGCGTCCAAGCAGACAGGAAAGTGTTGCTTGCTCCCGAGTAACTCAGGGAGGAAAGAGGGGGTTACACAATCTATATAAACAAGTTGCCAGATTTTAAAAATCAAATAATTAAATTGTTGACTTTCTTACTTCAGGGGTCTGGGTGCACAATAAAGTTTCTTTTGAATTATTTTAACAAACAGGTGCATATCAATGTTGTATAAGTCAAGTTGTATGATTTACTCTGTATAGTATCAGAGGGATAGCTGTGTTAGTCTGGGTCTGCAAACGCGACAAGGAGTCCTGTGGCACCTTATAGACTAACTATAGATGTATTGGAGCATAAGCTTTCATGGGCAAAGACCCACTTCGTCAGATGCATGTCATCTGTATAGTGCTGATCTCAAACCTTTGACCTTATATGGCTTTTTACATCTTAAAATGAACAGCCAGTTTATGTTATTTCATATAGCACACATCTGCCAAAGCTTTCAAGTCACTTCATCAAAACAGCAGAAATTATTACGATAATTCAAGATCCCATCATGATGCCGTAAGTTTTAGAAACATATAAAAGGCAGGTTCTGAACTCAGTTGTGCCATTGTGAATACAGATGAAGACCAAAGACTCCAGAATAATTAATTTACACTGAAGTAATTGACATCACAATCCAGAGCAAAATTTTTGACAGCTTGCAAAATGGGCTACATTAAGAGCCCTAACAAAGTAGGGTATTCCAAAGGACGAGAACTATTGCTGCAAAAACACAGGCAATACCTATTTCATGCCTTACATGCAACCAAACCCAAAAACGCCATAGGCTCAGAAATAAGCAGGAGAGATGATGTATAGGTTGAGAAGCATGGTAGGGTGAGTTACCTAATCGATTCAGAACTTCAAATGTGGTAGAGACCAAACATTCCTGTACAATATGACAGGAGCCATTAGAAAAGTCAAGCAACACACACAATATAGTCTATTTCCTTAAACAGTTCACTTAGACACAATGGAGTCAGTGTTACAGTGTATAAAAGCAGGGTAGGTATCTCTTTCAATATTTTGCAAGCCTTCTACTGGTACCGTCTCCTGTGTTCTGTGTTTCAGAAACCAACCAGAAGACATATATATATGTTATTGGGCTTGGTTGCTATGGCTATGCTCCGGTGGGTTCTTCAGACTACTATTTTGTGTACAGGGCAAGAAGCACAATAATTGCTAATTAACAGAACCACTGGTGATGCATCTCTATTGTTGTAATAGGAAGGAGGAGATCCAGAGTGCCTATGGAGCCAGTGGATCACAGAAGAGACCTGTGATCGCTTCCTTGGAGCACGGGAGGGGGCAAACACCACCCCCCTCACGAATGAAACAATATAGGGAAATAGTCCAAAGAGGATCTTCATGGATATTTCCTAAAGCTGAGCCAGTTTTAGAGGGGACAGCATGGCCTTAAATTTGAGCTTTGACTCTATTGGCTTTAGGGTTGCAATACAGTCAGATCTGCAATGTTTGCAGAACACAGCTTTTTTGTTTTGTTTTTGTGAGCCTCAAGTCATTGCAAAGTCAGGGGAAAATAAAATGAGACTTCAAAATTCATGAAGTTTGCTCTTCCTAAGGGAACTCCAGATCATTGTTGCTGTCACAATCTGAACATGTTGCCATTTCTGTAAAATAGCAATGCTGCTATTGTAAAGTGGGAATTATATTAATCCGGTTGGGATGTGACGAAAGCATGGAAAAACAGCTTCCACATCCATAGCAGGGAGGCATGATTAAATTTTTATATTTCTGAAATATGTAAAAAAACCACCCTTTGAAAAATAGTTTCTTTTTAAAAGTGTTTGACACAACAGAGCTGCAAAGCCAAGATAATACCCCCAATTCCTCATATCAGAGGGAATGGCCATGTGAGAACATTCCAGAGAAAATATTACCAAGTTCAGTTTGGCTTAGACATTTGTTATTGCTGAGAATCAAATACTCAAGTTTATTTTGGTTTAGTTAACAAAAGTGAACATTAATATCAACTCCACCAGACACCACAATGATGTCTCTGATGTTCTAATTAATTAGAGGGTAAGTTTATGGCATAGATCTGTGACTTAAAAAGAGCTCCGTACCTTTTCTGCTCCAGTCCTGAGGTGGCAGGGCCAGAGTTCATTGGTGCTGGAACTAGGGATGCTGCTCCTCCGGGCTTAAAGTGGTTTCCATCATATACAGGATTTATTGATATGTTGCACCCCCCCCCCCCCACTGTGTAAATTGTTCCAGCATCCCTGCTAAAGCTATCATCCAGCATCAGCTCCACTGCTCACTGCTGCCATGGGTAGTAGGGGCCCTGAGAATCATCAGCCACTATGGGCAATGGTTGGCCCTGGAACTATCAACCATCATGGTTGGTGGGTGCTGGCCACCTCCTCCCACCAAGCTCAAGCTTCAGTGGTCTCCCCCCGCCCAATCAGCTCTCTCGTATTTTTACTAAAAATAATCATGACAAAATCTCAACATCAGTTACAATGAAGGAATGTAAGTCAATTAAACACAAAAATTCAACAGTACTAATGTTCTAAAGCCCAAATGCTACAGCCTTTAATCAAGCAAAACTCTCTTTGACTTCTTTAGGAGTTTTGCTCAATGAAGGGCTGCAGAATTTCACCCCATCTGACCACAAATGACAAAATATAGACAGATCTTTTAAAAGGAGATAAAGACATAAACAAGGAGATGCACAGTTAAAGCAAATCACTTTGGACCCAGAATTATGACACTTCCACTAAGCCACTCTGGCCTCAACCAGGAAAACTCCTCTCCTCCCCTCCTCCCTGGAGCCCTTAAAGGGGTAGAGTCTGGCCACAGTGCCTCTGCCAGCTCCAGGCCTGCCAGCCCAGAGCCAGTACTCGCTGCCCCTGACCCAGTGGCCCCAACATGAGCCAGCAAGCCACTGCCAGTCAGTCCTCCACTGCTCCCCAGGACCAGTCTGACAGCTCCCAGGAGCCTGCCAGGGGCCGGAAAAAGCAGGCGCCTTCCTGGTCCAGTGCGGAGATCAGGGACCTCATTGAGGTTTGGGGGGATTCCTCCAACGTCCATGATCTCTGCACCAGACAGAGGAACGCGGCCGTCTACAGCTGGATGGCTGCCAGCCTGGCCACAAAAGGCCACATCCGAACCCAGGAGCAGGTTTGGATGAAAATCAAGTAGCTGCGGTAGGCATATGCCAGGGCGAGCAACAGGGGGCAGCTCCCAAACAGGGGCAAACCCAGACACCTGCCCCTATTTTGATGCCCTGGACCGCATCCTGGGGGGCGGGATGGTCCGTGCCCCCCAGTAGGTCATCAACCCTGGGGCAGAGGGCCCTGACCAGGGCATGGAGGAGGAGGGCCAGGAGCTGCAGGAGCCCGGAGGGAGCATGCCGCACAGCCAGGACCCCTGAGCCATCCCAGCGAGCCTGTCGCCGGTGACATCCAAGGCCGGGGAGGCAACAATATGTGAGTCCCCTTATGTGGGGGCGGAAGGGGAGGGAGACCAGGGACTGCTCGCGTTGGCCTTGCTGACCACGGATCATGCAGCAACCTGTGCATGTGTCGTGCCACCCCTGGGCACATGGCCCCAGCTGGCTGCCACACAGGGGCCTTGGCCTGTTACCCCACATTCAAGTATGTATGAGGGCACATGATGTGCTCCTGACCCCGGGGTGGGACACAGCAGGATGCTCTCCCTCCACAAGCCCCCTCTACACAGAGGCAGGGGAAATCTTCCCCCCCCCCCCCCACACACAGACCCACACCACATACAGCACAGGGGCATGGGTGCAGGGCCGGCCCTAGGTATTCTGGCGCCCCGGGCACGGGCGCCGCCTCCGGGTGCACGGCGCATGCGCGGGCCCGCCCGTGGGGAGCGGGCCCACCCCCCCTAGGGTGCTCAGGCCCGCCCCCAGGGCGCTCAGCGCATGCATGGCCCGGCTATGGCCGCTGGCGCGCAGCCCGGGGCCCGCCCCTAGGGCGCAACGGCGCAAGCACGGCCCAGTCCGGCCCAGCCGTCGCTGCTGGCTCGCACGGCGGGCCATGTAGGGCCCCGCGGCCATGGGGGGAAAGGCGTTGCTGGCCGGCGCCACAGGGATGTGGGTGGGCCGGCGCTGCGGGAGCCGGGCGCGCGGCGCCTGATGTCAGCTGTAAGGGATGCCGCGCGCCCCTTACAGCTGCCATCAGGCGCCCCCCATCGGTTGGCGCCCTGGGCAGCTGCCCGGCTCGCCCATGCCTCCGTCCGGCCCTGCATGGGTGCACTCCTGGGCCAGCTCCCACTCCCGTGGATAACAGGACATCCTGAACATGGCCTCTGTGCTAGCATATCAGCTCTGATGGTGCGGAGACCTGTCGTCCTCGCCTTGCAGAGGGGGGCTGGGCTTTACCCACTGTGTCCCCAAGGATAACTGACCACTTCTCTTGTTTGTCCACAGCCGCACCAGCTGCAAGTGCAGGGTGCACCACCCCGCCCGGGACATCCTCCCCCACCCAAGAGGACTATCAGTGGCAGCACCTGGGGATACTGCGAGGCCTGCACCACAACCTCGACCACTGGGTGCACGAAGACCTGCAGCTCCGGTGGGAGAGCTGGCGGGAGCTGCTTGCCCAGGGCCATGCCATCTGTGACCACCTGCAGACCCTGGTGCAGAGATTGCTGCCTCCTGCCACTCCAGCCCCTGCTGCCTCCCCAGCTACCGCTCCTCCTCCCACTCCTGCTCCCCCTCCTGCTTCTTCCTCCCCATCCTCCATACCCTCTCCCCATCTCCTCCTGGGGACACAGAGGCCCCCGCACCCGCAGTGCTGGGAGACAGGTGGGCTGGCAAGACCCTGAGCTTCTCCTCCCTCTTCCAGCTCCCTCTTCCCAGGTTTACCCCTCCCCTCTCCCAGCCTCTCGCCTCCCCTCTCCCGCCTTCTTTCCCCAGTCTCACCTGAGTTTCATTTCCCCCCTCCACCCCAGTTTTGTTCAATAAAGAGAGTTTGTTTTCTTGAACACGTGTCTTTATTGTACGTTAGGGAGGGGTAAGTGGAAGGACGTGAGGGTGGAATGAGGCACAAGCCCCCAGTGAGGCACACCAAGGACACTGTTACTGTCTGCAGAACATGCTGCCAGGCTTGCAGCAACACATCCACGAGAAGCATGAGAGTGCCCAGAGGCATCTCCGGCTCCATGCTGCAGAGTGCTGTGGTGTCCCGAGTGAGGGAACCAGAGCATGCAGAGAAAAAAATGCTTTGGTGCCCCTCAGCAAGGTAGGCAAGCAAGCAGGGAAACCTGAGAACCAGCTGTCTGGGGGGGTCTCTTTAAGCACAAGCCTCAGGCAGCAGTCACACAAGCTAACTCCTCACCTGATGCCCTGCCAGAACCAGTTCCGGCCGGCCTTAAATGCGATTCAGCATCCAATCAGTGTGGACACTCTATTTCAAAATAGCAAAATTCTATTTCGAAATGCATTTTGTGTGTAGACGCGTTATTTTGAAATTAGATATTTCAAAATAACGCTGTAGTGTAGACATACCTAAAGTGATTAAAAATAGTAGAATCTAGACCTTCCTCTTTAACTTACGTTTTTGTATGTTTTGCTAGTTTGGTTTGATAACAGAAATCACAGCGTCTCCTGAACCACTAGCTCCTGCACCTATGAAATTAATAAATGTAAACAGACTGATTAGGTAGAAATAGCCCACAACAGTGGGAAGAAAATGAGAAAGAAGAAGCGACCTTCTGATTGTGCAAACATAAATGATGCAATTTGAATCCTGCCAAATGCTCCAGGGAAAGATCCAGTAAATGACTGAAAAAAAAAGATTCAGATTCAAACTGCTAGAAGGGAAGGAAATCCTGTAGCACCATTATGGAAATTATACACAGTATATGAAAACTCACATATCCTTTTTTTCTGGCAGGAAATACTGCTGTCCAATGAAGCTTTAGTTTAAAAAAAAAAAAAAAAGGCAACATAGTTATCTGATTAATTTTACTTAGCCTTTATGGCACATAGGTCTGAACAGGGAGTTCAAAACAATTGTAGAATTCAACCAACCTGTTTAAAAAAAACTCAAATTTCCTACCAGAAGAAGCCAAAACTTTGTGCTAGCCAGAAATTTTTCCTCAAAATGGTTTGTCAGTGAAAAACACTGTTAACATCAGAATCAAAATGTTTAAAATAATGTGTTGATTTTGATGAAAACTCCCACAAAATATACATCTCAATGGATTTTTTTTTTTAATTTGGAAAAATATTCATTTGGGGAAATGCTGAAATTTCATTTCAAATTTTCTGGTTTTCATTTTAAATATTTTTATGTCACGAACTAATATAAAATACATGATTACTACTAACACGTTATGGAAGAATGAAACATAATGAAAAAAGATTTCAAAACTTTTCTTTTTGAAAATTATGTGAAAAATTTTGAAAATGCTTTTTGGTCTGATTCAGAATTAAAAAAAAATCAAAGCATCAAAATTTCCTGTGAAATGGAAATTCTGTGTTTCACCCAGCTCTAGTAAATATATTCAATCCCCACTTGTATCAATTAACAGCTACCAAACACAGTAAGCTTATTTTATTCTGATTTGTTGGGCTGTAAAAGAAACAACATTAACAGGTATTCCACATTACAAACTATAGAGGTCTTCTGTGAGAGGGATAAATCAGAATGCAGAAGCAGAATCTCTTAAAATCATTGGCATACTTCAAAACTCCTCCGTTTGTAGAAGAAAAACATATGGAAAGGACATTTATCTGAATTTGTCTCTCCTCCTTATCAGGTTTAATGATCTCAAATTTAAAATAGGATTAAATACGTTCTTTCTGCTTTCCTTGAAAATATAAACTTATTTCCTTGAAAACAGAAACGAACAGGAGAAAATAATTTTTGCTCATAGAACCATTTCTAGAATTCCAGATTTATCCGTGCTCTTCTACAAGATCTCTCATCCTAGGAGGCTCTGTAGACTAGGGGAGAAAACCAATCTGATAGGCATTGAGACCCTATCTGCCAGGTCAGGATGATGGTTAGGGATGTAAATTGTGGAGATTGTGGAGGGAATGGGGAATACTGGGGAACAATGGGGTTCGGCAGTTGGAATATTGGGGACTGAAATCAGAGGGAGATATATCAAGGCCGTTGGGATGTGTGGGGATGCTACCAGGATAAGTGAAGGCTGTTGGAGGATTGCTAGGGTATATGTGGGGTGGGGAAGACCATTTTTGGGTCTTTCTGGGCTGTGGTAAGGAAAGAGAGGCATTCTGTGGTCTTCGTGGGGCATGGGAGGTATCGGGCAGAGGTGCTTTGCTGTTTAGTTTACAGAAGTTTATCACTCTTCCCCAATTTTTGTAGTGTACAGAGTCCTTAAATTCTTTAATCCAGACCTGCATTTTTATAGTTGTATTTGGCATTTACTGCCAATTTCAGTAGTTCAGGTCTGCAAGAAGGTGATTCCAACATACTTTTCAGAAAACAGAATTTGCAGGGGACAGTCCATGAATGACGTTTCAAGCACTGCAGTTATACAGTATAATGTCCGACTCCCACTACACACATGAACTATATATCATAAAAATGGCTTATAATAAATTGCTACACCCAGGAAGTGCCAATTTTCAATCAAATTAACTTTTCTTTATACAAATGATTTGATCTCAAGACTTCTGCGTGTGCTTGTGTGTTAGAAATCCTTCAGAAAATGATGGGTGAAATGTACAGATTCACAGAGCTTAAGGAGAGAAGGAACCACTACAATACTCTAGCCTGACGTTTTTATCACAATCCATTAAATTTTACCCAGTTACACCTGTGTGGAGCCTCCTGCATTGTGTATGCTTAAGGTGCATCTTCAAATCAAGCCTCAGCGCCCTTCAGAGAGATACCAAGAAATGGAGTATCCACTGCTTCCCTTGGTAGTTTGTTCTAATGGTCAACTACCCTCACTGTTTTTTAAAGAAAAGTACCTTATTTTAATTTGATCTTCTCTGACTGTTGTTATGCTTCTATTTGCTAGAACAGTGTTTCTCAACAGTGGTACGAGTCCGAGAGAAGTCTGGGGGTAAGTCAACAACTGAAATTTGGAGAAAACTGAATTTTTGTTTTAAAGTTTTACAGCGCTTTATTATTTTCGTACTTTTTACACCCAAAAATTTCATCGCCTGTCTGGCTACAATTAAGTTGTTTAAACAAATGTGTTGTAATGGTAGAAAAAAAAAATTGTGTGTCTGAAAACTGTAGGTACTGGGGGTACTTTTTTTTTTTTTTTTTTTTAAAGGGGTACTTTTTTTTTTTTTTTTTTGAAAAAGGATTACTTTATAAAAAAAGGTCAAGAAACACTGTGCTAGAGTAAAGACCCTGGTAGGCTACATCTACCTTACTGCAGAAAGTCTACCTAAGATACACAACTCAGGTATATGAATAATGTAACTGGACTCAATGTATCTTAGGTCAAGTTACCATAGGGTCTTTACTACAGAAAGTCAATGGGAAACACTTCTGAAGTAGAGTAACAGGGTCAGCAGGAGAGCGCTCTGTGGTCAGTTTGGCAGGTCTTCAATAAATCGACCGCCAGTGGATCGATCTCAGAGTGAGCCCAATATTTCTCCCTATGAAGGTACTTATACACTGTAATCAAGTTACTTCTCAATCTTCTTTTTGATAAGTTAAACAGATTGATCTCTTTTTAGTCTCTCACTGTACGGCATTTTCCCTCTGTCGTGTTTCCTTTGAAAAATGGCAAGAAATAAACCCCTTTCACCTCTACACTAGGCTTACAGAAATATTTGCTACTATAAAAACAAACACAGACCAACAGGAGATAATAAATCTCAGAGGGGTAGCTGTGTGAGTCTAACTTTAAAAAACAACTAGTAGTCCTGTAACACCTTAGAGACTAGCAAATATATATGTATATTGTATCAAAACCCACTCTCTCAGATGGGCAGAGTGGGGACCTGGGTTTTGCCCATGAGGACAACTCATTTTTAACAGGAGATTATGTAACAGGAAATAAATGCTGGCCTGCAAGTGCAATAAGCACAATATAAAAATGTTAGATCTTGCGTGCAAACCAGGACTCTGCTTACTATTGCTCCCACTGAAGTCAATGCAAGAGCTTTGGAGGCCAGGATTAGAATTTAAAAGGATCTTGATAAACTGGAGAAATGGTCTGACTAAATAGGATGAAATTCAATAACGAAAAATGCAAAACATGACACCTAGGAATGAATAATCAATTGCATAAATACAAAATGGGAAATGACTGCCTAGAAAGGAGAACTGCAGAAAAAAATCTGGGGATGAGGGGGTCATTGTGGAATACAAACTAAATACTTGCAATACTGTTGCAAAAAAAGCAAACATTCTGGGTTGTATTAGATGGCGTACTGTAACCAAGACACAAGAAGCGATTCTTCCCCTATACTCAGCACTGATAAAGCCTCATCTTGAATACGGTGTCCAGTTCTGGGCACCACACTTTGGAAAAGATGTGAACAAATGGTACAAAATCATAAGAGGAGCAATAATATTGCTTACAGGTCAGAAAACACGACCTACAAATAAATTTTGAAAAAAAAATGGGTTTGTCTAATTGGGAGAAAAGAAGACTTAGTGGGATATGACAAGTCCTCAAGTACTTACAAGATTTTTATAAAGAGGAGGGTGGTAAATTGATCTCCTTACCCACTGAGGTCAGGACAAAAACCAGTGGGCTTAAAATTGAAGCCGGTTAGTCATTAGGAGAGAGTTCCTATCTGTAAGAGCCGTTAAGCCTAGGAATACATTACCTAGGGAGATTGAAGAAATCTCCAGTGAAGGTTTTTAAGAACAGGTTAGACAAATACCTGTCAGGTCTGGTCTAGAAGGATAGCACTTAGACCTACCTCAGTGCATTGCACAGGATTAGATGATCTCTCCTACATTTCTAGGATTGTGTAATTTCAGCAAGAAAGAGATGAGACATTATGAATGCTACGTGTATAGCACTTGTATGCACATTTATATACATTGTATAGAAAGAGTGTCCCTGTGACCAGATACAGAGCCATGACAAAATGCATTTAACATATACTCCTTGTGAGGTGCTGAGTGACCTCTACTCTATCTGACCTCATTGAGAATTGAGGGCACTGGCAGGATCGAGCCTGAAGTATCTACCTAGGCATTTATCCTGCATTCCTCATCATCATGGTGTCTGAGCTCCAACAAACCACAGGAGAAGGGGTAGAGGTAAAATGGGCATCAGAAGGGGTAGAGGTAAAATTAGACTGGAAATCAGGCTTGAACCTCAACCATGGTGAGCAGTAATAGCGAACACATAGGTATATAGGCTGTTCAGATATAGTGGCTATATATGTGGCCTTGTCTACACTGGCAGTGTAGAATCCACCCAGCTACATGCTGCAGTGAAAATCAGTCTTCATTCACACTGTAGGAGTCTTTCCCTGCTGCCTCCTTCTGCCAGAGTCTTTTCCTGCATCTGGGAAAGGCCCTGGCCTTAAAAATAGCAGTGCAGATGCAGGAGGCAGGTCTTGCATTTGTAGAGCGCCAAACAAGGCACATACACTAAGCATCGGGAATGTCTTTCCACACTGAAACACTAACATCACTATTTATACCTCTGCTCAGGTGGAGGCAGGGGGAGAAGCATACAATGTTTGTACTCTACAGACCAATGTAAGTGTATACATAGCCAAAAGGAGATGTGTGTGTACATGCACACAGCTCCAGTATAAATGAAAAGATGGCCTTATCTTACTATTTCTATCACATCATAGGAAATGGCCTTTATGGAACTCATTCAAGCTAAAAAAAAACAACCAAGGTGAAGGTTTTCCACTGGGAGAAAAGACATGCCCATATTACCCTCCCAAAACCAACGTTTTATCCATCTTCTTACATGTATGCTAAATAATTTAGGAATAGGGTTGCAATTCTGAACCACCAAACAGAATTAACTCTTTCCTTCTCACAGAAGAGAGTCGTCATAAAACAAATAGTTTCTAGAAATGTTAACACTGAAAAATAAACTTAGTAATACACAAGAATATTATTTGTCCCTATACAAGTTATTTGCATTGCTAGCAGCACTGTGGCAGCTTCCATTTGCCTTACACTGAGAATACGATGAATAATTCAGTTTCTTACCTCAGTGCCTACATAGCTGACAGGAAATGGAAACTTTATTCATAACAGTATGCCTTTTCTTCTAAGCTTGTGTATATTTAATGGTGTACTTCCCTGTCCCCATCATGCCTATACTGGGATGCATTTAATAAAAATGAAAGCATTCAATAACTATTGATAACAAATGGTCATAACACTAATCATTTCCTACCCTTGGCATCTTTTGCTCCTGAACAATACTTATAATATTATTGATTAAAAAAAATGAATTATGAGGTGAGACTTGAATTGCACCAGACTTGGCCTCGTGGGGACTTAAGCTGGAAGCAAATTCCAATACTATTAAGAAAACTTTTCCTCTTCTACTAGGTGGATTTCAACAATAAGGGAGATCAACACAAGAGCATTCTGACAACTCCCAGCTGCCACGATGGGAGAGGAATTCCTTGGTTTGTGTCATTTAAGGATTTTTTTACAACCACCACCTTCTGGAAATGTGCTCAGAACTAAACTGGGGGATCTTGAAAAGCAAAGTCCAAGTGCTGGGTATTCAGGTGGCTCGAGTGAAACTAGCCTCTTTTAAAATCAGTGGCAATTACCTATGCAACATGAAGTTTCTAAGTCGTCTTTAAAAAAGTTGCCACAATTTGCAAGGGAAAGAAAACTCCCCCCACGCTAGTCTCTTCCATAGACTCCTATCACCATATCCCACTGATGCATAATGATCACATGTTTTTATTCATACACCCCTCTTTCCCATGCACTTGATAAACTTTACTGGTGTAGCCATGTATCAGTGGGCCTCAAAACCTAGGGAAACAATGATCCCTTTCCTCGGGCCATCTCTACTCACCTCATGTACACTTTTAGCCTTCATAAAAATAATAAACACCCACACCCACCAGCCACAGAAAGTTCCCACATGCACAAAAAGAAAAGAAAAATGAAAGACTATGAAAGCTGTATTCCAGTAGAGTCCAGTCAACATTAGAAAAACAAGAACACGTCCTTTGCAAAGATAGTATGGAGTGATAAAAGATAATGTAACAGGGAATTGACTGTGTCCCTTAGCTGTGACTTTCTAGGATTTTTAATGTGTTTGTCTTTTAAACTGTAGAATTTTTGTCAGGAAAGAATATTTTTTTATTGAATGGTCAGTCGTGAAGGTTAGCTAGATTACACTGAAACACACTTTAAACTTAAGGCTTTTGTTAATGTCATTTGTGAACACAGAATTAAAATAAATTAAACAAATAGAAAAATGGGGAGGGAGAAGAGGCCTATATGTAAATAATCTAGGCATGCTTTTGGGGACAACAATCATCTTTTTGTTAAGTATTTGGCATTAGGAGTCTGATCAGTGAGAAGGGCTTCTATGTGCTTCTGCAATACAAATGATAAAAGAGTACGTCTACACTGCAGTGCTATTTGAGAACACCAGAGTATCCTGAAATAGCTATCCCGCATCTTCTCAGCAAGGCCATTATTTCAGCTAGGTTCGCTATTCCGACGTCCCTGTCGAGGAGTAAGGGACGTTTCGGAATAGCTCTTTTTTTTTAATTTGGCGCTGTGTACACAGCACCAAATGCCGAAATAAGCTAGTTTGAAATAGCATCAAAATAAGAGACGCGATTTGCATAGCTAAGTTACAGTGCAACATAGACACACACTAAATAAAAATTTATGCTCGTACCTTATTTTGAGAGATTAAAATAATCCCTATCAAAGCAAAGACAAAAATAGTTTGACACTTTACAATTATCTGTGCTAGTGAATATAAAAAATCCGCTGATTCTTACTTCTAATAGACTTCCATAATATGACTATAATTGTATGGTTACAGCAGTGTCTCTATTGGAAGTGTAAGGAAAAAAGACTAACTTGTCACGGTGGGCAGACGGATGAAAAATGCCCTGTTTAAGTGATTTATATTCACAAAGACAAATTAAGATACTAGAGCTCTTCAGGAAAGGGAATTTTGTTTTGCAGAAAATTCTGACATTTTAAATGTTATGTTATATGCATACATAGTTTAATACAAAAATTGAAATGGAATTAATTAAAGTGTCACAGTCCAAATGGAATGTTTCAACTGTTTCTAATTTTAAAATGTCATCAAACTAGACACATCCCAAGGAAACATTTCAATTGAGATGGAAAACTGTTTCAGCAAATATTTTTTCCCAAGCTCTGTTAGACATCGATACAAAGTTTTTACCATAATACTCTATAAGGTACATTTACTGTTCTCATTATCCAACAATTAATATACATCAGATATGAATCCATTAAATGTTTTCAAAGGAAAACATTGACATACAAATTGAACATTGAATATTTTGAATATTATCTACTGGAACTGAAGAAAAGAAGGAGAACTTGGATAAATTATGCAAATTATATATATGCAAAGTTTTTGAAATTTTAGCTTGCTGGCTGCAAAGAATCAAAGGATATTCACTGAGTTATATTTATATACAACAAGGAAATGCAATGCTTTCTAGTGCACTTAAAATAGTCTTGATAAACTGGAAGAGACTTGTTAATAATCTTAGTTGCCAACTGTCTTATCGCAGAAACCCAAACACCCTTTCCTCCCCACCCCATGGCCATGACCCTTCCCCACTCCTTCTCTTAAGCACTGCCATGGCTCACGTTTCCCTCTCTCCTTTGTTTTCTCTCTGCCACCCTCACTCACTTTCATTAGGATGGAGCAAGAGGTTGGGGTGTGGGCTCTGGGCTGGGGCCAAAGGATTCAGAGTGCGAGAGGGGGCTTTGGGCTGAGTCTGGGGCAAGGGTTGGCGTGCAGGAGGGGCGTGAGCTCAGGGAAGGAGTTTTGCTGTGGGAAAGTGCTCAGGAGAGTGTTCCAGATGTGGCTCTGGGAGGAGGCTCAGGGTTGGGGGTCAGGAGACAATGTGGGGTGCTGGCTCCAGAAGAGAGCTCAGGGCTGGGACAAGGGATTGGGGGTGAGGTGCTGGTTGGGGCTGGGCTGTGGGCTCCATCTGGGTGGCACTTATCTTGGACAGCTCCATGTCCCAGTCAGTGGTACAGTATGGGTATGTCTAGACTGCATCCCTCTGTCGGCAGAGGGATGCAGATTAGGCAGGTCGACATTGCAAATGAGGCAGGGATTTAAATATCCTGTGCCTAATTTGCATAAAAATGGCCACCACATTTTGCCGACTCAGCACTTTGTTGGCAAAAAGTGGCAGTCTAGAGGGGGATCTGTTGAGAAAGAAAGCCTTTTTCGACTGATCCCTTATGCCTCCTGCAAAGAGGTTTGCAGGATCTGTTGAAAAAGGATTTCTTTCTCGAAAGATCCCCCTCTAGACTGCCACTTTTTGCTGACAAAGTGCTGAGTCGGCAAAACGTGGTGGCCATTGTTATGCAAATTAGGCACAGGATATTTAAATCCCTGCCTCATTTGCAATGTCGACCTGCCTAATCTGCATCCCTCTGCCAACAGAGGGATGCAGTCTAAACATACCCTATGGCTAAGGCAGGCTCCCTGTCTGTCCTGGCCCTGCATCACTCTTGGAAGTGGAGGTCACATCCCTGCCACCCTGGCTTCTAATTTCGGCAGGCACCACTCCTACAGCTCCCACTGGAGCCTGCCTCAGACTTGCTACACCACCAGACTTTTAGCAGTTTAAAAGCTCCCAGAGTGTTTTCAGTAGTCTCCAGGAAATTAAGCCTGATTCCAGGAGACTCCTGACAAAACTGGGAGGGTCAGCAATCCTAGTACAACCTTGACAGCACGTGGTTTCCAATGCAGGTCAAGGCCTATAACACACAGGTGGAAGCTGACTTACATTTTTCCTGCAGAATAATGCATCTGAGCTTCAGTCGTGCAACTAGTCTCACTGGGCCAGTTGGTGGTTGGTTGGATGATCCCAGTGGATTCTACAAAAGAGGTCACCATCTTGCACTCTCAGCAGGCTAGCCAGCGACAACCACTGTCCCTGAGCTTGCCTGAGGATAGATACTGCTTCCTGTGAGCAGCCCTTGAGTACCAGCATCCCAAAAAAAGGGTATGCATGAAAGACTTCTGATAATCACGGTGCATCTTTGAAATAAATATCCTCACTGTTTTCTTCTAGAGTGTGGCTTGTCTGTCCCACCCAACACAGGGCTGTGGCTAACAACCACAACAAAGTCCATTGACCTAACCAGGATGATGTGTATATAAGACAGACAGACTAGAGCCCTACTTTCAATCTTTATCCAAACACAGGAATAATTCTGCCATCAGAGACATGCTCCCACAGAAGTGGCAGACATAGTACTTCAGAGGGTTTATCTCACCAGCACAACTCAATTTTCTTGAGGTTACAGGGTTTTTTTTTCCCCCCCCAACATGGTGACAGGGCTGGATTCTGATCTCACATGCACCACCTTCTTCCATTCTAACTCCATCAGTCTCAAAAGAAATTACTCGTGTTAACAGTGATAAAAGAAGAGGAACAGACCCCTTGTGTCCCAGCCTAGCAGTGTTCCTTGAACTCCCCTGGAGCTGTACTTGCAATTATCTTGGTGACTAACTTACCACAGGCAAAGGTGTTCATTACAAAACCCCAAGTTACAGTCTCTAATGATTCAGGTGATAACACCACCATAGCAAATTCTGACCTCTTTGTTCCTGTGAAAAGCTAGCAGCACTCAAGGTGCTGGTATATTGCTTTGGAGTGGCAAAGAAAAATATATCTGTCTATATCAGTCTCTCTCCTAGGACTGTTCAACATAATGTGGAGCACCTGGGCTTTGCTTTCCGAATAAGGTTAAGGAATTGCTGGCTGCCTGCAATTCAGCTGAGAGAAATAGCCCATGCCCCCTAAAATGGCACGCAGAGTGGGAAATATTCACAGGTCACCTGTACAACAATAAGCCTCCCACATCAGCAATTCTCTAGCCACATCCAAGTTGTGGCCTCTACTTTTAGGAGTAGCTTAAAACAGCTGCTAAAAGTGGTGGGAAAATGTCTCCACCCCTCACAGGAGGGCTTTATTTAATACCTAGACAATTCTAAAGCACTCATGAACCCTTACTCATATATTGAGAGCCAGTGATACCCATGTGGGTCAGGTGTAGAGAAATGTCTGGAGACAGAGGAATGGAGAGAGAAACAGGGAGGGATAGAAAGCTGGAGGGTGGAGAAAGTGAGAAGTGGTGGATGGATCTCTAGAGGAAGTGATTGGGGAGTCTATGCTTAAGTAGGGAGAGAGGCACCAGCAAGGGGACAAAATGGGAGGGGTAAGAGAATAAGAGAAGACAGCAAATTCAGAACATGTGTCCCAGGAAGAAGATATGCTCAAACAACAGAGCAATGAGCTTGGTTTAAAAAAAAAATTCTCACTCACACCCAGCTATCTCATCCCTGTCCCCATGACACAATTTTCATTCTGTGATAAGATGGGTGGGATCTAGAGATGTGGGTGGTGCTACAGCACCTACGGGTTTTAGCCCAGGCTGTGATGTGAGCATTGGCCATCCTGTACCTGGTGTCCCAGCTGCTTGCCCTAGCAATCTGCTCCAGGCTCCATGCCTGTGCCCTGCTTGGAGCGGGGGAGCATACAGGGCAGATAAGGCTGGCTTTCAGCACCCTCACTACTATAAATGTTCCCGCACCACTTTCTGTGGTACACATTACAAAGGGACTTCAATTTTTACACTCCCACATGTAAGACTGTGTGAATAGGTCACAACCCTGCATCATATGCCTTTAGTATTCCATCCCACCCAACTCTAGAAATGTAGGGCAATACTTCTATCATCTCTTAATTAATGCTAGTAATAAATGAAAACATTACCACCCTTATATGTTGTTGCCCATTTCTTGTGTGTAAATTATCCATTTTTATACACTGATGTAAGTTTTTATTTGGGTAGAGAGAAGCACTTGATTATGCTGCAGGCTTTACTAAGGATACCAGGGATTGGACCCTATAGAAATGAACAGAGAAGCTATTTCATCAAAAGGGTTAGATCTGGTTTGAGACTTGCCATACTGCTAAGTCACAATGTTACTGGTAAAAGACCTTCCTTTTAATATATTTCATATTTGCTTCTGTATGGTAAGTCCTGTATCTTGGAAGCACAGGAGCTTTCAACTAGACTGAACGGAGAATAGTTATTGAAAGGCTATTGTAACATGCAATTATTAAAATTGATTACTATTCAGATTATATCAATTTCATTATTCTTGATTGATTCCCAGCAATGCTCCTTAACAGCCTTCATTCTTGTCACTTCAGTTATGAGTGCTGCATGAACAATAGCTTAATACTGCACAACAAATTGCAGTCCTGCTGCTCTCAGCGAGATTGGAGGCAGTCTGCCTTATTAGCAGGCTTCAAGTAAATGGTTGTCTTAGGTGCTGACGACAGAGACCTGGATACCCACAGCCTCATCAAATAGGGCTGAAAAAATACTCATGCCCCTGAAGGCTTTAATTTGATTCATGTACACAAGTCTGGATCCTGTACTAACTGCTAATTGTTTGAGTGCATGCTGTGGAATTAAAGCACTACCCTTAAATGTTGTGCCCAAGGAGAACAATAGATTTATATTTTCCAGGAAGTGCATCCTAAACAGAAGTTTGATCACTTTAAAGATTCTGTGCAGGGAAGGCTTTGGGACATTTTCAAATGAACACACACACACACACACACACACACACACACACACACACACACACACACACACACACACACACACACTTCCCATCTCAAAGCTCACTACCAGGACCCCTACCTTTGGGGAAAAGAATGTCAAACCTTAATTGCATTGTATGATAAAGTTGCTGAGAGATAACAGTGTTAACTAAGTAAGGCTATGTGTACATTACCAGGTTATTTTGAAATAACTCCCAAAATAACTGTTTCAAAATAAGCTTATTCCTCTTCACAAGCAGGAGTTATTTTCTGAATTAACAAGCCCCTTCTTTTTAAACAACAGGCTTGGTAGTGAGAGTGCTCACCTTGTTACTTCCAAATAAGGGACGTTATTTCAAAACAAGTCCCCAGTGAGACAAGCCCTCATAGCAAAACCATTTTAGTTGTTCAAACAATTAGCTGACAGTCCATGGATTCAGTGCAACTAATTAAATTGCTACAGGTTTTTGTTCTGACAGGTTTGCTTCTCAATCTCTCTCCAACTATGCCTGTAGAACCAAAATTGCTGACTCTCCTTGTTTAAGGCTTTGTCTACACTACACAGCTTTCAGGGACACCGCCATGTTGACACAGCCAGGTCGCTAAACGTCTGGCAACGTGAATGCTGTTTATCGGCACTTGTGCCCACAAAATACTTGCCCCCCTCTGCGTGGGATTCATGTCAGCAGGCCAGTGTTCCTGCCCACAACGAGCCACTGCAAAACTTTTGTCTTTTGAGGGGAGGGCACTTTTAAAGCACCTAGGAATGGCAAAAGTTTTGTTGTTCGATTGGCAGCATAGCCTTAGGTTCCTGATATTGGCTAGTGAAGAGAAGCCTTGTCTAGCTTCAGGATCCCTTTGCATTTTGTTACTGAAAGCGAATGGTCTAAAATGTAAATAAGTCGCCCGCTGAGTATGGTGTATGTATGATTTTGTCAGATTCACTTCCTTCAAGAAGCTAATAGGTGGCTGCAGCTGCGAGACTGGCAGGGGTGGCACTGTTTATGAAGACAGATGGCAAATAAGCCCATGGCCCAAAATGCTGCCACTCAGTCAAATTATGTGAGCAATTCAGAGACAAGAGGTTTTCCTGCAGACAGCAGAATCCAAAGACGTCTGGCAAAGTAGTTTTAGTTATAATCTAATGTAGAGTCATGAAAGTGTGGGACACCAAAAAAGAGAAGAGTACATAAAATAACCATGAAAACTGGGGCTGGAAAGAGCAGGGCAACAAAAATGAAAACAGGTCACTAAATGGGGATGTATGTTAGAGATCTATGCGACCAAGAGACATATGGCATTATAGAACTGAATTGAATTATAGGACTGGAAGGGAACTTGAGAGGTCTCCCAGTCCAGTCTCCTGCACTCAAAGCAGAATTAAATATTATCTAGACCATCCCTGGCAGCCCGTGTTTGTCTAATCAGCTTTTAAAATCTCTAATTACAGAGATTTCACAACTTTCCTATACAGTTTATTCCAGGGCTTACCTAATATGACTCGCTACGAGTCGACTATCCGATTAGCATAAGCTTATCGGATAGTCAAGTAGTTACTCACTATTCACTTAGTTCCCACCAGCACCGTCTCCATGGGGGGCAAGGGAGGCAGAGGCGTAGCAGGGAACTGGGCGTGATCCAGGGGCTCACACCTGGTCCCCACTGCTACGCTTCTGCTTTTTAAATGTATTAAGAGCCGGCAGGCTCTTGCCAGTGGATGGGAGATAACATTTGCAAGGTGAGAACAGGGCTTGGGATTTGGTTCCTGCACCCCTGGGGATATTGGCTCTACCAGTCTGATACATAAAGCTGGCACCATCATCATGCTGCCTCAATGGGGCATTTTACCTTCTTGGTTCTGTGAGCTGACTGGGTGCTGTTGTTAAAGCAGCAGCCAGCCTGTGTTTTACTGGCTTCTCCTTTGGCAATTCTTATTCATTGTCTGAGGTGCTTACTGCTGTTGAAACTATCAACATATGAAGCCCTCAGCTTGTTTGTGTGAAGAAGTGAAAATGAGGAGGCAACTTTTGCAGTCTGATTCTGGGGAGGATAAAGGAGGGGGAACAAATGCCAGCAGAGGGCAAGGCCTGACACCTTGTTTGATTGTGTGTAGAAAGGACAGAGATTTATCAGCTTTAACTGGTGTTTGCCATTCTGTGCTCCCCAGGATCAATAAGAAGGGTTTGGGGCATTTGCAAGCTGCCTGCATGTCAGTTATGAGAGTATCTACTAAACCTGTGACTGACATTTCTTATTCCCAATTTTTGTACTTTTAATTAGGTACCTTCTGCATGTCTGGCATGTGATACAAAACATGCTCCATTTGGTTGAGAAAGAAATTGAAGAAAAGTGGAGGGCTATTTTCAAAAATAATTTGCTTGGGTTCATGGATTGGACTGGAAGGGCACAAGCACGCAGTGAGCAGGGAAGAGAGGAGGGAGACAGTGGGAAGGGAGCAGGGCCTGGGCTGGGAAGCTACTGCCTCCCCAAGGGGAAGCTTCACCAACCACTGATGCATTTCAGAGATAAGTTAACACATTTTAACACATTTTTAGTTATTTATAGAATTTATAAACTAGAAATTTGTCCTGAAATTGTGATTTTCTTTCCATTTCCCCCAGATACTATACCACACAATATTAGCAAGAGGCAAGCTTTAAGAAGCAAGTCATTAGGCTGGACTCTCTTAGATAATAAGGAAATTTCACAAGGGACTAATTACTTATTATGCCAATATGAATGCAAGACTCACAAGGGTTTAATTCATTACTATTTCACTTTGTTGTAGTGCTTTGGGGAATGATTTTTAAGCACTGCAGTGACTTCACCTATACAGGACATAGCTAGAGCACAAAATGATTTCCCAAATCAAACATCTACACTTCATTTTTTTAAAAGGTTATCAGTAAAAAATAATCAACTATGGGAAAAATTGTCTTCTGAGAACCATACTGAGGACTTGAAATACAAAATGTTGTGTGCTTGCGCTACAGAATAGTCTTGAATCAACACTTTTTGGATGAAATTCTGACCTTTTTGAAACTTAGTGGAAGTATCCTGACCATAGACTATGACTAGCATTAGAAGGAAGAAGTTTATACTCTTGGACATCCCTGCTGCAAGTTCAGACTTCATAATAATCAGAAATAGTTTATAGATTCATAGATTCCAAGACCAGAAAGGACCACTGTGTTCATTTAATCTGACCACCTACATTACTCACTCCCCAAAAGTTTCAGAGGGGTAGCCGTGTTAGTCTGTAACTGAATAAACTTAAAAAAACAACAAATAGTCTTGAAGCACTCTGTGCCCACGAAACATCCTTGAATTGTGGCCAACAGAATTTAACACAGTATTGCAGCCTAGTCACAGTCCAGTGCCAAATACAGAGGTAAAATACCTACTACTTGAGATCCCCCTATTTATGCACATCCAACGATCCACCACAGTGTTACATTGGGAGCCATGTTCAACTCATAATCCACCATGATCCCTAAATCTTTATCTGTGCCATTGTTTCTCAGGACAGAGTTCCTCCTCCTGTAAGTCTGGATGGCATTTATTCCTAGCTGTATACAATTGCATTTAGCCATATTAAAATGCCTGTTTGCTTACACCAAGTTTACCCAACTATCCAGATCACGCTGAATCAGTGACCTGTCCCTTCATCAGTTACATTCCCCTTCCTCCCCGTTTGTGTCATCTACAAACTTTATTAGCAATGATTTCATGTTTTATTCTAGGTTATTCATAAAAGCATTAAATAGCATAAGCCCACTATTTTCTTTATCAATCAAATGTCTGATCTCATCAAAAGAAGATTTTCTGCATTATTGTTGATAATGACTCCATTTCCATCTAGTAATGGACCAATACTGTTAGGATTCTTTTTATTCCTAATATACTTTAAAACTCCATATTGTTAACTGTGAAGACCAATGATTTTCCTTGCGTTCCTTTGATTCCCTCATTAGTTTTTTTTTATTTATATTTGATTCCATTATCTAACTTTTGATTTATACTCATTATTATCAACTTTCCCTTTCTTGCACATGTACACACACACACGCCTAGAGAGTGAGAGCTGCCTTCGCTTCCCAGGCCATTTTTTAAATCAGTCTAGCCTTCTGACTTCATTGTGAAATTGTGGCTTTTTTGAGCATCTAGTCAAGTGTTCTTACACAACTCCCAATTATTGTTCACATTTTGCTGATTAAATTCTTCCTCCCTGCTCATTAGGCCTCCAATAGTTTTCAGCTATGTGAACTCTTTTGAAGCACAAAGTATATATATATTACTGGGGCTTGGACTTTATTCTGTTTGCACATTATAAATATGATGAAGTAATGCTCACTTGTATCTAAGTTAAAGTTACAATTATTTTTTAGTCCTGTAATCCATTCCTCTTTGTCTGCCAAAAAGAAGCCTCGTTCAAGCCCCACTCAACTTCAGGAAAACAAAAGACCACATTTGATCTCCATATTAATAAAAAGAAAAACAGAATGTAAATAATTACTTTACACAAAGATCTGCAAGAAACCTGAAGACATCCTTCGTTTGAAAATTAATAATCCATAAAATTCTATTTAGATTTTCTTTTGCAACCATCGGGGTCTTGAATTTCTAGAGCTTTCCTAGAGATCCATAGTCCACATAGCCATTAACCAGTTTTTTAAATTAATTTCTATGCTCTCCAAGTTATTATGCATGGTTATCAGGAACACTGGGATAAGTTAAAAAAGAAATACACCTCATGTAATTTTGGCATTTTTCAAGTCTTTGTACTTGCATCTATATACTTGCATCTATATTTGATAGGCATACTAAACATTAACATATATTATTACTCCAAACTGTTCACTTGGCCAGTGGCTACCAAGGAGGGTGCTGACTTCAATTTCCAAAGAGTCAATAAAGACGACTCCAACTATAGTCTACATTTATTTAAGCCAGAAAGGTTTCTCATAGAGGAGCCTTAAACTTGCATTCTGTGAGGAGGCTGCAATACAGTAATGTGGAAGTGAACCTTATTTCAAGCTCTCCATACTGGGATACCACCATACATACCCACTTCTGTTGGTATGACTGAGCCAGAGTTTACTGTTCTTTAATTGAAGGCTGCAAGCTATATTCACATAGGACTTTGTGTAAGAAACGGTTTAATGGGTTTGAAAATGTTTTTATAGTGTTGAAACAATGTTAGGAAATATGACACTTCTTAAAAGTTGAATGTTTTTATTTTTTTAGAAAGCAAAATTACCTTCCACTGTACAGTAGGCTTGGTGAGGCGAGTTGGGCAATGGATACAGTGGGAGCAGAAGAAATGTTGGTTCTTTTTTTCTGGTAGCATTTTACGTCATTAAACTTAAGTTATGGATTGTACAAAAGTGACAAGTCAAATTGCAACAGAAATGGATTTGTGAGATACTTCAGGAAGGATCACCAACTGAAAGCAGGACCCAATACCACCTCTAGTAGAATTATTTACAACTATGCATATTACAAAGGGCTCTATACCTTTCTCTTGTAAGGGCTGGGCTACTGCTATAAGGAATGACAGTTCAAGAGATGAATGCAGTGAAAAAACTCTTCGGCTACATCTACATTGCACATTCTTGTGTAAGAAAATATGCAAATGAGGTGCGGTGATGAATACTGCCGTGCCTCATTTGCATACCTAATGAGCCGCCATTTTTGCACAAGGGGCTTTTGTGCAAGAAGGAGCAGTATAGACTGCTCCTTCTTGTGCAAAAACCCCCTCTTGCGCAAGAGCCGTTCTGCCGCTTATTTTCAAGAATGCGCAATGTAGACGTAGCCTTCAGGTATGAAGGATATATGGAATGAGAAACAAAGGATACAACTAGTAGGAATCTGCTATCACCAAAGAGAATGGGAAAACAAGAGAAAAAAAATCCTGAACCATCTCCCAAGGAACTCTAAGCCAGTGGCAACTGTATTTAGGTTGATGGAAAATAGTGAATTGTGAGACTAGTTGAATGTAATATTAATAGCAAAAGAGAGATACTTGAATTCAGTATAATTCGGAATGAGAGGACAGAGTACAGCAGTACAAGGTCATAGGATTTCAAGAAATTATAATTTGGAGAATTTAGAAACCTGATGAGTAAGGCACAACAGAAAAGTAGCAACATCCTTTAGTGTGGGAAAATATTAAGAATTCCTAAAAGGCAGTCTAATTAAGGCACAGCAGACTAGGTTTTTTTATGATAAATGAAGAAAGCAGCATAATAGGATAAGTCTGATGCAGCTCCTTGAGGGGGAGCAAAAATATATGAGCATAAATGAAAACCTGTCCTGAAAAGGGGGAATGAGGAAGCAGAAATACTCAGATAGGCAGAGCTTGCAGAGAAATACAATAGAAGGGCAGCAAAAACAAGTTAATGCTAGTCTAAACAGTCCAGGAATTTGATGGGCTTCCATAGCTATATCAAGTAAAAAAGTACTAGGAAGAAAGTAGAACCAATAATAAATAGTGTGGGGGATGAAATTAAAGCTGGGATTGCTGAGCTAAAACTCCCTCTTCAAATCTGTCTATAACATGAAAAATAGAGATAGAAAGGGAGCCGTGTTAGTCTGATCTTGCTAAAACAGAAGGAAAAACTATGTAGCACTTTAAAGACTAACAAGATGGTTTAATAGGTGATGAGCTTTCGTGGGTCAGACCCACTTTTGGTATATATGGTCATGCCAATTCTCTTCCAGAATATGATCTGAGGAAGTAGGTCTGGCCCACGAAAGCTCATCACCTATTAAACCATCTTGTTAGTCTTTAAAGTGCTACATAGTTTTTCCTTTTGTTTTATGAAAAATAGAGAGGTTGACATGCTGAATTACAGAAAGGAGAACTCGTCAAATAAACCACTGATAAAGGACAGGTAAAGAACAATGTAAGGAAAAATTTAAATACAAACTTACCAACTATGCCTACGGGTACAGCTACACTAGAGAGTTTACAGTGCTCCAGCTGCACCAATGCAGCTGTGCTGCAGTAAGATCTCTGTGCAGCCACTTTAAGCCAACAGAAGAGCTCTCCTGTCTTCGTTATATACTCCAGTCCCCAGGAATGGTGGTAGCTATGTTGGTGAGAGAAGCTCTCCCTACTGATGCTTATTTTGCAATGAGGTGGTTGCCCCTATCCTGGATTATAAGGGGTTAAAACAGCCCTGGGAGAGGGCTGGGGGCAATCAGAAAGAGGTTGAAGGCAGCCACTCAGGGCCTTTAAGAAAGGCTACTGGACAGAACGAACTCACTCTTGCTCCAGCTCTGAAGGGAGAGGGACTACCTGCCTTATAACAGTGCTGGGGAAAGACAGAGTGAGCTAAGGGAATTTGGGCCCAAATAAGCCTCAGGCTGATGTCCAACGACTGGGATGCAGGGAAGTACTAAAGCTGCAGAGGAGTAGCTGGAGCAGGAATAGGCAGCAGGTCCAACCTCACTTGCCAATGATGAGTGGCCAATTCAGACTGCAGTTTGCCACTGAAGGGAGGGGCCAGATGACAAACGACAGTAGGACAGTGAGGCAAGGTGAGCTTAGGGGTAATTGGGTTCCCTGAGAGAGGAGGAAACCAGGGATGGGTCTCAACAGGAGGGCATTACACAGAGTAAGGGACACCCCGGTCTGGGAGGAACTTGGGGCCTGACGCAAGATGGTGGAGACATTGACAGGAAGTAGGTAATGGGCAGGAAGGACACCGGCCAACAGAGGACTCCCTAAGGCTGAAGAAGAGCTAATTCCGAGACTGACCAGCAGGAGGTGCTGCAGCAGTCTGTATAATGTATGCCACTCAGGGAGATGATTTATTCACACCCATGAGAGATAAAATGATGCCATTGTAACCCATACTGTAGATATAGGATCATCCTCAATACTTCTACAGATGATAGCTATGCCTTTAGCTCAAGGAGTAGCAGTAGCCTTTGCTTTTGCAAGGAAAGATACCCAGTTTTACTCTACCATGCAGCCAATTTGGCATGGAGCACGAAACAGCTGATTTCTATAGACCATGTAATCATTTGTTTCTGAAGCATGAATTACCAGCATCTGTCAAAAACAGGATTCCAGGCTAAGGACAAACTTGAGAGATTCTGCTCCTATCAAGAACATAGGAAGTCACAGATTTCAGGTTAAAAAAATGGCATTTCTCAGTCACCATCACTGAAAGTAACTAATTCGGTTTGTGAGACTTCTTTTTTTGGTTTCCTTGACAGAATAAACAGACCAATGTGCCAAATTCTGTCACTGGAACACAATCTGCAAAAAAATCAATTGTCTTATGAACTGATCTGGAAGTAAATACAAGTTTTAAAACTGCTGTAATATTCCTTAAGAAAGAACTGGTACTTGAGACATTTTCATCTGCTAAAGCTGAAATTCCCACCTACTAGTCACAACACACAGTATAATTACTATATTATATTTCACCTATTCAAATGCATTTGGTTTGTCAAAAATATAATGTAGGAGAAAGGAAAACAATTCCATCTAAGCAACTAAATTAAATTGTGCACCAGTATACATTGAAATATAATAAGGACTTTAAAGAAGAGAGACATCGTTTTGCTTCCTTTTACTGTCTTGTCTATCTCGATATTCTATGCCTAACACAATGGCACACCAATTGTGATCCACACCTCTGGGCACCGCTTTACTAAAATAATAAGTTAATAATAACTGTGATTTAAATTGAAAGAGGGTAAAATACTTTATGATGTTCTAAAAATACCTTTCAATACACCTCAAAATTAATTCTCATCAACATTATTACAAAAGCTCCTGTAACATGTATAACAGAATGCACAGATAGCCATAACACAGAAAGGTAGAACCACTGAACTCAAGCCATCAAACACAGCCTGCTTGAAGTTTACGACCATTCCAGATATTTTGACTGTGCATGTTTCTTAAGTAGCAGCAAAAATTGAGTTTATAATTCAACCAAGTAGTTCTCATTCTTGCGGTATCACATTTCTATGGGGAAACTCAACCAACAAATCTAAAGGTTGTTTGCTAACTGGAAATGTTTTTCCCTTACTCCTCCCCAGCCCTCTCCCCACCTCACCCGTCTGTCTAAAATACATGTGAAATTCAATTATATCCATCCTACCTCATAAAAATGAATCTCCGTGACATGCCTGATTAGAAGAGTCAGCATTACATATTTATGTATATGGAATTTTCCTGGCTTTAGGGATCAGTTCAGTGTTTAAAGGATAAATGAATACATTATATTTATGCAGGAATTTGTTTTAGTGCAGCTATTCTGGTTGTATTTTTAGACGACTGCAGAGAATATTAGCCATAGCAAAAGCAGAAACCAGATTGGGCTAAAACTACAAAATATATTCATGTGTGTTCATTTGCACAGAAACCTCAAAATTGCTTTGATGGTATTTATAATTTCAGTCCTTATATATTTTTCCTCCACAAACATTCATATGAACTTTTATTAGTCTCATTATTTATTGTTCACAAGAAATTATTGTGAGGAGTTACTTATGAAAGTTTAGGACTGCATTTGCAACTGGACTGAATTAATCTAGCATCTAAAACAGTGATGAGCAACCTAGGCAGGTGAGTGGACTGCATGAGTGGCCCACATGAGTGGCCCTCTTTCATCTCAGTGGGCAACAAGATGATCAAGATGAAGACGGTCTCCCGGGATAGGGTCGTTTTGTTAACTGTGCTTGCGTACCTAGCAATACCCTTACAGAAAAAAACACAACATGGATGGAAACCAGTGGAATCTGGCAATCCTGTGCTTGAGCAACGATAAATAAAATGTCTCGTGGGCTGCATGAGAGACATGACTGTGGGTGCAGGAATAAAGGGAGTCTCAGTGCTGGATCTGCCTACAGGGAACTGAAGGCAGGATCCAGGCATAAGAGCCTGCTTTCATAATTCTCCGCAGAAACCCAGCTTAGAAGCAAGATGACCCTCAGCTGCATGGGGGGCTCCTGTGTAACAGGAAAAAGGGCAATACAAGGATTGCCTCAGGAGTAGGCCCTCTAAATTAAGCCACAAAGTTCCTAATTTGGGGCCTTACCGTAAGTTAGGCCATCCAGTTACCCAATCTGCTGCCAGTAAAATAAGGCTTCAAAATGCACCATATAAGGAATCAATAGGTAGGGTCCAGGGAAAGGTAGCCTCTCCATATTAGGAAACAAAGAGGTCGGATCCAGGAAGGGGTGATCTTCACCATATTAGGAAACAAAAGGATGATTTGGAAAGAAAGGGATAGGCGAGTACCAAGAGAAGGATAGGGATAAAAGATGCTGTAACCATAACTCAGGGCTCACTTCGTTGGTCACGAGGCGGAGGGGAACGAGCGGTCTGGATGTTGTAACTGAATAAATCGCTTCTTACCACTCCACCCAGCTTCATCCATCATTCGGCCCTGCAACAACTACCCTCAGGCCACAGGTGTCCTTTGAGCCACAGGTTACCTACTACTGATCTAATAGGTAAGTGACTGCAATGGACAGGAGGAGTGCTGACCAGCACCCGGTGACTAAGGTGTTAAACTCAGGTAGCTAGCAAAGGTGTTTTGTAATAAAAATCACTTTTTTTTAAGGCGATGATTTGATTCTTGTATCCTGGAAGGTCTGTCTGTGTGTATCTACATGCCTCTGACAGAGGTCAGCTACCAGACTGCAGCTTGTTTTTCTCTTTTCTTTTTTCAAGATCTTTTGGGGCAAAAGAGCTTGGGAATACCTCTAGGGGTGATTTCAGGTGTTCATCCATGGTTTTAGAAAAGCACTTGATGGTGGCAGCGATTCCCAAACATCTGTATATTGTGATTCTGGGGGAATTTTTTTTTGTAACCAGTGCCTGTAGAGGCAAGGTTTTGAAGCTCTCTTGCGGGCCCTCACACTGCACTAGGAGTGTCAGAGTGGGGAGCAGCCCTGACAGTGACGTTAAAAAAATCTACTTAGCTGAGCTAAATTGGAGTCCAATGTACGGTACTGTATTCCGAGTGGCTAGAGATTGTTAGGAACCTTTGAGACAATATGCTATTGCAACTCCTGTTCAGAATTGCACTTGTGTCTAATTCATTCTTGAGTCACGTCTTTACAAAGGGAGAGCAACTTTAGGAGACTGAGCAGAATATCATTCTTTGAAATATTGTTCTTTCTCCCTTTAGTTCAGTGATTTTCAAAGTTTTTGGCCAGTAGCCCACCCAGCTATATGTAAACTTTTCCATGGACCACCAGCTGCTAATGGAAACTTGCCATTAATTAAATAGTTATGCCCCAGCCATTTTGCTAGTGCTGCAGCTAGGTAAATGGTTTAATTTAACCAGTAAGAAAGGAAATATTAATTGAAATTATTAAACAGATCAAGTGCTTTAACTTTCTCATGTTAGTTTACCAAACTTCATTTTAAATAAAGTAAAATATTTAATTTATGCCCAAAATAAAAGGTTTCAAAATTGTCTACGTAGGAATCTTTTTCAGGTTGGGGCTACTGACCCACAGAAAAATCAAACTAGGACCACAAGCAAACAAAACAAAACAAAAACCGCTTTCCACAAATAAAAGGTTTCAAAATTGTCTAGGTGGGGAATCTTTTTCAGGTTGGGGCCACTGACCCACAGAAAAATCAAACTAGGACCACAAGCAAACAAAACAAAACAAAAACCACTTTCTACAAACCCTCACAGACCCCATCCTCACGGATGTGGCCTCAGGGCCGGACTGAGGCATGGGCGAGCCGGGCAACTGCCCGGGCAGCCAACCGATGGGGGGCACCTGATGGCAGCTGTAAGGGGCACGCCATGTCCCTGACAGCTGCCATCAGGCGCCGCGCGCCCGGCTCCTGCAGCGCCGGCCCCGCGGCGCTGGCTAGCAGTGCCCTTCCCCCCATGGCTGCGGAGCCCTGCATGGACCAGCGCGCATGTCAGCAGCGCTGGCCGGGCTGGGCAGCGCATGCGGCGTGCGCCTCGGGGGCAGGCCCGCGCATGCGCCATGCACCCGGAGGCGGCGCCGCACGCCCGGGCCCGGGGCGTCAAAAGGGCTCAGGCCGGCCCTGTGTGGCCCCCAACTGAAACATCTCACTCCTCTGGTGAGCCAGTCCCAGTCCCACTGGGGAAAGGGGAGGGACAGGAAGGACTAAGGTTCAGTGCTTCCCATAGACCAGATTTACTCTTCTAGGGTTCCGGGCTTAGAGAATTTTGGGGTGAGACTAAAAATGAGGAGTTCAGTGTGCAGGACAGGGCTGCCAGTGAGTCGGATAGGGATGGGGGCAGGATCTGAGTAGGAGGTAAGGTGAAGGAAGGGGTATGGGTGCAAGGTCAGGGTATGAGGTAGGGCACAGGAGCAGGCTGGGAGTAGTGTCTGGCCAGGGTAAGGGAGGCAGGAGCAAGCAAGGGTGCAGAAGCAGGGTTGGTGTAGGGATGTCTGGAAAGGGGGGAGGGTGCAGGAGTGGGATGGGGGTAGGTTGTCTCATCAGGGGGAGGGTGCAAGAGCAGGCTGGGGGTAGGGTGTCTGGCCAGGGGCGAAGGTCCAGGAATGGGCAGGAGGGGTGAGTGAGCAAGGGGGGCGCAGGGTCTAGGTTTATGGGGGGAAGGGGAGCACTTACCTGCCTTTACGCCCCCCTGCTGCTCCCAGGCACGGTCTCCCACTGCTCCAGTTGTCCAATGGGAGAGTGGGCAAAGCCTCGAGATAGCGCATTCGTGTGCTGCTATTCCCCCAGCTAGGGGAGGCACTGTCACTCCAACCTTATGGTGGGAGGAGGCCGTCAGGCTGGAGAGCCAGCACAGGCTCCTTACTATGGAGGGAGGGCTGAACTCAAGCCAAGGCCCACCTACAAAGCATCTGCTTTGATAACCACTGCCCTAGTGATAGAGATGGCCTCAAAAAGGGTGATGAGGGTAAGGGGCACAATCTTCACCACAGAAGTTTGTAGCATTATCCTTTTGTAGCATGGGAATGAACTGTGTTATCCCAAAGAACAACACACCATCCATTTATCCCCAGGCACTAATCCTTTTGCACAATGGGACTTACTGGTTATGAATAAAACTTTCAATAGCACCAAAATACAATGCTTATGAAAATGGGATTTAGGCTCTTTTGAAAATGCTACCTTAATGTTGGTGAGAGTTAAGATGATGATGATAATGCTTTATTTCTTAGCTAGTGCTTTTCATCAGTAGATCTCAAAGCACATCTCAAAGTGAGGGAAGGACACTTAATTCCCATTTTACAGATGGGGAACTGAGCCGCAGAGTGATTAAAAGGCTTGACCAAAGACAAACAGGAAGTCCACAGCAGACCAGGAAATGGAACCAAGATTTTCCAGTTAGCCCACAATATGGAGTGGCATGTTTCTTTAATAAAAATGATTTAAGCAAATTAATATTTAGCCAACTTAGAAGGTTCTACCACTATAATTTGTCATGCTTTATGTGTCACTGAACAATGCATATTTTACACTAAGCCTTTTTTGCCTTTCAGGGATCTGTGATGATCTTAGTCCTGCTGAAAGATTGGACCATTTACAGGGACTATACTGATTTCTATTCTTATTGTGCACATTCTTCAGTATTTCCCTCCTGGGGGTTTTAAATACTTTAGGAAGATAATCCTTACCTAGGCTGTGTTGCTAATTAGAACATTTAACTAAAGCCAATAATTACAACTGTGCTAAATCTCACTGAAATTCTACAATGAGTATGTTCCAGGAGAAACAAGGTCTAAAGAATAGAGGAGGGGTGGGCAAGAGCCTGTCAGCGGGCCAGATCCAGCCCGCCTAGCTCTTTTATCTGGCCTGCTGTTCCTGGCCCTGCCCCCTAACACGTTGCCTGGGAGCCAGGCGCATGAGCCCTTTCAACTGCTTCTATTGAAAGGGCTCTAGTCTTCCTTGCAGATGCCAGGAAATGGCAGCCACAGGGAAGGCATAAGCCCTTTAAATAGAAGCAGCTGAAAGGGCTCTTGTGTCCCAGGCTCCCAGGCAACATGCTAGCGGCAAGGCCGGGAGCAGCAAGCCATTTAAATAGCAGGATTTGAAAGGGCTTGCAGCTCCCACCCCCCACTAATATGATGCCTGGGAGCTGCAGGGGAGGTACGAGCCCTTTCAACTCCTGCTATTTAAAGGCCCCGCGTCTTCTGCCCGAGGCCCCACCCCTTCCAGGGCAGCCTGCGACCACTTCAAAAAATTTTGAAGTGGCCCCCCCTTCAAAATTATTGCCCACCCCTAGCATAGAGGATTGAAGCCAAAACTGCATTTTATTGTCTAAAAATCTCTAGTATTCTGTCTGGTGGGGAACGCACTTCAGGTGGAATCCAACTATGAGGCAGAAGCCAACAGTAGCCTCACAGAAGCCCTGTGTAGTGACAGACTTCAGGGGTCATGAAAGAGCCATTCATTACACATGGATTACTTTTCACCTCAGAAAGTGTCTCCGTATTGCCCATGTGCTGTTAGCCTAGTGAGGACAGAGTTAGTGAAACCAGGGCTACTGCTTTATGCTTACATGGATCTACTTGCCTTATACCCCATGCAACCTGTGCAGAGAGGGTACAACTTCTCTCTCACATGAGGCCTATTCCTGTGTTTGGCGGGGAAGTCTTACTGCACCCACACAGAATCTGAACGGAAGCCCAGTGAAATCAATGGAAGTCTGTCCATGAATTTAAATGAACACTGGATAAGGCCTACAGGGTGTGTCTACACTATAACAAAATGTAGGCTGACTTGCACTTGCAGGAGTCATGCAGTGGGGCCCTAACATTGCAGTGTGGATACCTGAGCTGGAGCCGGAGCCCAGGTTCTGGACACCATAAAAAGGGAGGTTCTCAGAGCCTATCCTCCAGCCCATGCCTGGAAGTCTACACTGCAATGTTATAGCCCATTTCTCAAGCCTTGCAAGCTTGGGTCAGACCGCTATGGGTGTTTCATTACAATGTCAAGACACCAGAGGGTCCATATATTCAAGCATTAAGAGGGTGCAACGGCTTTGATTCTTATAGAAAATTCCTATTCTGCCCCTCACCATGCATGAAGGTGATATAAATGCTGTTAGTGATTAGATTTAAAACATCATGAACAGTACCAGTTTTCCTTCTCTATCTTATTCAGAGTTGTTAATATAATCTTTTATAATTGTGGAGTCTGGACCAACAAGTAAGTTAGGAAAATCAAATACATACAATTCCACCTGGCATTTAGAAAGGGCAAGTGAAGCATCTGTCAGTGATTCTAAGTCAGTGGCCTCCAACCTTTTTAAGCACAAGATCGCTTTTTGAATTTAAGTGCAATGTAAGATTTATCTCAAATCCAAATATCCTTGCCCCACTTCCTTTGTGCCCCTTCTCCGAGGCCCTGCCCCTACTCACTCCATCCTCCCTTACTCATTTTCCCTCCCTTTAATCAGGCAAGGGCAGAGGTTTGGGGCACAGGCTCTGATCTTGGGCTAAGGGATTTGGAGTGTGAGGGGGCTCTGAGCTGAGTCTGGGGCAGGGAGTTGGGGTGCAGGAGGGGGTTCAGGGTACAGGCTCTGTAAGGGAATTTGGGTCCAGGGGCTCAGGGCTAGGGCAGGGGCTTAGAGTGCATGAGGGGGTTCATAACTGGGGCAGGGGTTCGGAGCTGGCTCCAGCTGGACACTGCTTATCTCAGGTGGCTCCTGGGTGGTGGTGCAGTGGGCCTAAGGCAGGCTCTGGCCCTGTACCACTCTCAAAAGCAGCCATCAAATTCCTTCCATCCCAGGCCCTGTTGTGCTCCCCCCGTTCTGTGGAAATAGAATACAGGGTGGAAGAGGGAGCACCCTGTCATCAGCGCACCCTTCTCTCCCTTCCTTGCAAGCAGGAGGCTCCCAGGGGGAAGGAGTAGTCAGCTCCAAAGCAAAGGAAAGGAGATGCACAGCAGTGATGGGAGGGGCAACTGAAGTGCTGCACTCAATAGCCTTTTGGCCAAACCAGTCAAAATCATCTGTCAGAGGCTCCAAGATCGACCAGTAGATCCCGATCTACTGGTTGGTGACCACTGTTGTAAGTAGTTCAAAGTACATTTAAAAAAAGCATAAAATCATCCCACAATAATGTATACTCAACTTGTCAATTTGTTTTCAATCTACAATGTCATCAGTAAGGCAGCGTCATCCCAATGGGTTCCTGACAAGTCCTCTTCTACTCTGTCAATGATGATCAACTTTTGGCTACATGCATGTGTACATTTGCTCCCCTGTCTAACATGTTAACCATGTGCAATTAGTTAACACGACAGACTCCCGAGAGAGCCCCCAGAGACCACAAATCAGGTAAGGATCCAAAGCACCCAAGCAGGTTTATTGCCAAGTGACATACAATAATAGTTGTCAGCGAACAGACTCGCCGCTTCACCACTACAGCTATGTAAGCCATGACAATGGACTAACACCCAACTAAACGCTCTGGATCATAGTGCTCTTCCCACCACGATCAGTTGACAATCACCCTTTGGGGTGCACTTCTATACACAGGTACAAACAAGTTACACATCACATCACTCCTGACGTATCAGGTTACACCCTCTGTTAGCTAGCTTTGGAACAGGAAGCTGTAGGTGTGGGGGGGTGCAGGAGTCAGGGCTGGGATTGAGGAGCGGCTCAGAGCAGGGGCATGGGGATGTGGGAGGGGAGTGTGTGAGAGTTAGGGTTGGGGATGAGGAGGAGCTCATGGCAGGGGGTGAGTGTGGACCCCAGATTCTGCACACCCTGCCCACTGGCTTCTCCCAGGGGCTGGTCCAGGGCTGGGGAAAGAGGGATAGGACATGGGATTCCTGGGACTGGCCTGGGGTCAGGGAGGCCATGCAGGCAGTGTTCCCTGGAGCTGGCTGGGTTGGCGGGTGCTATCAGCCAGCAGCTGCTCATTGGGGCATTTGCTGCCCCTCCGGTCATGGGTGAGTATAACTGTCCCTTCTCTCACACCCCTCCCTTTCCATTTGCTATGAAACAATCGCATTCCAGGCACATCCCATGATCTTGACACAACCAACCCCTGACCTTGCTTTAAGTTATGATAAGAGGAAGCTGCATACCAAATTTGGTGGCCCTAGGTCTTACAATTTAGGAGGAGTTTTTCAACAAACGGGCTCACAGACAGATGGACAGGTAGACAGACACACATTTCTAAAATATATAGACAGACAAGGTATACACAGATTTTCTTGCAATCCACCAAGGTTTGCCAAGCAGATGCTGAGGGAAAATAACTGAAAACGTGCAGTTTACAAAAGAGAAAATTCAGGTTTTCTAAGATCAACATTATGGATAAAAATGCATAACCGTGAATGATAGTACAACGCCACTAAAAACTCTGATCTGATAATATTTTATCAAAAGACTGATACTACCAAAAAGAAAAGTGATAAACCCCCAGAGCTAAACAGGTTAAGCAAACAATAGGATGACAGCTATATAAGCTCTCTCATTCAGGCTCTCTAAAGGGTCCAAGCCATCCATGTGAAACTCTCTCAAAATAAGGCCCAAACCGGTGGTGGTCAACATGTGGCTATTGGGCTGCATGCTGCCCATCAAGATAATCTGATTGAGGCCACAAGATATTTTGATGACATTGATCATCCACAGGCACCATTTCCTGCAGCTCCCGGTGGCTCAGATTTGCCATTCTCAGCCAATGGGAGCTGCAAGAAGGGGTGGCCAGCACACCCCTGCAGCTCCTTTGCTTTCAGGCACCACCCCTACAGTGATAAGATCATGTCAGTTGTCAACACTGGTTCTAAGTGAGGAAAGACTGCAGGACTGAATCTGAATGTTAAAACCTGTTTCACTGGTTAACCAATTAAAGGGGGCACAGGTAGGACAGCCCCTGCCTGCAGGATGCCTGGGCCTGCCGTGGACAGGGACTGCCTCTGTCCACGGTGTGGCCCCCGTGAGGCTGGAGCAGCTCCCTGCCTATGGCAGGTGGGGAGCTGTTCCAGCCTCCATCGGTTAACGGGTAACCAGAACCAGTAAGCAGCTGGTTAACCTTTCACATTCCTACTATATTTCATTCTACATTTTCTTCTGCAATCCTGCATGCATTGACACTGGAATATTTGGAGGATGTTTGTGTTCATACACACACTTGTTTGCTTTTAAATAATTATACTCTATAACACATCAGACTCTAACGGATCTGTTTGATAAATTCAGACCATTCAAAGCAATTGCTGAAGCTGGCAGTCTTCTTATAGGTTTATTATGTAAAAAAGTTCTCGGGCAGTAGTCATATTTATCAGCCTATGAACATCCAAAACCATTTTCATATTTAACAGAATAATGTTCCCCATAAAAAGAAACCCTCATTTTAAAGCGGGAACATTGCCCAGTTTTGAGCTCGTATGGAAGTATTAATTTTAAACAAGGTTCCACATTAATTGTATGCATATTTGCAACCATTCTAAGTCCCTCACAAGTATATCTGATGGAAATGTCACATACATCATGAGAAAGTTGAACATGAGCAGCAGAATTCAGTGTTTTCAAACAACATGTGGCATAGAAAAAACTAAAAGATTAAAATAAAGTGTTTACATATTGTCAGAACATTAGCTAACAACGCTATCAATGGCAACTTAAGACACATACCTGAAAATCTGTTGAATATTTTCAGCTTTGATTTCCTTGAGAATCTCATGGTAGAAGTGAGGGTCACTTGGTTCTGAAGGAGTAGGAGAAGGCAGACATTTTTTGTGGGCATAATATCCTATTAAAATTCCAAAAATAAATAAAGTCAAAGCAGTGCAAAAGAGTTTAAAAATTCGACAAAAGTTGCAGCGGTTGCTCTTTGGGGCTGATCTTGTATAATGTGACACATAGTCCGGGTCTTCCTGAAGACGCTGAAATCTTCCTTTAGGGGATGCCGAGGGCTGAATAGGCTCAAGATCAATGTTGGTGTTTTGTGAATTTCCCGAATGCTGATCGATTGCACCATCCACTCGGAAATGGTCAAAGCCAGGCTCCTCCAGTTCTTTTTCCATGTCCCATTCTAGTTCCAACGTGGTGGCCTGGAGGTCATCATTGTCAAGGTACTGAGAGTGCCCCTGTGTTCTCTGGTCTGCATTCACTTTGTGATAAGCCATTTTTTTACCTATAAAAATGACAAAAAACAGTGTTAAGTTTTGATGTCTGTAGAAAGTACTTAAATGTTCATGGATGCCAGTTCTGTCTCCATATGCAACAGTGTGTGACTCGGAACACACCTAGAGGGAATTGTGTGTTCATATTTAAAGAAAGAATTGAGGCCACAATCTGAATTCTTCCTAAACATAGCCTTCTTTAATTTCCTTCTCAGTGGCATTATACTGTCACTTTTTCTATTTGGTATTGAAGAACAGATAATCAAGTAGTAACTGTCTTAACATTAAAAAAAAAAAAAAAAAAAAGAGAGACTGTAGGAAATATTCCAGTATTAACCAAGAAATTTGTTCTACCATGTTTTTTGCCTCTTTAATTTCTATAATTCTCTACTATAGAATTAACTCAGTGAGAACCAATGATGTATTTTCAAAGCTTCCAAAACAAATATGTATCAGTATACTCTGACATCTTTTTGGACCTATTGCATATTGTGTATGTCAACTTTTATACATACGTTTCATGTCACTTGATATCAAAATCATGCTGCTGAAGTAAAATGCACTATGTAGGACAATGGGGACCTAGACAATATCTTGGACTTCTAAGTCTTGTAATACAAATAAGCAAGTAAAATAAAGGTAAAGCAAATATAAATAAAAAAGCTTTAGTGTGATGACTGCAAAGGCAAAAGAATGCTGGATTAAAGTTTGGAAATGTGAGGGTGACACTCAACTTCACTTACACATCAATAAAAGGCTTCCATTTGGATAGACTGTTCTATTATTTACAGGTATTAAAATGCATAGTTTCTGAATGACTGATGAATTTACTTAGAAATTGTCCCAGCTGTTTTGCTCCAGTTAGTTTTTCCATTTTAATGAATCAAAATTACTGCCAGGTTGGGATTCTTACCTAAACCATTTTCTTAATAGCAAAACATAACTCTAGCAATTCTAGACGTTTCTACAGCTGTGTGAGCCTTCTAAGTGGAACTCTGACCTCTAATACAAACATTCAAAGTCAATTCTCTACAAATCATTTTTAAACTGACTGCAGTGATGAGGTTCAGTTTTCATCCATACTTTGACAATAGACATTCCATCACATAAGCATCAACAATTTAATGCTTTTCAAACATCAGATAGACCCATCAATTAGAATGAAATGCAGATACACATATTAACTCCTCACAATGATGGATATCTGAGTGACATCTGCACTGTTACCTTCCTTCTCCTGCTTGTTACACATGAATACGTTTCCTTTATCTATGACCTAGCATTTTCTGGGTCACATATTGGATGAACCCACTTTATATGGCAAAATAGAGTTTAGAAATAATTTTTGAAAAGAATAAAAGATTTCAAATCACAGCGATCTACTGAAACAGCCTATCAGACTTCAAACAAAATTGTCATGCACTATAAAGTACATGATTTACAAAACCCTGTTTCCCTACAGAACATCTGCCATTGCAATGTCCCTAACTGAGACCAGATGTTTAAGCGAGCTCAGCTCCCACATATGTATTTTTATAAGGACCTGATTTTCAAAATGAATCCCAGGAGCTCCCATTATGACAAGCCCCCTGAAGGGGGGGAGGGGGGGAGGGAGAGGAAGGGGTCAACTGGCCCAGGGCCTGGTGATTCATAAGAGGCTTAGGGAGCTGGCTGCTGCTGCCACAGCAATGACATGCGGTGCTCCAACCCTTTACATTGCCAATTAAGTGCCGTTTATCATGCTCCAGGATGCTCTTAGGGCTGCCTGAGGAGATGGGGGCACAATGCAGCACACTGTAGGCAACAATAGGGTATCCCTGTGGTCCAGGCCCCGCTCTTTCTGCCTGAAGCCCTGCCTCCCACCCCCCACCCATACACTTGGCAAAGGGCCTGCCATGGCTGTGGGCTCCCCTGCATTGTGGTGCCAATGGTTGCATGTTCTAAACCAGCTTGCCACCCAATCTGGCCACCTTTCATTTTCTTGCCTAAAATGGAAGGTGAATCCTATTCATGTGTGCTGAGTTCTTTTGAAAACTTGGCCCTTAGGACCTAGTCTGAAGAAAATGAGAATTGCATAGATGCAACTGAGGGTAAAATTTGGCCAGAAGACCCTGTAAGACTGGTAATGATACATAAGATGAGAAGAATGACTAGATTCTAAGGGCTTGAGTTTCAGTTTCTAAACTGAGCAAATTTGATATGGAAATGAATATGAGAAACAATGACTATAGAGCCCTCACAATGTCTTTTACAGAGCCATGTTTTAGAGTAGAAACACTTTTAAACTCATTGATATCGGTATAGTGCTTTCAGATATTTAGACAGAAGATGTTATCACCACAGGACCTACTGACTCCCTGTGAAAAAATAAGTCAACACTACAAAAATGAAAAATTTCAGTTTTTTATAACATACGTTCTATAAAATCTCATTCTCAGTTGTTTGCTCAGTGAGATTTAATAGAGTTTTATCAGCTTCAACCCTGATGTGTGACCTGTAGAAATAATAGATTATAGAGCCGGAAAGCGCAAGATTTAGAGTTGAGCTTTATTAGTGTTTTGCCCTATTCTGATGGACTGCCTTAATCATTTTTTGCACGGCTTATAATAAAAACAGACTAATATAATTTTCTGTTTTGAACTATTTCCATAATTTTCTGCTTTTTTGAAATATTTGTATCAGAAGAATTCAAAGAATAAGCAAGTTTATTTCTCATTGTACAAACTATATTTTCTGGATGAACTCCAAAATGTTAAAGCTCAAGTATAGTAAGTTGCCATGACAACTGTTGTTGCAAACCATAGAGTATGTTTATGAACATGCACTTGCTTAGACATAGACATATATGTACATTAACTGACACACCATAATCACTGCTAATTTATCTATCCAGTCACACATATTGGACAAAATTCTGTTCTCAGAAAATCAAGAAATGTGCTAATTTAGGTCAACTGCGCATTCCGATCCATAGAAAAACCGGCATGAAAGCAGAATCATTGTGTTTATAACATACAGTACAAAAATGGTTTCCAAATACCAGTCGCTAAAGCCTTCAAGCTACAACCTTCTTCTAGGAACTCAATACAAAGGCCAATACCACAATAAGATATCATATTGAAGAGTTTGGGCTACTATAGCTATGGGCAAACAGTATAGTAGTAATCCATCTTTGACCTTTTCTGAGTGTCTTGTGAAATAAGCTGTCAAATTTTAAAAAGGCCCAAGTTTGGTCATCTGGCTCTGTCTAAATGTGTAATTTTGCACAGTGTACTATTCCTATGAATTCATCACAATGTGTTATTTAACCTAACACATAGACAATATAGGGTGACATTCAGCATCTGAAATGAAACAATGTTCTAATGTGCAAATACTCATTTTAAAAGCAAAATCTCACATACATTAACTCACCTCAAATAGTCAATGAATTTATATGTATAATAAAAATGGATCTTTCTTTTGTTTTTCCCCCCTCTTTTTTAATAGGTCTGCGGTGTTCTGAATTGCTTCCCCATATTACTAGACACTAATTTGTTCAGACTCTCTGGAAGCATGTTACCTAAAATGTAATTGGTTATATTCATAAGATAGCACTCACTTTCTAAACATGCTTAGGCCCTGTATGATGGAGAAAATCTACATTTAGAGCTATGTCTCTCAGTTGCATTTGTGCTTTTGATAACTTCTTAGTGAAGGTTTTCTTCTTTATTTTGAAGTCAATCCTTAGTGTTACATCACATAAACAAAACCTGATGTGTCTGGAACTGAAGCTCTTCTAACCAACCGAGTGGTGACCTTGACCTTGGAACAACAGATAAACATTCTGTCTGTGGGCATGAAGCTATAGGTGAAGATGCACTGTGTGTCTCTTCACATTATAAGCCATTCTTTTGTATATCTGCTGAGGATGGGGTATTCATTGGTGGATTCCTTGAGGTTAAGGATGATCCTTCACAAGTTTTATTTTTCATGGGTTCTTAGGTTACTGAGGAGACCCATATTTGACACAGGCTTGTTGGCAGACGTTACAGGTAGGTTGGGCCATGATTGCCGTTGATAGTTGTCTCTCTTTTCTGGCATTTTTTTTCAACCAAAGCAAGGCAGTTTTTTTCTCAAAAGTGAGGATGTTCCCTCTCTGACCAGTCTTTGCCAATTATCACTATCCTGGACTACTGTCTCCCATTGTGTGCTGCCAGTGCCACATCTCCTGATACTCATCTTGAGGGTTTCATTAAAACATTTCTTTTTGCCTTCCCTTTCCTTTTCTCCTTTGGCAGATTGGCCATATAGCAGTTGTTCTGGTATGCACATACCAGGTATGTGCATGTAGTGCCTGTTCCACCTGGTGCTGGATAATCAGGGCCTCAACACTGAAGACGTTGGCTTCTGTGAGGGCACTGACATTAATGTCATGATCCTCCCACTTGATGTTGACGTTCTTTTGAAGAAAGTGTTGGTTTTGGCATTCCAGGTGTGGCTCTTGAGTCACCCAAGTCTCACAGCCAGAGAGAGTGGTTGGGATTGCCCCCACTTTCTAAACTAAGAGTCCAGTATGTGTTCTGATGTTGTGATTATTGAATACCTGGCAAGACATTCTGCCAAAGGCAAGGCCAGTGCAGCAGATTCTTTGCTGAATCTTGACATCTGTGTCTGCCCTCTGAGAGAGATGGCTGCCACAGTAGGCAAAGTATTCTACATTTTCCAGTTCTACTTCATCAATGGAGATCTCCCTTGCTGGGTCCAATAACTATCCGGGGACTGATTGTGAAGAACTTTTGTTCTGTCGATGTTCTCAGTTTGCTTCTCTGAAGCTTACAGAAGCTAGTAAGGGCCATTTGTAGATCCTTCTTTGTGTTTGCAACTACAGCACAATCAGCTGTGTACAGGAGTTTGGTTGCTGTTGCTGATATTACTTTAGCTCTGGCACACAGATGAGCATCACTCCTTGGATCATAAACATATGCAAATTTCGGTACTATGACAAGGTAGCCACCTAAGGAGGAGGATGGAGCATTATACTGAATAGAATAGTAAAGGTCTCCACTAATAGGTCACCTGCATCATCAACTACCTCCCTTTCCATTCTGCAGTAATTGATGCTTTTACTCATTAGAAGTGAATTCTTATGCTATTAATGGGATTTCAAGTAAAACAACTTCAGTGTAGAACTGCATATAATTTGCTTTCTGTATCCATATCTATCACTACCATGGATAATTACTGGGGTTTGAACCTCAATATCCTGCACTAAGAATATTAGCCTGCATCAACTGAGTGAAAGTAGTATTGTAACCAGACAGGAACCCCCTTTATAACATCAATCTTGCTTGCCTGGAAAATACAGGGCGCACAGAGCAGTAAAACCAGCATAGTCTTTGAAGCCTTGACAGGAGGCCCAGATATTTGAGTTCACAGTGACCCTGGACAACTGTAAGCAAAGATAAGAGGATGGTCAAGCTAATCACTGACCAAGAGGCTGCCGAGGAGTGCCCTTGACTGAAACACCATATTGATACAATCACACACACTCGTCCGGGAGGGAGGAATCTCCCGCCCAGCAAAGAATGCCCAGTGCTCCTAATTTAGTTCTCTCTCTCTTACAAGTGTAAATTATTTGAAACTCCCTTGTAAGAATTGGCGCCATAAAGACGGACCAGTACAATTTGGCATCTTAGATAAGAAAGATGATGCATGCCCCTAGGGGTATAAAGATGGGTCCAGCAGCACACTCACTTTGAGTGTCGATCTGCCATCTACCTGCTGGCCGGGTTAGGTACTTGACCTCCCGAGGTTCCACGGGGACGCCCACCTCGTATTCATCTTTCCGAGGAATTGAGGCACCGACCCTGGCCTGACCCGCTGGAGTCGAGAGGCACAGAAAGGGGTATAAATTGTACCTGGATGTGTCCTTTGTTTAAGTATATACATAGTATTAGAGCTCTTTAAAGATTAAGCTGTGACTTGGTACCATTATTTTCTATCTTCCTTTTCCTTTGTAACCATTTTAAGATCTGTATTTGCTAGCAGTTAAGAAGTAGAGCAATAGCCATTGTAAGCACATGCTTTTTATAAGCCTTCTTAAATAAACCTGTAACTGGTTAAGTTTCAACCTGACTCCTTCAGTTGCTGTAACAGAACCAAGCACAATTTAAAAGAACTCCAGCCGGTCATAAGGGACAGATATAGGGAGAGCTGGGGCGTTTTGGATCATGTCGCTTCCAGAGGACAGATCCGTGGGGCATCTCTCAGCCTTTCCTAGGCTGCCCGCTGCGAAGGGATCCTGTATCCTAGCAGTCGAAGTCTGAGATGTAATAAGCTCTCCCTGTAAACTCTGGGGCATCTGTCGGCCTGTTGCCTGCCCGCCGCGAAGGGATCCCGATCCTAGCGGTTAAAAACACGGACATTAAACTTCTCGGGGCGCCCGTCAGCCTCCCTAGGCTGCCCGCTGCGACAGGACCTTGTGTCCCAGCAGTTGAAGACTCGGGTGTAACACACACACACACACACACACACACACACACACACACACACACACACACACACACACACACACACACACACTGCCCTGACCATCGGCTGACAAGTATCTGCGTAAATATTAGCTGTAATCTAGCAGATTCATGAACTGCCTCTAGATGGGGAACAACAAAATGAACAATCAGTTGCAATTTACAGTTCAGCTCCTTTAACAGCAAGACTTTTGAAAAAGTCTTCTTGACCTTTTAGACTAGACAAATTTAATCTTAAACAACTAACTTATTAACTTTATTTTTTTTAAAACAGCTTGTTATTTAGACCACTTGTTCTCAGTTTTTTTCAGGGTACTCTACCCCTTTTAATATTCTGGTTTGTGTCACATACCCCAAGTTTCTCTTCACTTTTAAAACTGCTTGCTGACAAAATCAGACATAAAAATATAAAAGTGTTACAGCACGCTATTATGGAAAAATTGATTTTTTTCAGTTTTACCGTAGAATTATAAAATAAACTGATTGGAATATGAATATTGCACTTACTTGTCTGTGTGATATTTGAGCTTGTTTTTCTCTTCTGAGTCATTTCTAGCCTAAGCCCCAGATCATGGGACTCAAGATCCAGCTCCAGGCAGTGGGACTGAAACATGTAACTTAGCTTGACAGGACCTCTTGTGGCCTGGGGCTCAAAGCAATTACCCTGTTTGCCATCCCCTAATGCCAGCCTTGTACTTACAATCCCCCTAGGCCCATCCCATAACAATCCTGAGAGATGAAACCCCAGGTTGAGAAATACTGATCTAGATGAGTTAAATACCCCCTGGAAGATCTCTGCATACCCACGGGGATGTGTGTACCCTGGTTGAGAGCCACTGCTTTAGAAAGCACCCCTTTTGTTTTCACGAACTCATTTGTCTACATAATTGAAGATGAGAGAAAATTGTGCACTAAAACTAAAAGAACAAAAAGGAATTTATTCAAGGGTACTTCTTAGTAATCTGAGTTAAAGCAGAACCATCAATTGTGTACCGTCTAATGTATGGTTAGCCTAGATTGTGTGAAGTATTTCAGCAATAGCCATCTGAAAAAACTTAATGTATTGAGATTCAAATAGGAAGGCTGATGGTTTGTACTAAATCAGTGAAACACATACAAATGAAATGTAATTCAAGCAAGATAATTGTGGACATCATAAAACCATTTGACAATTCTAATATTTCATGTAGAACATTAAACTTTGCCTGAAACCCTCTCTGAAACTGGCAAATGATAGGTAGTAGTATCAATTTGAAGTTTGTAGACTGTCAGAATTTTCTTGGTTGAGTTTCTCCATAATGGTACAGGGAATCAGTCATAGTACCATACATTCCATGGAATTCTGTCAGTAGTGGGCAATTCGTGGTGCATTGGAGTTCTATGTGTGGCCAATAAGACATTTTATTTACCATTGCCCATGTGCAGGGTTTCCAGATTCTGCTGGTTTCCGTTCATGTCGTATTTTTCCTACCCGTATTACTAAAGTGACATGCACGTAAAGTCAGGGCGCATGCACTTAAAGCAAGGGCACATGAAGTTAGGCACGTGCTAATTGCACACAACCTTAATCGTGAGAACCATGCATTCCTTCTGCATCCAATCAAAGCACTGCTACAGTTCATTTGGAATATCCCATAAATTCTAGGTACACAAGCACACTTAGCAAAACAACCCTATCCCAGGAGACTATCTTAGTTATGACAATTATTGTATCTCATTAAGATGAAGGAGGCCACTCATGTGGCCCACTCACTAGCCTAGATTGCCCATCACTTATTTCTGTAATCTACATTGTTTTATATTTAATTTCCAGGAATGCTAGATACATCCTCTCTCTGACTTACGAACCGGTTACAGACCAAGCAATTGGTCGTAACTCGGTTTGTTCGAAAGTCGGACCCCATAGAGTTACACGAGACTGCGCTGTTCGTAAGCGCAGATCGCGTTCGTAACTCGGGGTCCGCCATTTATGAAAGCTTCAGTCGTAACTGCGAACGGTTGTAAGTTGACCGTTGGCAACTCGGGGACCGGCTGTATACTACATAGAGCAGGGTTTTTCAAACTCTGTAAAATAGCTCATAAGGGCAAACTGTTAGCTGGCCACAAGATGCTTCGTTTACCTGCGCCTCCACAGCCAATGGGAGCTGCAATCGCCCACACCTGCAGTGGTGCGGGTAAACAAAGCATCTCGTGGCCAGCTAGTGACTTGCCCTTTCAAGTTGTGACCCAGAGTTTGAAAACCCCTGATACAGAGGACAATGTTACATGGAAGAATAACTAATTAAAATCTAATCTGGGCTTTTTCACTGATTCACTGTGTGATCCTGGACTAGTCATTTTACTTTATCGTCTCAGCCTCCCAATATGTAAAGTGGGGATAATAATCTCTTTCGATATATAAAAAAGTTTTTCCTGCTGTGACACAGAATGACATCGGCAGGCTCTCTGGCCACAAAAGCAGTCGGAGGCGGGGGGGTTGGTGAGTGTAGCAAGCAATGGGCGCATACCCCTAATAATAATTAAAAAAAAAACTTTTGCAATAACTTCCTAGGAATGTTGTGGTGACTAATTATCAATCTTTTGAACATATAAAGCAGGAACTATTTCTGTATACCAGCATTAACCAACCCAAACAGACCTACAATTACAGCCTCATCAAGTATTAATTGGGTGCTTTGAAGCAACCACAACTCCAGCAATCAATTCCAACAACTCAGCATGAGCACAACTGTGAAATTTACTCAGGCAAAACTGTCATTGATTTACATACTATCAGTGTAATCAATGGGAGTTTTCCCTGATTAAGGACCACAGGACTGCAGCCCATTATTCAACCAATCAGCTCCCACTCCTGGAACCTTGAGCTTGTCCCCCTTTTCTCACCTGCCACAAGACGCTGCTCCAACTTGACTCACAAAATGAACAATGGGGAATATTTCTATCTTCTTTATCCACTAGCTACTCTGTACTCACAGTTCCTTTTCAAGAAACCCATGACCATCTTACAATAATGCCTAAGGTCACAGGAAGCCTGTAAATTTAGCAATGCAAACATCTGCAAAACAAAGGCATTTCTTATCCTTTTTAAGTCTTAGTTCATATTTGTTATCAAATTGACTGCAAAAGCTAATCTCAGTGTAAAGGAAAACAATCAATCAGCTAGCACTACATTGGCTGTCAAAGTTAATCTGATTTCCTTAGATATTTCAAAGCTGATTCCATAGCGATATTCCGTCCTTCACGACAGAGATCTTCTGACCTCAAACTCAACCAAACCTATACCAATCTATAAAACAAGGAAGCCCAGCTTTGAGTAAAACATATCTCCTGTACACATTAAAAGAAACAAGCAGGCTCAAGAAGATTCTCTCCTCCTAGTAGGTTATCAATGAGTGGCCCTGTAGCACCTTAGAGACGAACCAAAAAATATAGATAGTATCATGAGCTTTTGTGGGCACAACCCACTTCTTCAGATGACAAATATGAAGCAATGGTGTCCAGGGATACAAATATATAGCTGAAAAAGAGGGGAGAGGAGAAGGAAAAAAACCCTGCCAATTAAAGCATCCGTGCTACCATGCCATTATTTTTTTCCTCCTATGCAATATTAAAACAAGTTTATTTCCATGAAAATGAACCCTTGTTATCAACACATTTTTCATGATTCTACCTGATTCTATCTACTCCATAGATAGTAGATATAAAATAGAGGGATATCTATGCATCTTCTTTCATTTCTGGATTATTAAGTAAACCCATTTATTCATGTCTGAATGCAGGAGACATCATACCAGAATTTTTCAAAGCTTTCATAATTCACTGCTGATTTTAAGCACTCGACAGCTGACTACCCAGTGATATGACACACACCTTCTATCCAGTTCCTCACTGGTCATCCTCTACAATGATGATTCACCACTCTTCCTTCCATGATAACTTTCTGTAGGTTATTTACATCTCTATATGCAATGTTTATGTGTAATGCTGAGACATCCTGGCCATCTGTGGGTGAAACTGAACCTGGGATCTCTGTAGCTTAATGTATGAGCCTCTACCACATGAGCAAAGAGCTAGCTGGCTAGTAGGTAAGGCCTCTTTCATCCCTGTATAATGCATTCTTTGCTGGAATAGCTAACCTGTTATGTTTCTAAAGTTAACCTTTTTTATGACTAAAGTTAAACCTTTTTTTATAAGCATGAGTTGTTCGAGACATAAGGGACCCAGTCCTATTTTCATAGGCTTCAATGAGAACAGGAATATGTCCTTAGTATTTAAAATAAGACCTGCTTCTTCACTTACACTTTATTTCAGTGGGAATAGTTTGCTCCTGATTTCAACAGTATAAGTAAGAGTAAAATCAGACCCAAAGTCTTAAGAGAAAAAATAACCCAAGCTGGTTAAATCTTAAACATAAAATTACTAAACGTATAATTAAGTAGAATTAGAAAGTGATATTAGGAAAAAAAAATTACATTTGGTTATTGTCGCTTCCAGAATTACAATTTTTATTTGTTGCTTTTGTACAACATGCTAAAATAACAATGTAAACTGTGTTTCAAATATTCAGGTATATTTATAGTTTCTAGATGAATTAAGACTATTACAAAGCCTACCACAAACTATTTTAAGTACTCCTCATAGCTTATATATTTTATTTATGAACAGGGTTATTATTAAATATAAAAGATCTCCAATGGCACATAAAAGAAACGCTGTTATGAGATTAAATGTCAGGCAACTGGCATGAAAATGTAATATTTAGTAAGTCATAAAATATAGACAGTATTATCACAGGATCTTTACACAGTCAACATGCAGCCTGAAACAACCATGTTTATTACAATAATGTAAATGCAATGACTAAATATGCCTTTAATTTCAAATGTAATTGTTTCATTAAATACAGGATTTTTTCAAACCTATTTCTATTTGTACCTAAGATCGTTTGAAGTTCAGTCTCAAAACTTCATTATACACACTTATACACTGCACTGTTAGTACAGATTTAGCTGCAAAATAAATATTGTATAACATACGACAGCATAAAATGTACATGGCAAATAAATCAGCTGAATTATTTGTGTTCATATACTTGCCAAGAAGGCCAATGGAATGCAGTAAAAGATGTGTCAAAAGAATACGCCTTCAAAAGCAGAAACACTTCCAATTGGTTAAGAGAGACTATTGCATCACAGGGTTGTGTTAGAAGATATACATGATGATATCTTGAGAATCCACTCAGCCTTACCTTTACTTACAGGGTTTGACAATAGTTAAAGATTCTAGTTTGCCTGATTAAATAAAGTATGTGGTTATAGACCAGAGTTGGAATTTTCTATTTTGCTCCTTTATTAAAATTTAAACCAAAACAATTGCAAAGGATTGAATTCTCTATTGCAACCAGCATCTGGGACATAAAAGTAAACATTAATTATTCAAGTTGTAATTTATTTTAAAGACCTAGAATTGGAATCACAATTAAGCCGATCTCTACTGCACATTCTTAGACACTGATGTTAAACAGGTGGACACTACCTCCAAAAGCTTCAAACATGGATGGCTAACGTTTCACTGGATGTGTGTGACATAATGGGGACAGCACTGGATAGAGATTCAAGGGAACTGGGTTCAAATGCCATCTTGCTCTCTGGCCTTCTTGGTGATCTTGGACACATCACTTCATTTCAGTACATTGGCCACAATGATACTTATTCCTCCTTTGCAAAGCACAGTGAGATCGATGAGTCGAAAGTGTTAATTATAAGACCACCTAACCATTTCATATTCTATAATAGTGACTAGGTTTTCAGTGATGTGGAACATCTGGAACTCTTATTGACTTCAGGGACAGCTGTGGGATCTCAATATCTATATGAAACCACTCAGTCGCTTTCATTTAGATGACTCCCTGTGAATCTAGGTGTATAGCATTAGGCATCCAACCTTCAAAAATTTGACCTTCATAATAAGTATCCTGTAAGAGGGCTGAAATCTGTAATTGAGTCAAAAGACTAAATATTTTAGTGCAAGAAATGCGCAGAGGATGTTACCTAGAAAACTGTTAAGTTCCCCAAAACAACAGTGAGGACAATAAGCGAAAGGACTTATGTGGCAGTTGATATTTATTTTGCCCAGGTGAAACAATTACGAAATTGTGCAAGGAACTGGAGACTCAGGGCCACAGTATTTTTTACCAGTAGTGTACAGAGCAAAAACATTTTAGGGTACGACCTTTAAAATATGTGCACACTGTCCTTAGAGCCAAATAAGACTAGAATGAAAAGCAATATCTGTCATCTTAGGGTTTCTTTTATATACTCACATGTATTGATAGATCTTGATTTAATCCTGTGCTTCTAGATGTAAGGTCAAGCAGTATTATATCCAGAGGTTTGTGCAACATATTCTTATGTCTATCAAACACAGTCCCCCTAGGTATTCGAGGCAGACTGCTCATGTTTTCTGTTCAAATGCGTTCTGATAATACAAAAGACTGAGTATCTCCTGGGAACTGCTAGGCTTCCTTAACTCTCATTAGTAGAAATGGAGATGGGGCACTCAGTGTCTTCTGGGTATCACATGAAGGATCAAGCCAACAATAGTTTCCCACCATACACAAAACTTGACATCTTATCAATTAAGCTGCTATCACTGAGGTTTGGCACTGTTGTATAAATTCAAACATTTGATAATTATCACTAAAACTTTTTACCACTTATTGCCTCTAACATGTAATCTAAAAAAATAGAAATGGTGACTAATATAATGTGTTATGGATTATTTAACTGAAGACTGGCCTATTATAACATTTTCAGTGTTTGGGACACAGTAAAGGTTAAATTTTGATCAATTCATGGGTACCCGTTTCCTAGGATCTGAGCATGTCATCCTAATAATCCACACCTCAGTCTGGACATACCAGGTCTGTTATCAAGATCATGGATCTTGCCTTCAAAGATATAAATGAGCCTATAGTTTGTTGGTTATCGACCCACAAAAAGTTGGAAGATAACTGACATTTTGTTTCTTCTAGGATACAGATTGTGACAGAGGGAGTCACTCAATGAAATCCTGGCATCAAGGACTCATGCCAAAGTTTTCCCGTTAGCTTCGGTGGAGCAAAGAGTCCACCCACTGTGTTCTGTCTTACATGGAGTTGTGTTTGTATTTTGTTTTTTCCCCTCAATCAGAAGACAAAATTTTCTTGGATTAAATTGTATTTTGTTTTTTGATTGAGTTTCTGCCTGAGGCTATATCTAGACTGCAGGCTTCTTTCGGAAGAAGCTTTTCCGGAAGATATCTTCTGAAAAAACTTCTTCTGAAAAAACACGTCCACACTGCCAAAGTGCATCGAAAAAGCGATTTGCGTTTTTGAAAGATAGTGTCCACTGAATGGATGCTATCTCGCATTTAAACGGTGATTACTATGGACGGAGTGGCTACCGGGGCACCTGTGCTTTTTCCTCTTTCCTCTTCTTCCAAAAGAATTCCCTCTTCCCCGTACACACATGCCTTTTTCTGAAAGAGCTCTTTCAGAAAAAGGCTTCTTCCTCATAGAAAGAGGATTACTAATGCCAGAAAATCCCCTCTGTTCTTTCGATTTTCTTTCGAAAGAATGCAATTGCAGTGTGGACGTAAGTGAAGCTTTTTTTGGAAAAATGGGCATTTTTCTGAAAAAAAAAACCTCTGTAGCGTAGACATACCCACAGAGACTGACACCAGTTCCGCCTAGAAGCTACATTTTATGGGGATATGAAGACTAATAAAGTGATGGTTTCCAATGACTACATATATTCTTAACTTAAAGTACACAAAAATACCCACGGATCTGAGAGGGATACTCTTATAGGGCATGTCTACACAGCAGGGCTAAAGCTGGAATAAGCTACATAGCCTGAGCTATGTCAATTGTGTAGCTTAAGTCAAAATAGCTTATTTCGACTTTTGGTGCTATCTGCACAGCAGGAAGTCTAAGGAAGAACACTCTTCCTCCGACTCCCCTTATTACTCATAAAATCAGGGTTAGAGTAGTCAGATTACAGGAGTCAGAGCAAGAGGTCCTCCAGCTCGACATTATTTCGAAATAAAAGTTGGCAGTGTACTTAAAAGTTAAGTAAGGCTTAGGCTGCTGAGAGGGGGTTGAGACTCCAACCCAAAACCCTGCCCTCCTTAGGCAAGTGCTGTATCCCCTAGTCCACTCATGGACCCACCCCACTCTCCTTCCCTTCAGGGGGTCCCTTGCCTTTGTCTGGTTGCTCCCAGGGTGGGTGGGATTGGGCTGCTGGAGGGGGGAGGAGGGCAGGACTTGAAACCACCACCCTGTGCTCCCCAGGTGAATGCCCTATGTTAATTCAGAATGTCTGTTAAATGCTTTACTGGTTCAAAGCTTAAATGTCTACTGTTTAGTAGGCCCACTATATACACCCACTCTAGATGCTCAGCTTCTTAACTTTATTTATTGAATGGGGTAATAGAGAGCAAATCAACTAAAATTTCTTGTTTTTAAAGACAATGAATCAACTGCTTTGAAATAACAGACTATATAACAATGACCTATGTCATATACAGAAAAATAAGTAACAATTATCTACAAACATAATGCATTTCTTTACATCTTCATCCCAGAAGTGATCATTCGTTATTTCAAATACTTTACTGCCATCTTTTGAGAAACAGTAATTAAATCAAGAAAAAAAAAAAGCTTAAGTATACCCAAACCAATCAAGGCTCACTGCCTACAGGGGGAAGATGCCCAGTCCATCTGCTGAGTATATTTACTGTTTTTGGCACTTTCTTCAATTCATAAAATCCACATAAAAGAAGGTTACAAATATTTCTAAAACATGTACACAGCTGGTGTTACAGCAGGTAATAATTTAATTAAATAAATCCTACAGCACTAACAAAACGTTCCAAAGATAAGAAAACATTATTTGTCTTTCAAAAAAATCAGCTCAAATTTGATTTTTTTTTTTTAATTTCAATGAAAATCCTTAGTTTTTCTGGAATTGGGCAATGATTTTCTTCTACTCTCCTCTCACATACATAAAAGTAGTAAATTAAAAGCAAATGCATTTTCCATCATATTTCACTCTAGTGAAAAAAAATATGCAAAAACATAAAAGGGAAAAATGCAAACCTAAAAAAACCCACTGTATATCAACAACTTCTGTAAGACAGGAAAATAACTATATTCACTCAGTAACTGAACAAGATGCATTATGTATTTTGCAGACACAAAAGGTCAGAAAGCTGTATATGTGATAGACTGCCTTAAAAGTCAGAACAGGACATCTTCCCAGTAAAATGCAAAAGCATCAAGGAAGTGTTGGCTTAATGCTTTTTTTTTTTTTTTTTTTTTGACAGATGCAATGATCAAAGTGAAGAGGACAAGAAAGGAAAGCAAGCAATATAAATGATTACAGGGAAGACGTTTTATCATTATTATTCCTAGATTGAATTGAGCTAATTAAAACAGTATATTCCCAGCTGGAAATTCAAGGGAAGATATCAAGGCTATTTGGAAAACCTATGGTGATGAGCAAACAGCACTCTCTCTGCTTAAGAAAAGAAAGTGTCCTTGTGGATTCATAGAAGAGAAACCTGAGAAACTAATAAGTGGACTCCAAAGCATGTAGGTTTAATTAACAGCCCATCAATGTCCAATGGAGGTATTTCCATTAACTTCAGAGAGCTTTGAATCATAGAATCATAGGGCTGGAAGAGACCTCAAGAGGTCATCGAGTCCAGCCCCCGGCCCAAAGCAGGACCAATCCCAACCAAATCAACCCAGCCATAGCTTTGTCAAGGCGAGACTTAAAAATCTCTAGGGATGGAGATTCCACCACCTCCCTAGCTAACCCATTCTAGTACTTCACCACCCTCCTGGTGAAATAGTTTTTCCTAATATCCAACCTATGCCTCACCCACTGTAACTTGAGACCATTGTTCCTTGTTCTGCCATCTTGTCACTGAGAACAGCCTCTCTCCATCCTCGTTGGAACCTTTCTTCAGGAAGTTGAAGGCTGCCATCAATTCCTCCTTCACTCTTCTCTTCTTCAGACTAAATAAACACAAATCCCTCAGCCTCTCCTCATAGGTCATGTGCTCCAGCCCCCTAATCATTCTGGTTGTCCTTCACTGGACTCTCTCCAATGCATCCACATACTTTCTGTACTGGAGAGACGAAATCAGACACAGTACTCCAGATGTGGCCTCACCAGTGCAGAATAAAGGACAATAATCACTTCTCTAGATCTTCTGGCAATGCTCCTTCTAATGCACCCTAATATGCCATTACCCTTCCTGGCTACAAGGGCACACTGTTGACTCATATCCAGCTTCTCATCCACTGTAATCCCCAGGTCCTTTTCTGCTGATCTGCTACTTAACCAGTCAGTTCCCAGCCTGTAACAATGCTTGGGATTCTTCCGTCCCAAGTGCAGGACTCTGCACTTGTCCTTGTTGAACCTCATTAGATTTCATTTGGCCCAGTCCTCTAATCTGTCTTGCTCACTCTGGAACCTATCCCTGCCCTCCAATGAATCTACCTCTCCCCCTAGCTTAGTGTCATCTGCAAATTGGCTGAGGGTGCAATCCATCCCCTCATCCAGGTCATTAATAAAGTTGTTGAACAAAACCAGCCCTAGAACCGATCCTTGGGGCACTCTGCTTGAAACGGACCGCCAACCAGACATTGAGCCATTAATCACTACCCGTTGAGCTAACAATTTAGCCAGCTTTCTATCCACCTTACAGTCCATTTATCCAATTCATATTTCCCTAACTTGTTGCGAAGAATATTGTGGGAGACTGTATCAAAAGTTTATCACATCTACTGACTTCCCCATGTCCACAGAGTCAGTTGCCTCATCATAGAAGCTAATCAGATTGGGCAGGCATGGCTTGCCCTTGGTGAATCTATGTTGACTATTCCTGATCACTCTCCCCTCTTCTAAGTGATTCAAAATGGATCCCTTGAGGATCCCCTCCATGATTTTTCCAGGGACTGAGGTAAGGCTGACTGGTCTGTAGTTCCCTGGATTGTCCTTCTTCCCTTTTTTAAAGATGGGCACTACATTTGCTTTTTTCCCAGTCATCCGGGATTTCTCCCGATCTACACAAGTTTTAAAAGATAACGGCCAAAGGCTCTGCAGTGACATTTGCCAACTTTCTCAGTACCATTGGATGCATTAAATCCAGACCCATGGACTTGTGTATGTCTAGCTTTTCTAAATAGTTCTTAACCTGTTCTTTCTCCACCGAGGGCTGCCTACCTCCTTGCCATACTGCACTGCCTAGTGCAGTAGTCTGGGAGCTGACCTTGTCTGTGAAGACAGAGGCAAAAAAAGCATTGAGTACTTCAGCTTTTCCCACATCATCTGTCACTAGGTTACCCCCTTCATCCAGTAAGGACCCCACACCTTCTCTGATCACCCTTTTATTGCTAACATGCCTGTAGAAACCTTTCTTGTTACCCTTCACACTCCTTGCTAGCTGCAATTCCAGTTGTACTTTTGCCTTCCCGATTACTCCCCTACATTCTCAAGCAATATATTTATACTCCTTCCTAGTCATCTGTCCAAATTTCCACTTCTTATAAGCTTCCTTTTTGTGTTTAATCTGACCAAGGATTTCCCCGGTAAACCAATCTGGTCACCTACCATATTTGCTTTTCTTACTGTGCATCAGGATGGTTTCTTCCTGTGCCTTTAATAAGGCTTCTTTCAAATACTGCCAGCTCTCCTGGACTTCTTTCCCCTCCATGTTGGGATCCTGCCCATGTGACTCTGATGGAGTCAAAGTCTGCTTTCTGAAGTCCAGGGTGTGTATTGTGCTGCTCTCCTTTCTTCCTTTGATCAGGATCCTGAAATCTACCATCTCATGATCACCGTTTCCCACGTTGCCACCTACATCTACTTACCCTATTAGTTCTTCCTTGTTTGTGAGCAGAAGGTTTGGATCAGGCTGATAGAAATGTATCCAGAGCATTCCATGGGTATGAAAATAAATGGATAAAAAAGGAAAAGAAAAATCTCAGAGAGGTAAAGCCACAGAGGTGTCGTGTTTTAAGAAGCAACAGAAAGCGTGTTACAATGGTGCTATTACAAGACTCATCCTGTGGCCCAGAAAATATTGCTATATCCCTCAGAGAAAGAAATAATGTAAATAAAGAAATAATGTGGAATAATAGTCCATGTATATATTTTCTTTTAGTTGGACTTCACAGTTTGAAAAGATAGGAGATGACACAATGTGTTTATAGTGCAACTTAACATTAAGTGATGAAATGACACTGTAAAATATGGGGTGGGAGGTGACTTGGTTTTGCCAGAGAACATTGTCTCATTGTTAAATGAGAAGATGGATACAGGAATTTAATGGGGATTCTGTACATTTAATTCATTAATGATCAAAAATGATGCATCATCGATCACAAGATTACAGAACTATGGGTATGTCTACACTACAGCATTATTTCGAAATATCTAATTTTGAAATAGTTAATTCGAAATAGCTTATTTCAAAATAACGCGTCTACACACAAAATGCATTTCGAAATAGCGTTTTTCTATTTTGAAATAGCGTGTCCACAGTGAGTGGACGCTGAATCGCATTTAAGGCTGGTTGTAACCAGTTCTGGCAGGGCATCAGGTCAGAAGTTACCTTGTGGCCAGGGCAGCCAGCAGGGCACCCTGGGAAGGGCTGGAGGCCCCCTATTTCGAAATAAGCGTCTACACAGTGCTTTTTTCGAAATAATTTCAAAATTGGCACTATTCCTCGTGGAATGAGGTTTACCAATTTTGAAATAAGCCCTCTGCTATTTCAAATTAATTTTGAAATAACGGAATGGCTGTGTAGATACTAGGAAAGTTATTTCAAAATAACTGCTGTTATTTCAAAATAACTTTGCTGCGTAGACATCCCCTATCACTCTGTGTGTCAGGCTACAATGTAAAGCAATGGAAACAACTACAAACATGGTCGAAGGCTCTTTTTGTTTAAAATATCACCACGCTGAACCATGATGGAGATTCATAAGTTCTCATCAATTTTTGTTTCTTTTTTACACTTTACTGATATTATGTATATGACAGCATGGGCTTTCACCTAGCAATAGCTTATATAATATGAACAATTGATTCAGAAACACTGTCTAATAAATCATTTGAATAATACTGTCCACCCTTTATGGGGCTGGTTGACTGATGTGAACATTTATTTGCCTAATCATTTAAGCAACTAAAATGCAAATATCCGTTGAATAAAGCGTTCCAGTCATATTATTTGACCAACTCTAATTAGAATGCATGTCTTTCCCAGCCAGCTCTGAAAGTGCCTACAATGTTAATATTTCTACCATGGAATTTGTGAGGAGGGCAGAATTTACCATATTAATGTGTTTTCATAATGTTCTGTTTTATAGATAAACTAAGTTTATCATGTTAATTCTAGTAATGTGTCCTTTTGGCTCCAGATGGGTATATGACTCCCTCATGGGATACAGTGAAGAAGAATAAAACAGTAGAGTTTATTAAAGTACCATTTTGTTTTAGCAACAACTATTTTTCTAGTTTTTTTCTTCCTGAGGACAGTTGAAGTGTTAGAACAAATAATCTGAGAAAGCCATAGAAGAGGAAAAAACTGGATGGGAGGAATATTTGCAACAGTTTTGTTCTCGTTTCATTGTGTGTGTTCCCAGTGTGTTGTCTTTTGTATTAGCAAAACATTAAACAGCAGTATCACAAAAGGTCACTGTGACGTGAAAACGTCAAAATCCCCAGTATTTTTCCAAACTGGTTCATGCATTTGAAGCTTGAAATGTTAAATAAATTGAAAATGTTTTAAAACAATCCTCTTAAGAAAAACACGTCCACATAAATATTTTGTGCCATGCTCATTACTATAGAAGGCAGGGCAAATCAGATCTTAATAAACATGACATACTAGCTTGCTGATTACTGATTTATTTTTCATTCCGAGATACACAAATTTTGTTTTTAAATTAAATGCATCTTAATGAACATTTGCTTTATCTTTCATTTTGCCCATCCTGAGGGATAAAAGAGAAAATATGAAGCCAGAACATCTAGTTAAAGTCTTAATATTGGTGATATGTACTATTATATAACATCATACGCTGATTTTTATAGTAATGTGTGACAATACTGAACAAAGTTCTATAAAATGTTTTCATGTTATTAATAAATACTATTCACAGACAAAACTTACTATTAGCTAAGGTTGCTCTCATCAATATCAGACGCACACACAAAAGGAAATAGAAAGGTAAGAATTAAATAGGACGAACATGTTGCATGTAGACGGGGCCATTTGTCGGAAAAAAACCCTCTTTCACAAGATCCCTTATTCCTCAAAAACTGAGGTTTACAAGATCTTGCGAAAGAGGTTTTTTTTCCAACAAATGACCCTATCTACACAGGGCTTTTTATCAGCAAAACCTCTTCCGCAAAAAGAATTGGAAGAAGATATGCAAATGCGAGCACGATTTGCATATACTCTTCTGCAAAAAAAGAGGCCGTGTAGCCATAGCTTCAAGTTTAGAAATGCCAGAATGAATACTACCCTTGCAACCTGAATTCACCCCCCCTTTGTGAGTATGGATTATGAGATAATCTTTCAATATATGCAAAAGCAACTAGCTGTGAAAAGTCTGGTGTTAGAGACTTGACCAGCATCACATGGGAACTACTGCAGTATATTTAAATATAAACTATTTGTGTAATGCTAGATACATTATTTGAGCCAAACATTTGTTTTAAATAAGTATCAAGTTTTGTATCTGAGACCAGAACCTGACCTCTGATGAAAAGATCTTGGGCCATTACAGAGCTGCAAACCAGTTTTAACGTTGTTCTAATCAGGCAACTGACAACTTCCTTGGCATCAAGGAATACCCAGCTATCACAATGCCAGTACAGCCAGCTCATATCTGTCTTTTCCTCCCAGCATAGTGGTGTTACAACAGTGATAAATCAAAGAGGTATCTGGATGGCTGGATAGATAGACAGACAGACATGTAGACAATGTATGTACTTCAAACTATTAGGCCAGTAAAACTATTACTATGCACTGCACAAAGGCTTCATCATTCCAATTATCAATAGGGCCATGCCACAAGCACAGACAGAGTTCATTACACATTAGCTATGTATGCTGGTGAAATGGTGTCTAGGGAATCTATTACAAACCAGTGCAGGTGAGAATACTACTGAGGTTTCTGTAATTTAGGCTGAGGCCAAACTGACTCTGTCTACCTCAGGGCTTGGCAGAGAATCACTTAGGGCATGTCTACACTAGGAACTTTGGAAACAATAACTCCCGAAATAACTATTTCGAAATAGCGCGACCACACTAGAAGGCACCATCAAAATAGCACAGAATTATATCAAAATAGCGTGCCCACACAGATTGGTGCCTGCATCGCATTTTAAGGCCCCGGAAACACTCTGGGGAGGGCATAAAGAGAATAGTCAGTTCCTGTGGCTGCTTGCTGAGGCTAGCTGAGACTTGTGTGTAAAGGGGCTTTTCTCTGCAGCTGTGTCTCACATGCCACGTCTCCACTGCTTCCCCCCTCGTGGGACACCAAACTCACACTGTGTACTTTGGTTGCCCTTGCACATGCCACAGCACTTTCAACATGAAGCCGGAGCTGTTGCAAAGCAGTCCAGGCTCACAGGGCTCATGCTGCGCCTCATGATGCATTTCATTCAGACTGCCCACGTGGTGATTCAGGACCACAATGACCAGCTCGGACTGGGGGACCTCTTCACCCAGACCCAGGCCCTCATGATGCACCAAATTCCCTTCCATCCCCTGCACACCATCGAATGCCACTTCTGGTGGAGGTAGACCAGTTCCAACTGGTGGGACCGCATCATCCTGCAGCAATGTGACAACCAGCAGTGGCTCTGGAGCTTCTGCATGTGGAAGGCCACCTTCCTGGAGCTTTGCAAATGGCTAACCCCTGCCCTCAGGCAACAGGACACCCAGCTGGGACCTGCCCTGTCCCTGTAGGATCATGTCACTAGCGCTTTCTGGAAGCTTGCCATGCCAGACAGCTACCGCTCCATGGGGAATCAGTTTGATGTGGGGAAATCCACAGTCGGGGCCATGCTCATGCAGGGTTAACTATTTTACTAGAAGGGTGGTGAAGCACTGGAATTAGTTCCCCAGGGAGGTGGTAGAAACTCCATCCCTACAGGTTTTTCAGTACCAGCTTGATAAAGCCCTGACTGAGATGATTTAGTTGGGATTGGTCCTGCTTTGGGAAAGGGGTTGGACTCCGTAACCTCCTGAGGTCTCTTCCAACCCTATGATTCTATGTTTCTATAGGTGGTCAAGGACATCAATGCCATCCTGCTGCATAGGGTCATCACCCTGGGGAACGTCGACCCCATCGTCGCTGGCTTTGCTGCCATGGACTTCCCCAACTGCGGGGAAGGGAGGCATTTATGGCCCCCACATCCCCATCCTGGCCCCCAACCATCATGCCTCTATCAACAAGAAGGGGTACTTTTTGGTGGTGCTGCAGGTCCTCATGGCCCACAAGGGACGGTTCATGGACATTAAGGTGGTTGGGGAAAGCGCATGATGCCTACGTATTCTGAAACTCAAGACTGTTCCACAGGGCCGCACCATCAGGGCTGGAGATGTCAAAATGCCCATCTGCACCCTGGGCAATGCAGCTTGCCTCTTGCTTCCCTGGCTAATGAAGCCCTCAGGCAGCCTGGACCTCCCCCCGCCCCCCAAGAGAACTTCAATGCCAGGCTCAGCAGATGCCATATGGTAGCCAAGTGTGCCTTCAGCTGCCTAAAGGGGAGGTTCAGGAGTTTCCTCAGTGATTGGAACATCCCCTACGTGGTGGCCGCCTGCCATTTGCTCCACAACATCAGTGAAAGCAAGGGGGAGACTCTCCTGCCATAGTCAGGGGCAGAGGCTGAGCAGCTGCCCAGGGCTTATGAGCAGCTCTGCACCACTGCCATTTGGTGAACACATCAAAGGGCTGTTCTCATCCAGAAGGCCTTGAGGAAAGTTTCAGTCCAGGCCACCTGTGAGAATCTCCCCTGGGTCTGCCCTGCATTGTCCCATGTGCCTTTCCTCCCTACCCCTGCAGACCAAATAAAGAAGCCTTTTTTGTTGGGAAAAACAACTCATTTTTTTTATTTGAGGGATATACAACAGGGGACAGACTGAGGAAAGAACCTGGGAGGGAAGAAAAGAGAGGAGAGGGGCTCAGGGTTGAGGCTGGGACTGGCACCTGCCTTGGGTACCTTGGGAGGCTTCAGCTGTCCGGGAAGTCCTACTGCCACATGTTCACGGGCCCAGCGGCTGCTGGAGAGGCTAGGAGGAGAAGCCAGGGGGCAGGTGCAGGGACTTGGACCGGGAGTTGGGGGAGCGGTTGGAGAGGTGGCTGGTGGACCACTCTATTCATGCAACCACGCACTCCATGACGGATGTGATGAAGGAGCACATGGCTCGTGCTGGAGTGACAGCTGCTCCCACATGGCCTCTCTCAGCTCCTAGTCAGCCTGGCATTCCTTGAGGTCAGCGACCCACTCCTGGTGCTCCTCATCAAAGCTGTGGATGAGGGAACAGAGGCAGTTCAGGTGTTCCCGCTTCAGGTCCTCATGGGTTCACCTTCCCCTGTGGATCTCATGGGGTCATGCTGATGGTGTGGGAGGTGGTGGACACGCCACGCTTGCAGCTCGCCCAGCTGTGAAGAAAAGTGACAAGGGCAGTCATCCCAGGAGACACTGTGCATGAAGCCTAGCCCTAATCTCTGAGCCGACACTGAGGTCTCAGTTCAGACGATGATGATGTGCTTCCAGCAAGATCATCTGTTGCCTAGACAGCGGGCACTTTCCTGCAGGGGCACAGACATCCAAGGGGAGCCTCACTATCCCCACAGCCCGGGGACAAGCGGGCATGGGAATGTGCCAAGCAGGAGCCTATGGGCAGGAGGGGAAAGTGGGGTGGCTCGGCTTCCTGCTGTGTCCCCCACACACTGAGTCCAACATCCCACAGAGAGAGAACTTCTATCCTGCCCGCTGGAGGAGAGCAGGGAATGTTGTTGTGTATGAGTGGCAGAGGCCGCTTGCCAGAAAGAATGCTTTTGGGGTCCCCTCCTCTTCCTTCCCCCTGGCAGGTTTCCATGCAGGGGATTGGTCTCCTCTGTATCGCCGCACTTGACCAGGACTAATTACTACCCGAGTGCAGGCATGAGCCTGTGCCGTGTGTGATACTTCTGTCAGTTTCCATGACCCCAGCCACCTTAGTGGTGGCTTGTCCTCAAAAGGTGTCCCACCACGGAGTCCGGAGAAAGGCAGGCCTGTCCAGGAATCTTGTGAGGAGGAGTGAGGGGCTCCTATGTGAAAGCATCATGGGGCTGAGTGCTCTGGACTGGCGCTCCATGTGCATCCATATATACAAGCTGTTGTGCGAGCCCCGGGCCGAGAAGGTGAAGCAAGGAGCACGCAGCCCCTCGCCTGCCCCCATGAGTGTATATGGAAAGTTATAGAACTCACCTGCAGTGCCTTCCCTGGGTTCGTCCAAGCCCTGGGAGACATCCTGGGAGCGGGGGTCTGGCTCCAGGCTGATGACTACCTCCTGGCTGGCAGGCCTGGTGTCCAGGTTAGCCTGCTCCTCCTCCTCCACCTTCTCATAGTCCTCATCCTCCAAAATCCTGCCTTTGTGGAGGCTGACACCAGGCGTATCCTGGCCAGAGTCAGCGACGATGGTGGGGGAGGTGATCCCCCCCCAGAATAACATCCAGCTGCTCATAATAGCAGTAGGTGTTTAGTGCTGCCCCAGAGTGGGAACTTTGACACCTGGTCTTGGTGTAGGCCTCCCTGAGCTCTTTTATTTTCATTTGCATCTGGTCCAGGGTCTGGCTGTGCCCCTTCTGGGCCAGGCTGGCAGCCATCCAGCTGTAGACTTTGGCATTGCACCTCTTGGTGCAGAGATCCTAGATGCTAGTCTCCTCCTCCCAGGCTTCTATGAGATCCGGGATTTCCCCACCAGTCCAGGCTGGTGCCCATTTTCACCCCTGGCTAGGGGCATCTGCGCTTGCAGTGGGTATGTTCAAAATAAAAGGCTGGGTATTGCGGACGCTCACCTTATTTTCAAATAAGGGCAGTTATTTCGAAATAACCCCCTAGTATAGACCAGGGCCTTGAGACAACTTTGTTCTTTCCCTGCTCAGAGCTGTAATGGGAAGAGCTCTAATATAAATGACAATTTAGGTCCTCAGAGTTTACACATTGACATTTTCCATATGAATTTCATTGTTGAAAATGTTTTTCATTATGGCATTGTGTAACCGTAAGTGGAAACACAAATATTCAATGATTCAATGTTAAAACTACATCAGTCTGATAAATAATAACGTTAGCTCTAAAGAAAGAAACCTAGGCCTTAAAATTCTAACTAATCCCTGTTACTAAATCTATAGTGATATATTATCCTTTAATACACCCACATACCTTTAAGAGATGTCAAATACTGCTCATATTTCCAATTTCGTCTCTCCCCCTCTCATTCAGGCTCTTAGAACTGCACTGTTATTGCACCACCCTTTCCTTACCTGCAATAATCCGGCAATACATTATTTTGTCAAATGGGCTATTGGACATATCCACACTGAGTATATCATTCTAGTGTCAATCACTCCATGTGAAGAAAAGAGGGCAATGACTAGTAAGTCGATGGAGTGGATAATACTACTAAACTATAAGAGTTTTTCTTTCTCTTCCAGGCTTTTTATTATGCCCTGTGCAAGCATTGTAAGTGAAACCAAGCTGTATTTAAACAAAGAACTGAAATAACATTCATAGGGTAAGTCTACACTGCAGAGGATGCTGCCAATGTCGATCTTCCAGGGTTCAAATTAGCGATCTAGTTAAGACAGCTAATTCGAAGTGAGAGGGGCACTCTGGTCGATGCCGGTAACCCTACTTTCATGAGGAGTAAGGGAGGTCAAAGAAAGAATATTCTTCCTTCGACTTCCTGCAGCATAGACAGCGCCAAAAGCCAAGTTAAGGTACTTTCACTTCAGCTACGCAATTAATGTAGATGAAATTGCGCATCTTAATTCAACTTTGTCCTTTACTGTAGACATACCCATATAGTGTTGGATTAATTTATGTAAACAGATTTTTCAGCAACCATCAGAATTTATACATGCATAATGGAACAGCATTGTCAAGCCTGAGAAAGCTCTCTCATTATGGCACTTGAGTACTTGAAAGATCCGTGATTTTATTGATGCAGATAGTCTCGCCACTGATGCTGATTGCAAGTTTTCCATGCTGTCCTGTTTTGTGCAGTTCTTATCCATGTCCTTACAAGAATCCTCCATTAAGGGTCCACCCAACATGCTTGAGGCCCTCCTCTTGTTCTTTTTACATCTCATGGATACCAATGGAATATATGCACTGCACTCTCCATCTGTTGTCTCTCAGTCTCATTACATGACCAACCCATCTGCTCTTACGATCATACATAACTTGGGTGATATTGTTGACACCGCTTCTTGCACACAAATCATCTATAGTAACATGCTGTAGCCTATCTACACCCCCCATGCATCTTTCCATTACTTTTTGGGTGGTTTGCAGCTTTAATTCTTCTGTATGCATTGTGTTCTAGGTTTCGCAACCATACAGCATTACCAGAAGGACACTGATGTTAAAGAGATGGGCTTTTGCAGTGGTAGAAATTTGGGAACAACAAAAACACTGTGCAGACTCCCAAAGGCAATCCAACCTGACCTCTTCCTGCTCAACTCTGGGCCCAACTCATTGTCCATCCACAACGCTTGTCCAAGATATACATATTGATCCACTAACATGATGGACTGTTCATCCAGCTGCATGACGTACTCTGGACAATATGCATTTTTCATCCACTTCGTTTTTCTAGCGTGGATAGTCAGGCCAATCTCCTTCATGTTTTTACCAATGTCATTGAGGAGGGCTTGCAATGTTTTGGGTTTTGATGCAATTAGGACGATGTCATCTGCGAAAAGGAGCATCTGAAAAACCTCAGCATCAATCAGAAATCCATCATTCAAATTGATCATCCGCAGGACGTTTTCCAGGACACTGGCCAATAACTTTGGTGAACAAATGTTCCCCTGCTCAAAAAGCATGATTTCTGTAGTTGTGTTTATCGTGTGTGTATGTGTGCACACACACACACACAAACTTACTTTATGGTAAAAAAAATTAAATCTGGTAAGTAAAAGGTACATGTTCTGAGATGCAGCCCCACAAATATAGTTGGCCAATAAGTATTTTTCCATGGAAAATGTCACTTACAAAAATGTTTAGATTAAATTTGCTGAAATCTAGAAAAATAATTGTGTGGGTTTTTATTTTTTGACAAGCTCCCTGACCCCAATTTTTGATGAAAATAAAAATAAAAAATTGGTTATTTTGTTTTGTGTGGAAGATAAATCATTTCCCAATCACCTCACTTTTATAGAGTTATCAATTCTTGTGATTTTATCCCAAGTCATACAATAATAGTCTTTAATCCTCAGATGCTGGAGTCATGTAATTATGTGATTTCCACTACATGCATCTGACGAAGTGGGTCTTTGCCCACGAAAGCTTATGCTCCAACACTTCAGTTAGTCTATAAGGTGCCACAGGACTCCTCACCGTAATTATGTGAGAATCTTGTCTTTTGAAGTTAGTTATTATCATGCTGATTATAGAGAATATATTGAGATTATGAAACCTTAAGTTTCATAAACAGGAAAAAAATAAGAAACAAAAATATATTTTTTTAAACATTTACATTTTTAAGCTCATTTCATGAATTTGAGGAGGCTTCAGTTGTGGTTTTTGAATCTTGGGATTGATACTATTGCTTTATGTCTGATAAAATACAAGATTTTGCAAAAAAACTATTACTTGGACTAAAAAATAAAAATAAAAGAAATGGTTATAACACTGTCTTCCCCTCCATTCTTATCCCTTCAAGTGCTAGAAATCCAGAATTGTATTTCCCTATAAAGCACAGCTGGCCAAATTCATCCCTGATATAAGTGCAATGGAACTATACTAAGGATGAATATGGCCCAATAACTGGCATAAATGGTAACTACAACCCTAAAGCTTACTGGAATTTTAAAAGATGCCTTCTTGACTAGTGTATCTCCTAAGGTTTAATGTTTCATCATTAAAACCTTGAGAACCCAACAAGCCTCAGTACAATTTAAATGGAATTCAGCTTCAGTTAAGGCTTTCAACTGAAATAATATGTTTGTTATCTTTTTTTTGTATTTAGTACTAGTATTTAGTGACAATTGCTGAAATGCAATAACAGGATGAGGCTTCACATGGGAACTCCATACCAATTTAGGATAGCACTGAGATAGAAGCCTACTATAATATTATAGTAATTAAAAATTACCAAAACATGACACTTCTGTTACAATATGCGTTGTGCATGCTAATTCTGCACCTGACTTTCATCTGAAGAAGTGGGTTGTGCCCCGAAAGCTCATGATACCATCTACATGTTAGTCTCCAAGTTGCTACAAGACTATTCTTTGTTTTTTTTAAGTTTTTCCAGTTAAAGACTAACTTGGCTGCTCCTCTGAAGCTTTCCCTCTTACGGTATGTCTACTCTGCAGTCAATGGTGTACTTGCAGCATGTGTAAACTTATTTGAATTAGCTTTGATCTAGCTAGCTTGAGTAATAATAGCACTGAAAATGGATGTCGGAGCTAGCTAGCAACCTGTGAATATATGCAGAGTCCGACATGGGCTCTTTTAGCCCATTCTGAAGCCTATGCTGCCATTGTTTCACTGCCATTTGTATTTGCTTTGTATTTGCACTAGCTAAATTAAGGCTAGCTTAGTTATGTCTACATGCATTGCAATTGTGCATGATGAAGTGTAGACATACACTTAGGGTATATCTACACTACAAAGTTTTTTCAGAAAAATGGCCGTTTTTCCGGAAGAAACTTCAATTATGTCCACACTGCAATTGCGTTCTTTCAAAAGTAAACTGAAAGAACAGAAGGTTTTTTCCGTCATTGGTAATCCTCTTTCTATGAGGAAGAAGCTTTTTTCTGAAAGAGCTCTTTTGGAAAAATTCATGTGTGGACGGGGAAGAGGGTTTTCTTTCGAAAGAAGAGACCGCTAGGACATAACACAGGTGCCCGGTGGCCACTCCTTCCAAAGTAATCACAACTCTATAGTTCCTGTCTCTTGGCCCCTCTTAAAGCTGCAGGCACCCTGGACAAGCCTTGTGGCAGGAAGACGGCCTGCGAGCAGCACCCTTACCATGCAGCTCTCCCTTGCCACCCATGACCCAGCCTCAAGCCCCCCAGAGACTCCTCTGGCCCACACAGGGAGCAGTCCCAAGGGTCCCAATGCTCACCCAGGGGAACAGGTCCGGAGTAAGGTAAAGGTGCTCTACCAGGGATACGTGAGGGCCAGAGAGCATAGCTCGCACTCTGGGGCAGGACCCTACACCTACCCCTATTACGAGGAGCTGCACCAACTCCTGGGGGGTGGGGAAACATCTTCCCCACCCATCATCGTTGACTCTGGCCTCGACACGCCTGCTGTCGCCCGTCCTGGAGGTCACGGCAGAGGAGGAAGAAGAGGACGACGACGACCTGGGACAGCAGAAGGAGGAGGAGGAGGTGGACAATGCAGCCACTGTCACACTTTCTTTCGGAAAAGCTTCTTTCGAAAGAAGTCTGCAGTTTAGACATATCCCCAGAGATACTAATACTCTTCCAATGCTACTTCAGTAATCTACAGCAGGAAAAACTTCCCATTTCTCAGTTATATCAGTGTGCAAAAGAATTGGTGATGCCTTAGGTAATTGGTAATGCCTGAAATGAAGTGGGTTCATTAATACAGCTAAGCAGGTGTAGTTAGCCATTATGTTTACATTACAACCTACTCAATTTGGAATTATACATCTGGATGAACAGTGAAATATGGAAACATAGTCAGTTCTTTTCCAATAGGCTTTGGGTTCTTCAAAACTAAAGCATCCAAAAAAATCTACATGTAAAAATTAAGGTTTAAGATTAAGAAGTTTTATTTGACATGTGTTTAATTTTTCTGGGCTGCAAGGTCCAATCAGTAGCCCAGAAAAAGTTTGCTTTGGCTAAATATTAAATCTCTCAAAAATGTATTTATTATGAAAACCGTGGCAAGCCTTTAATTATAACAGTGACAGTGTGACAGGAACTGCTATGACAAGCAATGGTATATTGTGCAGCTACACTCATATTTCTATATGGCATCTGGTTAAAGATTTACTCTGCTATAACACCAGAGGTTCTAAGTGGAATCTGACAGAACTTTGAAAAGATTTTTCAGTCAGTCTAAATAGCTGAGGAAAGCAACCAATGATTTATATGAACTAACCTAAGAACGGCCGTACTGGGTCAGAGCAAAGGTCCATCTAGCCCAGTATCCTGTCTTCCAACAGTGGCCAAAGCCAGATGCCCCTGAGGGACTGATCAGAACAGGGAATCCTCAAGGGATCCCTCTCCTGTCACCCATTCCCAGCCTCTGACGTAGGCCAGGGACACCATTCCTACTCATTCTGACTAATAAGTATTGTTGTACCTATCCTCCACGTATTTATCTAGAATTTAAGAACTGTAAACATTGGTCTAAATCACCTCTTACACAAGCGGTATGAACACTCCAGTGCCACCCTTCCTCCACGAAGAGTGGAATACTTCCTCTAAAGCATTGCAATGTCCTTCCTGACTCCAAGGAAACTCCTTCATTGGCCAGGGGTGCATCTCTGCATGGAAAAATGATACATGCTGTGTCCATTCACCAGTCCCATGGGTATTCCATGCAAAAGTCAATACTGACCATGGACTTTGCTGAACATCTTTTCTCTTATTCCCATTCTGGAAGTTTTACCTTGGGATACAATGATCCAGACTCTCATGCCCATTTTCGCTGGTTATTTAAAAAATAGAGTGATTTGTTACTGTGACCAAAAGCCTTCCAGAAATACCATTTCTATAAGAATATTTATCAGCCTGTTTAGCTTTCTGATGAATACATCATAAAATTCACCTAATTGGAAAATAGTTGTTGCTCATTGCTATGTCAATGTCCTCTCCTTCCCCGCCACCGCCCCTAGCCCTGAAACATACAAATGATTTCTCCAATTCACAGCAACATATATAGCTGAAGGGAAATAATAAACAGACTTCAATTACTTTTTATTTCCAGTTTATCAGAAAACTGCAAGAAATTAAAGTACAACTTCACACTACCAAAGACACAGTAAAAGGTTGGAAGAATATTACTTTAAAGGTCACATTATCTTAATGAAGTGCCACTATTTGACAACATGGCAACGACAGTAGAGTAATATACTCCATTTAACGGAAAATGCTCTATGAGATCCATGCCCTCTGCACTCTAAAGAGAGACATTAGTAATTTTCTTAAAAGGTCACACACAAATGTGTTATTTAAAACCAGGCCTTTTCCAATGGTGAATATATGAATAGGGAATATCAGACAGAGTTTTGAGACTGTTCTTTAAAATGCCACGGTCTTTTTCCTCCTCGTGTGAAATAAGATTTGTCAAACCAACAGAACAACAAAAAACCCATCTTCTCTCTAGACTACACTTTTTTTTTTTTTTGCTCTTGGCCCCAACGTGTGTCTGGGATGACTGAATTTGGCTTGTAACTATCAGACTGACTTAAAATTCAACCTTAGGCTTCTGAAATTATGTGCTATAGGCACAAACCTTTTCCATCACTCTGTTTTCATAAAGCATTTTGTTCTAGAGTCACTGCATCCTGTCACTATGCAGGAAGAAGCAACACAACATTTATTTCTTAAAGGTTGCCAATGTTTTGTGTATGAAGAAGTGGACATATTGTTGAAATGTAACATCAAATGCCTTCCTACTTCACTCTGAATGTGAAAATCTGCACATTAGATTAAAGTTAGCAATGTTACATAAGAAATCACTAACATGAGTTCATGGGAACTGTTCCATAACAAAACAATATGACAGCATATTACTTAAAGTGCCACTGAGCTGTTATGACTCAGATAACACATGAGAAATGCATTGCTGCATGGAGTAGCCTTTCCTTTATTCCTAAACTTTATGGCATAGTAGCTGGTATGCCAGCTGGGAATGGGATACTGCTTAAAGGTTATAAAAAGGGCATAACCCAAGAAAACCATAATGATCAGTTCCGAAAAGCTCACTGTTTTAATGCAGTGACATTTTTGGATATGGAATTCTAACATACAGCAAACATGATGAATAACAATGTAAACAAAGATGCCAACTTTCCACTCAGAGGTCGTTGCAGGCTCAAGGCCTAGGAAACATGTTTAGAAGCTCACTTGTTATTTTAATCTTAACTTATCAAGCTTTTCATATTTGTTACAGTTAATTAAAGAGCAAAAAAATCAAACAAGCTTTTGTTGTTATGAAAGCAGATTATCAAAGGAACACAAATTATAATTTTGCCTGAAAATACTGTTTTCGTGTAAATAATTTATTAAAATGATACTCCCTTGTTTACCTTCTTTATCTAACCTTAGTAGGTTGTTTCTATTTGCATTTTAATTAAGATATTCAGGGGGAAACAGTTTTGCAGAAATATGTGTGTGGTGGAACGTTATTAGTATATAGAAAACTCTTTACCTCTTCCATAAGATATGTATATGATTTATATCAAAGTCAACTGCACCTGGGCCCCAGTCTAAAATGCAAAATTACTTTGGGATAACTACATGCGGAATACTCACACTTCTGAGAAACGTGTTTATACCTGCCTAAGCAGGGCTATGTCAGCAAGAGAGCTTGCCCTGCTGAAATAGCTGCTATTGCCCCTCAGTTATTAATGGAAGAGCTCTCTCCCAATAGCTTAGAGCAGTGCTGGGCAACTTGTTTCCCATTACAGTAATCCACTGGTGGGCTGTGGGCCATTTTGCTTGACATTGACCATCCACAGGCATGGCCCCACTGCTTCTGCTGGCCACGTTTCACTATTCCTGCCCAAAGGAGCTACAGGAAGCAGCAGCCAGTATCTCGGTCAATGTCAGCAAATTATCTTGTGGCCCACCAGTGAATTACCCTGATGGACCACAAGTAGCCTGTGAGCCAAAGGTTGCCCACCACTGGCTTAAAGCATCTTCACCAGATGTGTTACTGCTGTGAAACTAGCTATGTCACTGTGTATTTCTTGTGTAGATGCATCCTAAGCAACTTAGGGTATCTCTACACAGCAATTAGATATAGGGATGTTACATTTCGAGTAATCAGCTAATCGAGTAGTCGATGGAATTTCCATTGATTACTCGATTAATCGATAAGGGGGAAGTGAGGTGCTTGCTACCCTGGCTGCATCTCTGCCTTTTAAATGTAGTAAAAACTACCTGCGCTTTTACTACATTTGAAAGTCAGAAGTGCAGCCAGGAACACGGGGTGAGTGGGAACTGCTTCAGACCCTGCTCAAGCTGGGTTCTGACTGCTGCACCTCTGCCTTTGAAATGTAGCAAGAGCTCTGCTCACTTGGCAGATACAGATGCAGCTACACAATTTTGTATCTATGGAGGGCTCTACTAATGCTATCTACTAACCCAAGATGTTATAGGGTTAAATCAATTAATATTTTAAAGTTATCTGACATACACAGGAAGAAGAGACTGTAAAATTAGAAACAATTACATACAAGTCCTCTAAAGGGATTTAGACCTTACAGATCAGCTATTAGCAATATAAATACATTTTAATAAACAAATTATGACGGATAGAGATTCTTGCCAAATTAACAGGATAGTTCTTTTTTCAAAGTACACTTCTGTACCTTATTACTGCAATCACATTTTAATTTCATGCTTCCTTAACTTCGCTACAGTTAATTTTACTCCTTTAATTCTAATTTCTAGCAATTTTCTTTTGTGTCTTGTGAAAAATGGAAGAAAGTCATAGTTTTCAGGCCATTTTGAACTAACAAATTAAGTTTATATATTTTCCCAGGGTGACTATTTATTTCCACCATTAGAAGGCTTCTGAGATCACATAAAATACTATGTATATTTCACAAGGTCCTGTCAAAATCTGCAACAATTGGAGCAGAAAACACAGCAGATATAAACAAATGAAATATAAGCAATCAAAATAGACATGATCCAGAGCTAAAGAAAATCAACATAAAGATTCCAATTGACCTCAATGGGTTTTGGATCAGGCTCATAAGTGTTTAGTTGGTATATGGTTTTGAACGTGCAAGTTTTTAGTCAATGCTCACTGAACTCCAAATTAAGTGGTAGTTTGGTTATAGTTACAACTGGTGAAAATTTCTCATAAGTTTTCTCAATTGAAAAATGTCATATTTTTCAATTTTTTTGTGAAAAATGTTTATTCATAGAAATACTCTACTTTTCAAAAAAATCTTGTGAAATTTCTTATCAACGTGTTAATGAAAAGCTATGTTGGACATTAAGAAAATATGATTTTAGTAAATAAAAACAATAAAAAATTAGATGGATAAAAATTGTAAACATTATAGGAAAATATGCAAAACACCCAAATGGGTTCATTTCGAACCTTGTAAAAAAAAAAAGACAACATTGAATTTTTTGCTAAATTATTTTTCTGATTTTCAACCACCTCTAGTCACAGCAAAGGATCACTTATTTTCAGGTAACCTTGAGAAGTGAATGCAGATTCTTCTCAATTTCGGTTCTTGGCCATTATATCATTCTTTTTCCAGGCATCAGGAATGCTTGTCAGTTTCCTAATCAAACTACAGTCTCACCTCAAAGAGCAATGCAAACATCATGTATATGAAAAAAAATACCTGGGTTGTCCTTTCAAATCCTAGAATATCTGTTAAGTCAGTAAAGTGATGGAAACAGTTACAAGAATGAATGAGAGCTTCTCTTTTTTTTTTTTTTTAATATCATCAGTTTCAATCACAACGGGATTTGTGGTCTCTCTCTGCCCAGTTTTTAAATTGTCAGCCATTTTTGCCTTTTTTACATTTCACAAATTACACCTGTACCAATGGCATGGGCTATCGTCTAGTAGAAAAGTCACCTATCACAGTACAATCTTGTTTATCTGAAAGTCATGTGTTCAAAATTAAATCAATGAGACTATTCATGTAAGTTTAAATTTCTCATGTACATGTTTACAGGATCTGAACTTATCATCAAGGAAACAGATTCAATGCAGCACAGACCAACCTGGATTTCACACAGAGAACATAATGTTTTCATATAACAAAGTTACACGATAAATATAATCATAAACTGGTATTAAAGTCTAGGCCAAGTCATAACGACTCTCTCTCACCACTAATGGATATTGAGAGGGGCATATTTGGAACTCTTGTAAATGTAATTGTTCACAAATCACCATCACTACTGAACTTCCTGTATATGGAGTCATGATTCCTGTTACTTTTTACAGTGGTCATAGTTTACTTAGAGCAAAATTTAATTATAGCAATTATATGAGGGTCCCTGAACAATATGCTAATAGAGGAATGTATGTAATTCAGCTTCTTCCTGTGTTATTTTGAAGCTGTGAAGTGATATGGAGTTTTTCTTATTGCTATTTGGTGCCAAGTAATAATAAAAAAAGAAACAACTTTTATTTCAAATGTAACATCTCAGGTAAGTTACACCATTGTCTTACAATTATTTTTTTTAAAAGGATACATTTCAGGATTTCTTGGGAATGAAAAATGCTTTCCATAGCAATCAGCCTTACCTCAGTTCCCCGAAAGAGCATGGAGGGGATCCTCAAGGAATCTATTCTGAAGCACTTGGAAGAGGGGAAAGTGATCCGGAATAGTCAACATGGATTCACCAAGGGCAAGTCATGCCTGCCCAACCTGATTAGCTTCTATGATGAGGTAACTGGATCTGTGGACATGGGGAAGTGTGTATACATGATATACCTTGACTTTAGCAAAGCTTTTGATACGGTCTCCCACAATATTCTTGCCAGCAAGTTATGGAAGTATGGATTTAATAAATGGACTATAAGGTGGATAGAAAGCTGGCTAGATTGTTGGGCCCAACGCGTAGCGATCAATGGCTCGATGTCTGGTAGGTGGTCAGTTTCAAGTGGAGTGCCCCAAGGATTGGTTCTAGGGCCAGTTTTGTTCAACATCTTTTGTTCAACATCCAGTGACCTGGATGAGGGGATGGCCTGCACACTCAGGAAGTTTGTGGATGACACTAAGCTAGGGGAAGAGGTAGACATGTTGGAGGAATGGGCCAAAAGAAATCTGATGAAGTTCAACAAGGCCAAGTGCAGAGTCCTGCACTTGGGATGGAAGAATCCCAAGCATTGTTACAGGCTGGGGACCGACTGGCTAAGCAGCAGTTCAGTAGAAAAGGACCTGGGGATTACAGTGGAGGAGAAGCTGGATATGAGTCAACAGTGAGCTCTGATAGCCAAGAAGGCTAATGGCATATTAGGGTGCATTAGGACGAGTATTTCCAGCACATCTAGAGAAATTATTATTTCCCTTTATTTGGCACTGGTGAGGCCACATCTGGAGTACTGCATCCAGTTCTGGGCCCCCCACTATAGAAAGGATGTGGATGTATTAGAGAGGGTCCAGCAGAGGGCAACCAAAATTATTAGGGGGCTGGATCATATGACCTACGAGGAGAGACTGAGGGATTTGGGCTTATTTAGTCTGCAGAAGAGAAGAGTGAGGGGGGATTTAGCCTTCAACGTCCTGAAGGGAGGTTCCAAAAATAATGGAGAGAGGCTGTTCTCAGTAGTGACGGATGGCAAAACAAGGATCAATGGTTTCAAATTACAGTGGGGGAAGTCTAGATTGGATATTAGGAAAAACTATTTTACTAGGAGGGTGGTGAAGCACTGGAACTTGTTACCTAGGGAGGTGGTGGAATCTCCATCCCTAGAGGTTTTTAAATCCCAGTTTGAACAAAGCCCTGGCTGGGATGATTTGGTTGGTCCTGCTTTGGGCAGAGGAGTGCGCTCAATGACCCCCTGAGGTCTCTTCCAGCCCTAGGATTGTATGATTCTACTTTCAGCAAGGCAAGCTACAAATATCTTAAGATGAGGGCGCATCTGTTGGCAGACCACTTTTTCAAAAAAAAAAAAATGCAGCAATTTAGCAAACTTGAATGTCAACCAAATGCTTTCATAAGCTAAACATGTTCTTAGATATTGTTCCAAACACATTTCTGAGCTAGTTTTGATGTATCAAATAATGATATAAAATATTTATCAATCAATATGATCTAAGATGACAAGAGTACAGCAAACACACTTTTCAATAATTTTCTATCTAATGGTGGAACATGTTATTGGAAGGGAGCGGGATAAGATCATTTTGTATGTTAAAAATGAGGGGGGGAAATTCCCAAAACCCTGAGCTTTTGAACCTTCAGTCTGTTGGAAATGTCTCTCATTTTGGCTTCAACCCTTAATATGGTGTGGGATTTTAGAATGGAACAATTGCATTCCTCTTGGTCATAAAGTATGCAAAGATGCTAAAAACAATCATTATGTTTAATTACCTGAAATATCATATTACCATATTCCAAGTCAGCCTATTTCTTTATGGACTTACTGTGTTTTGCCTCCAGTTCTGGGCCCCCCCACTTTTTTACACCTTTGTTTTCCCCCTATTAGCTGCTGTCCCCTCATCCCCCCAAAACCAGTAAGAAATGAATCACACTTGCCCCAATGATGTGCAGATATGTCTCTGTAAGAAGCCAGGTGGTTGCTGAGATTTTTACATGGACTGTTGCATGAAGTTCCTGAGTTATTCTACAGTAAACTTGTCTAATGTGAATCCACATGGGTTTAAAGGCAAGGAAAGAGACATTAACATGAACTCCTGCAACAAAACAATGAAGCTTCTCACAACCCATTGTAACGTACATAATAATAAAGAAAAAATGAACTAACACTACAAACCAATGTAAACACTTAATTCTTCTCAGTAATGATTTTTTTCCCCTTTCTTGCTGAAAGCTGATTTGCAGTCACTAATTCACTGTCATCCCATAAAAGAATTCTGTAAACTAAACTGCCGTGGCCCCAGCCTGCGCAAATGATAAATGCATGCACTTATCTCAGACCAAGTCTAGCGGATATGTTTTAACTTCAGGCTATGCCTCTGGGAGAGGAGCAGCTAAAAATCCCATCCAAATCTGCCCTGAAGCTTTTAAAGCTTGCCTTTATATTTGGCTCCTATTATGTCATTTACTGCTCTACTTTACTATGTGACTCAAGTCTTACAACAATGGGTAAGAATTTAATGTTTCCCTCTCCTCAGCTCTCCTGCAAAATGTAAATAAGTGTGACTTCACTGAAAGAAAATGAGCTAGAAAAGATAGCTGGCTAATTGACTGTAATATTTTAATTTGCTAGAAAGCTGAAGAAATGGATGCACAGAAGGCATTTCCGAGACCAGCTATCTGTGATGGAGCTTGAAGGACCCCTTGTCCCTAAAGGCACACCACTGAATCCGAAACAAGCATAGCAACAAACATCTTATTAAACAAGTGCGCAAAAGCAAAAGCCAGAAGCCTCCGGGGCCTTGTTAATTATCTCAGGGTTGAAGTCAGTAAGAAGGCTGTCTCACAGATTCTAAGGCAGTCAGATGGCAGTGCCAATGCACTAACGTCCCCAAGGTCTTGCAGTTACAGCACCGTCATATTTCAAATGACAGGTAATACTTATGAACATGCCGACACTAACCTCCTCAATTATATTCAATGTCAAGGTTTTACTACTGAAGGAACTGCTAATATCCAACATATATATTTCCTGACAAACGGTACTTTATCAAAGGGAGGAGGTTTGGGTCCCTATTGTCAGATGCTAAGGAAAGCTTTGTGACACTCACAATGGGAATCATGTCCTTTATGCAAGCTCTCAACTGATGAAATAAATATCCCCTTAATTTAGTGTAGCATACACACAAAATCATATTTACTTTGCTGACAGACAGTGCCTTCTCATGGAAATCTTTCTTTGCCTTCAAATGCTGTATAGATGGAGAAAATAGTCTCTTGGCATTTATCTGAACTTCTGAACAAAAAAGGCACAAGGGATGTCTGTAATTGTAATGCCTCAAGTGCACCAAGAGGCAAAACTAAAAAGACAGAATGCCTTCCACTAGCCAGAAAGTGTAATCATGCATGGCCTGGAACAGTTTAGTGCAATTATAAAGAAAAACTAAGAACTGAATTTAAAAACAGAAAGACATGCAAATATGCTCCACCATTTAGTAGCAAATCTGCTCTTTTCAGAATTTAACTAAGCATACTAACTACTGAATTGCGGACATTTAATTTTATAACAAAGTATTAGCTGACACAAATATGGTCACAGGTAAAAGAATATTGTCTCATTAAAGCTTTCTATATGCTCTCACTGAATTATCCCACTTGCAATTGTTAACAAGGATTAGAGACAAATTCCACTTTGAACAACACCAGATAAAAACCAAAGTAACTCCAGGCTGTCCCTAATTTGTATTAATGACGTATGTCCAAAAAAAGACACAGAAGTTTAAGGCCAGGTCTACACTACACACTTACATCATTAGAACTCTGTTGCTCTGGGGATCTAACCACCAGGGAAGAAAACACTATGCTAATGGGGAGTGTCTCCTGTTGACATAACTAATGCCTCCCAGGGAGGTAAATTAAGTATGCCAGTGGGAGAAGCTTTCACATTAGCAAAGCAGGGTCTTCACTAAAGCACTACAGCAGGTCAGGTGCCCTGCTGGAGCTGCACTGCCATGGCACTATATGTGAAGAGAAACTCAAAGAAGTAAACAGCACTAGCAGAAGTGAAGTTGCTCTGAATTTAAAGGGATTTGAAATTGAAGCCCATTTAAAAATTGCACTTCTTGTGGGATACTTTTTTATCCACTATGTTTATACGTAATACCTACAATTTCTATAACTGCAAGGGATTAGAGGAAAAATAAAATGTTCTTCATTTTTTCCTCAGTCTCTTTACTTTGTATTTAGAGAGACAAGGTGGCTGAGGTAATATATTTTATTGGATCAACTTCTGCTGATGAGACAGACAAGCTTTCCAGCCACACACAGTTTTTCCGGTTTGGAAAAGGTACTTCAAGCATCACAGTTAAATGTGAGGCAGGACAGATTGTTTAGCATAAGTTGTTAACACATATATTCTAAGTGTCCGTTCAAACCAGTGTGACCCACCATGTCTGTAGTCATAGGACAAAGAGAGGGGGTTAGTGGGTTACAGACTGTTGTAATAATCCATAAATCCAGTATCTCTGTTCAGTCCATGATTTTGAGTGCCTGGCTGAATGGTGAATTTAAGGTCCCTGGCTCATCTTTTGGAAATGTTGAGCAGTATTCTTTGGAAGGTGAGCACTGACAGATCGGACAGAGTGATCACTTTGTGAGAAGCGTTCATCAACAGGTGATAGAATGGGTTTGTCTTTCCCCTTCCCTCCTTTTCCGTTGAGTTTTTTTGAGTGTGTTGAGGCAATTAGTGCACTGGATGAGATATAAAATGTTGAAATACATATCTGTAGGATTCATGGATCTTGAAAGATGTGTGGTTGATCCTTGTAGCAGTGGAGATATCGCTGCAGGTTCTGCATCTGTTGATCTGGCAGAGAATGGTACCACTTTGAGTTGGTTTGTGGAGCAACTGCTTTTGATAATGAGCTTGGAGAGGTTGGGGGGGGGAGAGACAGGAAAGGAAGAAAGAGAGGTGGGTGTTTGAAGGCTGGAAGTGGAGATTCAGGAAAGGCTTCTTTCAGGATGGGTTTCCCATTGAATATGAGTTGTAGTTTGATGATACTCCCTATGGGTTCCAGTGTGCATTTAGGCATTTTCACTGCTCCCTCTTATTATTATTTCCTATTTATATTTCACTAGTACCGAAAGTCAGTTGAGCCCCAATCCTGTAAACACTTTTATAGTGAGTAACTTTATACTAGTGAATAGCCTTATTTACTCAGCTACATAAAGTTACCCATATCCAGTGTTCACAGACCTAGATTTGGGTCGGTTATTTGGTCTGTAATTTGGGTATGACCTTTTCCACTGTAGCAGAGGAGGAAAAAAACTTCTTTTTTTAATAATGGGAAAACATGACAGTTAAGCCACCCAAAATAGCAGGATGTCTTCAGGGTAGATATCTACCTTTCAACTGATTTAACTCTTTTTTTTAATTGACTAGACGGTGGTATTATCCCCATTTTACAGATACACGGGATGAGATCATCATCTTTCTGCTGGTAAAATGGATAATAAAATCTCCTGCCTCTAGTCTGGGAGGGCACTTCAGCGACAGCTGCTGGCTTTCTTCTGAAGACCCTCTCACAAGTCTTAGCATCGGAAATTAATAGAGCAGAAGGGGAGCATCACATGCAGCCCTGCAAAGACTAATCAAGACACATGGTGAATGACATCAGACAAAGGGATGGAGTTTAAGCAACAGGCTGCAATGTTATAACCTTAATGCGGGTCTACTGGGCTCCTACGACATGACAACTCCAGGTACACTCTTCTGAGCGTGTTCAACTTGCTCTTCTGAATCTGACCACCCTACCACCTGCAAGGTGGGCAGAGGGTGCTAAATAGTGTTACTATTTGTAGTAATTATTTGTAGTTACTATAACTTTGGTTGGATTAATTCCTAGAGGTTTCATCACATGATGTTATCTTTAATTATAGATTAATCTTACACTCCTGGAGACTCCAGGACAATCCTGGAGGGTTGGCAATCTTAGTGCTAAAAGTGGGGACCATGTCTGGAAAGGTCAAAAAATCCCTCTCATGAGCACAAAGTCCATCAGCAAAATCACAGGTATTTTACTTCCAGGAGCCAGTCCTCTAACCCCAACTGGAAACCAGCCACAAACGGCAAAAAAACTAAGATCCCTATCAAGTATTACCACCAACTGCTAGATCTTATTCCTATTTAGTATAACTGTAGCACCAGGATGAAGGAAGGAAGGTGAAAAACCCACTAGGCCTAACCCAATTTAACTACAAGAGGAAGATAGAATTCCTTTTTGATACACAGTATCTGCAAAACACAGCTCAAAACTACAGTTAGAGAGGGGAGGGGGGGTAGAGTTGCTGAAATAGAACAAAGAGAGGCTCCTTATGGCCAGAACTAGGGTTTAAAGTAATGAAAAGGTAGAACAAGGACTGAATCATCATCCTTCTCCTGATTGGCCAGCAAGTGGATAGAACTTCTGGAGAGGCAGGGAGCACTCTTCAGTCCCCTAGAAAATGCTGTCCAGAACCCTTCTACTCCACTGTTCCAATCACTGCCAGTCCCGTTAAGTCTTGTGCCTGTTGCGGTGGGTGCGTGGCATTCTGGGCAGCACTACAGCTCAGCACTACAGCCCTCAGTGCTCCCCAAGTTACACTGGGCAAAGCAGGATTAGGAGGGCATACAGATTGTTTAAGAGCTACCTTAATTCTCCTTAGCGGTAAGAGGGGTAGTTCAGAATCTGACAGAAAGAGTACTGTATGTGACTTTCAGAAAGCCACCTCGCAAGTCAGAACGTAGACTTCTATCTCCCAGGCCCACTTTTTAGGCATTAGGCAAAGCAGCCTGGATGGGAGGGAAGGGTTGTTTGTTTTAAAGCTGTTGATTGGATTTTTTTTAACCTTCTGGGGGAAAAAAAAGTTATATTCTGCTATATTAGATTAGTTCAATAAACTATCGCTATATTTCTATATCCGGTTATGGTTGCATTATACTGAAATGTACACACAAGAAAATGAAAAACAGAAGCAATTGTGATAAGAATATCATATAGTATAATTGCTATAATACTGTCATAAGACTTTTTTTATCTTTGTCATTATAGTATTACAATGGCCTATTTAAATTCATTTGCAACAGTGACTATGAATACAAGGTAATGACATGCATTTTTATGTTTTTGAATGAAATTTTGCCCACGTTCCAGATAGGAACCTGGGCTATATTTTTACATGGAACAATGAGACGTCTCTCCAGTACTAACATTCTACATAAATTTGCATGCATTAGACTTATTTAAATGAAGGGGCAAAAATTGTTTGGCTGCTATGTTCCTACAATGACTCACTCTGAAGAAAAATACTGAAAGTTTCTGCTTTGGAGAAAAATACAGGCAATATGTTTTTTTTTAAATAGATTTGTGTAAATTAAAGTGGCTGGCACTTTACCTGCAAAGCATCAAAGTCCATGTTGAAATTCCATTATTTCTTATCCTATGGGCCCTTATATAGTTCATATTTTATGTAAACTTTTATTCTTCATGATCTACATTTGATAAACACATTATACTAATCCATCACCCTTTGGGAAGGAGAGCCCCAGGATTTAATATCAGCATCTTTTCTTTTTTTTAAAGCACAAAACTCATATTCAGTATTGGCCCACCAACTTCCTTTCCTCTTCTTCATTCTGAACCACATTAAGTGATAGATTCCAGCGTTCAGGCACTGCCTGCACTGAGGCATAGGAAAAAAATACGCGTCAGTAGCAGATACAGGAGGAATTGTGCTTGAGCTAAATACAATGCTTCCTAGATCTCAGAAGGAACACTCACACTCAGTCACTCTCTGGCAGCATTTTATTGGAAGCTAATATATACTACTGCATGCTGACTCAGTTGTGCTAGGCTATGCAAGAGACCAAAAGGACTCTGGGCAACATACGGGTTGTGTGTGTATGAATGAGTGAGGCTGACTTCTATCAAGAAGTTGTTGGGGACCAGTAGAACATGGGGTTTTGGACCAGCACCAACTCCGTTGCAGAGTGGGGACTCAAAAGTATGGCAACACTAGTCTTGACCTCACCACAGCACCTGTCAGGTCACTTGCATTGCTGCCAGTGCTATACTTCCCACATCTTGAGAGTAAAGAGCTATGGCACTATTTTCAAAGACACAGAGGAGTTAGGCACCTAGTTCCCACTGGTTTTCCAATCTGGCACTGAGTCAGAATCAGCAGCAATCATGACATTTTTCTTTGGAGGCAGATGATGTCACATTGAAATTGTCGGTGGGAGTGGGAAAGTTAAAATAATGAATCAACCTGGAAAACTTTCCAAAAATTGGAGAAAACATAAGGAAAATCTGGGACTTAAAGAAAAAAAAAAAGAGGGAAAAAGTATTCATTAGATCGTACACTGTAGCACTAGCCATACAGGAAATGTTTAGATTTGGAAACTGTATTTGGACTGGATTTTCCCAAAATACCTACATTTTGTTAAATATAAATTGTAAAATAAGAACATTTAAGAGAGTATGTGAGTGAAAGAATTGTAGATATAAAAATACACAGGTCTTTGGTAACAACTCTGTACATTTTTCAAACTTTGAACCCATCCACTGGGGTTTCACACCAATTAATTGCCTGGCTGGAAATTTTTTATATAATTTATCAAAATTATATGCATTATGTAAGGCATGATATGCCCACATGCCTTGTTTATTTTGAATTGTACAAACAAAACATGTTCTATACAAGCCATAATAAATTGGTTTATGTCAGACCTCTATTTCCTAGACGGGAGTAAAGAGAGAGTGAAAGAAAGAGAAGGAAATACATACAAATGTTTTTATATGGCATTTATGGGACAGATGCTATCACTCATTTAATGTTGAATAAAAACTTGTTCCAAGATCAGCCCGACTTTCTTCAGTGGGACTACAAGGGGAGGTAAGGTACTACTCAACATGTCATTCACGTACTTCAAGGAGTCTGCTAAGGAAATGAGAGTAGCAGAATCTGGCCTTATGTCAATACCGACTTAGAGCCTTAAATTCATACTGCCCTGATAGGCAAAATCCATTAAATACCATGCAGTGCTTGTAAAAAAAAAAATAACTTTTTTCCAGAGGTGTAAATGTAAGGCTCAAGGACTATAAGGATAATTTAGCATCTGGCGACTTAGTCCTTTTCAAGCAAACAGATCGAGCTTGTAATAAAATGTTATCATGGGTTTTCTTCCAACAATTCCAACTTTAAAAGTGAGTGCTCATAAACACCTTTTGGAATTTATTCTAATCTCTTCTTCTGCCCTCAATGCAGAACTAAACTATTTATTTATCTGAGCATCAAAATGCCTTGCCAATTTCCTGTTCAGCTCCCGCTGTAGAGTATTGCTGTAAACTACATGACTTGTGTTGTTACTTTTTTTTAAAATCGGTTACAGTCCAGTGTTGAATTTCACGTGTATATATAAATCACATTATTCATCTTGTTAGTGTTTCTAAGCCTCTATGTCCAAATCTCGTGATCTATATCTGTGCTTGCGGCTCTGATTTCTTGTCCTAAGCAAACAAGTAGTAGGCACATAGTAGGTTGGAGTGGCCGCCCACTGACCCCGAGGGGGAGGAGCCCCTCCCTGAGCCTTGTTGGGCAGCACCTGGCCCTAGCCACCCACCTGACAGGAAGCCAGGAGGCAGGGCCAGGGATATAAAAGGCCAACCAGAGAGCCCAGTCAAGCCCTAGCGACCAAGGAAGCTGGAAGGCTCTGCCACACTCCCAAGAGAGGAGCTGGACCCTGGGGAAACCGAGGACTGGCTGGGGCCGCTGGGTCCATTACCAGAGGACTCCGAACCACAGTGGTCAGATGACCTGCTCTGGACCCAGGTACAGCCGGAGGGGGGTAATGGAAGCAGCCCAGGGATAGCTGTCCCCTGTTTGCCAGAAGGTCAGTGTGTTGTGGTACACATCCCCACTGACCCAGCAGCTGATTGTTTTGCTGCTGCTAGGGCCCTGGACTGGGACGCAGTAGAGTGGATGGCCCTGTATCCCCCCTGCCATTCTACTCTTGAGTGGCAGTCTCCCCCCTCAGCTGTTCCCGTGCTGCAGCCTGCATTGGCCGGACCCCCGCTTGAGCAAGGGGACCCGGCTGGTGTTGTTGCAAACGGGCCTTGAACTACTGGTGTGTGTTTCCTGCAGCCCCACCATGAACCAGGGACTGGGTTTATAAACTGCTTTCCTGTAGCCCCACCCTGAACCAGGGCCCAGACCTATAAACTGCTTCTCTGCAGCCCTGCCCAGAACAAGGGCTGGCACATAAGAACTTTTTATTATAGACGGCGTGTCGGGGGAGTGGGTCGGAGTGGCCACCCACTGACACCGGGGGGGAGGAGCACCTCCCTGAGCCCCACCAGGCTACAAGGCAGAACAGCTAAGAATATCAGTCTGTCCCTTTTGGATCACCCAACACATGGCAGAGACATGTAACTGCAGCTTTCCCATTTTCATCTCTCATGAATGAATTCCTGACCACTTTCATATAGGTCACTTGCCAAACTCAGGGCTATGAGAAATTATATTTTTCTTTTTCTCCAAGAACATTTTTCCTAGCATCTTTCAATTCTCTCTGTTATGAATTGTGGACAAAAGTTGCAATTATGATGCTCCCTGCTCAGTGGTTTGTGGTTTCTTTTATGTTGGGTCATATTAGTTTTTATGTAGTGCAGGGTTCATTTTCTCCATGAACTTAGTTATATATTTTTCTTTATTTGGTCATATTCCCAGAATCAATATACTAACACTTTTCCATTCTTTCCTATACCTTTCACTAAGTTGTGTTGAATATTCTCATTTCTAAATGCTTGCAGCAAAATCAGGTATTCTTGTACATTTTCAAAGCATTTTTCAATTTCTTGAGCTGCCATTTTGACATGGCAATAATTTTCTCATTCATTGATTCATTATGATCTTAGCGGGCACCCATTCACATAAACAGAGAGAGACAACACTAATGTCCTCTACCTATCTGACAATTATTTTCCTGGAATTGCTTAGTTTGGGGGTATCATCAGACATACACAGTCAATTAATATTTTTTAACCTAAAAAGCTAAGTTTGCAGTTTCTATTCTAAGTTCACAAAAGTTGCAGGTTGTTTTGGCTGAATGCATTCAAATAAAAAAATCCTTCCTCATTCAGTCTGATTCAAAACCCATTGAAATCAGTGGAAAGATTCCCATTGATTTCAGTTGGTTTGGATCAGATCCTTTAGAGCATTTAAACAGTTCATGTAACTTTTATATACTCAGTTCATGTTATCAAGTTATGTTCTGTAAATGCTAAAAATTGTACAGCCAGAGATCCAAGCTCTAGAGGGCAGTCTAACACTCCACCAGTTTGATTTGATAAGAGACCATTTACTCTAATTACAAGACTACAACTATTATTATTAGTTCTATCTTAAAAACACCTGGTGGTCCCATCTGTGATTCGAGCTTCATTGTGTTAGGTGCTATAAACCAGAAGAGTCTGCACCCTGAAGTAATTTCTCTCCAAAGGGTATGTCTACACTGCAATGCTATTTCAGGATACTGGAGTATCCCAAAATAGCTATCCTATGTCTTCATTGCAAGCCTGTTATTTCAGGCTTGCGATTCTGACGTCCCTGTAAACTGCATTCTACGCGGAGTAAGGGGTGTTTCAGAATAGCACTTTATTTCAAAATTTGACATGCTATTTCAAAATAGCATCGAAATAAGATGCACAATTTATGTAGCTCAAATTGCATATCTTATTTTGAATTACAGTGCAGTGTAGACGCACTCTAAATGAACAAGACAGACAAAGACGAGGAGAAGCCTTGCTGTTACTGAGGCCAATGGAAGCTTGGCCATTGATTTCAGTGGGGCCAGGATTTCATCCTGGGAGAAAGGAAGTTTTATTGTCCTCATTTTTTAGCTGGGGAACCGTGGTACAGGATCAGTAAGGGACAGATTCTGCAAGGTACTGAGCATGTTGGCCTTGATCTATGAAAATACTTAAGGTGCAAAATAAGTCCTATTCATGTCAATGATACTGCTCATACTCAAAGCTAAGCACGTGTTTAAGGACTTTGCTGAACACAGAAAGATTACTCAGAATACTGCAGGATCTAGCCCTTCATAACTAGTGCAAGTAACCTCAGAAATGTGTGGCAGAGCAAGGAACTGAACCCAGATGTTCCGAGTCATAACCCAGTATGTTAACTGTAAGATCGATCAACTCTGATAGGTCAGTCACTTCAATACACTCACCATTCACCTCTGGAGTACCAGACTGAGATAACATACATGAAAATCATGTCTGGAAGAGAGTTTTTTTTCCCACCTCATTAAACTACAACTCAGAATTCATCCCATTCCTGAAAAACCAGAAGTCTCCACTCATGAGAAGCCTGGGAATGGGATGAGGAATGGTTCATTGTAATTTGTGTCTGAGTGCAGCACATGGCATGGCATTAGCTCTTTTCAGCGCTATTGGCTTTGAGCTTTCAGATTTCTTGACTCTGAACTTCACCAAATTCACAGGTAATTTTAACAGAAAATAACAAATAAAGCCATTTTTAGCTAACATATTTAAAATAAAGACAGCCTGTCACAGAGAGTAGAGTTAACTACTAGAAGCATTCCGAACAATTTTTTTAAAAATAGGAAAAAGGTTTAACACTGGGAATTATAAGCAGTCATTATTACCAGCTGAAGAACAAAAATCTAAAAAAAAGCCCTGAAGCGATTTTGAAACTCCGCTTTTAAAGCTCTCTAACTTAAATCATCACAAAAGAGAACATATTATTTTAGACACCCTCATTTTCCTCACCCTTCTTCCTCCTTAATAAACATTTTACATAAAATCCCATTTGTATGTCTAGTGTGGGTGGCAATACAAGTGAGATTCACATCTCTCTTATTGTTGTATATCACTTAGAAATCTCAGAGGATCCATCCCACTAGTCACTCCTCCAGAATACATGGGTTGCTCTGACAACCAAAAGCCTGTACTTGCCACTCTAGTGTATATAATTTTGTCAGCCAAGTCAACCTGTTGGCATCTTATTACAAAGCAAAGCCACAGAGAATAAGCAAGGTTTCACCCCTTTTTCATGCACAGTAATATTCTTTTTCCTACAACACTGAAGTCTTTAAAATTAAATGGAATATCTGAACCTTTTTCCCCTAGTGATAATCTACCCTATGCAGTTTAGCATATTACACAATTTATACATGCTCTTTCTTAATGCCTTTCATTTCTCTTAAATGAGGTGGCTGGAAACACTGCTTTACTGTTAACATTGCCTTTCTGTTTTCCAATTTCCAACAGTCTGCTTAATCGTTTAACATTTTCCATTAGATGCAACTATTGCATCTCAAATGTGAACCTCAGTGATATACACTAGAAATGGGTCCCGTACCTGTACATCCACTAAATAACCTTTGTGATGATTCCTATGGAGCTCCGTCTACAATTTAAGGCTGTCCTTCCCTCAGAAGAAACTATAAGGGAAGTAAGTATCAGAGGGGTAGGTGTGTTAGTCTGAATCTGCATAAACAATGAGAAGTCACGTGGCACCTTATAGTCTAACAGATTTATTGGAGCATAAGCCTTCGTGGGCAAAAGTGGATCTTTGCCCACAAAAGCTTATGCTCCAATAAATCTGTTAGTCTATAAGGTGCCACAGGACTTCTCGTTGTTTATAAGGGAAGGAAAGTTTACACTACCTGGTGCCAACTTGGTTGAATGTAGTCTGTTCATGAAAATGTTTCAGACCAGACACAAAATCTCACCCACCATTGATGTCAATGATAATGGTGAAGATATTATTCTCTCGTCCACAAAGAATTGATCATCCTGGAAAAGTAGAATTTTGTGAGGCTACTTTGGATCTGTTGGAGTTCTTCTAAAGGCCACATTGCAGGTTTGGTCCAGGGGAGACATATGCCTTATTCTCTTCTAGCTGTATAACAGTTTGGCAACAGGGAAAGTTATGATGGCAGTGAGATACCTAAAAAGATCAATTTCCCATCCCCAATAACTTTGATTCAGGTGCTGTTTGTGCCTTGCCCCAATCCAAGAAAGCTGCTCTGGGCATGCACAAAGACAAAAGGTAACTCATGGCTTGCATTGGAGGGTGATGAAAGACTGCATGCTGGCAGCAGTTCCTAAGAGTTTCCATACCTGGCCATGGAATCTCTTAGAACATAGTAAAATGCAGCACATGTTCTCCTCCAGAGTTTGTCCCCTCCTCTACATGACCCTATACTCCAGAGATTGCTCCCTATCCCATATGGGGGAGCAGGAAGAAATCAACAGGAGCAGAATGCTTATACTTCCAGGCAGGGCCAGACAAATACATAATGTACTAGGCTTTTCTCCACTTGTAGAATGTACATAACTCAGGTACAGAGGGAAGGTGGCTTGTCCACGGTGCTAAATCCCAGTCCTATATCCTTGTGTCTAGAAAGCACTGTTTCTCAGACAAGACTGTTAGATTCCCCAGGTTACAGTACAGGAAAGGACAATTGGAACCCTGGCATTTGCAATGAACTGCTTTTTTTTTTTTTTAACTTGGAGGAGCAACACACAAAACTAAAAGAGATATTGAATGCAAAGTAAAGAAAACTTATAAGTACTTACAACTTCAAAAAAAATATTCAAATAGCTGGGAAGTGGCAAGACCAATAGAAGTAGCTCCAGGACTACAATCTTTTATACCTATGTTTTTCATGTAAATGATTACAATACTTTTAATATTGGTAAAAACACCCTAACCTGGTCACTATATTTCTTACAAGATGTTCCTCAGCAAATTCATTGGCTCTATTTTTATTATCTAATGCAAATGTTTTATATCCCATATAAAACATGTCAAAGTGTTGTCATGTAGAACTTTTAAAGTTTATATTGGTATAAAAATACCCTATCCCCTCCCCCATATTAAATGGGCCTCTTGATGTTAAAATCTGCACAAAATCAGACCCAAGGCTGGGGACTAAAATCACACATAATAGGTTAAGTGCTAATGCCTCAGTCCTATAAACAGAATGAGGCAAGTGGATCCTTGTGCTTCTGCAGAGCTCCATTGGGACATCAAAGAATCTTATAATGCCAGAACCATAGCAAGAGGTATTATTCTTTTGCCACAAAATGCCAGGAGGTAATTGTGGAATATGGCTGGGCACCAGCAATTCCCACCAAGGATCAGGGTTTAAACCCGGGGCTGATTATTTTCTCTTAAGGTAAGTGTTCCAAATATCATTGGGGAGGAAGACATTTTTTTCTAGCTTTCAGTGAACCAATCTGTGAAAATGTTCATTTAGTTTTACTCATAGTACAAACTATTTAAGACAGCTGCTTGTTTCCAACATGGTGCAAGAAATTATCTGAATGTACTCTCCAAAATATTTGCAAGCATACAATGCAGCACCAGTGAAGTACTGAATCTAAAATTGTGTAAAATTAAACCTTATAGCGGGAGAGAATATTAGCAGATTATTCAAATAAAAACCAAGAAGTGGACAAGTACTGTTGACACATAATAGCCACAGATGTGTGAAATATTTGCAACAGAATATGAAGCTACTTGAAATGTTAACTGTTTCACATTTCCTTATAAAGGTCAAAAGTGGACCAATTTCACCAGCTAATACTCCACATTTTGCAGAATTTTGCCTCTTTTCAATGAGTGCTAAATAGGAGATTGAAAATGCTCTGAATAAAAGCTAACTTGGATTATTAACACTTGGCAACTTTCTAATATTTTGCAACTGCAAATATTTTAATGGCTGTACGCAGCTAAGACCGGAAAAAGGCATCTGATGTTAGCTGTTGGAGAAGACTTTTTAAAAAGATGTCTTTAACTCTGGTTTTAGTAAAGATTTATGTGCCTTTAAAATGCTAGAAAAGATACAATACATATGGAAGCTTTACCCAAAGACTTTCCACAAGGTTATTTTCACCAATTGCACCAGACATATTTTTTATCAGAGCTGTTCAACACATGCTCATACATATGGCACGTTGACTAAACTGACAGAACCCTGAGATGGGAGTAGATTAAGAACAACAAAACTCTGCTCTGGTGGAGAATTTGCTACACCTGTATTCGGGTTAATCATTCCTCCAAGATTAGTAGGTTTCCTGCAGATGAACAAAATACCCATAAAATAATTAAAACAGCAAGTGGCAAGTCACATTGCCAACATACCTTTTTTTTTAAACTTCATAAAGTCTTGTAAAGTCCCAAAAAGTTGTGTGTGAGATTTTCAGGGAAAGGTGGATATTTTCTTACTTTACATTCAATGGAAAGTGAGTCAGATGTCACTATTTTTTGAGGATGCTACATGTTATGACAGGGTAACCAGCGAAGTATCAGACAGCCAATCCTCATTGTCAGTTTCCAGGGAAGGGAGACCACTAACTCCCAAGAACAGAATTTTGAAACAGATAATACTACTTTCCCCCAGTAGTGACTTTGATGGCTGTTTTATGTACCACATTTGACAATGACACAAAAGTTTCCAGCATGAAAGAGCTGTTTCAATACTTCTTCACTACAACTTACAATGTTGCTACTCACTGACACACAAGTCAGTATATTAAGAATGATTGACATTCCTCAATATAAACATGCAGACTTTTCATCTAAGAGATGGTACAAATACGCCAACTAGCTTTTGATGCTTGTTAGGGCCACTGTGCGACTTCTCAGAGAAGGCCAGCCTCCCCTCAACTTACTCCATTTTCAGTGCCGTTCCCATTATTCCCTGCTTTGCTTTCTTTTCAGGTAGCACTCAAGTGAAAACTGAGAATATTATGATCCCTGAAATGCTCACACAGAAAGTTTCATGGACTCAGTTGTTACAGTGCTTCTACTAGTGTGAATGTAACTGTAAAACAGGAAAGCAAAAAGATGAACTGGTGCAAGGGGCACAGAGATCCAACAAGGGTTGGTACCTTGCCTATGTCTACACTACAAAGAAAAGTCAGGAAAAGATCCGCTTTTCTTCTGAAAGAGGCTTTTCCCAAATTTGGCGCGTCTACATGATGCCAAATTACGGAAAAACCCTCCTCTTTTGACACATCCCTTCTTCCTCATAAAACGAGGTTTACAGAGATGGCGACAGAGCATGTCCGCTTTTCTGATTTTTTTTTTTTTTTTCGGAAAAGCGGATGTGTTCCTTTGACATGGCATAGCTTTTCCAGGATAAAGAGTTGCAGTCTAGACTTAGCCCTAGGGAATAGCAATGAGTAAAAGGAAAAAGGGAGAAAGGAGAAAAAAACCAGATGTGTTAAGTGTCCTATTTGTGCCTGGATTTTCATTAATTGCAGTTAACATTGATACCAACACTAGTATTTTTCTCCTCCAGCTTGGCCATGCTTTTTCCTCTCTTCTCAACAAGAAAACACTAGAACAGTTCCCTTGACACCTCAGTTGCTTCTCTGGAATAACAGCGATTGTTAAAAATCTGCCATCTCCTAAGAATGAAACTTGTTCCCAGACCTTCAATCTTATTAATGAAAAAGCCACTCTCTCTCCATCCTGAAAGCTGACACCAGCCTGACACCACACTCATATACTCATCACAACGAAACCAGTCCACAGAACATGTCATAGACTTCAGCTTATGTCAAGACAGAATTATTTTGGAGAGTTTGATGGAAATTGGCCCATGTGTTCTAGAGAAATGAATATAAGGGAAAAAATGAAGACACCTTCCTTTTGAATATTTTGTTTATTGTCTTGTTTAGATGAATGTTGTTTTTAACTTCTCACTCTTCAGGGAACTGAAATCTTTCACCAGTTTTGGGGATGGATTAAAGGGAAAGTGTTCTAACTAAATAACTGAACATGTACATTACAAACATTGAAGTTTATAGTGTCTCCAGTGGGACCAGATTCACAATACATGATGCAGATTTAAGAGAATACCCACATTATTATCTCTTCTTGACCATTTACATTCCAGATAATTTGGATCTCAACTCAACATTCAAAGACATTCTTAACTTTCAGTTGTTCCAGATTCTTCAATGAGATTAGTCAGATATTTAAAATTATGCACATTTAAATGCTTTGCTGGCTTAGGGCCTTCATTATCTCTTTTCTGATGGACCCCTTTCAACTAGTCTTATATGCCATTTGTTTGTTGTTGTTTTGTCCCTGTTTTATAGGTGCCCTTTACTATTTATTACCCTTTCCCTGGCAGGCAAATGGAATGACCTTATTTATCTATCCTTTTTCAAAGGTAAGTCTAGATTATTATACATGTTTTTAAAAGGAAGGTAGGAGAACATCAACAGAAGTGGTTCCAATAACTGTGGCACCAAGCACCAATATTTGCCATTGTATACAAATTAAATGTACATTATTTTATTAAAAGTCAGAAATAAAAACAAATACTGGCTGGATAACAAAGAGCATAACTTTGCTTGTGGCATGAAGCCTCTAGTAATAGCTGAAAGGAGCAACTCTTTACACTTGGAGCTGAAGGTGTGATTCCCAGCTTTTGTGTACATACTTATCCATCTGTGACCACAAACACATTCTCGCTACGGCTAGCCAACCCAGTCACTTGCATCCCTCAGATGCACACTACTTGTAGTGTGCTAGCTTGATTAGAACTAACATGTATTTGCTTAAAGCTGGGAATTGCACTCCAAGCTTCAAGTGTAGACAAAGCTTTAGACCTACCCCTTGGGCTACAGGGGGCAGGTGGCTCATGATGGCTGAGTATTAAACAGCAGCTGTTTTCATCCGAAAGTAGCTATGTAATGAACTTGCAAAACACCCTCCCCCCGCGCAACACCCTGTGCTTTTTCTGTGCTTAACACCACTGGATCATTGCAATATTTTCTGTGCTTAACACCACTGGATCATTGCAAACCTTAAATCTGGCAATAATTAATGCACAAGAAGCACTAAGGGATTCACATGACCCCTCAGACATTGTGGGGAAAAAAACCACAGCCAAGCCACAATATTGGAGCCTGATCCTCAGTTACTATAAATTGGCTGCACACTTATTTAGCATATCATATATGCAAATTTTAGTCTACTTAAGTGTTGATAATTGCCTCTTTATACTGAATAATAAAAGATGACTGACACAGTGGCCTTGTCTAAACTTACCTGAAAGGTCGAAATAGGATATGCAACTCCACCTATGTTAATTGCATAGCTGGAGTTGATGTACCTTAATTCGACCTTCGGTGCCATCTCCACAGCAGGAGGGCGATGGGAGTAAATGCTCTCATCGGCTTGCCTTACTCCTTGTGAATCGAGGCGTATCTGCATTGATAGGAGTGCCCTCAGCATTCAATTTAGAGGATCTTTACTAGACCCACTAAATCAAACTTCGGAAGATTGACCACTTCAGCGTCAATCTTCCCAGTAGTAAAAACATGGCTGGAATAAAATTAAAAGCACTGAGTTTCACAGGCTCAGAAAATAGCCTTGTGTACAGGAAACCCCCGAGTTGCGACCTCCCGAGTTGCAACCCTCACACTTACAACAATTTTTTAAAGTGTGGAAGGGGCCAAAACCCCCCAATTTACATCCTTGGCCCGCATTTACGAGGGCACAGTGCCTATCGTCAATGAGGGTTCGAGTTACGACGCCCCCAACTTGCGACGCTTCCCTGGGAACCAATTCCGTCGCAAGTCGGAGGTCACCTCTATTTATTTTTGTAAGTTCTCCCCATTTTTCAAAATGACTTTTTTTTTAAATTGGACCTTTAATGTCATGGAAGTCGGGAAAGATTCCAGAAGACTGGAAAAGGTCAAATATAGTACCCATCTATCAAAAGGGAAATAAGAACAACCCAGGAAACTATAGACCAGTCAGTTTAACTTCTTAGCAAGGGAAGATAATGGAGCAAGTAATTAAGGAATTCATCTGCAAACATCTGGAAGATAATAAGATGATAGGTAACAGCCAGCATGGATTTGTAGAGAACAAATCACGTTACACCAATCTGAAAGCTTTCTTTGATAGGATATCAACTTCTCTTGGATAGGGAGAAGCAGTGGATGTGGTATACTTAGATCAGCTGTGGTGTCGCCTGCCCCTACCCGCCCCCTCTTGCTTCAGGCAGAGGCAGTGCCAGTGCTAAGAATTCATGCAATTAGTCGACTGTTCAATTAACTGATAGCTACCTTCCCTAATTGTAGGTGAAACAAACAAGAACAAGGTGGTTAAGTAAAAGCTGGCATGGATGTCTGTAAAACATTGTGCACTCTCTGTTGCTAAACAAATCACCAGGTGTCAAGCTCATAACAAAGGTTAAGTTCATCAAGTATTGCAGAGCTCTCTCTTCTCAAAACCTTATTTAAGAAAGAGTCTAATAATCAGATGTTTACAGACAAGGTTTTATCCTGAATAGTGACCTTTAGAAGTACTATATGTTTCTATGGCAAGAAATGCATGTTATTTCATCATTACATCTATAAGTTGAATTAGTCTGGTACACTCTAATTACTGAATAACTGTTTTGTGAGCAAGAACAATAAAAGGCTTTGCCATCTTGTTTCCCTTGAAACAAGCTACTAAAATTAATGTCGTCCTCAAATGAACATGTGCAGTGGCCGTGTCACAGAAATACACTTTATTGTAGCTGCTATTCTTCCCTTGAATATTTATATACAACAAAACAATCAATTTTTGTAAGATGTTAGAGGACAGTAAGAGGAATAAATACTTTTCAGATGGGGAGCTCTGCATGGCTTTAAATCACCAAAACGGATCTATAATAAAGGCCTATTATTTCTCAGGAAGATACATGTTAGAAATGGAAAAGTGTCATTGACCAACAAAAAATGTTTTGCCAGAAAATTCACACCTGACAATGAATTCTGGCACTATTGGGATACTGGAATTATTATATCTCTGTGATAACTGCAAATGAGGTATAAGAATAATATTAACACATCAGATTATTCCACTGGCCTTAACAAAATTAGATTAAATTAATGTTTCAGGGGTCCTTAATCTAAGTTCTTGTCGTCTAAATTGAAGGCAACTGATTCTAGTCACTATTTCTGCACCATCTGATGTTAAGGGTTCATTATTTATGCTTCTCATCAATGTGATTAAACTCTGATTCAGACAACAAAACATTGTGAGTAACCAAATCAATTTCCTTTAAATCTCTTCTGTACTACTAGGGTACAGCCGTCTTCAATTGAAACAGTAAAACCTTGTCTTGAATTTTCTGCTTGCTATGTCTGATGAATGCCAATTTCATCATGTTTCACCTTTCCATTTCTCTCTGTCCCATATTGTACAAACCTGCTCTAAATGGTTTTGACTTTACTTCTGTGTATCTCAGTAATTTTCTATAGATGATCTAGTCAGATCAACAGTGGAAGATATCAATTGCTATATTCAAATTTTTACCTTGATAACAATGGACAGTGGGTATTCTTATCTTATAAAATGCAAAGTTAATTAACCTTATATAGTAAAACTTCCTTATACTATACCTAGTTCTTAAAAAAAAATCTGGTCTCAGAGTAGTATGTAGATAACAGTCAACATTTTTCTTGTGCAACTTATCTGCCATCTTTGAAAGAATGTCACATTTGCATGGATTCATTTTATCCATTAAATATGCAAACTGACTTTGTAGCAAGGAGGCTTGCCCTGTCCCCTCAAATGCAGATGTGGAGAGAATGCCACAAGCTGGGTGGAGCCAGACGCAGAGGGGTAGGACAGGAAGGGGAACTATAAAAGACTGCTCAATTGGGAAGGAGAAGCTAGAAATGATAGATGGTTTTCTCTGTTGCTGCAAGTGAGCACCCAGGAGGATCACTATTGCTCCAGGAGCTGACAGGGAGCCCCCACACTTTTGACATGCAGTAGCTGCTATCGCTACCCATGGCCATGGATCCTGAGGATGACCCCTGGATACAGATAGAGCCGAGGAAGAGACAAGGAAGCAACCCACGGAAACTGGGTAGTAGTACCTTGGCACTGGAAAAGGTTTGGAAAAGGGCAAGAAAAATGATTAGGGGTTGGAATGGCTGCCATATGAAGAGAGAGTAAAAAGACCGGGACTTTTCAGCTTAGAAAAGAGGAGACTAAGGGAGCATATGAGAGAGGTCTATAAAATCTTGACAGGTATGGAGAAAGTGAATAAGGAGAAGTTATTTACTTGTTCTCATAACATAAAAACTGGAGGGGGGGGTATCACCAAATGAAATTAATAGGTAGCAGGTTTAAAACAAACAAAAGGAAGTTTTTCTGCATGCAGCACACAATCACTCTGTGGAACTCCTTGCTAGAGGATGTTGTAAAGAGCAGGACTTGTACAGGGTTCTAAAAAGAACTAGATACATTCATGGAGGATAGGTCCATCAATACTTATTAGCCAGAGGGAGGGGTAGAAATGCTTTCACTAGCCACGAGGGGCTGGAAATGGGTGATAGAAGGGGGAATCACTTGTTGATTTTCACTCCCTCTGGGGCATCTGGCATTGACCACTGTTGGAAGATGGGATACTGGGTTAGATGGACCTTTGGTCTAATCCAGTATAGCTGTTCTTATCTTCTTAGTCTTGTGGATAGTGAGCCTGAAACCACATCAACATAATTTGGGTGGATCCCCACTAATCCCAGTGCTCCACCACTGACAGAGCCCTGGATTAGAATGGGGGGATTTGGGTGGGCCCGCATTCTCCCTGACACTCCACCTCTGGGGTGGAAGCACTCCCCGCTCCATAGCTCAGGCTATCTGTGCTCCTCAGGTCACTCCATACCTGAGCCCCATAAACTGTTTATGTGGCACTTGCCTCAAACCTGAGCCCCACAGACTGTGTGGCATTCAACCCCAAACCTGACCCCCACTGACTCTGTGTGGTGCCCACCCTAACCCATGTCCCATGGACGGGGGCTACAGCTCGGCCTGATTGCAGGCCAGAGCCCTAAATGTTGACTGTAGACTGCCCTGCCCTGCCCTGCCCTGCCTGCTTAAAGGCTGTGAAAACAGCCTACCACAGTTCAGACAGATTTCAGGCCCAAGCCATAACTGGCGGCTGCCCCACCCTGCCTAAGGGCTGGGTAAACTGACAGCTGTCGCTCACCCTAGTCGCCAGCCAAAGTCCAGACTTTGTTCAGCCTGCCCCGCTTGAGGTACGGGCCCCCTTGCAAATTGCTAATTCTCCCCACACCTTCTTGTTTAGATCTGAGAAGGCTCTGGCGACCCAACTCATGAGGAGGCATGGCCGTCTTGGAGGGACTGCCCCACTAGCCTACAGCATTACAAACTCCTGAAAGGTTGGCACACCAATTACTGGAAGAGTATGGTAGGAAAAACATTATACTTAAATGTTCTAGCCTTAAGGAAGCCTTCAAGCACTATTACTTATGAAGAGTAAGCCACATTGTCAATCATTTACCTTTGGCGTATGGGTTAAAAGAGCCACAATATGCACACCTGATGCACACAACTCATCCTGAGTGGAACATCAAAAGGAAAGCAATCCTTGAACTAGGCACAAATGAAAAACTCTCTGACAGGATGAAACCCTTTCCCCCTTGACATAAATGGCAAAACTCCCATTGAACTGGATAACACCAAGATTTCACCCAAATATTCTGCAAATTGCAATCCTTACTTCTGTGAGTAATTCCATTGAGGCCAATGCACCAAATTTTGCACTAAGCTATGAGCAGCTGACCCTGTGCCCTATTGCAGCATTGGGACCTATAAGTGTAACTAAGTGTAACTAAGAGCTGCTCACCTCAGTAAGCAAGATCAGAAATTATTTTTTGAGCTAGTTAAAATAGTGTCCTGAAAAACACAACTCAGTCTCACAAAGTGCATTTGTCAATGGGCACAGTTACATTTTAGGATTTTAATAAGAAAATGAGTTTCAAGAAATATCACTGGAGTTGAGACATGTCTGTCATTCAAAGCCAATCAAGGTGACAGTGGGAACAAATCATCTGGCACTTCTATACAGCGGCCAGTGAGCTCCCGGGTGGTAGAGATGAGAAGCACAGTCCCTCTGATGGTATTCTGTAGTCTATGGGGAAGGATTCCTTTCTTTCTCTATACAAGGCCCAGGTACTTGGCCTCCATGTAGTTCGGGAAAGATTTATGCCTCAGTGAACAACACAGGTTAAAAAAAAAAAAAAAAAAAGATCTCAATAGGCTCCTTCACTCCTTGCAAGGTTGTAATAAAATTTACTTCCAGAGCCTCAGCCAGAAGAGAATTGATCCCCTCTGAGCAGAGCCTTCTATGCACATGAAGTTAGAAACACTCAGCTCCACTTCACAATCCTAGAGCAGTTTTAGGAATATATACAGACTAATTAAGTGTTCCATAAAAGAAGAACCTATCAGTGAGGCCACTCCAGATACTGCATTACACTCCTGCCTAGTGCTCCTCATTACCCATGCATGCAAATATATCATCCCAAGACCCTTTCCTTCTAGGATAATTGACTTTTCCTGCCTTGCCGATAAATGCCCAAAGTAACCAGTTTACTAATGCTGCCTCATGTTTCCTTCCACTTAGTACAATGAACCTCAAGATGCTAAAGTCCCTAATAGGACAGATCCAAGTAACTTTTGACATTCTACCAAATTACTCGTATCACAACTTTTCTCAGGATTGCTAATAATAATAAAAGTTTTGTGCGAGAGGGAAGCTGGGAAGTGTTAGAAGGAATAGTGAAGTAAAAGGACTCTGGAGATAAGAGTCACTAAAGAATATGATCCTGTTCTTTTTTTCTTAGATTGATTATTTTCCATTTTCTCAGACTACAGCTGATCACCAGACTCACTTAGGATTGAGAACTCAGTAAGTGGGATTTTGGAATTTTCCCAAAATTTTGGAGATCTCAGTCTGCAGAGCAACGCACTCTCTATTTTTTTCCATCCATGTGTGGAACAAATATTGTTATATGCACCAAGGAATGTGCAGATGTGGACCACCAGTAGAAACACATGCTGCCAGCTGTGGGTATTGTGGGCGCCCTGATAATCAGCTGGGAAGCACCTGAATCTCTCCTGGGTGGCCACCCAAGCACCCAGCTTACAGGGAACACTGCTCAGAGGACAAAGCAGCACTGATGATCACGGATTCAGGATAACAACATTACACATGACTGTAGCAAAGTGGCAGGTCAGTTATCTGGAGCTCTTCATAAACAAGTAAACTCAAAGTAACCAATCTCCTCCCTTAACTGACCAAAACAGACTCTGTATCCTGCCTATATCTACTCACCTAAAATTAGGTCATGCACATTGGCTTGGTAATAGTTGGAACACATTTGCTTTCTGCTACGTATGCATGAATTTTACGTCTTATGAAGAAGTGAGCAGAGCCCAGTTTACGGAAATATGTAAGTAATTTCTTTGCAATTCACGAATTGTTTAATGTTAGAATGGCAACAATAAAATATAACCCACGTTTTAAAAAAGACAACTGTTACTTTCTGTAACTTGCATGAAAGTTCCTTTTAAAAAAAAATTTCACATAAAGAGATAAAGTGTTGCCAGAAAAAAGCTACCTCAAATTTATAATGGGTGCTGTAATAATTTAAATACTGAAAAATGTTTGTGTCAGAAGGTGGAACAGCCTCAGCTAACATTACATATGTACTTTCAGTATCTAATTAGCTGATAATACTCTGGGTGCTTGTAAGGTACAATTGAAGTGCCTTGCTTACAAATGTGTTTAGTATTCTGCAAATAAATCTTCATAGCAATTAAATCACTAGTTATTATGAAAATGCTTCCATACTGTTGTAATAACATAGGATAATACAGTCAATACCACTAATCAAGAGGTTATTCTTTGAATAATTGCTGGATTTATGAGTAATCATTGCTGAAGATACGTTGCTATTCAGTCACAGAGTATACAAAATCTAAAACCTTTCACATAAATCTGATTAATGTTACACTACCCTTTAAGTGAGGTATGCATATAAATACCTTCCAAAACTACTGTGGAGTAACTTACTAGGGGCCCACCTCTCTCTCTCTCTCTCTCTCTCCCAAGAAAATGAAAAGTCTTTACAAGAATTAAGTAAATTGACCTCACTTTTATAGATAGGCAAAATGAGGTATAAATTTAACAGACTTTGTCCAATACTACACAGGACACCAAAATCCCAGAATAACATTCAAGATTCTTCAGATGGGTAGCCGAGTTAGTCTGTACAGGATAAACTTAAAAAACAACAAATAGTCTGGTAGCACTTTAAAGACTAACAAAACATGTAGATGGTATCATGTGCTTTCGTGGGCACAGCCCACTTCTTCAGATGACCACTGTTAGGCACAGCTCACTTCTTCAGATGACCGGAGTGGTCATCTGAAGAAGTGGGCTGTGCCCAAGAAAGCACATGATACCATCTACATGTTTTGTTAGTCTTTAAAGTGCTACCATACTATTTGTTGTTTTTTAAAGTTTATTCAAGATTCTGTATGCTTTAAGCCAATAAATGATGATTCCTTAATATTGCCACAGAAATATTTCACGTTCTCTACAAAATTTAGGGCTTCAGACTGAAGTTGTCCTTATTTAGAAAAGAATTACTGCTGAGTCGTTTACCATAAAACACAAACAATGTGTCAAAAATAATCAAATGTCCACTTGAGCTATAAAATGCAGTAATGTTTCACTCTAAGTTCTGAGACACTTATTCAAGAGCCATGCATTCAATATGTATTAATGTACTAGTGCAGTTTCATTCTTAAACTCATTTATAACTAGAAATATTCCATTTTATCTGCTTCTTGCTCCACTGAGACAGGTTGTGTCAGTTGTTAGTAATAACTGTTACCTACAGAATAATTACGTTTGCAATAGATGCTTGAAGCAAAGGGTTAAATTACTGATATATATCAAAGATCCCACTATTAAATCTGTTCCCGGCACCAATAATTTATTAAACTGAATTTTTAAAGAGAAAAAGTGCAAGTTTTTCAAGGTACCAAGAAACAGCACTTTCATTTGTTTATTTCTCTTCTATAACTATAACAGGGTTCAAAAAAGAGCTAGATGAAGGAGGATAGGTCCATCAATGGCTGTTCACCAGGATGGGTAGGGATGGTGTCAGAACCTGGGAATGAGCCTCTGTCAGAACCTGGGGATGGGCAATAGTGGATAGCTCACTTGATTACCTAGTCTGCTCATTCCCTTTGGGGCACCTGTCATTGGCCACTGTCAGAAGACAGAATACTGGACTACATGGATCTTTGGTCTGACCCAGTATGGCTGTTCTTATGTTCTCCCCTGTGCATTTCAAAAGTGTAATTTTGTCAGATTATTTATATCTTGCCTTTTGAGAAATTATTAGAAATTGTAATTATTCTTTCAGACAAAAAAAACCCCTCAAATATTTGATATTTATATTGTAGGTAAATAAGATGAAGTATGTAGCATCACCATCCGCATTTCTTGACTCCATTAGTGGAATCTGTTAATTGTCTGAAGCCCTCAGTGTTCTATTTTGTATCTTTTATTCTAAGGCTTCTAATTTTCAGACCTTTGGTAAATGGCAATCAAGCAAGGAACTCTTGACAACAAAGTAGATTATTTGCCTTAATCTTAGAAATTTGTTGCAAGATATAAAGAGCATATAAAATTAATATATAAATAAACTTGATCACTCACAAAGCACAGTCAACTAATGATTTTTTTAACAAAATCCTATCCTGGCAGCCTGTGAAATCAAACAAAATCTTTATGATCTTCACTTTCAGAAGAGACACATTTAGATAAACTGTCCTAACTTTTTTTTTCAAATTAGAACAAAATTTATTGTCCTCCTAAGGTGATGTATATCTTGAGACTCACTACTTGCCTATGAGTTCTGTTTTATCATGCAAGCAAGGTACTAACAAACTTCAAAAGGACTTTATTTACCAAAAGTGAAACCTCTTTAAAAAGCTGCTGCATCCCTCTGTAGCTCTCACTCAGCCCTGGCTAACCTTATACTCCCTCCTGTTTCCTGTGCTTCCAGACTCCCAACATACAATGCTCCCATTTCTAATACTTACAAGCAGCATCTAACACACCACATTGCCTCCTCTCTTAAGAAGCGCTCTGAATTATAAAATAAACGTTGTTCTAACCACAGCAACATATATGTAACAAGCCACTATACTGTTGGCAGAAATATTACACTGAAAACACTGTAAATACTACATAACATAGTCTCTAGTCCAGACAGATGGTTGTCTGGATCTGACAGACCGTCTCTCAAACCCCGTTTCTAGTTCAATGTCTTGTTGTGTTGGTACACGGACTGGGTGTTGGCATCATCTCCTCTTGGTGCATAGGCAGGTGCAAGATAAGAAGCATTCCAAACACGCCCATCAGAAAGTCGATAGGTGCAAGGTCCCCTCTTCTCAATGATTTTAAGAGGAGATGTGAATGTATGGTCCCCTTTGCATAGAATTCCAGGTTTTCTTACTCTAATGAAGGAGCCACACTCAAACTTCGGTTCCTTAGCACCCCGCCTTTTGTCTGTGAAAGCCTTATACTTTTCTTGGTTCTGTTCAACTGTTTTTCCTCACATCATCCTCTTTTGGTGCATCAAGTCTTGACTTTAACAATCCAGCAATGTTCAGTTTAGTATTCATCTGTTTTCCATGCAGTAACTCTGCAGGTGATCTTTGCGTTGTGGCATGTCATGTAGCCCTGTATGCTTGCAAGAAATCAGTAGTGAAGATTATCCACAATTGCCCTTCCAGTTTAGCCATTTGCAAACTCTCCTTCAAGCTTCTGTTAAACCTTTCGATGTCCCCGTTGGCTTGAGGGCAATACAGGGATGATCTTCTAAAATGTTCCTCTCTGCTAGAGAAGTATCAAATTCCAGGGAAGTAAATTGACTACCATTATCTGAAACCAGTTCTTTGGGGTTACCTTCCCTGCTAAAAAGTGTAGAGAGGAACTTAATTACTGTAGCAGAAGAGATTTGTGATGTAAACGCTACTTCAGGCCATTTACTGAAATAGTCTATTAAAGTGATGGCATAACGACAGTCAATTGCTGCAGTATCAAAGGGTCCTATGATGTCAATCGCAACTTTTTCCCATGCAGAATCAGGAAGAGAAACAGGCTGTAATGGTGGGGTACATGTCACTGCTGTGTTATGCATTTGCCAAGTGACACAGAATTTTATGATTGCTTCAGTTTGGGAGTCCATCCCTGGCCACCAATACAGATCCTGTAGAAGTTGTTTGGTTCTGACAATTCCTTGACGAGTATCGTGTGCCAGGTGTATGAGTTTTGACTGTAATTCTTCTGGCAAAAGTAGCCAGCGTGTACCTCATAGCACACAGCCATCAATCAAAGAAAGTTCATCCCGAATTCTAAAATAAGGCAGCAAAACTGGGTAAAGGTTTTTAGGGTTACTGGGCCATCTCTTTCTCAGAAATTCCCATAGCTTTTGTTGAATTGGACATGCTGAACAAGCAGCTTGGAATTGCTCTCTTGTAACTGCAGTAAGAGTGCTTGTAATAAGTGCAACTACTTCATCCTCATCCTCCAGTGAACCATCTGGTGAAGACAAAGGCAGGCGAGAAAGGCAATCAGCTATCACATTTTGGTTTCCAGGCTTATATTCCAGTTCATAATTGAAAGAGAATAGTCTTGCAGACCATCTAGCAATACGATTTCCTGCTCTTTCTAGTCCTTTCATGCTTAGCAATGTTCTCAAAGGGCTGTGGTCTGTGCGAAACTTGAATGTGCGGCCCCACAGGTAAGTTCTCCATTTTTCAGTAGCCCAGACACAAGCAAGTGCTTCGTTTTCAACTGTAGAATATTTTCTCTCAGCATCACTCAGTGTCCTTGAAGCAAATGCAACAGTCCTCTTCTTGTTGTCCTCATGAAGTTGTGTGAGGACAGCCCCAAGTCCACAATCAGAAGCATTAATAGTCACAATTGTGGGCAATGCAGGACTGAATAGTGCAAGTACTGGACTATGTACAATTAAGTCTTTCACAGTTTCCAAACTAGCTTGTGCATCCATTGTCCACACCAAGGCTGAACTTCTCTGTAGTAATTCTCATAATGGTTCAATGACAGAAGCATAATTGGAAATAAATTTTGCATACCAGGAGGTAAGACCGAAGAAGGAATGTAAGGTTTGCAAATCTGTTGGAGGAGGAGCCTTTGAAATTGCTAGGATATGATCTGGATCAGATCCAGCCAGTGAAATTGTATGCCCTAGAAAGAAGAGTTCTGTTTCTCTAAATTTGCATTTAGACAAGTTGAGCTTGAGGCCTGCTGTGCTGATGCAGTTTAGTGCAAATTGCAGGTTATTCTCATGTTCCTCAGAAGTCTTTCCAAACACAATAATATCATCCAGATAGCACTGAACTTCATGTTGATTCTTCAGAATCAATGACATCATTTTTTGGAAGGCACTTGGGGCAGATGCAAGACCGTATGGAACACGTTTAAAACGAAATAGTCCCTCGTGTAATAAATACTGCGAGGTCTCTGCTGTCTTCATGCAACATAACCTGGTGGTATGCCCTCTGCAAATCAAGAAAACATCTTTGCTCCACGGAGCTCTGCAAATACTTCTTCTATGTGAGGCAGTGTGTGGCTGTCAGTCACAATAGCTTTATTTGGCTCTCTTAAGTCCACACAAAGGCGAATGCCTCCATCGTTCTTCTCTGTCACCACTATAGGTGAAACCCATTCCGAAGAGTCAATCTCTTCAATAATGTCCTTTTGTACAAGTTTTTTAAGTTCCTCTGAAACAGCTTCCCTAACTGAAAATGGTAAGCGCCGTAACTTCTGTCGTACAGGCACCACATGATGCCGCATTTTAACTTTGTGCACAAACCCAGAAGCACAGCCAAGTTTCTCCTCATCCTGGTCTTGGGTCCCAGCTGAAACTGGTGTGTGTACTGCCAGAGTGCTTTGCTGAGGAAGATCAATTCGTCCATTAACTACCCTGAGGTTTAAAGCAGCCAATAAATCTCTGCCAAGAATAGGAGTGCCTTTGTGGACAATGTAGAACTCTGCAGTTACACGGCAATCACCAAAAGTCACCATTGCTGGCAGCCAGCCATGTACTGGAATTTGGTTTTTCAAATAGAACACTAAGTGAAGTTTGGGTTCAGTAAGAGGCACATCTTTAAAGTAATGCAAATAGATGGAATCAGGTAGTATAGATACTGCTGAGCCAGTGTCCAACATTGGCTGAATAGGATGTGATTTGCCTGAAGATGTGGCAGAAACATTTACAGAGCACCTTATCTGTTCTGGAGTATGTGCAGTGGTGATTTTGTCCACACTCACCACAGTAACATCTGGTATGTAACTGCATGCAGCTGTTGATTGGACTGCCTACTGCGGCATACCTTAGCAAAATGCCCAATCTTTTTGCAGTGATTGCACTGAGCTACTTTTGCAGGACATCTTGTGTTGCTTGCGAGGTGTTGCGGGGATCCACAGCAAAAGCATGCTTTTGCTGTGCTTTGAATTTTCTGATTCTGTGGTTTTTCATTAGCTTTCTCCTTGTAATTGTTTGTCTGCAATGATAGTGGACTTTTCTGCAAAGGAGTCACATCCTGGACTGGGCCTCCTGTATCCATGCTCATTTTGGCTTCTGCTATAGCTGACTCAATCTGGGTAGCAATGGTTATTGCTTTTTCCAGTGTAAGTTGTGGTTCTAGAAGCAAGCGTTCTGTTACACGAAGCATGGCTGTTTTCTCAATGAGCTGGTCTCTAATCATCTCATCTGCCATATTCCCAAAATCACAAGTTACAATCAGAGAAGCAATATACTGCATTATAGTCTCCCCTGGTTTTTGCTCACACTGGTGAAATCTGTAGCGATTAGCTACTACATTCACTTTTGGCACAAAAAAGTTATTTAATGCAGTGAGTGCAGTCTCATATTTATCATCTGCAAGGGGAAAAGTGTAAAATATCCGCTGCCCTTCTGCTCCCAGACAGCAGATTAGCAGAACAAGTTTTCTTACTTCAGAAATCTCTATAGCACTGATTGCAAGCAGATAAGTCTCAAACATATGAATTCAGGCAGTAAAAGCAATTGGAGGCTCACCTAGGCTTTGCAGAAAGGGTGCAGGTGGGTTCAGAGGTAGAAGATCCCATCCTCATCACCAAAATGTTGTATCATGCAAGCAAGATACTAACAAACTTCAAAAGGACTTTATTTACCAGAAGTGAAACCTCTTTACAAAGCTGCTGCATCTGTCTGTAGCTCTCACTCAGCCCCGGCTAACCTTCGCCCCCCTCCTTCCTGTTTCCTGTGCTTCCAGACTCCCAACAGCCATTGCTCCCAGTTCTAATAATTACAAGCAGCATCTAAAACACCATAAGTTCCTGCTGAGTTCCATCTTCACTCACTCTAGGCAGCAGCAGACGCAGTAGACACTCAAACAGAAAGAGAGACCAGATGAGTAGACCAAATCATGCACGGTGCAAAAGCAGTTCTGGTGCAGATACTGGCAAAGTTAGAGCATCTCTTTTAGCATTCATCAGGATACCCAAGGGAAAGAACTAGAGAGTTCTAACTGAAGAGGTGAGGAAATATGAGTCCCAGGAGCAAAGCAGGGTTACTTTTGGGAGGGGAATGGTAAGAACAAAGCTTTATTTGGTTCTAGGCCTCTGCTAATAATGAGCCAATGGCCGATGCAAAAATAACTGCCTCAGAACCATAGGGTTTATGGATAATACTAATTCAGTTTTCCATTGTGAGGTTTAAACTTGCCTTGAGCTTCTTACATTTTCTAAGCAGAACAGACCTCAAAGCAATAAGTATTGCAGCATTATCAGTGTAATAAGATGAGCATCTACAACAACTGTTGATCACACAACTAATAGTTTCAAAATGGTGCTCTAGTAAAAAAAGCTCCAAAAGAAGTGTCGGCTATGACCACCGAAAGTTCAGGATGAAGCTCATGCGGGACAAATTTGTTCCTCTGGAACAATGGAACTCTTTATGATAAGGATAAAGTTTGTCTGTATAGCAAACTGAGCTTTCTCAACGGCCAATCCAAAACTGTGAAATGAACCCTCCTCTCTCCGTCCCCAGGAACTAAGGGCCATCACAAACTTCACCACCTACAATTCCAACTATGGCACATTTCTTTGACCTTGTCTTCTCCAACTTAATTGCACAGCATCATGTGTATTAAAAAAAAAAAATCCCAACCAAAACAAGGTATTCTGCTGCACATGCATCTCTCCTGGCTAAGAGAACAAGCAACATGTGACAGATATTATTGAATTCACTTTTTTTTTTTTTTTTGGAAAATAAAATGAAATGAATAAAATGAAAATGTGCATACATTTGAATCATTGGTCAGGGGTGGGGCTGCCCTGGAACGATAGGACAGCTCCAACCCTCTCTCACCACAGCAACTTGGGAAAGGATAAGAAGCCCCTCTCCATGGCCACTGCAGCTCCAGAGGGGAGGGGTGCATGTCCCCAGGCTGAGGAAGGTCCAGGTTCATCTGCCTGCTGTGTTCCCCTGCCAGAGGCAATACAGCAAACTGTGCACTTGCCCTTCACTCCCTGACAAAGGAGAACAGCCAGCAATGCCCCCATATGAATCAGGTGAGTGGGGGAGGGAGGGAGCTTCAGTCCTTCCACCCTTTCTAAAGAGCACCTGAGGGGTGGGAGCCTTGCGGCTGAGCACTCCCCAATGGGAGGAGAAGGGGCATGCCCTCAACCAGCCCTTTTTACTTGTCTGCTTATTCAGTCTCTTTTCTGTATGTTTTTTTCTGAGAAGCAATCCCATTTCAGGCACATCTCATTTTCCAGACACAAGCAAACCCTTACTTTGCTTTAAGTTATGATGAGAGGAAGCTGTATACCAAAGCTGGTGGGCCTCGCTCTCACCATTTAGGAGTTCTTGAACAGACAGACAAACTCTGTCAAATATACAGTAGATGATGGTGATGATGATTGTGATTAGAGAGGTATAAGCATATGGAGAGGCGAGAACATCATCTCTTCATAAGGACTGGGTGATCATTAATGGAAGCTGCAAAAGAAGAGATTCAGGGTCCTGAAGACACTGGGAAGAATCTACCTAGATCATGGGGCAATCTGTCATGTGATGTCTTGGAAGCCATAAGTCAAAGCTGCCAATAATTGTCAATTACATTCTCTTCTTGGAAAGTTTCATTTTGCCTATACTGTTTCGAATGGGAATATGCTGGAATCATGGTATCTCTCAAAATAGAAGAGACTTCTGAAGTGTGACCATTAAATTTCTTGGAATTTAAACACAATAGCTGGGTTTGCCTGCCAACTAGCAAGACCCATTTCATGGCAACAAAAGAGGATTATTGACTAAGAAGTCTTCAGATGAACTCCTACAGATATTTAGTTGAAAAAATAATGGTCTAACATAGCTAAAGCTTTATTTTGTTTAAATTTCAAAACATTGGACCCTTATCCTCGATTGGCCACTACCATGCCATGTGTTGATCATAATCACATTTTAATGTTTGACTTCGTCCATAAATAGCATAAAGCTGATTCTCTTCTACTGATTAGATATGACAATGGAAAGTATTGGTGAGGTATCTGAAAGCATAAGATTTTTCTACTAGGTCAAGGCAGAGGAAACAAACCAGAAATGATATGTCTGTATAGTTTTTCATTATCTGATTGAACAGAACTGGCACAAAGATTAGAAGAATCACCACATTATTCTACTTTTGAAGCTTTCAAAGGCATCTAATCTCTGAAGGTCAAATTCTCTCTTTCCCATATAAATACTTGCTATAAATTATCTTGTGCATCTCAAGGAGCATGCAGTTTTAGTGGACAGTGGGAATTCATAAGAGAGGAGGAAAAGGAAAGGAGATTTTAAAATATTGAAAGATACATAAAAATGAAAAAAAAGGGGGGGGGGAGGTGAAAAGAAGAGAAAGAATAGAAATTACCAGATAGAAAAAGGTAAGAGAGAAAAAAAGAGTGACAGCTGAAATATAGGAAAAAAGATGGGATGGAAATATATGCCAATACATTATACAGGTCAGTTCCTTCCAAGAAAGGTTGGAAACCATTGACTTAGTGTGAAATTATCAAGTAATTTTTACTCAAATTATTATTGAAATGTTTGACAGTACAGTGATAGGACTAATATTTAATATGGCTCCCGGCTCCTCACATACAGGCAGAAGAATGGAAGCAATGCATGTCCATAAAATACTCTGAAATTAGAAGCGTATGACAACCATTATATAAAGGAGGGCTTATATTTGTCCTTCAGTTCAAATTCCAGATGTGGTGGTCTCTATTTCTGCAAGAAATCAAACCAGTTTGTCAATCTTTCCGGAGCACGGGAAGAGGGGGTTCAGACTTTACATAACCTTCCAGCTAAAAACTGAGACCAATACTATGCTATGCACCTTCACCAAGAATGATTCAGACGAAAAAAATAGTGAGACCCTGGCAAGGGACTAAGCAGAGACGGATTCCTTTTAATGATACTTTCAATGTATATTTTTTTCTGCATGATACTTTTTGAGCTTTTGTAGGGTCTTCATGGGCTGGAAAATGGCAAATGTCAGAGCACATTACTGGAGCACAAACAGAACAGCTGGAGATGTTGTTAAAGCAGTGTAGGTCAACTACACAGCCATTTGCTTTTGGAAGCATACACTTGCCCCAGACAAGCTCAAGCTATTTGATAAAATGTAGTTCATCACTTAATGGATTTGATGTTGCAAAGAACGTTATCGACCAGCTGAGCAGCAAGTTATTCATATGAAATCACACAGTGTCAGAGAGAAGTTACAAATTCAGAGTGGCAAACGGCATAAAATAGCTTTATTTCCCATAGAATGTTCTGCCCTACAAGCTACAAATTACTGTTGTGTTCTGGAAAACAGTTTTCTGCTGACTACATTTTAAACCCAAATGGAGGTCTGTGAATCCTGTTATTCAATCCTCTTTCTGTCAGCTTTCATTTGGTGTAAAGTCCTTGCCAAAATGGACAAATCATCCATGATGTAAATAAGATCATTAGTCCATTCTAGCATAAGAAAACAGAAGTGATTTGCTTTGGCCACTATTTATGTGACTTCATCATATCAAAATCGGTTTTATTGGATGTCCTGTGCTTTAGATAGCATGGATTTTCACACTGAAACATGTGGAATTGAGTGTTGCTCTGTGCTGTATGCCACCAGATACCTTAATCCAAGATTCATTGGGATGCATCTAGAATAATATACCCTGCAAAAAGAAGCTAAGTGTGAAATGAATCGTCTGACATAAAATCATAACCAGGTGTCTCATAATTAGATCTAATTATATGCAAAATGCAATACATGCATAGCAAGACAAAAGAAAATATCTCACCCAACTACTGCAGTCATACAAGTCAGATTACTTTTCAAAAGAATAGTGCAGGTTAGTTAGGCGAAATACTTTATTAGAAAATCTCTCCAAAAATGGCAGATTAAAAATTCCATGGAGAGATGAACCGTTAGGTGAACTGTTGCTTCTGGTTGCATGCCCAGTAAATGTTTTTCTATTTGAACAGCCATATTACTATGCCAACCATTAGTACACATGGTTGGATTCTACCCCCTTCTTCTAAAAAAATCATCATTTACTGCTGCTACAATATTTCAGTCAAATATAGAAAAACTCGCCCACCATCTACAGAGCTGTTTTCTGAGTTGAAAGTCGACAATTCCATGTGAACAATATCATCCAATAATGTCTTAAATTAAAAAAAAAATAAACTAAGACCTCTAAAGGATATCTATACAGGCTACAGATTCTCTGCCAGATTGTGACATATGTAATCAGCCAAAGACAGAAACAGCAGTAAAAACTCGCAAATCCTTTCTCTGTAAAAAATTAGCTGCTTCCTGCCACAAACTCCAAATCCCAATTAAAAATTCCACACTCCTACCATGATAAACCCAAAAAGTGGACTTAGCTCTCAGGATCAACACATTTGGTTTACCAAGGTAAGAAGGGATTTCTAAAGTCATGGAACCCTTACAGAAATACTGAATCAACCTCAGTTTCTTTGCTTATATAGTAATTCCTCATTTAACACTATAGATATGTTTCAGAAAATGATCGTGTTAAGTGAAAACGTGTTATGCGGGGTCAATTTTCCCATTGAAAATAATGGAAAAGGTGGGGGTTGTGTTTCAAGTGGTGGTGTCTGTTGGGACCAGGACATAAGGTTGGGGGAGAAAGGGGACTGGATTACAGCAGGGAGGGGAGGTGTTTGGCTCTGGGGAAGAGGAGGAGAGGGGAGGGGGATTGGGTTGGGAGTATGCCCCTGTGACAGGTCTGTCGGGACCCGCACTGCGTCCGGCAAGGGGGGATCGCCGGGGAACGGCGCAGCGAGCAGCGAACCCTCCGCAGCTTTGCAGGGAGGTGAGGGAAGCCCCGTGCAGCCGCCGGTGACGGGCCGGCTGGGGAAACCCAGCCGCCAGCCTGCAAGCAGGGACGGAGGAGAGGGGGCAAGGCGTCTGGCAAGGGGGAGTCAGTGGGGAACGGCGCGGCAAGCAGCAAACCCTCTGCCGCTTTGCCGGGAGGCGGGGGAAGCCCTGAGCAGCCACTGGTGATGGGCCAACTGGGGAAGTCGTGTTATTCCGGGGACGGTTGTGTAATTCAAAAAACGTTCCCTAAAAAAAAAAATTGTGCTATCGTGAAAACGTGTTAAGCGGTCACGTGTTAAATGAGGAATTACTGTATACCAAGGATGCATACCTACACTTTTTTCAGCTATGGCTTCATACTTCACATTAAGACTTTATTTTCCTAGGAGGCTGTGATTGAAAATAAATGCAGTCCCTTATGCAGGGGGGTGCGAAAGCACCCTCCCATGGTCCCCCAAGTAAGCATGCTCTCCGGCCAGCCAGGGGAAGGGAGGAGCGGCGCGCTGCAGGAGCCTCCCTCCCCCATGCTCTAACCAGCCAGGGGAAGGCTGGGGTTGATTTCCCCACATACTTGGGGGACCGTGAGGAGTGCATTCACACCCTCGTGGTCGACATTTACCAAAAAAGCACCCCCCACAGAAGTTCCTACGTACAGACCTGAAATGCCACATCAAATATTAAGTCTCCTTGGTGCTCTTGGACTGATGGAGGCTTCTGATTCTTCTTTGATTTTGTTGTTTTTATGTATTTCCAAGAAATGGCTGTTATTAAATTTGGCTTATACGAAGGCCTCTCACAAGTGCTCTCAGACAAAAGACCCTTTAAGAGGAGAAACATTCTCTCATCTGTATCCGTGCTGCATACTGTAATAGCAATTTGTAGCAACTTGTCATTTTATTTTATGGCTTGGAAATACAGTAGCATACCAAGTGATCTTCTGGAATGGTAAAGTATATGTGTATCTAGATTATACACTTGCCTTACTCAGAAATGTGGAAAGAGTTTGTTTTAGCTAAGAGGTTATATGGGATAATTAGAGTCAAAATTGTTGTTTTATACTGCTCGCCTACATTCATATATTTTTAATTTGGTAGAAGCAGCAGAACAACTTGATTCAAGTAGGACCTGGGTATTTAATTGGTATGGCCTGAAACACAATCTAGAATGATTCGATTTAGTGCATTAGCTCTATCTGGGTATCCCTCACTGATTTCCCTGTAATTGCAGAACCCATAGAATTGGTGCACCTCAGTCTTTGCTAATCCCTGGTCCCTCCTGTGGCACATAATAGTTAGATTCCTGAGGGCTGTAATAGTTTAGTCTACTTCCAGTTGTGCCGGGAAATTGAAAAAGACAGAAAAACATGTGTTTCAGGTGGAACGAAATGATGTGTTTGACCCAGAACAAACCATTCCCCTTTCTCCAGACACTTTTTAATATGGAAGCAGCCTCTTTCCCCCGCTAGATTTTCAAAACAAGAGCAGGAGAAGGGATGGGTGCCCACCTAAAATCTGTTAGCATAGTGGTTAGGAACTCACATGGAATCTGGAAAATCAAGGTTCACTTTGCCTGATGTGGTAAAAGGGATTTGAAATTAGGGCTCTAACATTGAAAGACTGCATCCTACGTAGTGGGCCATGGGATATTTTGGTGTAAGTAGCATCTCCTGTTGAAAGAGTTCCACTATTTATTTATATAAATAAATATATAAATATATAAATATTTACTTGAACTGGGTGACCAATTCCTCAGGTTAGAGCCCTAGCCAATAGGCTATCGCCATTCTGACTATATCAGGCACAATGACTATTCTGGTATTTTATACAACATGAAAAATGGTTTATAATATAAGAATGGCCATACTGGGCCTGTCATATCTTCGATCTAGCCTAGCACCCTGTCTTCCTACAGTGGAAGGTGCCAGATGCTTCAGAGGGAATCATAGAATACTAGAACTGGAAGGGACCTCGAGAGAGCCTCAAGTCCAGTCCCCTGCCCTCACGGCAGGACCAAGCACTGTCTAGATCATCCCTGACAGATGTCTATCCAACCTGCTCTTAAGTATCTCCAGTGATGGAGATTCCACAACCTCCCTAGGAACAAACACAGGGTGTTTAACCACCCTGACAGGAAGTTTTTCCTAATGTCCAGCCAAAACCTCCCTTGCTGCAATTTAAGCCCATTGCTTCTTGTCCTATCCTCAGAGCCCAAGGAGAACAATTTTTCTCCCTCCTCCTTGTAACACCCTTTTAGATACTTGAAAACTGCTATCATGTCCCCTATCAGTCTGCTCTTTTCCAAACTAAACAAGCCCAATTCCTTCAGCCTTGCCTCACAGCTCATGTTTTCTTGACCTTTAAACATTTTTGTTGATTTTCTCTGGACCTTCACCAGTTTCTCCATATCTTTCTTGAAAGAACTGGACACAATACTCCAACTGAGGCCTAATCAGTGCAGAGTAGAGCGGAAGAATCACCTCTGATGTCTTGCTCACAACACTCCTGTTAATGCATCCCAGAATCATGTTTGCTTTTTTTGCAACAGTATCACATTGTTGACAAAACAGATCCCACGCGGAACCCCACTAGTTATGCCCTTCCAGCATGATTGTGAACCATTTATAACTACTCTCTGAGTACGGTTATCCAGCCAGTTATGCACCCATCTTATAATAGCCTCATCTAGGTTGTATTTCCCTAGTTTATTGATAAGAAGGTAATGTGAGACCGTGTTAAATGCCTTGCTAAAATCTAAGTATACTACGTCCACCAGTTCTCTCTTATCTGCAAGACTTGTTATCCTATCAAACAAAGCTATCAGATTGGTTTGATATGATTTGTTCTTTACAAATCCATGCTGGCTGTTACCTATCACCTTATTTTCTTCCAGATGTTTGCAGATGAATTCCTCATTTACTTGCTCCATTATCTTTCCTGGCACAGAAGTTAAACTGACTGGTCTGTAGTTTCCTGGGTTGTTCTCTCCCAACTTCCATGACATTTCAAAGATAGATAGCTAAAGGCCAGAGCTGGCCCAAGCTATGGGCTGACCGGGCTACCGCCTCGGGTGCCCCATTGTAGGGGGCACCGCGCGGGGCTGCTGGGCTGGGCGGGGGCAGCACAACGCATGCTCTGGGCGCCCAGGGCAGGGCCACAAATGCGTCGCACTCCCGGGGGCAGGGCCATGCTCCTGGGGCCCGGGGCACACGAATGGCTCAGGCCAGCTCTGCTAAAGGCTCAGATACCTCCTCTATCAGCTCCTTGACTTTTCTAGGATGCTTTTCATCAGGCCCTGGTGACTTGCATACATCAAACTTTTCTAAGTAATTTTTAACTTGTTCTTTTATTTTAACTTCTAAACCTATCCAATTTCCACTAGCATTCACTATGTTAAGCATCCTGTCACCATCCATCTTCTTGACGAAAACCGAAACAAAGAAGTCATTAAGCACCACTGCCATTCCAAGTTTCCTATTATTGTTTCTCCCTCCTCACTGAGCAATGGGCCTACCATGTCCTTGGTCTTCCTCTTGCTCCTAATAAACTTGTAGAGTATCTTCTTGTTACCCTTCATGTCTCTAGATAGATTTAGCTCTTTTTGTGCCTTTGCATGTCTAATCTTGCCCCTGCATACCTGTGTTGTTTACTTAAATTCATCCTTTGTAATTTGACTTAGTTTCCACTTTTTATACAACTCCTTTTTGATTTTTAGATCATGTAAAAACTCTCGGTTGATCCGAGGTGGTCTCCTGCCATAACCTCCTGTGGCATGACCACATATGGTTTTCCAAGCATGGGGCACTCTGAAGAGGTTACTGGAGGTTCTTCAACAGAGGGAACCAGAGATTTTGATAGCAGTGTATGTTGGTTCAGAGATGTGCCCTTGCCTCAGGGTTTTGTCTGAGCTGATAAAGGGCAGGAAACTGTCCCATCTACTGTTTCTTCTCCACCATAAATACAAAAAATCCACAGCAGAGGGAAGGAGGGCAGGAAGTGGAATACAGATACAGAAACAGACCACACATTTTAAAGAACCTACGGTTACCGGTAAGAAGCTTCATCTTCAACGTCTTCTTCGAGTGACCACCTCTATTATCGTCCATAGCAGGTGATTAACAAGCAGCAGTTAGAAAAGGGTGTGAGGATGAGGATGCAAAGTTTAGTGGAGGACAGCCTCAATGAGCGAGGCATCCATGGCAGGCACCAAGGCATAATATGTAGCAAAAGTATGTACTGAACTTTATGTGGCTGCTCTCCATATATCCCTTTGAAGGATGGCCCTGGTTGATGCCTGGGCTCTTGTGGATGCCCTCACAGCAGGGGATGGAGCTAGTCCCAACAACCTCATCAGAACTTTCCCACTCATAGAACCTATCATTCCCCAGTGGGATCTGCACCTACTTTACCTACATTACCTACTGATGGTAATGAAACACATTTTCAAGCCCCTGGCTTCATGTTGTGCACAATGCACAGTGTAGTGCACTAAGAAATCCATTTGAAAATTCTGTCTGGAGATCACCCATCCCATAACTCTCTCGCTGTAGGGGTTAATTGCAGAAGAACTTTGTACGTCCAAGTTTAGGGGTGGTGAGGCCTGCATTCTCCCCCCTTTCCCTTTTCCCTATATCTGATGAGCCAGAAGCAAGTCTTTGGGAACATACGCCATTTAAGATAAGCCCTGTTGCCAGTATAGCAAGAACAAGTATAAGATAAGGGTAAAGGGCAAGAACGCATAAACAATTCTGTTTACCCTAACGTACTGATCATGTAAGCAAAGCCAAAGAACAAGTAGAACTAAATCAGAACCAGATCAATAACTAACAGCTAAGCCCTACTTCAGCATGTAACGAGTGACCCCTGGAACTTTCCAAACTGCAAAACAAGGCAAGAGAGCTGTATTTAAGGCTGCACCAAAGCACAGCAATTTGGACCTCACCGATGGGCTTTGGGTACCGGCACCTCGGAAGCTGAGACAACCTCCCACTTCGTCTGCAGCCGACTCGGGATCCCCGGCTAACAGGGAGGGACGTAAGATATGCCGCTTCTTTGTTATGTTGCCCTTCTAGTTAAGGGGTGCAGCTGTTAGCTGTCAGGAAATAAACTACTTGTTTTGACAGATACCTGTGTAGCATCCTTTGTACTTTGAGAACCCAGTGTCAGACCTGAGACTTACTCTTGCCGACAACATTCGCCTATTGCAATAAACAATCCAGGGGATTTCATGATAAATCTCATCCTCTATAGGTAGAAGGCCAAGGCCCGACAGATATCAAGTGACTGAAATAATTGTTCCTCTTCCAAGGTGGAAGAAAGCAGCTAAGTGGATGGGTTGGTTGAAGTGAAACTGGGATATGGTCTTTGGCAGAAACTTGGGAAATAGACACAGGGAAACTTTATCCTTACTGAAAGTGATGAATGCAAAAGTTTATGCTTGTCACTGATTGAGAAGGAAGATGGGCAGGAGGTACAGATCTTAAAGCCTAGGGTCTTTGACATAGGCCAGTACCCAACAGTGACAGAGAGTGGGAGGGAGAAGGGATCACAGGGAACCAAACTCCCAAGAATAAGACTCCCCAATCTTATTCCTAAAACTATTAAAAACTACTACATAAACAATAAAAACTGTAAAAAAAAAAAAAGTAACTATATACAATTGACTATTTTAAAATACTGTCTGTGCATCACAGACAATAGGACATTAATAGCTCCAAACTGGTCCATGCTGCAGTGAAAAGAAATCAGAGACATGGTCAGTCCACCCGGCCCTATATTACCATATACAAAACCCTGAGGCAGCCAAGGGTGCACGCATGAACCAATGGACACTACTCTTTTCAAAATCTCTGACTCTGGATGGACAGTGTGCATGTGTAAACCCTCAGTATGCAATAGGGACCATCATTTAAAGAATTTATTATTTCATATTAAGAAAAGAGTGGAAAGATAAAGTTTTTCCTCACACATCACTTGCAAAGATGATTTATCATGTACTTTACTATATGGAACTATCTTTCCTCAAAATTTATGGCAACACTCACAATTCATGCAGGTATACATTGTAAATGTTTATCAGTATTTGAAGTACCATTTATATTCTGGTAATTTGCCGTGAGAAATAAATTATTATATTTATCTTTCTGCTGTAAGAGTAATTGAGCTTTGTGGCCTTGCATAAAGGTACTAATCTAGAGAGATGGGGTTTTATATTTTTTAAACCACTGTCCATTTTGTATAAAGCTGACAGGCAGGTGGGCAGAATTTAAAGTTTAATAATCTACTTTAGCTCAAGGCTCAGTAGTCACCATGAATAAGTGAAGTTTGTTATTCATGTTGCAAATAACTGAAGTGCGGGGTCAGATTTACCTTACCCCCAATGTATGTGAACAAAGGAAAGAGGGGCTCAAAGTGTCCTGCCTCAGACAGCTGAAGGACCATTTGTGCAGTACATCAGATGCTAGGGGCTGGCGGAAGGCAATCTTGTGAAGAAATACACCCCTCTTCACACAGTTGGAGAGCAACAATCACAACATTTGGCTCCAACATCACCCCTTACATATTTCTGTCTCTACCCTAATATTCTGAAATGCAGTATGTGTGCTACATAAGGTTGTCTTCCCCTCTGCTGACCTCATTTGTTGACATCCAGGACACCATGCAATAGGCTCATCAATCTTTGTACTGCACTCACAGCCCTAGTGAAAATATGTCATTTAAAAGAAAACCCATGCACTGGTCAGTCAAAGAAGGGAAACAGATATAAAAGGCCTGCAATAAATGATGACAGCGGAATGTATCAACAAGCTATATTTTAGATCAGATGAATGCATCTGGTATTTTACATAGTCTTTTTGCTCATTATAAGCATATCATTCATTATCATCACATGCATTAAGTGCCCAATCCCAACTACTACACCTTGAATCTTAATGGGCCAAAAGGCATGCTGTAGGGTCCAAGGACTCTTCTGCTGTTTACTCTTTGTCCGATAGTTACCAACCAGAGGTTCAGCCTTTCATGATTATACTTATTAATCTTGTAACAAAAGGTTAAGTTTGCCAATAGGCAACATTCCAATGAAATTCTGAAGTTATAAACATACATTATAATGTTATTAAAACAGCATGCTATTAATATTAATTGTACTAAAATTATGAAATTAAAATTAAAAGCTAAACTCATGAAAAACCATCGGACATCTTATTTCCCTTTCCTTATTGCTTGAAATTTTGACACTTGCTTATACCATCTTCCCCCAAAAAAAGTATTTTGCAGTATTCAATCATGTTAACTAATTCCTAATTGTATAAGCATTTGATTAAGTGCCTGATTATAAGCCTGCTACTGTTAAGCTGAAGTGTATCAATGCATTCTAGCTCCAATGTATATAAATGTAAATGAAAAGTTTCTGAATTATACAAATGGCCTGATGATAAAAAAGGAAAAAAAGCATCAAGTTCATCTGCCCAGTACATGATCAATATAACTCCTCCAGTCCCTCTAAGTTCTGTCCTTTATCACCCATTTCTCTAGCCTCCTCATTTGCCCAGTGTCCCCACCCGTCCTTTATGCCCTCCTTCCTGCCCCCGCCCCCCACCCATCTCTGTTCCTATTGGAGTCTTTCAACCTGAGGGGAGACTGCAGTAGGATCTTCTCTCAGGAGGAGCAGGAGTTCTTCACCCTCCATGCTCTTGACAGCCCAGGTGTTAAAAGGATGGGAGGAAGACTAAAGGGAGCTCCTTGAGCTGCATGGCATTTTTGGCCCCCCAGTAGGCCCCCAGACAAGGTGTTCAGTCTTTGTTCAATCTTCCACAGAAAGCATAGTAATCTAATATTCTGGAGCGGATGTATTTCCTTTTGGGGTGGAATCAGTTTTAAAAAAAATCCATTTGTCTTTGGTATCAGGAAAACACCCCAAAATCTTCCGAGTTTATACAAGAGAGACCCACCTCTTTCTCTTTTAACTGGACGACAATAGAGAAGGCCTGTATGTCTCCACTATGAGCAGATTGTGTTGCCAGATAACACATGCCTTATAAATCTCTCTCATTTGCTGATGTGTGACTGTATCACGAAAAGGAGCTCACCATGTCCCTTTGCGTGAAACAATACATTTGAATGGAATTTTATACAAATCTTGACGTTTCCTTCACTTCCCAACCCCATCAGTAAAATTGATATTTCTCTTAATGAGAGATTCAGTAAGCATCAGCCTGGCTTTTACTTGAGTCCCTCAACCATGACAATATAATTAAAAGTTGTGAATGATATATCAAGTGCCATGTACAAAGATGAATTGACAAGAGTAATTTTTACTACTCAACAGCCTTCAACTTCATATATCATAATATCCTGTTAAACAAGCACACTGACACAGGATTGAATACTAAAGCAGTAGCATGGTATAAACTCTGCTGCACCCTTCAGATACGGATTTGTGTTTCTCATTAATCACTAGCACTATGGACACTGTTACAGTGGAATTTTGTATCCTTCGTTATCTCATTTCTTTATTAAATACTCACCACAGATCGGGAGGACAAAGCTTGCACTCCTCTTGCACGTCAGCGATCCAGCACTCAACCTCAAATGATTTATTTGCAATGTTTTATTGTTTTGAAGAGATGTTTTGCTTCTTTGCAAAAGTGTAATGCTAGAGTTGAGTATTTTTGGCGATGATCAAAATAGCTATTTTTCTCTTTAGGATTTAATGTCAAACTGTCATCAACTCTTCTCTTATTATGGGACTGCAAATTCACCAAAGGACGGACTGTATGTTTGCTATGTGTTTGTTCAGAGCCTAACACAATAACGATACTGAGCTCTTGTTTCGCACTTTTCAGCAGGAGATCTCAAAGCATTTCCCAGTCTAAGGTTTGGATCCTCGCAACTCTCCTGTGAGGTATGGAACTATTATCATACCCATTTTACAGAGGCACTGAGAGGGCTAAGTGATTTGCTCAGGATCACACAGGGGAAGTCTACCACAGAGCAAAGACTTGAACCTGGGTCTCCCAAGTTCTAAGCTAATACCTTCAACACTGGACCATAAATGATGCATAATGCATGACTGGAACCCCTAGGCACTACCACAAGGCATAATATTAATTTAATAATAATAATAATGATAATAAACCCAATAATAAAACAATCTTAGATGCCCCAATTGATTTCTTTGTGGGTCAGCGCCCACTACCCAAAAAAAGGTTCCCAACCCCCAATGTACATACATCCAGGGGGAGTTGGAGTCAGCAGCCAACTCTGGTCTACAGGCAACCTGCTGCTGGGTCATCCCCTTCCCCTCAAATGACTATTAGAGAGGGGCTGTATTGGAGTATGGTATTGAAGCCCTTCTGTATAGTCATAGGACCCTCAATCCTGCTATTTTTGCTACTTTAAAGAATGCCTCCTTAAAATCCTTTACCAACCCATGTTGAATGATCACAGTTTTCATGCCCTACAGAGCACCTGCACGGCACATCAGCCCCATAATGAGTAGCAACATTATAGCCTAACCCCCATTGCATTTTTCTCAAACTAAGCCTCCAACCCATTCTGAGGTTGGCAAAATTTCCCACAAACACACACACATATTGCCTTGGCCAAGCTGGTAGTAAGGGAAAACATTCATTTCCAGCTCCCTAAGAAAGAGCAATTAGAATAATGCAGGGTTGCCAGGTGTCCAGTTTTGAACCAGACAGTCCAGTATTTGAGCTTTTTGTTTGGGAAACAAATTGAGAAAATATAAATGAGTATTTTCTAAATACAGTAAAACTCCAATAGTCCGGCATCCAATAGTCCGGCACTCCTGATAGTCCGGCATCAAAATGGCAAGAGCCTAGTGAGTGAGCTTCGGCAAAAAATGAGTCACAAGTAACAGCGCAGCAACTGAACTGAGCAAAAGGGTAAAAAGGTTTAAAAAACTAAAACATTTCAGTATACTGTATACAGTATGTACAATAAAAAGGGTTAAGAACACTTTATATACAGAATATAATGTATACAGTATATATATAACCTGCTTATACTACCTCCTGATAGTCCGGCATATCTGATAATCCGGCACCACCTAAATCCCATAGGTTCCGGATTATCGGAAGTCTACTGTAAGATGTAATGTAGATTGTGGTGTAATGTCAAGTGTGTCCGGTATTTTTGTTGAAACCATCTGGCAACCCTAGATGCTCACAGCAATCCATGACAGAATCAGGCATTTACTTCCATGCATGGTAGGGTAAGTGCTGCTCCACACACGCCAGGAGAAAAATGGACTCTTCCTGCACCAGTGTGGACAAAAACAGCCATCACCCCTCTTCTGATCAGGTGGGGGACAGATGGATTGGTGATCCTATTCTGACTTGGTAGGAAGCAGCCATAGTAAGTCACACTCCATATCTCCTACCATTTAAGGGCCCCACACCTTTTCCGACAAGTCAGACAAGTGCCTCCACCACTTAATGTGTGATGAGCTCACTCTTGCATAATCAGCGCTTTCAAGCACAACTGCATTTTAAGTGATAGACAGAGTATACTTGGTTTTGGTTTTACTTGTTAAACAAATTACATTTAAAATGTTGATATAGCTAAAACATGCAAGACCAAATTTGCAATAATGCATACAACACCCAGTTAAGTCAGTAATAAGCATTCATGCACATGCACAAATTCTTGATTTACTTATGTACATTAGGTATTGAGCATACACCCTCATTTCTGTACAAATATTATTAAAGAGTTTGGCTGCAGTAAGCAGCATTCAGTTGCATATGCTGTTAGAAAAGGATGCTGCACATCATTTTACAACCCACTTTGAACAACTCAAAATATTTTTGGTAGGGCTTACGCATTTCCACTTCCAATTCATGAAAGAGGTGAAGGTGAGAACTTTGTTCAGCTATCCCTGACTTCCATCTGTTAGCTATGTTACCTTCTCAAATTTCTAGCAATCCACATCCAATAATCCTGTGATTTTAGTTAGAGCACATTCATAAAAGAAATGGTTTACCATTGTTATTCTGCCACTTGATGTTAATGGCAAACTTGACATCTTAAATCACAGTCATTTCCCTATGATAGCCGAGGGGCTAAGCAATACTTTTAAAAATAGAGGCAAGTGCAGATTAGAGAAACTGTACAAAAGCAACATTTGCCAAAAAAAAATGAGATACAAACATTCTTGAGCTAATGTGTTATAAATGCAAATCACTACATAAATTAGGTTTTATTTATAAATTAATGTATATATTAATTTGGGTATTGTGAAGTTAACAGCTGTAGTCTGAAATATATCGTTTTTCTCCATGGAAATGTTAACACCATGAAGAATTTGCTTGTGTCTCTGGATTAAAAGTACAGAATTTTACAACTATATTTTAATTTTAACTAAGAAATAGTCTGTTTTCAAATTTGTGTAAAAGTGGATGGTCCTGAAAAATAAGCCCTCTGTATACTTAGAGCCAAGCAAGTACAGTGCAGTTTTTTCACACTGTTTAGCATCGCAACCTTCGTCAGAGATACTAATAAAAATGTACGCTTCACATGATATATGTCCATTAAAATAAATAGGTCAATTCTGTGTACATCTGGCACCTGATGACTGAAACATTACCAAGTATGTGTGTGTTTTAAACTGGTCATGTCTGTACTGTGTATGAGATCCATCCTGCATGGTGCTGAGCAGTTTGATCTTTATCCAGTGAAGTATGTATGCATGCATGCAAGTGGCCCCATTGATTTAAACATTACTGTTTGCACGCTTAAGGTTTAGTATGTGATTAAGTATTTTGCTAGAGAGATGAGCTACTTAGTGGCAAACTGATTCAAATGCATCAGATCTGATAAAAACTCCATCCTCTGTGGCTGTAGAGGATACCTAGTATTTTTCTTTGCACATAGTAAAGAAATTGTGATGGATACTTTACAGCCAAAAAAAGAAAAGGGGAGTGGGGCCACTCCAGATGCAGTGAAAGTGATAAATTGTTAGTTCTATGCATGTGACTCATCAGTCCTACAATTTTTCAGGAGGGCCGGGAGAGTGAAAGGTGCAGCACTGGTTCTGTTTGTTAAAGACAGGTGTCCTGCTGATTAAATCAAACAGTCAATGGATTTGTGCCCACTTACAGCAAGACTTTATTTGCCTCATTAATTGTAAGGTTTTTGTCATTTATTAAATGACAGCTATCTGAAGCCTGGCAGAGTTTTTGAATAAGCATCGGATGAGCTCTGATAACCTATTGGACTTTCAAGATGGCTGTTTGATTTCTGACTCCACCAATCTAGCCAGTAATTCCAATCATAACGATACTCACTGAATAAACTAAACAACAACAACAACCAAACAAATCTTGCCCAGTATATGGTACATCCAGCAGGTAATAAATGACTTTAAAACTGGTGGAGAGGGGGAAGGAGAAAAGACAGAAAATCAAAGCAAGATGTTCTAGATCTAGCATAGTTGAATAATTGCATGCACTAAATATGTTGGTTTCAATTATGTTTCTCTGAAGGCAGTCCAAAAAGTACAAAAGGTTTACAAGTAAAGGCTTTCTCAGGGAGAATTTTATAGCAGTGAGTTTATGAGAGACTATTGCTTCCCAAAATAAGGGAGGCCTAGTCGTCTCTGAAAAGTTTCCAGTGGAAAGTAGAACTTACGTCACAGCCTGCTTCTGTAGGATAACCACAGTGGCTGATGAGCATGTGTCACAAGTCAGCTTTCTCTTAATGAGATCCTAATGATGATTTATAACTCAGAGCATGAATTAAGTGCAACATGGTTTCCTTTACAACAGCCACTGATGATTTCTGAGATTCCAACATCTTTCCTCAACCACAGTAAGCTGTGAGGTCATCTGATAGGACGTGTGCTTGAATCTGAGAGATGTACACTAAGGGCCAGATTGTGTATGTAACCATAATGTGGGTTCGCTGAAGAGGGACAAACAGAGCCAAGCACAACTGCAATTTCCACGTTCAGGTGAACATAGGCATTGCTTCTTTGCATGCCCCTTAGAAAGAAAATCCCCAAAGGAGACAGGAAGGAAGGAAGCCTTTCCCCAAACACCACAGTGACCCAAAGTGCTGTCAGTTCTCATTGGGGACCTTCCAAACAGAGCTGTACATCAGTGCAGGCACACCCCATAGGCCCTTTTGTACATCATGAAATCTAGACCTCATATTTAACAATAAACCATCCGTGGTAATTCTGAGAAATAGGGGTTTCAGATTTCTCTTTCAGAGAATTTCTATTACTGTCTCCCAGGTCAGTGGAATAAGAAATCACTGTTTCTCTCTGCCCATTTTCAATTCTTTGCCTCTGCTAGCTTCCTTGTGCATGAGAACAAGCAGGTTGGCAAAGTTCTCCCTACAAACATTTATCGCATAAGAATTGACCAATTTAAACAAACAATACACTGTATGAACTTCATGAATCTGCTGCATTGTATTGATATTTAATCGTCCGGAGTTACAATATTTGCTTGCCATGGTGGGAAGCCCCACAGGGCCTGAGAAATATATTTGACAGTCCAAAGATGATCATCACTAATTTCCAAACTTCCCAAGCCTCCCTGTCATCCTTCAATGTTATTCAAAGCATTGCTGTTCATATTCAATGTAAAGCTGTTTGGATCAGGTGAAAAAACTACACAGAAAAAAACATCCAATCTTAATAAATGGAAGGTTGGTGTTTTGTCCGTCTCTGCACCCCTCCTTCCTACAGTCCAATCTGAACTGGTAACTGAAGGACACACACGTTCTTGGGATTTCTCTCAGCAGTGAATGTAATATCACTCAACTCCAAGAGCATTAGTAGGAAGGATTTCAGTAACTATTAAAAAGTAGCAATTGCAGACCTATAGTCAACAAACAAGCAATGGAGGAAGGGGCGGAATCTTCCAGAAGAGTCCATCACTCATGATCCCAACCTTCACCAGTAGTGTAATAATAAAATAACAACAATTCTCTCTTTGATTGGGCTAATTGTTCATTGCTCTCAACGTACTTTACAGGTAGGTATTGTTATCCCATTGTATGAGCAAGGAAATCAAAGCACAGCAGTGGAAGGTGTTTTGCCAAAGGTAACAGAGTAAGTGAGTGGCAGAGACTAGAAAAGAACCCAGGTGTTTTGACTCCCACTCTAGAGCATTACCCACTGAGGAATACTGCTTTCCAATAGCATGCTCTTCTGCCATACTGGTATTTGGAAGCCCCTAGAATTTACATGTTGGGTAAATGCATGAATACGGTTATTGGCATCCTCTTGTGGGTATCCAAAGGCAGAGTGCAACTCTTAAGTAGACACTGGCAAAAACTTTAGGATGTAACATTTTATACTTAATGTTACTGAATGATGAAGTTCATGAACTTTTAACTATTTTTTCTCAAAAAATGCAAATTTGTCAAAACTGAAGCAGTTCATGAAATACAGTCAAGATCAAATTTCTCTCAAAGTGTTGGAATAATTTTGGAAATTGTCATAATTAAATACTGACAAATTCAAAATAAAAATTCCTCTGGTTTTCTGGTTCACAAATACCCTTTTCTGTATAATCTAAGTAGATTGTAAAAGAAAGTTTTAAAGAAAAAAAGGTCATACTCAAAATAAAACACTTGGGTTTACTTGAAATGAAAAATTATTATTATTTCGGTTCATTAATATTTTTGCAATTCTGACTTTGTATTAGAGACAGGAAAAAAATCAGATTCTTGAAAGTGTTTCTGCAACAGAAACCATTTCTCTCCTTGCTTTAGTCGATCACTGGATGGCTAGAGCACTTCACAATTAAACTGGTGTTAAACTCGAGTCTCATAAGTTTTAGGGAAAACTTTAGCAAATGGTAAACTGATACCGAAGGATATATGTCAGAGGGAAGGTAGCAGATCTGAAAGCAGTCTGAGACAGTGATGTTCTACTTTGTCTATCTGAAAGATAGCATATGTTACCCTTCAGCATGCAGGATTTTAGTTTAGGAAACTTTAAATTCAAAATTGCTGCTTTCCTGAAGTCTTCATTGATGTGCTGAGAAATTTCATTTTGAGGACAAAGGCTCAGTCCTGGGACTTCAAGGCCTAGATAGGCCGTCAACGGAATCTGAAGGGTTTGAAACACTGGGTAGGCCCAGAAGTTGGTGTGAATCCTAAAATGACTTAAGTTCACCAAAGTATATTAGGCCCAAGAAGGAAAAACATCCTGATATAAAGTCCAGAGAAATCCATGGAAAAAGCCTCCCTCTAACCTTCAACCGGCTTTGGATCACATCCCAGACTATCTATTCCTAATAGATTCAAGGGAGAGAGAAGCAGAAAACAACTCCATTAGAATCACATATCTGATTGTTTGTTACATGAATGTGTTTATTTTAAGTGGACAGTAGAAGTAGTACATTGTCTTAAAAGCCATTGACATTGGGAGACTCTCTCAGGCACAGAGAAGGCATGTTAGATTTCATACAGTAGACTCTGTAGATCCACGGGAGTTCATTCACTTCCTCTCACAAAGCAGAGGGGACTACAAAACCAAACTATCATACTAGGCCTCCATCCTCTGCTGAGATCTTCACAAGTGGACTGTTGCACCCACATAGAAGCTCCCTTGTATTAATTGTTCTTCACACTGATGAAGCAGTCCAATCATATGCTGCCAGCTACAGATTAAGAGCATTAGGTTAGACCAGGAAGCTGGTCTCACGAGTGAAAATATACCTTGGATAAATTAGAATTTATCCTTGCTTGGATTTTGGTGAAAATATGACTATCAGACTCCATGCAAATTAAATAGGGCTACAAATGGTTAGAAGCCAGTATGTTCCTGGATAGCTTGGCAGGTCCTTAAGTTAAAGGTTAGTACACAACCTGCAGAACCACTAGAGCTGGAAAATGGAGAAAGTTAAAAATGCTACTGAGAAACACATACCACAATTACATTAATGCGGTTATGGGAGGAACCAGAAAAGTTTAGTGCACTTCTGCTTTCTTTATAATGTCATGGTTTTAATTTACCTCATTTATATTAATGCATAGTGGATTGCACAACTATTAGCGTGACGGAAACTTACACTAATTCTCACTAAATCTACCTCTAATTATTATGATGAATGAGAAGTTGATCATCTTGGACCAGTTTAACAACCTAGAGCAATTGGAACTGAGTAAAAGAGACGTTGCTTAGTAAATTAGGTCTTCAGTCTCTTTTATTTAATGAAAACATAAGCAGTCCACTCAGCAATAGTACCTCTTAATTCACTATAATCATTCATTTACATATATTTGCATAGATTATGTCTCCTCCAGCTATGTATTTACCTGGAATTAATTTACTTCAAAACTTCATTAAAACTTAGCCCTATGATTAGTTTAATACTGTAGTAATATTCCATCCTGGAGTTGGATAATAACTGTAAACCAGCTGCTTTTTCATCCCTTAGCTCCTGAGCACATGCATGGTACTATTATCTATAAGTATCACTGCCAGTTAGATACACTGGCTACCACCCATTTTATAGAATACCATCTCAGTTTGATACATTATTGCTGGTGTGCTAAAACCACTACTTATCATGCTCACCAATAAGGTCTCATCATCATCTTGTATTTCCCACCCATCAGTCTGCACCATCTGTCTTTTGTCTTAAATTTACACTGTAAACTCATTGTAAACTCCTGGAGGCATGCACCATCTTTTTTATTCTGTGTTTGCACAGTGCCTAGCACAAGAGGGTCCTGATGCATGATTGGGGCTTTTGGGCACTACAACAAGACAAATAATAAAATCTAACTTCCACACATTTAAAAAGGCCGCTGTCAACTTCAAATGTAGATTGAGGATGTTCCCTCATCCTCCCCACACCTGTTTTTAAATAACTTTAAATAGTTTCAGGGGCTATACCGTATCTGTTGTTTGTGTGATGGGATGTACAGTGTACACCTCACAAAAGAATATAGGGGCTAAGGTTAACACCCAGGTAGGTCAATTAATTCCACAGACCGCACTCAGTGGGAGAGCCAGAGAACAGGAAACTAATGGCAAACAGGTTACTCCCTGGGAAGAGAGAGAAGGGTACTGGAGCAGGTACATCAAGAGTGAGAAGGGGAACCAGGTGTTGTGCGAAGCAGTCCAGGGACACAGCAGAGAAGCCAATAACTATTAAGCTCAGGGTTCCTGGAGTGGAACCTGCAATAGAGGGTTCCACTATCAGGGAGTGGTACCATGGGGAAGACTGCCTAGGACTTCTAGGGAGAAGGGACTTTGCTATCCCAGAAGTGGGGAACACCGAGTGACCCATATAGAACACTGAGTCACAAAGAGCATGTTGCAGGTCCTGGAGTGTGAGGAGCTGCAGACCAGAGAGTGAGAGTGAGGGCATTCAAACCATGAATGGGGCTGTCAGCCTCTAGAGCTAATCCTCCAGATGACCAGGAAGAGGTGTCAATGCATTGGTGAATTGTGCACCTGGCTGACAGTTTGACAATCCCATTTTTTATACAATGTTTTTCTCCCAAAATGCAGGAGAAACGAAAAACCAACTGTGGGAGAAGTGAAAATAACTGTACACAAATTGCTGTCCAAAGCACAAAGGAAACTGAAAACAAAAATAGGTTTATTGTGTTATCAAATTTCAGTTATCGTAACCGTAGGCTTTACTTATAACCACAGCTGGACAAAAAAAAATGCAACAACAAAATGATTAATTAATGTGTATCTGTTCCACTGAATTGTTGTGGGCGAAGAAAAAAAATAAATCTAAAATTCAAAACTTTTTGATTTCTCAGTTTCATATTACTTTTGTATAATTATAGAAGCATAGGGCCCAGAGGCAGAATAAGTGTATGCAGATGCTTGTCTTAGGCCACTAAGGGGAAGATTGATGCTTCTGCAATAAATCTTCCAGAATTCTATTTAGTGGCTGTAATAAACTCCCACTAAATCGAATTCAAAGGGTGCCCCCATTGGTGCCGGTACTCTTGTTCCTTACATGGAGTAAGGAAAGCTGACAGGAGTGGCTAAGACTAAGACTTTAACAAAGGGTTCAAAAAAGAGCTAGATAGATTCATGGAGGTTATGTCCATGAATGGCTATTAGCCAGGCTGGATAGGAATGGTGTCCCTAGCCTCTGTTTGTCTAGAAATGGGTGACAGGGGAGGGATCACATGAGGATTACCTGTTGTGTTCCCTACCTCAGGGGCATCTAACATTGGCCACTGTCAGCAGACAGGATACTGGGATAGATGGACTGTTGGTCTGACCCAGTATGGCCGTTCTTACGCTCTTATGTTCTTACGAGTGTTTGCTCCCATTGACCTCTGGCTGTGGAGACCTTGTGGAAACTCAAAGTAAGGTACATCGACTCCTGCTAAATGATTAACATAGCTGAAGTTAGTATCTTAATTTGACCTTCCAGGTAAGTATAGACAGGGACTTAGCAATCTCCAGGAAAAGGGGACTTCACAGTCTCTCTAGGTCAGGGGTGGGCAAATTCCGTTCGTGGGCTGGATCCGGTCCATAGGGTTAGTCCCTAATTGGCCCCCACCTCCATGTTTACCTGTGCCTCAGCAAGCATCGGAGGATTGCCACTCTGGTTGGCCACGAATTGGCATTCGCGGCCAATGTGAGTGGAGGGAAGCAGCATCTCGATCAATGATGCTTCCTGCCACTTGCATTGGCCACAAATGGCAATTCGGGGACAACCAGAGCTGTGATCCTCCAATACTTGATGAGGCACTGGTAAACATAGTGGCAGTGGCCCACCAGGGACTAACCATTTTTTGCATTTAACTGTTTTTACTTAGAAAGTCTTTCCTAAACTGAATCTTCCTTGTTGCAGATTAAGTAATTTTTTCATATTCTCCTTTGATTTTATTAAATGAGTCTATAAAAACTGAAAACAGTCTAAGTTGAAATGAAACATTTTGACTTACTCTGTTTTTAAAAAACCTTTTGTTCAAGTTTTCATTCTTGAAATTATTTTTATTTTATTTGCTTTTTTGGAATTGCCTGCAAACGAAAATAAAATTAATAAATAAATAAATCCACTGTTCACCCATTTCTATTAGTAACACTATGTACACATTTTCCAGATGATGTGTTTTAAACATTAAAGTCCCTTTAACTAGAGATGAATAATTTTTATTAAGTTTAGAGACATGCCTGAGCTAACAAGTTCAACTCCAAAATTAGACCCAAAATTTCAAGACGCTCAACAGTGTTTAAATCCAGGATTATAGAAGGATAAGGACAACTGCCAAGTTTGGATCCAGAGGCAGACATCCACCCAAAGAGGATTCTGTACTTCTTTTAAGACACATCACTAGTTAAAATATGAATTTCCCTTTTCCTTATCTCCCTCAAATAAAGTCACTCATCTCTAGAAATTAGTCAAGAGGTCATTAAGTTTTAGGAATATTTGGAGGAAAGGAACCGTTTACCAAGTGATACAGAAGGTTCTATATAAGTGACCTACCCTCATCACTATTTACAATTCACCAGTCTGTGTATCGTTGCCAGTGTTATCAGTAATTATATAATTTTCCTTTAAACCATCGCTAAATATATTTGACCAGCACTGGGCTGAGAAATGATCCCTTCAGCACTTGACTGATCCCATCCTGTTGAGGAGTCCCCATTAACAACTAGCTTTTGAGATCTATCACTCAGCCAGTGGAAATCCATTTAATAAGTTCTGTATTGATTTTTAATACATCAAATAAGACTTTTCTGACAGTATTGAAACAAACAGCCATAAAGGTTCTATTTCAAAACATGGATCAAAAGTCAAGGAACAGGCAGCAATAACTGAAAGCTACTGGCTGAGAAAAAACTTGCTTCTACTTGACGGTTTCATTTATAAGCTGTAAATTATATACCAGGTTTAAACAAGTTTGAGTACTGTACTTCTCTCACATTTGAGCTAAGAACATTCATTCTTTGGGATGTGTGATTCACAGGGGGAGCACAGATTAAAAGAGAAAGTTGGTAGCTAAACAGCAGGGTGGAGAGCCTTAGAGGTCATCAGAGGCAATATGTTCTTGAAGTAGAAGAGCCAACCTCAGAATTCTCACATTAGTCAGGAAGCATCCTGCAGACGACTGCCTTAGCTTTTAAGGCCTGGGGGCTGATCTGTGGGGCAATTATTTATGTATCATTTGCATATTCACCAAGTGAAGCAATAGTGTTCTTAGTAGCCAAGCAGAACTCTCTGATCCCACCCCTGAATTTGGTTAGAGGTCACTTCTCAGCAATGTGTATCATTGTATGATCTGCACCACCACTGAAACTTGGAGTGTCTTGAAGACCCTATTGATGCTGGTTGGCTTGATCACAGTGGGTGTCCTGATGAAAGAGGCGTAGCTGGAGTGCTAAAGAGGTCATTGAGCAAGGACAAGCTTGGCTTGGCGTGGACTTTCTCAAGCAACTTGTCAACTGAAATCTCCCTCCAGATGTAAGAAAGAATAAAGTGGCTCAGAACTGGAAGCCATGGAAAATGTGATGGCCAGATAGTTCTTGTGAGGATGTGCATTGTTGAATTTAACACCAACAAGGTTGGTGTCTGCTGATCAGCTCCATACTGGCGCACAGTACTGAGCTATTTGAGCACGAGTTGACAAGGGCTGAGGTCCTTAGGGTTGGAGCATCCATTTGCTGCTATCGTGCTCAGATGGCTTCCATGTTTGGTTGAGGGTCATACTTCATGCTTCAGCCTTTGCCCATTCATTAGGATGTTAAATTTCCTCTTAACGTTGGAATGGTGGAGGGAAATGTGCTAAAAACTGTCTTGCTGGTGCTAGGCTAAAGACACCATGTTATGCAGTAATCAGACAGCTGTACAGCATTGTCATTCAAGGTCTTCTCCAGCTCAGGCAAAGACAGAGCCGGCAGCTGATACCATCTGCCACAAATGAACTTCCATGATTTGGTTGCTGGTGGTAAATCATGGACGTATAGATTAAATAAGGTTGGAATTGGGCCAGAACAGATCCTTGGGGTAACCCGCTCATCAGTAGGGTGACCGTATTTCCCCATGCCAAGTACGGGACAATAAGAGGGGGTCTGCTGGTGCTTGGGTCTTCAGCCCTGCAGCAGGGGAGGGAGGGGCACTTGGGGCTTCAGCCCTGCAGCAGGGGAGAGGGATGGGACGCAGGGTTCCAGCCCCACAGGGAAGGGGGGAAGGGAGCCGCCAGCGCTCGGAGCTCCAGCCCTACAGGGGAGAAAGGAAGGAGACACTGGTACACTGCTCTACAGCCAAAATGCTTTTGAAATAAATGTAGTCAAACTTTACTAATTCTGGGTCACTGAGAACGAAAATGATGCTTAAAATTGTTGATTGGCTCTAGCTTTCAAGATATGCTATTGGGTCAGTATATACGACCCTTGACTTGGGAATGGCGGAGGATAAGTGAGTTATAAAGGAAGGGATCTCAATTTAAACCAGAAATGACTAAAATACATCTTTGACTGGATCTATGAATAAATCTATGACTGGGTTTGGACAGTACTTGCTTTTTAGGCAAAACAATGAATGATGCAATCTGAAGCTGGTATTGCGTCATACATGATATGAATTGCATCATGTTATTCCTAGAAGTCATGGATGATGCAATCATAATGAAGCTTACATCACTCTGTTGAACAAATTGCCCTATATCGGCTCTAGAAATCATACAGTGTCGTGCTCTCTTATTTGTCAGTGCTTGATTTTGCAAAGGGACACATTTCTGTTTAGCCAAAGTGAGCAGAGATGCCTCGTACTTGTGTGAACAGTGCAGATAACTTCTGCTATGTTTGTGGTTAAGTGACTTTTGCATCACAAAAGCGCAGTATAACCACTATGGTTAAGAAAGCCTATCACCTTTATTTTGGCTGCAAAATTGGAGATCAGGACAAGAGGTGGGCCCCACACATATGCTGCAACACTTGTGCAACAAATCTTCGCCAGTGGTTGAACAGGAAAAGGAAATCTATGCCTTTTGCAGTGCCAATGATTTGGAGAGAGCCAACAGATCATACCAGCAATTGTTACTTCTGCATGGTGCCTCCAGTTGGGAAAGGTGTGTCAAAGAAGAAAAAGTGGACTGTGCATTATCCAAACATTCCATCAGCTATACGCCCAGTACCCCACGGAGAAGGACTGCCAGTTCCTGATGCACCAGAATCATTCTCGCTTGAGTCAGACGAGGAAGAGGAAGAGGATGAAACTTCTGGTCCTGAACCATCAATGTCACAGGATCCACATTTTCTCCCATCCTCCTCCTCTGAACCACACCTCATAACACAAGGTGAACTGAATGACCTTGTCAGGGATTTGGAACTACCCAAGAGTAAGGCAGAGCTGTTGGGCTCCAGATTACAGCAGTGGAATCTCCTGGCAGGTGATGTTAGGGTTTCCATGTTCCGTGACCGTCAAAAGGATCTTGTCCCAATCTTCTTCATGGAAGGTGATCTTGTAGCCTGCAGCAACATCAATGGTGTGATGGCAGCCCTCAACATCGTTCGTTCACGATCCAGATGAGTGGAGACTGTTCATTGATTCATCGAAGACGAGTCTTAAAGCTGTTTTGCTGCATAATGGCAATGTTTTGCCATCAATTCCAGTTGGTCATGCAGTCCATATGAAGGAAACCTGAGACAACATGAAACAACTTTTGAGGTGCATAAACTATGACCAACATCAGTGGCAGCTTTGTGGCGATTTGAAGGTTGTTGCTCTCTTGCTTGGTCTGCAGACTGGATACACAAAGTACTGCTGTTTTCTCTGCGAATGGGATAGTCGTGCAAGAGATTCCCACTACATCAAGATAGATTGGCCACTCCGACAGTCATTGGAGCCTGGGAGGAAAAGTGTTCAGCATCCACCACTTGTTGAATCAAGGAAGATTTTGTTACCGCCCTTACACATCAAGCTGGGTCTGATGAAGAACTTTGTCAAGGCCATGGACAAAACACAAGCAGCTTTCAAGTACCTCCGTGGAAAATTTCCAAGGTTAAGTGAAGCTAAGATAAAGGAAGGTGTCTTTGTTGGTCCTCAGATTCATGAACTTCTTCGAGATGATGCATTTGACCATGCACTGCGTGGCAAGGAAAAGACGGCATGGAAAGCCTTCCAGTTAGTGGCAATAAATTTTCTCGGAAACAACAAGGCAGACAACTACAGGTTGTTGGTGGAAAACCTCCTCAAGGCATACAAAAGCCTTGGTTGCAACATGTCACTAAAGATACATTTTTGCACTCTCATCTAGATTTTTTTCCACCGAACTGCGGAGCAGTGAGCGACTAGCACGGCGAGCGATTTCACCAGGACATTGCAACAATGGAGAAATGCTGTCAGGGCAAATGGAGCCATGCAGACTATTGCTGGACAGTGACAAGAAATGCTCCATTTAATGAATACAAGAGACAAGCCAAGAAGCGCCGAGTAGACGCTGAATAGGACTAAACTATGTACATAATAGTTTTTTTGCCTTTTGTTTCATAATACATTTTATTTATATAACCCTTTTGCTGATTTTTAAAGTGTTACATAAACAGGACAGGTGAAATATTATCATGTAAAGCAACCATAAACACATGAAAAGACCTAGGTTTACAATTTATGATTAAAACTCTACTATCTACACAATATACATAGACATAAAATGTAAAAACTTAAATATCTTGGAAACAGTAGCCAATCAGTTGTTTTAATTGTCATATTTAAATTCAGCACATCAAAATACATAATAAATAGCACATTTTATCTCTGAAGCAGATGACTTCTAAAAAATTGTAGACCAGTATAATCGGGGCTCCTGCCCTGCAGGGGGAGGGGAAGGAGACACTGGTAATCAGGACTCCAGTCCTGCAGTGCGGGGAACAACCCTTAAATATAGGACTGTACCTGTAAAAATGGGATGGATGGTCATCCTATTCACTAGGGTCAGTCAGACGTGAAAGCATTCTAAAACAAAGCGGTTTGTGAACACTTCAAAGCCCACTGGCAAAGCTGTGATGTTTTGGTATGTAAGAGGTTCAGCAAAGCTCTGGTAAATCAGGTTTGCAAAAGTCTTAGGCTCCCACTTCTGTTTTAAACTGATGAATTACAGAGCTGCCATTTAAAGCCTTTTGTTAAAGAACTTTTACTTCCACTAAGAGAGAGACTGACTTCCAAGGAATTAAAAAAATGAAAAACGAAGCACATCATTTCTGGGATTAGGTGCAAGTTTGTTCTTTAGTAACTACACTATACCAAATTTTCCCTGTTCCTGGGTATTTATAGCTAGTGGTGTTGTAATTAGCTCATGCGTAACAGGCTCTGATAATTAACCCTGTCACTGCTGGAGTAATTCACTGTGCAGAGTATGGCACCATTTACTTTTACTTATCCTCTGGAAACAAGAAAGAGGCCTGGTAACCTCTACCGAAACATGTTTAATCCTTGTATTGCCTCCTAAATCTTTAGTGAGGACTTAACTTGCCCCTGTCTCAAGTGGCAGGACTTGGAAAGATTTCTTTAGTCATGTTTCTACCATGTGTACTGTTTTTTTACTTAGGAATAAGTTACTGAGAGTACTACAAACAAATTGATTCAAGCTCTTCTGCTGATGTTCTGAAACCATATAAGTCATTCTGGTTTCAGTCTCGCTAGTAAACTTACTTCTCGCTAGGAATCTCGTGTACATTTAACATGGCCTTGATGAACCTGGAACCCCTTTGCTATTTACCGTTAGTCTTGATTGAATAGGCAAGGAAGGTCTTAAGCACTTAGGAGAGTGAAACATAATTTGTTACTGTTACATCTGTAAGGTAAATATTTGTGAAGATATCCACCAGTGTAAGATTACCCTAAATTTACAAAACATGTTTGTGCCTGACAGTATATTTCACAAAATCCTTTCATTTACCCTGCTCATTTTATTGCTGTTATCATGGATTTTCATCAAAGAGAGAAAAGGGTAGATTGGGTGATGGTGATTTAGGAGTGACATCAATACGTCTGCCTCAATAAGTATTTATGACCATTGCTCTAATGCAGGTTTTCAACTTGGGCTTCGCAGACTGTGTCTGTGGGGTCTTGTCATTACCATACAACTGTGGGTTTCAGCCTGTGAGCCATGAAGCCCTCCCAGTTCTGCAGACTGTGTCTATTATTTCCAAAGGCGTTCTCACTGCCAATCAAAATTGTATAGGGGTCTGCAAATGAGAGAATGATAAAAACTGTTGAACTAATGACACTGGAAAGGAAGGATTATGCACCATGTGTGGACACTATTTCCACTGATGAGTGCATAAAGGATCAGAATAAGTAGGGGACACACATTTTCTTGTATCAGAAGGCCATGCTTGTTACATACAAGAGAGTCTTTGTATTCATCCATTCTCTCTACAGATTCCTTGTGTGTCACCCTGCCATCCTTGTCTTCTTCAGGAACATCCTGAAGCGTCTCATGGCTTCCCTGCCAGGGCTCTGTGCTCCTTCCATTCCCCCCTCTTGCCATGCCAGGGTCCCACATTCTCCCCACATACCAGCAGCTCTGTGTGCACCCACTTTCCCATACTCTCTGTGTTCCCATTATTTTTCAATCTCCCCCAGCACCAGGTGTTCATGGTGGCTCTCAGTACACGTACACGTACACCCCATACCAGGGTGTCCCCGAGTAAGGCTCATGTGCACTGAAGTAACTTGCTGGCTGGCACCCCCTGAAGGCTGGGTACGGGATTGCTGCCTCTTCTCCTCAGTCACCCCCTGCTGGCTCTTCTTGGCTTTTCCCTCCAGGCGGATCACTTAAAAGTTCAGTGCTCTTCTGGGGTACTGAAGTCCAGCTGTAACTGGACTCCTGAAAATCCCTATGCCTGCCTTCCCCAGACCAGCAGCAAAATCTTTCACAAAACCTACAGAACTCAACAAATCACTCTTCTTTCTGGAGTTGCAGATCCCAAGGTTCCTCTGCAGCACCCCCCAGTAGAACTCAGAATCACAACCAACCTGAAGCCTCTTTCCCCCTCTCTAGGCTTGGCCCCTCACCACTCTTGGGCGCCTCTTCAACTGTCTGCTCCTTTTAGAGAACAGTGGCTGCAGGACTGCTTCCCTTGAGCTTGGTACTTTGTTCCAGGGCCCACCACAGGTGTCAGCTCCACTCCTCTGACTTGATTTTTCAGCCACAGGTTAACTCAGCTCAACTGCTCCCCTCCAGAACCTGCTCCTAATGCTGGGCTTCTTCCTTTTGTTAGTCCTATCCCAGCACAGGTGTGGCAGGGCAGAGCTAATTAAACAAGACTGGCTAGCCCTAGGTCTCTAGGCCCTTAAAGGGGCAGGCTACTATGTTGTGAACTCTCATTCTCTCCCTGCCCCTCGGCCAATGCCAGATGCTCCCTAGGACCCATATTTTTAGCTCTCCCCCTTGCTAGGATCTGTGTGTGCCATACCTCCCACCTTCCCCAGCCCAGGTTCTCCCAATATCCCCCAATGAGGGCTTCTGTTTGCACCATTTCCAACATCTTCTGAGCAAGGGTCCCCCTTCCCTCCAACACCAGGGGTTGTGTGCACATTCCTACTATTCTCGCCCTTCCCACATGCTCCTCAGTTCCCTCCCCTACTATTCTTCTTCCTTCTGCCTGAGTGTTCATTCAGGATGTCAACACGTCAAACTCGATTGAGAGGATGAGATGGGGCATTTTTGTATGGAAAGGCATTAAAGGATGCCATCAACAAGTTTGATCTATAGACAGTGGCAAAGGTGCCTGAAGGTGTAGTTGTGCTAAAGAACTGCCTAGGGCTTCATATGCTCCCTGTTATCCCACTTTTGGCTGTCCAATTGCACCCACTGATGTCGAGGACAATCCTTGACATTTTAGAATTGACTGAATACAAAGTTCTTAAGTTATCATGTTGCAGACAGACAAACGGAGAAATGCTATCAAGCATAAGGCCTTCACAAGCTTACCCAGCCATCAGGGGTATGTGGTGATGCAAAATTAAGACAAAATATCAGAAACTTGTTTAGATGAGGTGTCCTTGAATAAGAGTCTGATGCCAGCAGTCTCTGTTTACTCCTTTTCAAAAACTGCACATATAAGAATCCTAATTCAGATATCTTTGGCACCTTACACAGCAAGAAGTGCAATGTACAAACAAGGAAATAGCGTAAAGGCCCTTCTCTGTTAGTTGGGTCGCTTTTCTGTTTTACTCCTCTGTCTATAATTACGGGGAATTCAGGAAATATGCACTTTGCTGATAGAAGACATGAAATAAGTTCATGCTGGGTCTTATTTCTCTGTGTGAATAGAAAAGATGCATCTACCCTGTGCTTTTGAAATTGTCCCTAGGAAATTCGCACTGATGGCACCAAAGCTTTATTGACACAAAGGAGAGACAGTGCACGGGGTTCCGTACTAGTAAACTCAAAACAGTGTAACTCCAAATGTCTGTAGTTTGTACGGAGCACTATGGAAAAGAAAAAGCCAATTTAGTTTTCTCATCTGAGGCTCACAAAATCTAGGACCAACGCAAACCAACCCTGAAGAGTTTGTGGTGTCTTCACATGTGAAATGGTTAAGCCAAGAATTTCAAAAACAAATAACTAACGGAGACACGTTTAAATCCATATTTGGATATCTAAACAAAGCAACCTGGTTTTCAAAAGCATTGAGTTTTAAAAATGTGTTTTAAAAATCTGTGATCATCAGTTTTAAAAATCTGGTCACTTTATTCAGGTTCCTCAATATGGATTGATGAATAGTCATCATTTTTTTTAAATCCAAGCCTTAATACAGGGGTGCCTTCCTTCAACATTGAATTCAATCATTTTCTTTTACAGCAACAACACTATTATACAGGTCATATGAACCCGGGAGGAATAAACAAATTTGAAATATGTAAACACGGAGAGTGTTCTGCTCTGCTACAAACACAATAGACATCTGCTACAGACATTATCTGCTCAGCTACAGACATCATCCCCCCAAAGGAGAGATGCTATCACCCAAACTATTATCAGTAATGCAGGAAGTAGTACAGTACTAGAAAGGGAGAACTTTTAGTGCACTAACAAATCTTACAGAATAACCACCAAGAAATCTAGCCTCTAGGAAATCTAAAAAGAAATGTTATGGTGTACAGAATGTGTTCCTGCCAATTCCTGTGAGGTTCACATTAAAAGACTGGATATGGGCCTTTTCTATATAGAGGTATACTATATACCTCACATCAGCTTTTCATAGACCTCCATCTTCCAAAGGCTTCCCTCAAAAACAGAACATTTCCTCAAGAAACCCAGTTATGAAACAAGCAGCAGGTGAATATGATACAGTAAAATAAAAAAGTAAACCTAGTCCTGAGGCACCTCAGGACATTATAAAAATAGCTACTTATCTAGGGAAGTAAGTTCGTACACTGAATGAAGATGGAGGTTTTCCCTTTTGTGTTGTTAGATGAACGTAGCCATCTTTTTCTCCCAAGTGGATCTCCCAACATCACCTGTAACTTGGTGAACCCTCAGCTAAACTACTGTCACATATCTGTGGCCCTGTTATACATTCTTTGGAAATAAATGTAGAATTATTTTTATAAGGCATGTGATTTTCCCATAAATGTTTTGTAAGACATTTATTCTCATAGAATCACTTTGGATCAAGGCAACGTAATACTATGAAGTGTCTTAAAATGTAATAAACAAACAAACAAATAAATAAAAGTCCTCCAAAAGATGTGGCAAGATTCATTATTATTGGTGAATGGCAAAGAAATAGTCAGCTAACAAAGCAATTGATCTGGCTGAACTTCCAGAAAGACTTCATTATAGGTGACACAAATTTTTATAAAATACATTGTATCTATGGCAAAAAAATGGACACCAAATGTCATTTCCTAAACTTCTAGTTGCAAATTAATATTTCTGTTTAAATGAAAAGGTAGTTGAAAAGATTCAGCTACACCTTAGCCATGTCATCAATTTAAATAATGCTTGAATTATTTGCCTATATCCAGTTCATATGGGAAACACTTCTCATTTGCTAAGATTATATTTTTAATTAACTCTTTAAGGCCTGGTCTATACTAGACCAGGCAGGTCGGCTTATGGTTCGCAACTCCAGCTATGCAAAACGTGTAGCTCGAGTTGGCTTATCTTAAGCCGAGCCATAGCAGCCTCCACATAGTGGGAGGCCGACAAGAGTACGTACTCTTGTCAACTTCCCTTACTCCTCTCTGAAGGAGTAACAGACACCAGTGGGGGGCTGCCCTCAGCGTTGGATTTAGGGCTCTATAATAGAACCTAAATCGAACACTAGAAGATCGACCTTTGGAGTGTTGATCTTCTTATAAATATAGACCTGCCCTAAAAGTTCCCAACTCTCAGGTCTACCTACACTTGTAGCAAGGACGCAGCCTATCCCCAACAAACACAACCCATTATGAAAATCTAAACTAGCAACATCAGAAGGTCAAGTACAGTGTTTGAATATTTTATTCAGTTAACTTCCTTGTTCTTAAAAATATTACCTTTGGCTGTACAGTCACTGAAGTTTAGAAACTATAATAGCAACGCTTATGCAATTTTAATGTGACTAACATGATAAAAGAAGAAAAGTGTCATTTATAATGCAATAGACATATTCCCACAGTGTGCATGACTCTTTTCTTTCTCCATTACCAGGTCCCCATCAGTTAATCAGCATCATATAATAGGAGGCAGCATATTTGGCGCTACAGCTAGTGACACTTGATTTCCACACATAAATGTGCAAAAGGTTTCCACACATAAATGTGACCAACAATCCAGGTAGAGCCTGAGATGGTGATCTTTTCAGGAATGATCATCCTTACTTGCTTTGCCAACTCAGAACAAGAACCAAATTGTCTCCTTCAGCTTCCCCATATGAAGTAACAACAATTTAACAAAAGAGGCACACTGAATTTCTAATAGCAAACTGGCATTTTGACAACATTTGATTTCATATTTGGATGAGCATTTGCTGCATCATGTACTGAGAATAGTTACTTGGTTATCCTGCCAGATACTGAGTGCCTCTCGGTGGTTCTGAGTGCCTTTAAACTCCCACCGACTCCAGTGTATATGGAGGAAACACAGGACGTGAACATAGGAAAAGCCATACTAGTTCAGACCAAAGGTCCATCTAGCCCAGTATGCTGTCTTCCAACAGTGACCAAAGCTAAATACCTCATAGGGAATGAACAGATAGATAACCATCAAGTGATCCATTCCCTGTCATGGATTCTCAGCTTGTAGCAATCAAAGGCTAGAGATACTATCTTTGCCTATCCTAGCTAATAACCACTTCCATGAATTTATCTATTTGTTTTTTGAATCCAGCTAAAGTCTTTGTCTCTCACAATATCATTCGGCAGAGTTTGATATGTTGACTGTGCGTCGTGTGAAGAAATACTTCCTTTTATTTGTGTTGAACCTGCTGCCTAATGATTTCATTTGGTAACCCCTGGCTCTTGTGTTCTGACAAGGAGTAAATAATATTTATTTACTTTTTCAACACCAGTGAATATATAACAGCTATCAGGCCCATAAATGGATGAATATTACTTTTTTTAAAACACACTCACAGCAGCTATGTGGAGAAGTTACTTTGAAGAACATGTTGCTCTAGAGCAGGGGTGGGCAATAATTTTTGACGGGGGGCACTTGAAGAATTTGGAAAGTGGTTGAGGGCCGCACTCTTCTGTGAAGAGGTGCAGGGTTTGGTATGGAGGTTGGGTGCAGAAGGGAACTTGGGGTAAGGGAGGGAATTTGGGTGAAGGATGCAGGGGGATGGCCAGTGACCTAGAGCAGAGAATTGGGGTAGAGGAGGAGATGCAGAGGTTTGGGTTGTGAGCCAGGGCAGGAGGGGACTGTGACTGGGGCAGGAGACTGGGGTTCCAGATCTGGAAGGGGGTATGGGTGCAGGAGGGGGGCAGAGGGTTTGGGCATGTGGAATAGGAGGGCAGGAGTGGGGGGAGGGAGGACAGAGAATTGGGGAAGGGAGGGGCTGGGGTGCCAGAGGTAGGCTCTGGCCAGGAGACTACCAGCCAGCAGCCTGTTCCTGAATCAGCCTCCCTCCTGCCCGGCTCCCGCACGGGCTGCAGTCATGTGCTCTAAGATTAACTAGGAGCCCCTTATGCTTTGTGGCTGCCTGTTATTGAACCAGGCAGCTCCCATTGGCCAATTTCTAGCCAGAAGCCTGCCAATGGAATTGTGCTGGGGGCCGGAGCAGCTCCTAAAGCTTTCCCCCTCCCCTCTGGGCTCAGTTTTTAAAGTGAAATCGCCCCACAGCTGTGTTTCTGAGTGGTGTGCAGATGTGGTGAGGGAAGCGGGAAGCCTTCCTGGGGCTCCCTGCAGCATCCGTGGACCAGATCCATGACTTGGCGGGCCAGATTTGGCCTGTGGGCCATATTATGCCCAGGCCTGCTCTAGAGGAATGGAGTTTGGTCCCTGCTAACAATGGGCTGGAAAATACATTACAAAATGTTAAGAAAAATATCAAGCTAGCCATGTCTCTGACGTTCTAAGGAGGAATGTTTGAGTGTTTTAATGACCTACAATTGACTTGACTGTTATATTAGGAAATCTGCAGGAATTCTACAGTCTAGCAAATACACCACAGTGAAAATTCAGGAGCCTAATGTATTTGGCAGAACGGGAGAGAGGCAACTCCCCAAAAACAAATCCAGATTTTCTAGAAGAGCGATTCATCAACCAATATGGCTAACAAATAGGTAATGAAACCCTTCAAGTACCAGATTTACAGGACTATTACACATTTCACCAATCTCCGAGGAGTATGAAGTGTGAACATGCATACTGCACGTAGCATATGACATTGATCTGCAAAATAATTATGAATTCTCTGCAAACAAAAACAGAATGTAAGCAATGTCATTAACTAATATCACATTCCCTATATTCATTGAATTTTTGTAATAATTCTATAACCTGCTGCTTGTCTTCCTTGGTACATTTTCTACATCCTTCCTGAACTATAGGGACCAGAGATGCACACAATATTAAAGCATGGGCACACTAAGACTACAGAATGTAATATGCCAATTATCTTCATAGCATTACGATTTTTTTACAAATATGCACACACACCTTTATTAGCAAGAATGCTATATTGTGAGTTCATAATAATTTACCTTCCATTATCACCCCTTGGTAGGAATAGGTACCAAGCTTTCTTAAATGATACCATTGCCTAGTTTGTCTATGTTCTGTTTAACATCCTTTCCCTAAGACTGTGCAGAATCTCTAGTTCGTCACCAGATTATATAATTTGCTGGAAACATATAACATTACTACATCTCTGATAAAGAGAACATGGCTGTTGACCTGGTGATATTTTGCTATGAAATAGTGGCGTAGCCAAGATGGGAGAAGTGGGTGGGCCCTGACTTCAGGTGGGTGGGCAATGATGGGGCTTCTTTCTCCTCCCCCCTCCCCCCAAGCTGGCCACAGGGAAGGAAGGGCTAGCTACAGTAGCTAGAGGCCCCACTCAGCATGCACGGCTTGCCCCTCTCTGGCCTGCAGGGAGTCCCTGCTGTGGAGGTGTAATGGGGGCTTGTCCCGCTGGGGCCACCTGCTGCTTGCAGCAGGGCACTGGGGCTTACCCTGCTTACAAGCCCCCAACTCCATGCCCTTGCAGGAATGCTGGACAAGTGGAGCAGGGCTAGCCCTTAACTCTTTTCTCCAGGTCCGCTGTAGCAACAGGCGGAGAGGGGCAAGCCCCCATCACCGGACAAGAGCAGAGCCAGGACTGGGGGTAGGTGGGCCTGGATCCTAAATGGATGGGCCATGGCATCTCAGGCCCACCTGTGGCTATGCCCCTGCTATGAAAACAGACTGTTCTGAGACACCCAGAGTAGGAAAAGGAACAACAATTAATAGTACAAGGAGTAATATAAATTGACAACAAGGTTGAAATGTGCTCCTTAATCAACAGTTGCTGGAAGTTTGGTCCCCACCATCACCCTGGTTTTACAAGAGCTATAACCCAACAAATATAATAAAACTTCTGAAGATAGAGCTGAACTTTTGTTTTTAAGACAAATGGATGCTTAAAAATTGATCTGCACCTCTTCAGGAAAGGAGTAAAGACATTATATTTGTTTTTTGAATAAGCCATGTTGAAATAGTGTGACAGAAAAAGTTCTATCCTCAGTCTGGAGTTGACCCCTTTTCTTCGTGCCAGAAGTGGGAGATTCTCTGTGCAAACGCACCTGGGCTTGCTAGGATTAATAGTGAAGGAAAAGATGATTGTTCAGAAAACTCATGATATATTCTGCCTACTTATCTTATACAAAGATGTGTAAATATAAGGAGCTCTAGCCAGGAAACATGTATTATTTAAAAGCAAACCCATCAGAATTCAGGGAAAAAATTCAAGGAAACAGCATTCAGCCTTATTACCCAAGTCTATTTTCATTAATAAAATAGAAGCATGAAGAAAATAATGAACAATGAGTACCACATTCTGTCTTATATCTGTCCTTGAAAGAGATTAGCGCCGTCTAGGGAATAAAAGGATAGCTATATTTTATAATCCAGTTATTCCTTACCTTGATCAGTATTTAAAGAAGGAACTGCTATTCTTAGAGAAAGGTTATATTCAGATTACTCCTATAAATTTTGTCGAAGAAAAACCATAAAACAGCAATCTTAGACTTTGCTTTTCCACTAGGCCCTGTAAATTTTCTTCTGCAGTGGCTGAGTTCAATCTGACTAATATTTAATTGTGTGCAGCAAGAAGGATGCTTGCTGAGCATAAAGCTATCCTACACATCAGCAAAGGACGCTAATACTGTTTGATGCTGACTTTAACCTGTAAGCTGATCAAAATAACTGCAATATAAAGAGCATAAAATATATGAATCTCTGTGACAAAGAAAATATGCTCTTGACCTTCTTTGTGATACATGTACTACCATGTAAGTCATAATGTTACCATTCTGTGCATCTACCAATTATCCCCTCTAAGCACTCTTATAGATCAAGCAGATTACAGGACCGTGGTCAGAGGTGAGGATTTAGGGGAGCAACGGTTCTAGTGCCAATAGCCAAATTATATGTTTCATTCTGACTAACAATGTCTACATTTCATTAATCATTTCAGTAAGTCACCTGTGTGCTTGATTGGAAAGGAGACATGTGTCTGTATGCTATAGGCTGCAGAAAAGTATCCTAAAAGAGATCTTTCATGCAAGAAAAGAAAACGTGCTGATTTTCATAGGTCTCAGACTTCAATATCACTTTCACAGGTGGAAACTGTACATAACTGAGACACAATGGAAATTCTTGGGATTTACATCAGCATAAACAAGTCAAAATATGGCCCTAATACTCCATTTTCATAATGCAATAAGGCATGTTCTGTTGTTGGTGCCTCCCCTTTATTTTCATATTAACACTGGTATTACGCTTCCAGCAAAGCTATGCTTTTTTATTTGGTGTGTTATTTACTGAATACAGCCACACTGAGAATGACATTTTCTCATTCATCATGTTACTGTCCTAAAATATACGACAAGGCGATTTTCTCAAGAGTTTTTGGTAATGTCTCTATTTGTACCTGCTACCAATCAGAAGCCTCTCTGAGCTAGGCACTTGCCTCCTACAAAAGACATAAATGGCCCTTGTAAATGAAACAGTTGATTCACCATCCTTTTAAAAACTGTACTTCCCAACCCTGTTCTATATTTAGCTTTAGTCTGCCCAGTGACTCAAAGGTGAGAGCTATTTTAAACAAACTCAGGACTACACTATAATTAGTATAAGTTCCATTATATTCTATGCTCATGGCTCTTTGATCTATATTATCTCAGCTGGTAGCCTTTCAGTCTCCGGAATAAATCAGTTGGATTCTAATCTCAACCTCCCACATCTCATTTATGCATCACAACTCTCAGATACATGGTCATAGTGTAACAGACTTTGGAGCTCTACACAGCAAAGATCAGGCTGAGTCCCACCTGAATCCTAGCTTACAAGTTTGCAATAGATAATATTTAAGATTGCTGCTTTGAGTTTCTAAACCATTAGAAATCTACAGAAAAAAACATTCTAATTATTCCGATCAGCTACCTGTAAAATATCTGCATGTCTCAAGAGGCCATTTTTCTTTCCCTCAAGTAAAGTGAGACTGGCCAAGCCAGTGTGTCTGGAGTACTAAATCTTTCTTTGCACTTTTATTTTTAGACAACTTTTTGCTCTGATGTTGTTCTATTTTATCTATCTAGGTTCATCTGTTGTTCAATTACTGCAGTAATTGAACAACACCTTATGCCCCTTCGTGAGTTCCACTTTGGCAGGAAAACCCAAGGAGATGTGCCTGCTAATACTGATATGCTGCGAACAGACTACAAGGCATTCAACCCAAATACAATGCATCACCTTCTCAGTGCTTCATATTTCACAAACACAAATCCCACCTCCTTTAACCTTACACTGCTACATAACCTCAGGACTGATTTTGAAAATGTAACTTCTTATTATCAAAAAGGGTAAAAAAGAATCCCAAACAATTGGTGAAAATGGAAAACCGCTAAGCGATCTAGGTCCCTGTGTGTCTCTTGCTTTGTAAATCACTTCCCCTTCCCACCCCAATTTCAGTTAATTAATTATAAGAACTGCCAGTTATGTAACATTGCATTTCTAGATGCTGTTTTTACAAAATGAACAAATCCACTTTCATACTATCCATATATGGGGCAGTAATATAACAAATGGAAAACAACAAGCACTCTAACAAATGTATACACTAAGCCATTACTGCTAAGCTATCCTCATTATCAATCAAATGAATACACTCGTCAAACTCATACGACCCATGATACATTCGTGCACCTCAAGAGAAGCTATAAGAAATGTAATTAGGGGTCTGAATTTCAAATAAAGGCAGAGTGCTTTCTCCGCTATTTGTTTCCCAAAATTCAAAGCTTTGTTGTAATTTTTAATCAACAAATACTGTTAACTATGACCTGTTCTAGGTCAGACTGAATCATCACAATCGTCCTTTCTGGCCAAAGTATCTAAGAATGAATGAATTTCTTTTTCTTCAGTATGCCAAAACCAGCACATTCTCTCTAACTGAATAAACTTAAAACATAATAGTCTTGCAGCACCTTACAAACGAACAAAAATGTAGATGGTATCATGAGCATAACCCACTTCTTCAGATGAATGGAGTTAATTAAATATCAGAGAATGAGAGGATATGGGGAGGAAGAGAGACAGATAGACAAACCACTAACATGAAACAAATTCTTTCCAGCAACGACACAGCACACCTCCATCATACTCACCCAGGAACCCACCCTGGCAATCAACTCCGGTGCCAATTCTGTCCTGTGACATCATCACAGGACCTAACCACGTAAGCCTCATATCACTGCACATTCACCAATGTGATCTATGCCATCAAATGCCAGCAATACCCCTCTGCCATGTACATTGGCCAAACTGGCCAGTCTCTATGAGAAAGGATTAATGGACAAAAATCAGATATTGGAAATGGTAACACACAGAAATCTGTTGGGGAACATTTTAACTTGCCCGGGCACTCACTAACAGATCTAAAGATGACTATTATTACAAGGCAATTTCAAAAACCAGCTGGAGAGAGAAGCTGCAGAACTTGATTTCATTTACAAGTTTGACACCTACAATAGAGGGTTAAACAAAGACCTTAAGTCGGGGTGGGCAAGAGGTGGCTAGAGAGCCAAATCTGGCCCGCCAATCCTCCGGATGCAGCTTGCGGCTGCCTTGCTACCACCCTTGCTACACAACAGCTGCAGCCACTTTAAACAACAGGCTGCTAATTGCTATGCAGTCTGGGCAGGGAGAAGAAAGCTGTCTGCACCTCCTAGCAAAATCCCCAAGCTACCATTGGCCAGTTTCCAGCCAATAGGAGTTGAAAATTTTTGCTAAAGGCAGGGGCAGCAAATGAAGCTTCCTCACTCTCCCCTCCCTGTGCTGGAGCAGAGCCACTTAGAGCAGCCCACAGGCAGGGAGTCTGCAGAGCTGCTGCCTGGGAGCTGCCTAAGCTGGCACCTTCCAGCCAGAGCCTGCCTCTGACACCTCACCTTCCCTCTCTCCCCACAACTACCTGCCACAGGCGACCACCCAAACCCTCTGTATCCCTTCTCCCCACCTCCTCCAAGTCACAGCTTGCTCCCAGACCCTGCACCCCTCCACCAAGCCAGTATTCTTTTCTGCACCCATGACTCCTCCCTGACCCTGCACCCTATTCCGCTGCCCCATGTCATCATGCAAACTCTCTGCACCTCCCTTCCCCCATTCTCCCAGGTCACAACTCCCTCCCAGACTCAGCATCTCCTTCTACATCCCTCCCCCAGGCCCGTATCCTGTCCAGCACAGTCCATCCAAACTCTAATGCCTCCTTATTTCTATCAATCCATCCAGCTTCTTATGTGGTGAGGGAGGCTGACACATTTGCCAGGCCCTGGGCAAGGTGGAGGGGCTCCCTGCTCCCAGAAGGGGTGGGGCCTCAACAGAAGGGTCATGGCTGGGACAGCTAGCTAGTCTACAACACAGAGCGCACCACACCCTACCCCCAGGCCAGCTTTTAGTGCTGCCCAGAGCGCACTGTATGGCACTTCAGCAGTGATTCAAAGGGCCTGGGGTGGCAACCAGGAGTCCCAGGTCCACTGCCCCTTTTGCCAACCAACCCCCACTGGTGGGCCTGTATATGGCCCTCAACACCAAAGGATCAGATTGCCAAAGTTTTTCACAGCATAAGACAAACACAGAGAGATCTATACGGAAGATGTTAATTCCCCTTGGTTTTCCAAAATGGCCTGATTCTCCAGCTTTCACACAAAAAGGCTTTCACAGATTGGGGTGAGGGCAGGATGTCTGCCATGCTGAATCAATTTACCGCCTCATAACAGATTCTGGGCCACTATTTTCTTCCACATGAATCCACACTTCATGTGGCACATTTAGCCACAACCTAAAGGAAACCTAGTTTATGTTAATTTTCTGCTGCTCTGGACAGGAAGATACCACAGAAAGGGGACAAAAAGATCCTTTTAAAGCATAGCTAGTACCAGTTTATCTATTCTAATGGAAATACTTCAGCCTTTCCCCCAGAGGGACTGGGATTTGGATATTTGAAGTGGTGAGAGTTCTTTCTGAAGTTTCACACTCCCTTGGATGACACACTATCTGACAATGGGAAAGAGTGAAAGGCCTGTCAGATGAAAAACAAACAAAAAGAGAGTTTGTTTAAATAAAACAAGAGAACGGGAGAGTCAGTGCATCACTGATGCCAAACAGGAGTTTTGCCACTAAGCTGAGTGGGAGCAGAAGCAGGACATTCATCACTCTTTCATAATATCTGAGAGTCAATAAATACATGTGCAATGACAAAGAGAGAAGTAGATGTAGCAAGATGTAGGATTCTTCTATGCCTAACATTTATTATTGGTTGACCAACAACTGTAGTTCTTCCATTGGTAACTCCTTAGTTGTAAGATAGAATCATGGACCTGGAAGCCTATTTCTGATGCAATTTTGCTGCTAGCTTTTCTTTCCAGTCTATGGCGGTAGAGCCTTAGCTAATGAAAGCAATGATTCTGTTTAATAAGTCAAAACTGTATCTAGCTGGACAGGCTCCAAAGGTACTTATTTAAGATTGGCAGGTATTAGTAATCTGTGTCTTCCTGTTACAGTCCAATGACATGGACACTTTTCCAAGAAGGCTTTGAAATAACTCTTCTGAAAAAGAATCATTATTCTTTTGAAAGACTATGGAAATTATGCAGTTGTCAACATGAACTACGAACTGACAGATTTATCTCCCCAATAGACCTCGCTGATGATAAAGGTTCTATCGGATTATAATTAAGTGCTCTCCAGAAGGAACTTAAGGAACTCTTTGCTTCAGAAACCTCAGGAAAAGGAAGGTGGAGGGCTGAAATTGAGGAAAATCATATTTTTAACCAGACTTCACAAAAGCACAAATCAATATCCACATCAAGGCCATCATAAAGTCCCTACAAGTTTGTTTTTCAAGAGAGGACAATATTTCTTGGCTGAAATATTCATCCTCTAAATTCTAGAGAAAAAATTACAAAAGGGAGCGATATTTACCAAAATGTGATCAGTGCATTTCCTGTTCTATTGAATACCTTAAAATAGATTATTACAGTGCATTGTGTATCACATGTAGTCATGCTGAAATAATTATAAAATTATTTGGTGTCCACAACATCCAATTTGCTTATATGGTCAGCAGAAAAACCATTTTCCTTAGTCATATTTATCATGCAATGCCCTAAAATACCCAAAATCTTGTTCTTAACTGTGACATAGTCACCACTGTATCCTTTCACTTACAAAGAGGCAAGGATGAGAATTGATGGGGCTGCACATTCCTCTTTCGAAAGAGGAACGTAAATGAAGGAAATCGAAAATGCAAATGAAACGCAGATTTACAAAAAGTCTAGACACTGTTCTTTTGGAAGAAAATCCCTTTTTTGAAAGAACCCTTATTCCTGAAAAAATGAGGTTTACAGGGTTCTTTCGAAAAAGGGTTTGTTTGTTTTTTCCGAAAGATCCGCATCTAGACTGCTTTAAAAAAAAAAAAAGTTTCTGAAAAAGCGATGGGCCAATTATGCAAATGAGGCATGAGATTTGTAAATCTGTGCTTCATTTGCATTTTCGATTTCCTTCATTTACATTCCTCTTTCGAAAGAGGAATGTAGTCTTGACACACCCTTACTTTTAAATGATCTTGAATCTTAGTCATTTTTATACTGCCCTTAAGAATCCTGCCGATAGTGGGGCAGCTGTCCCACTTCAGCAGGAAAGGGTTTTAAAGCAGGTGGGAGGGAGCCTGAGCAAACTGAGCCAATCGGAGAAAGGGAGAAGTCAGCCAATCAGGGCCAGGCTGGGCTCTATAAAAGGCTACAGGCTGAGAGGAGCTCACTTTTGCTCTGACCAGGAAGAACTGGCTTTCAGAAAAAGAGCTGCAGCAGGGACAAAGCAGTGCTGGGCAGGGTAGAGAGAGCTCTGGCTAACCACTGTTAGACTGCAGGCCTTGATACAAGGGCTGAGTGAGTGCAGGGGTCCTCGGGAGGTGGCCCAGGGAGCATGAGCAGTCAAAAGGATTGAAGGGGCAAGACATGGTTACATAAGAACATAAGAACATAAGAACGGCTGTACCGGGTCAGACCAAAGGTCCATCTAGCCCAGTATCCTGTCTGCCGACAGTGGCCAGCACCAGGTGCCCAGAGGTGGACCGAAGACAATGATCAAGCGATTTGTCTCCTGCCATCCCTCTCCAGCCTCTGTCAAACAGAGGCCAAGGACACCATTTTATCCCCTGGCTAATAGCCTTTTATGGACCTAACCTCCATGAAATTATCTAGCTTCTCTTTAAACTCTTTATAGTCCTAGCCTTCACAGCCTCCTCTGGCAAGGAGTTCCACATGCTGACTACACGCTGTGTGAAGAAGAACTTTCTTTTATTAGTTTTAAACCTGCTACCCATTAATTTCATTTGGTGTCCTCTAGTTCTTCTATTATGGGAACTAATAAATAACTTTTCTTTATCGCCCTCCACACCACTCATGATTTTATACACCTCTATCATATCCCCCCTCAGTCTCCTCTTTTCTAAACTGAAAAGTCCCAGTCGCTTTAACCTCTCCTCATATGGGACCCGTTCCAAACCCCTAATCATTTTAGTTGCCCTTTTCTGAACCCTTTCCAAGGCCAAAATATCTTTTTTGAGGTGAAAATCTGTGCTTCATTTGCATTTTCGATTTCCTTCATTTACATTCCTCTTTCGAAAGAGGAATGTAGTCTTGACACACCCTTACACCCTTACTTGACACACCCTTACACCTCTGGTTGCTGCCAGAGAGTCCCTGGGTCAGGGCCCGGAGTAATGGGCAGGCCTGGGTCTCCTCCCTTTCCCCTTGCACCTTACCTTGCCACACCAGAGCATGGCCAACATAGGCTGTAGCTTGCCACTGAGGACAGGGGCTAGACTTTGGGACTGCAGTTGACCATGGCATGGCAGGTGCAGGAATTGAGGATAGATGATACCCCTGGAACAGGGGAGAATGGAGTGTTGGGCACTACTGGAGGGCAGTCTCCTGAAGCAGACACCGTGGATCAAGGGAACAAGGCAGGACCAGAGCCAAAAGGTGGACACTGGAGAGTGTCTGGACAAGGGGCGAGATACTGACCGTAAGGCAGCATAGTCCATGCACAGGGGTAGTTCCCTCAAAGATAGCCAGAAGTGCCATGGCAGTGGTCTGACCCTCTGCACTGCCCCATACATCAATCCAAGCACAGCTAGTTGGATTTGAAATTCCAATGAAGCATGTGATTCTAGCAATCATCTTGCTAAAAGGAGAGGGATGAGGGAGATTTCTGAACTTGGATAACTAGCAAAAAGTAATAAAAAACCATTTTTATAGCGTGCTCCTGTTAAACTGAGGGGAAAAAAAAAAAACTCGTCAAGAACTATGAGAAAGCCGACATTCATTGTACTGCCACCTCTTTGCTTAAGGGTAAGCCTACAACAGAAGGAGTTCAGCTATTTGAATGGTAACAGAAGGAGTCACTTGTGAAAAATCAATGCAGAGCAATGCTGGAAGATGAGCAAGAAATGTAAGAGAGGAGGAGAGTGAGACACACCTTAGAAGGTTTACAGCTCTTGAGACTACAAGGTCAATGAACTACTGTTTGACTTACAAAATCCATGAGAACTCTCTTTCATCTTGGACAATTTATATTTAAGGACCCAGGTAATCCTGCATACAATATTACCTATGTAATTTTAGTAGCCATTTCTTCCTTTCTGAAAGGATATGAGAGGATAATTTTTAACTGTTTTTGTACTTGGAAACAGCATTCCTGAACACTTTTCTAGCTATATCTGTGCATTATTCCCTTATTTTAAAAAAATCAATTGGGTTTCTGCACTATTTTTATTTACTCAAATTTCTGGGATAAAGTATGGCACACGCAACAAGCTGCTGTTATAACTGAGCTACATCAGCAGTTATATAGCTTGTAATCCAGAAAAGGCCATATTTTGTTAACAAAGATCACTTTCCAGCATTATAGTCCAGGAGATCAGATACTAAAATGACCCACATGTTAGAAGTGACTCAACAGAAGTAGTCGGAAGATTCCTGAAATGTAAATTCTTTTGAAATCTTACCACGTGTAAAGGGTTTTTTTTCCCTTTTGCATTAATCTTTGCACCTGACAGACAACAGCTACCCTCTGAGATTTTCAAGGGACCAGATTCTGCTTTTAGTTATTCCCAGAGTAATTGTGAAGCAATTCAATTAGCTTCCGGGGAATTACTCCAAAATCATCCTTCTATGGCAAAAGTAGAATGAGGCCCATAAGAGGTCAACTGTCTGCTGTATTTAATAATAAAATTATACTAATTAATATGCCATTGGATGCCTACATTATCTTCCAACCCCCCAGTAAATACTCAAACTGGGCCAAATTCAGCCATGATTTAAACAGATGTAACTCCATTGATTCTAACGTCTTACTTAAGGTTCCTCAAATGCAGCTGCCTAAAGGAGGTTTGACTTTTGGTACTTCAGGGGAAAAGAATACAGTGTAAAGTTGAGTCCCGAGAAAATGAAGCACACAAAATCACTAGTAGTTTTTTTTTTTTTTTAAATCTTGCCCTAGAGCTTTCAGATTTGACCACATCTGCACATGCACACTAGTACTTCAAGGAGTGCAAGTACAGCAGACTTCTGATAATCCGGAACCTATGGGACTTTAGGTGGTGCCAGATTATCAAATATGCCAGACTATCAGGAGGTACTATAAGCAGGTTATATATATACACTGTATACATTATATACTGTATATAAAGTGTTCTTAACCCTTTTTATTGTACATACTATATACAGTATACTGTAATGTTTTAGTTTTTTTAAACCTTTTTTACCCTTTTTGCTCAGTTCAGCTGCTGCCGCTGTTACTTGTGACTCATTTTTGCCAAGCTCACTCACTAGGCTCTTGCCATTTTGATGCCGGACTATCAGGAGTGCCGGACTATTGGATGCCAGACTATTGGAGTTTTACTGTAGTTCACTTCAGGTTATTTTCTTTTTAAAAAAGAGACAAATATTTGAAGCAGAAAAGAACTTGACCCCAGACTATACAATGAAACACCACAGAACTTAGATGAACATTCCAGAAAAGTAATGTTTTTCTGTGAGGAATTTGAGACAGTTGATTTTATTTATAATAAAAATTATTTTGAATCATCAAGCTGTTATTAACTAACCGTAGTAGTTATTCCCAGATCTGGGAAGGATCACTTGATGATTACATGGTCTGTTCACTGCCTCTGAGGCACCTGGCATTGGCCACTGTCAGAAGACAGAATTCCGGGCTTGATGGAGTTTTGGTCTGATCCAGTATGGCCACTCTCTGGTTCTTCCCCCACCTTCTTTACTTTAGTTTTGTTATACCATCTTACTGAATCTGGTCTCAAATTAATTCATAAGCTCTGCCAAACTCAATCAGATCTACCTAGTACAATATGGCCCTGAGATTAACTGGGAACATTAGGTGCTAATACAGGTCAAACCTCTCTAATCGGGCACTCTCTGGTCCAACAACATCCATAGGTCTGGCATGATTTTAGTTAGCCAGATGTCCACTTATCGTGGGTGTGACCAAGTTTCTCATGGTCCCATAAAGTTTGTTTACAGCCACCAGTTCAGGCTCTCAGTGGTCCGTGCTATTTAGCTCTAATTTACCCCTAAATGTTTTCTAAGAGCTCAGAAAGCAGTGGAAGTGTTGGTAATGCTGCTAGACAATACTGACTTCCTATGATTCCGCAAATTCTTTAGTTCGGCACCAGTCCATTCTCAAGGATGCCAGACTAGAGAGGTTCAACCTGTATAACAAATCACAGTATAGTCAGACCATTGCCAAACAAGACCAGATTCTTAAACTGCGTATTGAAGAGGCTTTCAAACTGTGTATCATGAACCACTGGTAAAGTGCAGAGCATTTGCAAGGGGTGAATAGAGAATAGTCTGCTAACAAGGCCCAAGTGCCTTCGTATTTCCATCTTAAAACTTCATGAGGATAGCAAACATTAATTTTGTACATATAGAGGGATACTATGCACCTGCAAATGGAACATGAGTCATGCATGTAATTATGAATTGGAGGAGAGGTGGTCACAGGCCATCTTTCTATTTAGATAATGTCCATGCTATGAAAAAAAAAAATAGAGAACCATAGTTACGCTGGCAAAAGCCATATAAAAAAATACTAAGTACATCGAAGACAGGATTCTTTGATTTAAGGCAAAAAAGTAAGTGATGTTGTCAGTACCACAACTGTTATTAGAGGATAGCTATCCTGACTCGTTCTTCACACAGACAAAAAGTCGATTGATGAGTGTTTTCTCTGAGTATCGCTTCACGATCTTTCCCAGTAGTATTAATATGATAGGAGTTCAAAAGGTTACTTTATTGTTAAGACCTATGCTCCTGAGATAATTTGATTTGGCTTGACTCTTCTGCAGAAATTCAATTGCACCGAAATTCTATTCTGCATTTATACACTCTATGCGCTGATGACATAGATGGTGATAAATGTATGCTTGTCAAAACCATGTCTCAAATTTAATTTCAAAGCACACAGCAAATAAATTTTATCAGAATCTTATCCAGCAGCCTATTTTGATGTTGAGATATGTCGTTGATCTATCACTCTATGTTTCCTGGGTGGATCACCAGAGTGATATTACGCAATGTCAAAGCATACATAGGCCTAAAGGTAAAAAATACCTCATTTCAATATTAACACTCTAAGGAAATACACCAAAATTTTATTTACACTATTGGTGTCTGTTTCCTGCAGTAAATATTTTCATTTTTAATATCTTAGTTCTGGGATCAAAAGATAAAAAAATTATATGAGTCAAGGCTAAATTAATAAGATGAACCTATAACTGGGAATATACATTTATATTTTTCTATATTTATTATTTACTAGGTAAATAGAATTTACCAGGTTGTTTGTATTTAAATACATCTAAAGGAAAACAAACACAGTAAATATATCATCCAAGTGGCAACGGTTACGGAAAACACAATAAAGTTAGACACTATTAATTGCTTTATCTCCAGCTCTGATTTTTAGTTTCTCTTCTTAATTTCCATTCACGTTTTCAAATAAGAAAACAGAGACCACAAAAGAATAAGTCATGTTCAAGAAAGTGCAAAAAGCCATAGTTCAATCAATAAGTATTAAATAAATACAGTGTGATGCCTTTATGCCCCTCCCATTAGTTTCTTAATCTCCTTCCATTTATAGTTCTGTGCCATTTTTCATATCAAAATGCCTAGAGCCAATCCCCTCCCTGTTTCAGGGCTCAAAGCAGAGTAAGAGAAGAGCTTACAGTCTAATAAATAAGGTGGAAGACCAGAGAAGAAAGGAAGCATTAATTCAATTTTACAGATGGGGAATGGAGGGAACAGACAGAGGGATTGATTAGCTCAAGTTAACAAAGAAGTTGAATCCATTTCTTAAGTTCTAGGTTAAACTTAAAAAACAACAAATAGTCTGGTAGCACTTTAAAGACTAACAAAACATGTAGATGGTCTTTAAAGTGCTACCAGACTATTTGTTGTTTTTAAATTTATCCTATACAGACTAATTTGGCTACCCCCTGAAGCTTAAGTTCTAGGTCAGTCAGTTCCTTGACCACAAGACCAGTCTTCCTCTTGCTTCATATACATTGTAATTAGTTCACCCTGTAGCAAAAACACGTTGTTGTTTTTAGTGTCAGCACGAATAAGACATGTGCCAAAGAAAATCTTTTTTTTTTTTAAACATTGCATTCTTTACTCACTCCTTTGTCTGTATCATGCTTCTTTGGATTTGTGGCAGGAAACTCAGCTTTCTATATGTGAGTAAAGGTCCAAAACCAACAATAAATCTCTATCAGAATAATAAAATATTTTCTCCAAATACAGCTCTTGGAAATCAAAAACTATCAAGTCTAAAGATGCTGCACTTGTTTGGTTTTTTTAAAATAAATTAGGGGTGTTTTTTCCACCTGAATTTGATTCATAGAGTCATAGATTTGCTAATAGAACAAATCAAAAAGGTCTTTGTGTGAATGCTTCATACTGCACAAATACAGCTACCAGCAAGAATCTATAATATTCTTTTACTCCCTGTTGTGTCTCAAGATAAAGAACAGAAAAACTCTTTTCTGGACACTCTATGAAAAACAATTAACTGCACTATCAATCTCAGTGTATTATGATACACAATATATAGCATGGGGTTTTACTTAAGTTGGGTTCTAAAATATAAAATTTAGAAAGAACTTCATTTGGGATTTTTATTTCACAACAGCTACACAGAGCAGAAATTAGCTGCTGCCCAACTAACACAAAAGCAGAATTAATAATAACATGGGGTACCATAAATTGTCATGGAGTGCATTATTATTACTATAGGCAGGGCTGGTAGCACTGTTCCTTATAAAGATGTCCCATTTCCATTATAAGATAGGGTCATCTGGGGGGAAAAAAAACTGTACATGATCATGTAATCAAAAACTATCATAATGCATACACGCAAAGGGGACAAATTAAGGTTGCACAGACTTAATTCTGTCATTCCCTGACGTTCCAGTGCTTGACTTTGCAAGCTTAATAATGTTCATATAATGTAGCTGTGTGTGTGTCTCTGTGTGTGTGTGTGATCTACTATTTATAATATGGTCCACTGACTGGGGCCACCCAGATTTAAATGGAAAAAAAGGAGGCTAGACAGACGTTCCCTGCATTCAGTTGCTTGCCCTAAAGGCAGAGATTTGGAAGCTTCTGGTCTAGGGCAGCAGTGAGGAGGCAATCAAATTAGCATGCTGAATTAACTAATTGGCACTGTATGAGAAGGACACACTGTGGCGAGTTGGGGATGAACCTGATGCTAAGAGCTAAAGGGGGATTTACTCTTCCTCACTGGAGTTTGCTTGGCATGAGCCACACTTTGGACACCTGCCTCCACTCACCGCCAATGCAATCTGCATTTAAAGAGCCAGATCCCCCAGCTGGTGTTAATCAGCATAGCTGCATCTGAGTCCTTAGAGCTACATCCCTTTATGTTAGCGGAGGATTCAGCCTGTTGTACACTTTTAATCAGAAGCTCTGTTTAGGGAAGCCCTGGTGTACTTGGCTCTTCAAAGGAGTAAGTCAGTCTTTGTATATCCAACAAGTAACAAGGATATTTATACTGCATGGTGGCATGCAGAATCCTTTGCTGCTGTGACAACAGCCTCTCTCAAAAACACACATCACAATAGCAACTTAACAGGAAAATATAAAACAAAGAACATTTTAAAATTCAGCTGAGTTAACGTCATTTATTTCCTATTGTTTTTCAAAGCTCCCTCTCTTTCTTTTGGGCTCAAGTCCCACAAACATAGTACATGGCTCAATGTATTTACAAGGGAAGAAGGAGTCTGTTTATTGATGTGGGAGAAGCAGGAAAATGAAGACAAAGATATGCATGGAACTGAGTGGCAGGCCGCAACTTTTATTAAACTTTAACACAAAAAAGGGGCACTAACTACCCATCACTCATACAATCCTGTACATGGCATTTAATTGCTTCCAGTGTGGGCTCCGGAGTGGATCACAGGACTCTTTACCATCTAATCCATAACTGGTGCCAGGGATACATGGCTCCTTATCACATAACCCACCAGGGTAGGCTTTCCTCTCTTTGAGCCCTAGGACTACCCGCCTCATGAGATGGGAGGGACAGCAGGATAAGAACCTCAGTCCATGACCACCACAAGTCTCATCCTGTCACATGAGCCCAATGCCAAACACCAAAATCCCTGATCTTTTACGTCTCAGAACCTTTTGTCTTATTCTCTTAACTACAGTGGAAACCAGCTGCAAATTGTGCCATCACCCTCTCCGTCAGGTACCATGTGTATTCCTATGTAAGCCGCTGTGGCTTGCCGGTGCTGCCACGAAGACAAAAAAAATGCTCCCATCCTCTCCAGTTAGCCCATGGGAGCAAACATTAATTCCTGACCCCTTAACAGATGATTGGCTCATCCCACAGGCCAGGTTCCAATTCCTAATTCGGGTGGGTAGGAAGAGCTGCTGGAACAGAGTAGAAAGAGGCTCCACTTGGTCCCTGTGTGGGGCTAAATTCTGGAAGCTGGAGAATGCTGGCCAACCAGCACTTCTCTCCCCCCATCTGACCAATGAGTGTCAAAGACTCCAATGGGAGATGCTACCTATTTTCCTTTGATGAATGTCTCACTTCCTTGCCACTGGGTGTATCCCCAGCCTCATCAATTTCGCTAATCCATTAATCCAGGTGGATGACTTTTTATTTTGTTTTTTTCCCACAGACTAGAAACTATTTAAGGAAACTGACCCTAAGGTGAATCAGTGCTCAGATTTTAACATGGCAACATTTTGTAAAGTGGTCATCATACTGGAATATCAGCATTTCATATATAATATGCTGGATAAATCGATCAGCTTTAGAAGTCAGTTTTCCCCACATTCCTGGCAGCCCTGATGTGGTTAATTTCTATAGCCTCAGTGCAGCAATAACTTCTGTATTGACAATTTACATAGGTTTTGCTCACCTAATTTATTCCACTAGTCATGAAAAAATGCAGCACTTTAGCGACAGCCACCTTGCATTTTATCTCTAAGCTGCAGAGCCTTCTCTTCTCTATATAAAAAAAACAAACCAACCAACCCCACACATGCACTGATATCATATGTAATTTTTGGTATTAGTTCTAGTCATTTCAGGAAAGGCATGCAAATAAGACAAGTGTAACAAATACAACCCCCTGGATATTTTTAAATGGCTGTTTGGAAGTCATTTATTTATCAAAAGCTTTTCCTTTGTAGGTTTAATTTATTTTACCTGAATCTATTGTATGTTTAGCATTCTTTTGGTTAAGTGAATGTGTGTGTGTGTATGCTGATATAAGGAGGAAACTGGAGTTTGCATGATGATTAGTGAACTGCTTTATTACTCAGAAGGGAGCAAGAATTGTTGGGTGAAATAGTAACTAAATGGTGAAAGTCACACCTTAAAAGTGTCTGGTTCTAAAAAGACTGATTTGGGTCCCAACTAAGGACACTTGAAAGCATAAACAACTAGTTTTAAATAGAATTGATTGGTAGAACACAAAGGCTCTTCTATAATCAATGACATCTTCACTCTTGAGAAGGGAGATTGCTCTGGTTTACCTAGAATAATGAAGATTGTTTAGTCAAATGCCTTTCTCTCTGATACAATATATTGTACAGAGCCATGGTGTTGGTCACCACATTGTCCTAGTATAAATGGTTTTGGATTGTCTTTTTATTTATTTATTTTAGATTAAAAGTATATTTCAGGTCAAACCCTGATTTGACTTAAATCAGCAGCAAAGAAATCAACCCACTGGGTATCCGTTGGAGGAATATTTGTCCCTAGAGACTGATACAAAACCCACTGAAAACACTGAGAGGAGACTTCAGTCAAACAAAGTCCTGATAAAGGAAATCACTGAAGCACATGCTTAAGTACTGTCCTATGCAGAAATGGATTTGAGAATGTGCTTAACTTATATTTCAATGTGGTTCAGCGTGTTTAAAATTAAGCACACTGCCAGCCCACTTAAATACCTTCATTAATACCTATAATTGACGGGTACTCCCTCCCCCCTTCTTTTTCTGTTATAAAATTCTGGGTTTCCATTATTCCTCTCCAGCTCATCTGATGAAGTGGATTTTGACCATGAAAGCTCTTGATACTATATATATTTTTGTTAGTCTCTAAGGTGCTACAGGACTATGTGTAGTTTTTAAAGTTAAAACAGCTACCCAGAGACTTCAGAACCTTAGTGAATAAGTTTAATTTTGAAAATGTCCTGTATAACATGGATATTATGACTTCTCCATAATAATACAAAATGTCATGTGACTTCTCTATACCATGCATCTCTGCCTGTTTGAATAGATCATGCAATTTTTTATTTTATTTTTTGTAAATCACAGACTCTTTCCAAAGCTTGATTTTCCCATAAACAGACTAAATTAAAGCAGAGTTATGGGAAGGATTTTTTAGGTTTACTTTTATTGATCGGTACTTACAATTTCAAACAAAAAGCTTGTCAGCATAGAAATACATAAAGGTAATTATTTACATTATTTATCAGTACAAAGTGCAATCCAAATGTTTAAATTTTAATTGCAAATTAAGATGCGGGCAGGCCAACCTCGTGTTCCCATAGTTGTACCTCTAATTAATCTGACAATGGCTTTTCAAATTTGTTCTAACTATATTTAAGCTGAAAAAACCCCAACATTCAAATCCCAGTCTGTGTTTTGAACACATCAAAAGTTTTGCTTCTGCAGTGTCGAACATAGGATTTTGGCAATTTTCACAGCACAAGCATTTACACTTTGTTTATACTATGCTGTTGTATGACATTATATATTATCTTATTAGTATCTCCTTGTTCAAAATAAAATGAGGATATTCTCATCAAAATTATATCATCTTGAAAACAGCAGTTGGACATGGAACTATCATCAGAGAGAGATAAACACAAACAAACAGTTACAGAGTATGACTTGTAGCAGAGGCATTCTGACATTCTCTGTAGATTTGCAAGATGCTGGGAGGACATGATTGGCACCTGGAAAGTCATGGAAGGTTCGGATGAGATTCTTTTTTCCTTCATCAGCATATGTGGTTGGGGGTGGGATATATATTGGGGATAGGAGTTTGTGGCATAGTGCTTGCATCAATCTGTATTTTCAGTATTATTTTTAAAATTACAAATGTTTAATTTGCTCTCTGTTATCCTTTACATAGATCTAATGACTAGTGAATGATGGTTGGGCAAAATATAGATATATGATTTTTTTCACATTTTTCAGCTCACTGTAGACTGATAAAAATTTTCAACAAATCAAAAAAAAATAAAATGTAGTAGAAAAATTGTTAAAAATCCGCTTTTTAGTGCAGTTGTTCTAAATAGCTCTGAATCGGAGGCACATCGGATTATTTGAAAATCTGGTCTTGAGTGTGATCAAGCACCTTAAAACTTGCCATGCACCTTTTCGGTAAACAGTTTACTGCCAAAATGTGGGACAGATTATTCAATAAGACTACTTAAAATATAAAAGTTACTGCACTAAAGGTTCAACTTCTGTAATCCAGCACCCTCAGGACTTGACCAGTGCTGAACCAGATAATTTGCTGGACCATAGGAGGTCAATATTGTCTAGCAGCATTATCAAGACTTCCATTGCTTACAAGACTCTCAGGGCATGTCTACACTACACAGTTATTTCGAAATAATTCCTGTTATTTCAAAATAACAAGGTGAGCATCCACACAGCAAGCTCATTATGTCAAAATTATTTCAAAATAACCACCTGTCAGTCTACGAGGAATAATGCCTATTTCAAAACTGCTATTTCGAAATAGGGTTCGTGTGGACACTCAGTTGCATAACTACTTCTCAGAGTCATTCAGAGTAATTACTCCCCAGTGCTTCCTGGGGCTCTAAGTCGAGATAGCGTGTCCACATTAAGGGAGCCTGCTTCAGACTAATTTCACGGCTTCCCTGTAGTGTGGATGCATTATTTTGAAATAATTATTTCAGGAGCTCTTATTTCAAGTAAGGTATTTCGAAATAACCTGGTAGTTTAGACATAGGCTCTGAAGATATCTACGGTTAAATTAGAGCTAAACAACAGCACAGAACACTGAGAACTAGGCCTGGTGGCTGTAAACAAACTTTATGGGATCTGGAGAAACATGACCACTTCCATGGTAAGTCGACATCCGGCAAACTAAAATCATGCCGGACCATGGATGTTGCCAGACCAGAGAGTGCTCTCTAGTCCAACCTGTACTACAATTTCCAGGAAAATGAAATAAATCTTTATTTTGTGTAAAGATAACATAAATAAATCTGGTCTGCTGCAGGTCCCAGGGTGCAGGTTTTAGCCTAACATCTACACCACAATTAAAAAGCCCTTTAGCTGGATCCCCATGAGCATGAACCAGCTGGCCCAGACCAGCTGTGGATATCTAACTGCAGTGTACTGGTACTCTAAGGAACAGCAAGAAGCAGCAAGTCTCAGTGCCTGAGTCAACAGAATTATGCTTGGGGGGCTTAGGCTACCCTGCTAAGAACAGCTGGGTAGACTCACGTTCTGGCTGGAGCTCAGGCTCTGAAGCACATTCCTGTTCCCAGGATTCAGAGCTCAAACCACAACATCTACGTGCTGTTTTATGTAAAGTATCCTGGACCGTGGGGCTGACAGCCATCACAGACCCCCAAAGCAAGGTGTAGGGGGAGCGGCTCCACGCCCCTAGAAGGAGCAGGGCCTCAGCCAGAAAGGGCAGGGCAGCCAGCCCTCAGTGCTACCCAGACCACAGCATCTGCTCCCTCTTCCTCCCTCCCCCCAACTGCAGCCCTCAGAGCCGGGCAGAGTGGAGTGGCTATTAAATAGTGGCTATTCAAAGTGAACTAGGACTCCGTATCAGCGTAAGTGGCCGGGCGCCCCAATTCTGTCATCAGGTCTGATCTTCAACCTGATGCTGATTGGGCCTGTCAATCCAGACTTTGAGATGTGCTGCCATGGGCTGTGCAGACAGACCCTTAGACTGATGTGCAGGGTTTTTGGGGGTTGTTTTCATTTCTTAATCTTAAACGTACTTTAAACACCACATGTCAGCGCACAATGAATTACTGTGGCCACAGTGCAAGACTGTATCCTAACCCTCCAACGAAAGGAATCCTAACATTAATCCTTGCCATCCTCTTCAATTTTCTATTATGTCGAAGCCATTGTTTAAACACTTACAACCCTTTGGGAACCTGTGTGGCACAAAGAGATGCAGAGAACAGGATTTCACTCAGGACATTAGTTTTTCCCAGTGACTATGCCTAATAATGGCAAGGTTTTATAAGTATTAAGTTCTTAAACCAAGCAAAGACCCAGATTACCATACATCATTCTTAAAACTAGCCACTGCTGAAATAACTTGTATTTTGCAGTTAACCACACAAGTAATTTGACTCAATTTATATCTTTCTGTTGATATAGTAAACACAATTCCACACCAACATAATAACACACTTTCTAAAAAGTCTATTACTAGCAAAACAAACCATATAATTACATATTTATGCTCGTTTCTGCTAGACAATGGAACTTAGGCACAGCATACTAATGCAAATAGAGCACAGGTGGTGAGGCAGATAACAGCAATGCCTTGTTATATAGTAGGGTAACCCTATCTTACTTTTTAAGATTTTAAGATACCAGTCATTGTGTGTCTGACAAAAGATGAAGTCTCATGTTGAATGAACCCATCGTTTTCAGTGAATTTCCATATCATGCAGTGACAGTGCAATGTAGATGCCTTGACAGGCACTTTGGTAGAATTTTAGAGGGAAATATAATCAGCAAGGGGCCCACTGTTTGTATAAAAGAACCAAATAACACAGTAGGAGACCCAGAAAGTAAGATTTTCCTCTAAAAGGAGATTCATTACTTTTTTTTAAGATGGACTTCCATTTGGAATGTTAAGCTAGTTTAGTTTAACAGCTAAGTCAAACATCTTCAGTTCGATTGCCTTGTCAGTTAATTAAAAAAACCAAAAAAACCTAGAGTCCTAAATTAGTTTTATTTCTGAAAAGTAAGATCCCCTGAGTCAAAACTTAGAAGTGCTGCCTCCATGAAGATGGGCATGTATTTCTCTTTCTTTTGGATTTAAAAATCTACCTAAAAATTAAAAGATAGAAACTTTGGGGAAAACAAACTTGTTTGGTATGTGGAATGCAAGAGATAAGTCATATTTTACAATTATGATGATATATAAAATTGAGGATATAACACTTGAGTTTAACATCACAATGTACCGATTCATTGTCCCAGTAGACTCAACAAATCAGTCAAACACTGTTCAAAATGATTCAGATTTGATCTTCCTCTCTAGACCTGAGCTTTGCCACAGCATCACTTAGTGCATCTGAAAACATCAATTATTCTTGCATGAAATTGAACTTTATGAAGAATAGGAAGTTACCAATGAGCCTCATCTTCTGTAGTATAATATAAATGTTTATCTTTATACTTGGCATAATTTAAACATTTATACACTAGTAATCTATAATAGCTGAAATGGCTGCAGAGTTTGCAAACAATGACTGCACAATAAAGTAATATTTTAAACACCACTCTTTTCAAAAGTTTCAGCATTGTAATATGCAATTTTAACACACTCCCATTACATTAGCAATTGTTCCCCGCATTCTAACTTGTATCTTTACAACAGAGGTGCATACTCAAAGAAGTAAATGCTAACTCCCTCACCTCTCCCCCCACAAAAAAAAAAAAAAAAAAAAAAAAAAAAAAAAAAATAGGAAAGGAAAATAAAAACTAATACAAAACGAGAAGCATAGCCAATGCTGACCTTTTAGCCCACTACAAAACATGAACTACACAAGCCAGGAAATTGCACTAGGAAAAAAATATCAGCTAATAGCAATGCTAGTCAGCATAATATTACAATAGTTACAATATTTCCAATTCTCATTATTTGAGGCAATGTTAATGAAGAGCTATTGAGAATTCTTAACTAAAATTTGTTTTCCTGAACAAGATTTTACAGTTCTCTTTACACATCAATTGCTGGATAGATTTCTTTAGATAAACACCTCTGAACATTACTCCACACAAACAATAATGGACAGAGTATAATTCTAGGCAGCTCTACACAAATACATAAGAATTGCTTCAACTATGTAAAAACAAAAATGTTATTTCCTATGAGCAGATATTGTTGTAAGAATAGGTCAATATAGCTATATAGGCCCAATTTTGCATCCACTGAAGTCAGTGGTGAAGAATCATGCCCTTATTCTACTTCATGTGTGTTTGAAACTCCCATAATCTACATGCAACATAATGGGTGTTTCAGGATCACAGAATTTTCTGGACTCATCTTGCAATTTACTGTTGGCAAGGCTATGAGGCCAGACTTTGCCTAGAAACCATATTGCTTAATGTATGCTTATGAATATGTATGTAATCTGTGGAATGAGTGTGGAAGTGTGAATGAGAAACACCCAATGGAAAGACAGTTTAGGATCTGTAACTTTTTAAGGCAGACAAAGACCCTGCAAAGACGATACATTGTCGAGTGACCAGGGAAGTCTCTCTCTCTCTCTCTCGGACAAGATGTAACAGCACAGGAGCAACCTGGGACCGGCCCAGAGGAAGTAAAGCCTCCTACAGATCCGAAGGGATCTCCCAGAAAACCCCCCTAGCCGAGTCTCCGGGAAGCCAACGCCTGGCTAGTACTCCAGCCACCTGCAAAAGCAAAAGTAATCTACACTGCACTTGCAGCCTGCCTACAAACTGCCAGCATGAATGATATGTGTGTGTGTGTGTGTGTGAGTATCACCTTACCCTTAAGAATCTGTGCCAATAAACAACCCCAAAACAATACTGCTCCAGCCCATCCTTTGTCCGGGTTTGTTCCTTAGCAGATCTGAGGAAGTACAACACATCTAACTAAAAATCACAAGATTGGAGTAATATTGTACACAGCAACACACTTCATGTATACTCTTCATCTACTCTATAAACTGCTAAGGAAAACGGGCATGGATTGAGAGGTAACAATTGAATGGACTAAAAACTAGTTAGGGGATAGAAAAAAGAACAAAAGTAAACAGTTGGTTTTCAGCATGGAATGAGGTAGGTGCCCCAAAGATTGATCAAAAGTCAGTGCAGATAATTTCAAGGAGTCTGACAGCTTCCATACACAACAAAGTTCACTACTAGAGTAATCTATTGCTGAGACACACACATTTTCCTGGGACCATGCACAAATTTTAATGTTTTTCATTCTCACTAGGAATTTTTCTTAAATTCAAAAGGCAGCTTTATGCAGACCATACAGAATCATTTCCACTAGCTGATTCTAACTCAATGTGGCAAAGGAACAAAAAACACACAGGATCCTATGCAAACATCCACAAGTAAATAGGGATCTCATTTTGGGAAAGTGCATTTAGTGGCACTTGTGCTATTAGCTCACTGCTTTATATAGCCTTCCATACCCTTAAAAAAACCAACAGATTGTGTCCTTTTGTTGGTCTGAACAACATTTGTGTGTGTGTGCACGTGTGCTTGGGTGCTCTCAGAGATGCAGTAATGAGAGTGACATGCACACACAAGAAGAAATGATTTTACTGAACTGCAAGGAGAACATACTTCTCCTCCTCCAAACCCTTTGACAAAAAGAAAAATTAAACCAAACACTCTTGGTAATGGAAATGACTCTTACACTAGAAAGAAACCATGATGAGGAGGACAGATCGACTCTAATGGGAAAACAATCTCAGTATAAAGGTCCTGTTTAAGAGGTTGGCTTTCATTCAGAATTTCATCCAAGCACCAGCATTTGTGGATTGAATTAGAAATCTTGTGCACAGAAACTCTGTCATAAGATTCTACGTGCCTGTCTCCTTGTCAGCATGTCAAAAATACAACACAAAACCCCCTTTCTAGCTATGTAAAAGCAAAAGCAGGGCCATACTGGGTTAGACCCATAGTCCATCTGGCTAGTGTACTGCCTTCTGACAATAGTCACTCTCAGAGGTTTCAGAGGGAATTAACAGAACAGGGCGATTTTGAGAGATCCATATCCTGTCATCTAGTCCCAGCTTCTGGCAGTTGGAGGGTTAGAGTAAGGATGTTAAGGACTAGTCGACTAATTACTCTCTCCCCTCCCCCTTGCTGCCTCTATCAGATAGAGGGAGCAAAGGGGTGGGGAAGAGAGGGTACTTCAAAGCGGCAGCGCTGCACAGAGCCCATATCCATAGAGGCATTTCAAAGGGGCAGCGCCGCACAGAGCCTGGGATCAGCTATGGAGCGCTGTCCCTTTGAAATGCCACCACTTCAAAGCGGCAGTACCATGTGGAGCTCGGAGTCAGCTGGAGACTCCCTAGCTTACCCTAGGCTCCCTGTGCTGGGGACTCTTGTTCATTTCAAAGCTGACACAGCTGTGTGCAGCCCAGGGCCAGCAGGAAGTCCGGGCTCCCTGGGGGCTCTTGTGCATTTCAAAGGGTGAGCGCCCTTGTGGAGCCCGGAGTCAGCGGGACTTCCCGCTAGCCCTGGGCTGCAAGCAGAGTTCTGCATTCCTCCTTTGAAATGTCCAAGAGCCTTGTTGGGCTCTTGTACATTAAAAAGGAGGAATGCGGAAGTGCCTATTGACTAGTTGAGTAGTCGATGGAAATTCCATCGACTACTCGACTAATAAATTACTCATTTGTTAACATCCTTAGTTTAGAGACACCAAGAGCATGGTATAGGATCCCTGACCACCACTGTCTTGGCTAATAGCCATTAATGACCCTATTCTCCATTACCTTATTTAATATTTTTGAACCCCCCGTTATGTTTTTGACCTTCACAACATACAATGCCAATTAGTCCCACAGGTTGAAAGTGTGTTTTGTGAAAAAGTACTTCCTTGTGTTTGCTTTAATTCTGCTGCTTATTAAGTTTCATTGGTTGACCCCTAGCTCTTTTATTATGTGAAGGGGGAAATAGCACTTCCCTATTCACATTCTCTACATCATTCATGATTTTACAGACTTCTATCATAACCCCCTTTCATCATGTCTTTTCTAAACTGAACAGTCCCAGTCTTTTTAATCTCACTTCATATGGGAGCTATTCCACATTCCTAATAATTTTTGCTGCCCTTCTTTGCATGGTTTCCAATTCTTCTTTGAAATGGAGTCAACAGAAATGCACATGTTATTCAAAATGTGGGTATACCATGGATTTATATAGCGGCATGATGATATTTTCTGTCTTACCTTTCCTAATGGTTCCTCACATTCTAATAGCTTTTTTGATTGCCACTGAACAACAAGCAGATATTTTCACAGAACTATTCACAATTACTCAAATATCTCTTTCTAGAGTGGTAGCAGCTGATGTAGACCCCATTATTTTGTATGTATAACTGGGATTTTGTCTTCTAATGTATATAAGTTCACTTTTATCATTGAAGTTCATCTGTCATTTTGTTGCCCAGTCAGATCCTTGTGATGGTCTTTTTGTAATTCTTGTAGTGTTTTAGACTTAACAATATGTTATATCTGAACAAGAAAGAATGAAGATCTGTGAACATAAAAATATTGGATGTCAGGGGACACAAAAGACACAGGCCACATTTTTTGAATCTCTACACATTTTAAAAGTTTGGGATCCTATTTGGTCCAAATTGGACTGCCCATCCTTAATGGCAGGTATCAAGTTCAGATTTAAGTTCCTGCATAATTGAAATGCATGGCAAATAATTGAAATTCACGAGCTTGCTTCACTAGCAATTGTGTTCCTTTTCCTGGGACTCTTAATTCCCTGAAAAAAAAGAAACCCCATTCACAGACCACAGCACTATTAGCTTAGTCCTGAGGCGGTTTCAATTACTGAAGACTGGTACCAAATTAAGTGATGAATTAAGTCTGAGCCCAAGTTCATCAAATATCTTTAAACAAACATCTGTTTCTGAAACAGCAACAAAAGGACACTTCATTTATTTAAATAATCATTTCAGAATTATGAAGCTTGGGTTTTTTGTTTAATTTAAATTAGAAGGTATCAATTCACCACATCTGGAGCTGACATCAAGCCAAATAGAGAATTGAGAATGAATAGTCTAATTCTCCTTGGTTCAATAGCTGACTTCAGTCAAAGATAGGCTCCACTGGACTTTATTCTAGGAAGCAAAGATAGTACAAGGTGCACAATTAGGACAGACATTATTAAGTTCAACTTTTTTTTTTCTGTCTACATTAGAGAGAAGGCAATGAACAGCAACAACGTTGCAATGACCTCTTCTCATGACATAAAGAAAATCAACAAAATTAATCTGGGACTACACACATATGGCCATGGAGCCTGCTTCTGATTTTAGATCCAAATGTTATTTCTCCATTGTTCTCCATCTTGCTTTTGGCTCTATCTACAGGACATGCCTCTTCCATCCCATGTCATGCCCAGTTAAGAAGCTGAAAACAGAAGGGCTAATCCGATTATTTTCTGTGAACATGCTGCCAACTCCCTGGGTTTCGAGTATAATCACAACAATTATTATAAAAAAAAAGGTGGGGAGAGCAGCAGGTGTTGTGGGGTTTATTTTAATTTGAATATAGCACTAGAAAAAGATGCCAGACAGAAAGGCCTGAAAACTGAGATGGTCTGTTTAGCCACAATACAGGTACAGAAGGGACAGCAGTAATATAAGCCTCCCGCACACTACCCTGCCAAATTGTCTCAGCCTTGATGTGGTGGGTGGATTGCATTTAGGCATAAGAAAAATGGTTTATACTCTATGATCATATGATGCAAAGCAATGTACCATGATATTGAGGCATGTGCTAATGTACACCACCAGGAGAAACAAAACAAACACAAACCATAGCTGTGGATGCTCTACTAATCAGCTAGGTAGCATCTGAATGTCTCTAGCATGCTGCACAAGTGCAAAGCATACAGGGAACACTGCATGTGATAATTTACATTTGTTTTAAACAGACAAAACTTTTAAACAGTAAGACTGTGTGGGCCTCTCCCTCAGCTTCCTGCATGTCCCCTTCTCGCTAGCCCTTCCCTCTAGCAACCAGTGAGGGCCTGCAATATATTTCTTCTCTCTCCCTGAAGCTCCCCTTCTTGTATTTTAAGCTGTCGCAGAGTCACACTCTGAATCTATACTGGTCAACTGCTAGATTTCAGGATACATAGTTAAATCTCTCCCTTCCACTATTTAAAAAACAAAAACCCAGGATCTTGCTTTCTAAATAATGTCCAATTTTCCTGATTCTTGTACTAGGTCATTAAGGATAAACTTTGTCACTTAAAATCCCCCTGCTATTGTTACATTCTTTACACTCCCAGGGCACGTGATTAACCATTTCTTTGACTTTGCATGTTTCACACTGCCTTTTCTTTATGCTTATTAAGACCAAGTTACTGTTTAAGCCCCAGTATTTGATAAGTATTTGAGATAAAGCAACCTCACTGCAAGAACATGGGCAAAAGATGCTGTCAGCATTTTTCATTCTAGGGCACCCTCATAAAATCCTTTCCACATTGTTTCCCTTGTTCATACTTCTTGAGACTCCTCTCTTAGATCATCAGTTTAATTTTAAACCTCTGTTCATTTAGAGGATTCTGTCCTGTTGTCATTTTTACAGCATTTTTGCTACTTCGACTGCCACTCTCATTTTTTTCTTACCCCAAAATATTGTGGGGAAATTATTGAATATTGCTATTTCAATTGTTTACTCTCATCTGCACCAATTTTATTAGTAGTAACAATATTTCACATGAATTTTATCATTTCTGCTACCCGAATTCCTGTTTTTGATTGTCAGAAGTCAGTTTCACAAGATGAAAATGGAGATAGGTTGCACATCTACCACCATTATCTCTGCTAGCCTGTCTATCACAAAGGCAACAAAAATTTGTGATAGTCTAATGTACTCCTTTATTCCAAGCATTGGGGTGCAGAATGTTGTCTCCATTTTCACAAATTTTCACAAATATTTGGTAAGGTTTGCCCTATTTATCATATATACATTGAGTTGCTATATTTAATATATTTAACTCTCCTTTCCCATTTTAATTTCATTATATAGTTCCATTTGTACTGGGAAGGGGGAAGGGAGGCAATTCTCCACCCTTAATGTATTTTTCCATGCCTATATATGCTCATTTCTTTTAGTTACTTTGTCCATATGTGAACTCTATTAAAGGCAGTTTGGGTCCTCCTCCCACATTATTCACTGGATTCTCAGCATTCTTCATATATTTGTATAGTGTTGCCAGCTCTCTGTCTCTTATGACTTTTGCACAAAAGGTTAAGTCCAAGAATTTCATTCTCAATGCTACAGGCATTTCATCAGCAACCATCCACAATGCATGCAAAGGGGTTACGATGAAGACATCGATACAATGCATAATGCCTGGATTTGGATGATTCATTTTTGATGCTGAACTAAATGTTTGGCATCCATACTCAATTATAGGTCTTATTAATGTTTTATAAAGCATTACCATTGGTTTCTTACTCATGTTTCGGGCGGCTCGAAAAGTACTTTTAAGTATATTGATCTCACCTTTACATTTATTGATTTTATTTTCAATGAGGTCATTCCATGTTAGCTTGCTATCAATGCCACGCCCGAGAATATGTAGGTTTTAACTATACCTATATGGTCACATGGAGACAGTTTACAGTCTTTTCATTTTTAATTTAGTGAATATAATTCCTTTAGTTTTAAGAATTGGAAATTTAAACCCCAATATTTCCCCATTCCATACTTTTCTGAAGTGTTTCATTTAAAGTATTTGCTTCTCAGCTCTTTCCTGGTTTCTCTTTTTTTGCACATACGAACAGTCATCTGCAAATGAGGAAATGCCTATTCTTGAACTCATCCTTTTTTGTGTGATTATTTATTATTACATTGAATAAGGTAGGGCTGATAATTACAAATTGCACTCCACTGTGGAAAGTTATGTGTATGCTAGAGTAGAATTTCCCTACTCTGACCTACAGAGTTCCTTTACTTAAGAAATCTTTCATCCATATTATATATATATATATATATATATATATATATATATATATATATATATAATTTCCTTTTATGCCCTTGGCTGCTATTTTATGCAGTAAGTTTGTCTCCATAACATATCATATGCTTTTTCAATATCTAGGAAAGCTACTATCATATACTCCCTGTTTCTCATACTACAGTGCTTTCATCTCTAGTCTTACAGTATGATCAGCTGTACCCACTTTTCATGTTGTCTGTCCATCCATTTCTCTCCAGACATGTAATAGGTCAGTCCCCATTCTTTTAATGGCATTAGTCATACGAGATATACGGACAATTGGCCTGTACATATCTTGTATTACAGATTTCTTGGTTTCCACACTGGGACAACAATAGCATGTTTCCACTCCACTGATAACTCACCATTTCCCCATGTACTGTGGTACAGTTTTAGACTCCCTTCATCCAGGTGTTTTAGCAATTTCTTACATATGTCCTCATTCTTGGACGCAGGGGTTTTGGGTGTTATTTATAGCTTTTTGAAGTTCCTTCATACAGAAAGTTTTCATTTAACATCGTATTCTTTTCTCCTCCTATCTATTCCAGTTCTCACATTTCTCTTTAATTATTTTTCCCTTACCTGGATTTTTATAATCTGATTTTCACCATTACTGAAGTGTGGAATATTTCGGCTAGGGTTTCTTTATTAGAGCTTTTTAACCCCTGGCTTTCTACAATTAGGCCTGATATAGAACTGCTACTGCATATTCTATTTATTGTGTTAAGGTGCTTAGACGTGTCTGAGATTTTAGTATTTATTTAAGTTCCCCGTAGTACTTTTCCCAGTTTTCTCTTTTTGAATTTTTAATAGTCGTCTACACTATTGCCTTGTTTCTTTTATATTTCAGTAAGTCCTCACTAATTATTGTAATGTTTTTATTTCTTATATGCTTTGTTCCTTTTTCTTTTTAACATTCTCAGTCAACAACGTTATATGTCTGCTACCTTAGAGTGACATGATCTTTTTGGTATACAGTAAACCTCCATTAGTTCGGCATCCAATGCTCCGGGACTCCTGATGGTCCGGCACCATCAGGAACCCGGAAGTGCTGGGGCAGCCGGACAGGCTTCCCCCATTCAGCCGCTGCTGAAACTGACCAGCAGCTGAATCGGGGAAGCCGGGAGCAGAGCAGCTCGGGTGCTGCCGGGTTGGTCTCGTAGCGCTGCCCCTCGGGGCTGCGGGACCAACCCGGCAGCACCCCAGCTGCTCTTGGTGACGCCTGGGGCAGAGCAGCTGGAGTGCTGGGTTGGTCCCGCAGCGCCAAGGGACAGCGCTGCGGGACCAACCCGGCAGGACCCCAGCTGCTCTGCCCCAGGGGTCCCCGATTCAGCCGCTGCTGAAACAGATCAGCGGCTGATTCCAGGAAGCCCGGGGCAGAGCAGCTTTGCCCCGAGTTTCCTGGAATCAGCCGCTGATCTGTTTCAGCAGCGGCTGACTTGGGGACGCCTGGGGCAGAGCAGCTAGGGTGCTGCCGGGTTGGTCCCGCAGCCCCGAGGGGCAGCGCTACGGGACCAACCGGGCAGTACCCCAGCTGCTCTGTCCCAGGCGTCCCCAAGAGCAGCTGGGGTGCTGCCGGGTTGGTGCCGTAGAGCCGCCCCTCGGCGCTGCGGGACCAACCCGGCAGCACCCCAGCTGCTCTATTGCAGGCATCCCTATTCAGCTGCTGCTGAAACTTACCAGCAGCGGCTGAATCAGGGACGCCTGGGGCAGAGCCAGACTATCGGAAGGGGGGGCTATGAGGGGTCTGGGGTGGCATCCCCTCCCACCCCACTCCAGACCCCTCATAGCCTCTCCTTCCGATAGTCCGGCATATCTGATAATCTGGCACCTCCTGGGTCCTAAAGGTGCCGGATTATCGGAAGTTTACTGTAGTTAAGTTTGCTGCCATCACAATTCCCTGTGCTATATCTCTACCAACTTCCATAGTGTCATCTCACTTACACATCTCTCATTAATATTTTCATTACATTTGCTTCTAAATACTCGTCCATTTGCTTTTTAAAATATTCCAAGTAGTGGGCTGCCTCCATGCTCAACAGTACCATTAAGTTGACATCTTATAAGCTGGAATCGCTTCCCATTCTTGCTTGTCTATGGATTTGTCAGATGCATTTGCTTAGAATCATAAAGCTGGAAGAGAACTCAAGAGGTCATTGAGTCCAAGCCCCTGCCCAAAGTGAGACCAACCACAACTAATAATTGCTTGCTATACTACCCTGCCATTCTAAGGACCAGACAGGAGAGATTTCTATTGGTAGCATCAAACCTTATAGGTCTCCTATCATTCAATATTACCAGATTTTCAGCAATTAATTGCTCTAGAGACATTTACCATTCTTATCACTTTTCCACTTCCTCACAATCTGTTATGGGTGCTTAAGTCTCCTCTTATATTATATGGGTCTAGTGCATCTTCAGCTCTCTCTGTTAAATCCTTAATTTCCAGTTTTCCATTGGGGGTTGCAGACCTTCTGTATTCTCAAAAATGGAGATTTATTATGCATTGGACTCTCCATAAATTTATACTCCATATTTAGTTTCTTCACCTCAATTTTAAGATAATTTGTTTTCCTTACTGAATGTGAAATACCTCTCTACTTCTTTGTCCTGTGGCAAAGATGCCAGATCCTAGTATTCTGAGTAGTCTTATCAAAGACTAAGTAGTCTGATCAATTATATTTTACATTAGTTCCTGTCCACATGCTCTTCAGATACGTGCAGTCCAACAGTAAATAGTACCATTCTATTTATCCATCCTTATTTCCTTCACTTAAGAAAAACATATGGTGCTGCTCTACCAATAAATTGCTAATACATAGGTAACTTTACTGCTGCCTTAATTATAATTTTCATTTTCTGTTTCTCCCCAATCTGTAGCGTGCAATTTATTACTTCATTCAAGAAAGCTTGTCTTCTTGTCTGTGCAAATGTCTTGTTCTGTTTTCACTGTATCACCCATCATATCCTTTGATTTATTCTGTTGTGTCTTACTAAGTGGCTGGGATATATGGTTCTGACCAAAAAAAATCTGGTATCTTATTGTTACCATATCTGGAATGGCTGCTCCTTTATATACAACTAGCACAGCTGTTGCCATCTTTCTTTCAGTCCTCTTGCTAACTGGCTGCTTAGCATGTACTGCCTGATCATCCCCTGACTTGCTTTACCTCATTTTCAATCATTTTGATTGTCATCCCATATACATATCCTCATCAAATACTTGGCAGTTAGCATTTAATTTTTAATAGTTTCTTCACTTGTCCCTTGTTTTTACATTCAACTAATAGATCTCCAGCTTGTACATTTCTAACTTTTTTCTGTCTCCAGCACTTTTTAAAATATACTCTACCATTTTTATTACCTTCACATCCTTGACAAGGGATTTCACTATTATAACAGATTTTTCCTCATTCTCTCCCGTCTTTGGGACTTCTAGCTCTGGCATGTCCACCCTTTCCTTTTTCCTAACCTCCAAGCAGTCTGCCCTTCTGCTATTGTAACCCACACACCTTCTGGGCATAGTTCCCACTAAGGTGTACATCTACACGGCCGTGCACAAAAAATTCTTCCCCACCCACCTCTTCTGGAGAGCTGCACAGCAGCACTCTCAGGGCACGTGGCTGCTCTGACAGGTGGTGCTGCCAGGACGGCGTCTTGAGGGAGCCGCTGGGATGGGGGGGTGGGACCTGCCACTGCCGCATGGCGGGGGGAGTGGAGAGGCCTGCTTCAGTGGCTGGGGCTGCCAAGTGGCAAGGAGGGCTGGGGCCACGTGGCATTGCAGGGTGGGGGTATCTTCTCCAGCGGCTGGGAATATGTGTGTGTTAGTTAATTGGGTGCCACGGTGGCACACAACCAAATCAACGCACGTGACCTCAATATTGGTGCACAAGCCAAAATTCACTCGGGCGATGGTTGAAAATCTTACAGGTAACACTGCTTTTGGGCGTGGGGTATTGTTCCACAGAGTGGCACTTAGAACACTTACAGAGAGGAAGAATGAGTGTGCTCTACAGCCTTAGCTGAAAGCCAGATGGCTTTTAGCTCAAGAGATAGAGGTCATGATCTAAGCTCCAGAAGTCCCAGGTTCAGTTCTGCCTGTCAGCATTACAATAGCTCCTTTCATCATCTTATAGACCGATTCTTGCATTCTCCATTATATCTTCTGTCATGCCCCAATGTATAGATCTGCTCAGCTGCCCTGCCAACTCTCTTCCAGCCCACCTGACTGGAGCCAGGATCCCTGAGCCTCCCAACCAGACCCCTCCTTGGATCACCTCCACTGTGCTCTCACTTGATCGTCTCCTGTAACTTCCTTTTTGGCCCTTATTTAGGTGTCTAAAGGGCATCTTTAGTTCTTGTGGTGATCTGGCCCCAGTTGTGAATTAAGTGCTTGGTATTCTGTGATCCTGGTTTTCTCATTATATGCTTTTAAAAATAATCCTTACCTGACTAAAGAACAAGCCTTCCTTACCCTGTACCTTATATCCCACACAATCAGGGAATATGAAAAGATTTCTTGAAAAGAAAAACAATGTGTGTTAGATACTATATTTTCTTTTGCCATGCTTGAACTGGACTTAACTTGCAAAGGAGAAACAGGGAGTTTGATTTATTTCAGATCCTGACCCTCTTTGCAAAGGCCTGAACACACACACACACACACTCTCTCTCTCTCTCTCTCTCACACCATTGTCACTCTGACTGCTAAGGATGGCCTCTTCATGGCATTCCCACCAAACAAAATGCCTAAATTTCATATGACATGTTTTGTCACCCAGTGGGTTCTTAATCGGTTTACTGTGTACCAGCTGGGATGCAACCTGTCAGTTTGGCAACCTCAACATTCCTGCAATTCTCTCATCCTTTGCTCAGGTACTTTATCTAGGCACAGATATGGTAGTGAAAGGGATGATGCATCTGGAGCAGGGACTTCCTGTAGAAGAGCTAGCATTTACCACCATAAACTGCTGACCTAAACACATCTTTGGTTGTCACTTCTGCGCTACTTCAGATAATCTGCTGTCTGATGAGGGGAGAACAAGCCCACTCCATACTCACCCTGCAACACTGGCTCTGTTCCTTCAGGCTCCCTACTCCAAGTGTCACACAGGATTGCAACATCATTGAGGTGTAGCACCATCAAAACACCAGGGCGGCTGGGCCAAACCTGAGTGGTGATGTGACCCAGCAATTTCTGTGGCTGTAGTTGAACTCATGAACCCACACGACAGGCCTTCCAAGGTAGGAGTTACATGATGAAAGTGTGCACGCCAGGTGAACCACAGACAGCATTCCACCACAATTTAACCTCCCTTTCCCTTGAGTTTCCTCTGGGAATGAGTTCATACTACTTTTTTAAATGCACTGAGCAATATGGTTGCTCTTGAAACCATATCTGCATGAAGAAAGGATATCAAGTGTATCAAGAGGCTTAAGTGTATCAAATAAATTAAAGCAAGGAGATACAAAAGATTTCACCTTTTGTATTTAAACATGGTGACATGAATCTTTGGTCTGTCAGCCCAGTTTTAAAGAAGGCTATGTGTACAATGCCACAGCTGTGCCGCCGCAGCCGTGCTGTTATAAGGCTAACACCTTTGAAAGAATGCCCTCGCTATTCTCAGTGCAATACTCAACAGTAAGTCACACTTTTCTCCAGGTGTAGTCTGACAGCTGTATGTGAAAACTGTAATTCAGCTTCTGATTTGCGAGCCTTCTCTGTCCACCTAAAATGGTCCACCTAAAATGGTAACAACTTGTGACTTAAAAAAATGAGGACCTAAATCTCCATAACCACGTTCTATTACACTTTCCTGCTGGCTTAGCAAACTGAAACGGTACAGAAAACTGTTGTGGATTTATTTTTCTTTTTTTTTTGTGGTGAAATCCCAGCCCTCTTGAATTCAACAGGAGTTTTGTTGCTGTCTTTAATGAGGTCAACATTTCACCTTTTGTATTTAAATATGGGTCTTTGGTCTGTCAGCCCAGTTTTAAAGAAGGAAGGATGAAAACTGGTTTTTAAAATTATCACTTTTCCACAGTCATGAAATGCCAATTTAACTGTAATTGTTTCAAATGCAGTTTGCCTATGGCCAGAAGCAAGTCTCATGTGAATTTCAACATGTTAAAATGGCCAATACATGGATGGAGCTCTCCTTGAGATGTTCTCATTTCCTCAGGGAAACAGTCCTGTAGTGCAGATTTGTCTTATTATTGATGTTTAAAAATATAAATAAATAAAAATGCCCAAGGCTTTTATTCTTGAATTATTCTGGAATAGCAGTTAATAGTTTCTTGTATCTGGATTTGCATTTCCAGAGTCTAGAATGCAAATTTCTCCAGAAGTGGTTGAAAAAAATTGTTAAACTCTTTGGTGACAAAATATTTTTAGTATATTATTATTGTTTTGCATATGGTGCATCTTGAAGCTCTGGGACATTTTTAATTTTTATCCTATATGGCAATACTACTCAGAGGCTAAGTAACAAAAAAGCAAGCAACTTTTCTGATGCCAGATGCTGAAGATCAATAGCTATTTCACAAAGTTTATGGCATAATTAAAATGTGTAACAGAAACAATTTTCTTTTCAACCCCTCAGGCTAAGTCTAGAATTATTGACTAAGTCAAAGTTATGTGGTGAAACGTTTTTATTATGTTTATGGATAATATAAAGGAGTTTATGGGTTTTATATGTAATTTGGTAAGTATAGGAAAGTGAAGAGGAAAAATCCTCTGCATCAGCAAAAGATCAATTGTAAAAATCATTGTAGGTAGGTATGTGAAAGGAGATTTAGCCACTTTGCTTTAGTTCACAATCACCCACTCTTTAACCTGAAAGCTTGTGAATTTAAGAGAACAAACTTATACATGAGTATTTACATTAATGTCATTGGTGCTCACATACCTAACACACAACAGGGGCCAAAGGGAATGTATGGCTTTTGATTCATGCTAACATGATAAATGTTATTAAAAAGAAATCAAAGCAAATGAAAAACAATCTTAGAATCCACTTTTTCAATTGAATAAAAGAAACAAAATTACTGAAAGGAAGTGACCAAACTGCACACAAATACAAATATGCACAGGGCTCTTTCATTTCAGATGTCATGCAGGTGTCTAAGACTTTGTTTACATTTCAAAGTTGTAAAGTGCAGCTGCGGCAGCGTTTAACGTGGGAGTGTGGCCACAGCAGGAACGCTGGGAGAGTAAACCACGCACAGGAGGGGAGAAGCTAACACTGGTGCTTTTTGGCACTATAACTTGCACTGCTTGGAGCGGGGTGTTTTGCAGACCCCGGAGCCAGAAAGCTGCAGCACAGTAAAGCGCCCTTGTAGACTTCGCATAGGAGCAAAGGGGACACCTGCCACCTCACACAACAATGGTTGATAAAACATGCAGCATCCGAAGAGTAAGCAGGGAGGCTTACTCATCTCCACAGTGTGCCTGGTTGGAGTAGCCTCCATGGCCCAGGGTGTAGGGCAGGGTTGCTAACTTTAATTGGACCAATTTCTGGAGATTTCATTATATGGCATAATCATTCATTAAGGCATAATCTTTAATTCCTGAAGACCACAGACAATCCTGGGAGGTTGGCAATACCAGTAAAGGGAGAAACTAGATTATCCATGGAGCAACATCCCTCCACACACACTTTTACTCTGTTCTATGTGCTGTGCGCACGTTCCTCATGGGAGCTCCTGAAATCATCTTCTTACCCCTTTGTGTAAGAGGAGAAAGGATTCTCTTCCTTCAGAACTAGGCTCTATTAGAAAAATTGCACAAGGATAACTACACCAGCATACCAAAAAAAAAAAAAAAAATCTAGGGCTCAATCTGAAACCTGTTTACATCAATGGAAGACTCCTACTGATTTCATGGGGCATTATGTTAGGACTTTAACTAAATTGATGCTTCTTAACCCATTGAAACCTTACTTAACTATTAAGATAAACTAATTTAAATGTATGTACACATTTAAAATGTAAAATGATTTAATTATACTGATGCAATTTTTATCATACAGACAAGTCCCAAGAACAAAATAAAGCATTTTAAACAGACATTTTAATAATGCACCTCCAAGGCATGTGAAGAAGTGGGTTGTGCCCATGAAAGCTCAGGATACTATCTATATTTTTTGTTTGTCTCTAAGGTGCTACAGTTCCACTCATTTTTTAAGGGTTTTTTTTTTTTTTTAAGTTACAGACTAACACAGCTATCCCTCTGAGACGTAAAAAGCCTGAGATGTTACAGCTTTACCTAAAGACATATTAGCTTTATGTCTCTCTGGCTAAGGTTGCGAATAAGACTTGTGGGGGAGGGGGGGAAGGGGAGGAGGAGAAACATATTATCCATTCTCACCAGACTGATTTTAGTCCTCTTTCATCGCAATACAGCAGAAACCAATGTCATCTCAAAAGCAAATATAAGTTACTAACATTATCAGCCCTCGACATATTGTAACCAAATTCTCCAAATCACACATGAAAAAAATCCATGCAAAGTGCACATCGTGCAGGAATTTGTCTCAATTCAAACTATAAAATAAAGTCCAACCATGCAAAAAAAAAAAAAAATTACAGAATCTTCTCTACAAGTGTAAAAACATAGGAAGTGTCTATGGATTTTTAAAATACAACTGAATCATTTTGAATCAAGAATCAATTTAAACTCAATACTTGAAAGGCCTATTGTTCTTTGTTTACCCATTCCAGAGCCGCACCCCACCCTCTTAATGCAAATTCAAGTGAAAACGAAAGTATGCAACATTTCAACCTCAGTGTCTGAAAAATCTTTACAGAGGAGAGCAAGTGCTAATCGCAGCAACAGAGGAAAGCAACAGATTTCTCGTTACTTTAGTTGGAATGAAATAGAAAATTACGATGGCAGACTGACCTTGTATTTCAGACTGACCAGATGGCTGGAAGTGGCTGATTTATGTAAGCCTGAAGCAGAAATACACCTTTCTTTATCATCTGAAGCTATTTAGAGAAATGAGGTGGCAGCTCCCAGTCTCTGGTGTACAACTTGTATCCTCATCACAAGACCATCAATAACATTAATTTTCACGCTTACAAGTAGATGTTGCACAGAGACTACTGAATCAATGGCACTGGATTTTGGGCACCCTAAAAGTGGTTCCTTCACTAAACAATGGAGACATATTGAAGGACAGAGAGAGGAAGTTTGGCCACCTGCTGTTCCTGCTGTATCTGTTCTGGTAATAAAGGAGGTCAGCCTCCCGGAATTTCTGTCCAGCACCTTCACTAATTCACACAAGCAATAAATCCATTAAAAATAAATATAAATAAAGGAGAAATTCAACCATCTTGCCAGCAGCAATGTTGAGAGGTCTTTGGTGTAGACTCTTTAAATATCAAATCTCTAATTATTTTGGAGTATTTCTAATACAAACCAACTGAAGAAAGCGTCTGGCTTTCAGGACAGAAATGCAGAAGAACAGGATGGTTTGTAAGATACAAAGTGATCACCTAACACTTTTTATTTTTCTGAAAAGAATCGTTTCACCTCATGGTCCTAATCCCAATCTCAGTTCCACTGGTGTAAGTCAGGAGTGACACCATTAAAGTCAGTGGAATTATGCTTGTGCAAAAATGGTACAAATGAGGTCATTTTCGGGGCCATGTATTTTGGTGGAGTTATATATGAGAAAATGGGCCACATCAGCCCTTATTTTACATCAGTTTTGCAGTGATTTAATTCCACAGGTATCACTGAAGTAACTCCTCATTATACCAGTACAACCGAGATAAGAATCAAACCCAGTATGTCTAAAGAATATGCAACCATATGTGTTTCCACAATGTAAAATGAAAAAAAAATCTTCCTTTCATCATCATGACATGCAAAGGTCTTTTAGACTCACAAGCGAGAAATAAAAGGTCATGTGATTTTTTTTTCTTGCTCCCAGAAACAAATACTCTTAAAAATATTCAAGTCAGTGGTGCAGTTTGCGTTAGTAAATGACTGCCAAAGCAGGCCCAGAGAGAAAAAGACTGACACAAAAGGAGCAGGGAGAGAAAACTATATTATAATAATAAAAAAAAAGCCTGATTCTTCTCTCTCAATAGTTTTACACTGAAGTAACTCATAATGGAATTAATTCTGATTTATATTAGTGATAATCAGACACTAAGAAGAATTCATTTACTTACACACACACACACGGGTACTATTTTGGCTAGAAAGCCACTCTCTGATTTTAGGTGTAGGAAAAAAACATTTGTGAATTGAATGTAGCTTTGTGTTCCTTACAAACCCAAAAAGTAGTTGGAGACTCCAACTCCATGAGTTTCACCCTTCATCGGTCTGCAGAATTTATGGTGACTTCTCATTTACAAGCTAGGGGAAAGTTAAAGAAAATGGACTGAGCAAAGGGAAAATTTAGGCTGAATGTCAGGAAACACATCCTAACTGGAAAGATCTATAAAGACATGGAATTGCCTCTCAATGAATTGTCACTAGCTGGAGAATTCAAAGCCGGACTAGAGAAAAAAAATGCTCACATTAAAGACAGAATACACAAGGATAATACAAGCTTCCCAACTGCCCCCTCAGATTTCTATGAAAATATCAGCCTTCTCAGAAAAGACCATGAAGCTCCTTTCTGCCACCAGCCTTGGTGTTGGCAGTGGTTACAAGAGCCCTCTTAGCATTTACAAGTCAATGTTATGTTAGCACAAAAAAAAAGTGACACGGAAAAAGTGAAAAAAAGGGGAAGTGAAAAGGAAAAATGATGTATATTTTTTTCATTCTCGCTGAGGCTGCACCCAGCTCTGAACACCTGTTGCATGCATTTGTAGTATCAAGACAAAATGACAGTGTTGATTATCTCCCAACTAAAAAGGCTAGGAAATAACTAAGCTTCATTGCAGACTGAAACCCACAAAATCCACAGGTAAGCTGATGGTTAAATACTGAACCTGTGTCAATAATGGAAGACCTCCAGACAACTAAATGCTAAACAACTGTGGCATATTCTCTCACACTCCTCCGGATTAATGCAGCATTTCACACAGAAAACATGCTGTAAACCCTGAGATTTGGCTTTCCTTCTTTCTCCCAAAATGCATACACATGCAGAAACAAGTATGTCAAGTAGCACATGCTGCTGTTGCTGAAAGCCAAACAGAAACACACATCTACAGTGATTTAATGCCCACTCCTTCTGACAATGAAGCTGTTTTACACATTGTGTGTGCTTACCTTGCAGGGATGAATTGGGCAATCTGGCTTCATTCTCTCCCATTTTTTAAAAAAATCCACACAATTCTTTATCAACCGGCCAAGCAGTTTCAAGTTGAGTCAGTTACTGTGCAGGTTTTGACCTCCAAACTTTCTACTGTAGCACTGTAACCCTATACCTGACTTTCTTCTGTGAATAATTAGTATCCTGCTTCCTGCATTACCTGGGCTTGCCTGACCTGTTTCTCTATAAAGTGACATCACACCCTTTGATCTCCCCTGCTGTATTAACATGTGCTTCAGACAACATTGCTTTGTCCCTCACTTGGGACTCTTCTGTTCATTTCCCTAACACATTTTTTTTACTTTCACTTTTTTATGCACAAAGCTTTTTGAACATCTTTTATCATTAGCAGCTACTGCCATATTCAAATCACTGAAGCTTTCAGAGTGTTTGTAATTGATTTTAAAGATTCTGTGAATTTGCATTTCATACGGGAAACTAAAAATAAAATGTTGACTGTCAAGCGAGTCTATGTGGGAGAGGAACTTTACAGGTACAACTGTCTAGCACAGAGAAAGATGATCATTTCAGATATGGGTTGAAATCCTCATCTGAGAATTTTTTATGTTATACAAAAACTGTCTCCAAGACAAATGATTTATCTCGACACTACAATTTCAAGACTGCTTGGACTCTATCATCGAAGAAGAAAGGGGAATACAAACAAAATGTTATTTTTTCCCCCCTCTATCCTTCCTGCTCTAGCCCAAGGACACAAATACTAAGATAATCTTACCCAAGCGGCAAGTTTGTGGTCTGAAGAAATATTTACTCTGCTCTCCTACATGAGGCAAACAACAAGTATTTTCATAGAGTCATGCCTAATTTACCAAACAAGTATCACTGGCTTTTTTAACTACTTTATTTTATTTTATCTTGACATTTACATGTATAGCTATAAAATATAAAACAGTGCTGATGAACTGGAACTACAAAATTATTCTGAGGGAACAAATACAGGAAAAAAAAACACCTGAATTAAATACAATAGAGGAGGTACAGCAATATTCACCTCTGTTTAGATCGCTTATGGGTATGTCTAGGCTGCAGTCACAGGCTGTGATTGCAGCATGTACGTACATACCCCAGCTAACTTTAATTTAGCGAGCATAGGTACTAGAGCAGCGAAGCTGCTACAACATGGGTTTCAGCACAGCCCATACAAGCCTTCCTGGAATAGTGGAAAAATGCTGATTGGGAGGCCTGCACCAAGGCCCGTGCGTGCAGCAGCACTGGGACTATTTTTAGGGTGGGGGTGCTGAGCTGTGCCCCCTCTCCTCCCCCCCCCCCAGACACACCTGTTCACATCCTCACTGCCCCAGGCTAGAGTCACACTTAGGATTGCCAGCTCTCCTGGACTAGATGGACTGCAGGCCATTCCTGCAAATGGGGTCTGGTCCATCCAGCCAGGGAGAACTGGCAATTCAGCCACAGATGGAGAGAGCTGTGGAGCTCCGAGCTGGTGGCAGTGCCCCAAGCAGCAGCGCAGCCTCCAGGGCAGGGGGGTCTAGACTCAAGGGACGGCGGGCGATGAGACTCTGGAAGTTCCGGGGCTGGTGGGAACCTGCAGGGGCTGCCTGTAGACTAAGGATGTCAAGGACTAGTCGACTATCTGTTAAGCAATTAGTCGCTTCCCCCCCCCTGCCGCCCTTGCTGTCTCTATTAGATAGAGACAGCAAAGCGGGGGGAGGGAGGAAGGGGGTACTTCAAAATGGCAGTGCCGCATGGAGCCCAGGGTACACGTGGCGCTGCCGCTCTGAAACACCATGGTGGCGTTTCAAAGGGGCAGTACTGCATGGAGCTGACACCAGGCTCCACGCGGTGCTGCCCCTTTGAAACGTTGCCGTGGCATTTCAAGGCAGCACTGCACGGAGCCCAGAGTCAGCTGGGGACTCCCTAGCTGACCCTGGGTTCCATGCGGCGTTTCTGTGGAACCCAGAGTCAGCTGGGGAGTCCCCAGCTGATCCCAGGCTCCATGCGGTGCTGCCACTTTGAAATACACAAGAGCCCCTGCTGGGGACTCTTGTACATTTCAAAGCTGGCACACCCGCGTGCAGCCTGGGGCAAGTGGGAAGTCCCGCTGACTCCAGGCTCCACGCGGGCACTTTCAAAGCGGAAGCACCCGCATGGAGCCTGGAGTCAGTGGGACTTCCTGCTGGCCCTGGGCTGCACATGGAGTTCCAAGTTTGAAATACACAAGAGACCCCACTGGAGCTCTCGTACATTTCAAAGGAGGAATGTGGAAGTGCCTTTCGACTAGTTGAGTAGTCAATGGAAATTCCATCGACTACTCGACTAGTAAATTAATTGATATTTAATATACTTACTATAGACCAGGACTTAGGTAGGGTAGTCTCTGGGCACAGGAAAAGTGGATGGAAAACCTGGGGATGCTGCAGCACCCTCCACACCCCTACTTCCTGCACCTATGAGTCCATGCTGCCATGGCTTCACTGCTCTGGGACCTGCACCAGCTACATTAAAGTTAACTTGAGTATGTCTACCCAAGCTGCAGTCTCTGGGCATAATTCCAGTGTAGACTTACACTCTGGCTGTGTCTACATTGGCGCGATCTTGCGCCAAAGCGGCCGCTTTTGCACAAAAACATGCTGCCTGTCTACACTGGCAGGGAGTTCTTGCGCAAGAACACTGACGTTCTAATGTGTGAAATCAGTGCTTCTTGCGCAAGAACTATGATGCTCCCGCTCAGGAATAAGCCCTCTTGCGCAACTGTTCTTGCGCAAGAGGCCAGTGTAGACAGGCAACATGAATTTCTTGCGCAAGAAAGCCCGATGGCTAAAATGGCCATCGGAGCTTTCTTGTGCAAGACAGCGTCTACACTGGCACGGATGCTCTTGTGCAAAAGCACATCTCTTGCGCAAAGGCACTTGCCAGTGTAGACGCTCTCTTGCGCAAATACTTTAATGCAAGAACTCTTGCGTTAAAGAGTATTTGCGCAAGATCATGCCAATGTAGACGTAGCCTCTGAGTATAATGTAATAACTTGCCTTACCCAACAAACAAAAATAGCACTGAGTGTTTTTATGCTGATTTTTAAAGTTTTTCTTCTTTTTTGCTGTAGTAGAGCACCAAAAGAATAGCTTCAGGTCATCCTCAAAAGCATAAAGAAATAACTGAGTTTAACATGCAGTTAACATGGGGATTTTACTGTCATCCATCTTCCCCTGATACACTAGTAACCTCATGGCATTTTATTATGTACACACTAGACACTCTCTCTTATCTATACACACAGGTATTTTTAACCATCCGCAGAAAACCATCACCCTCTTTTAAGAGAGGCAGCCTAGCAGGCCCACCGATGAAGGGGGCAAAGAGGGCAACTGCCCTGGGCCCTTTAAAATGGCAGCGCATGCCAGGCAGTGCTGAAAGGGGAAGGCTAGCCCCAAGCCCTGACCCTTCCACCTGAGACCCTGCCCCTTCTGGCAGTCAAGTCTGATCCCTTGCTTGGCTCCTGACTCTTTCTTTAGCCCTGGCCTCTGACTCCCTACTGACTGCTAAGCCCGAATGCCCATGCCTCCATCTGTGATGCCTTCGGCATATGTTACAGAGGGCTAGTGGAGTGGCTCTGTGACTTTTATGCACTCCACCCCCTCTATGCAACTGGAAAGCCCCCGTGCACTGGATAGCTCCATGGCACACAAAAAATACAAACTTCCTCTCATCCTGCCCCTCATTCCTATGCTGCCCCCTTGTGGAGCAGACCCTCACTAGGGTCACTCTCCACTCTCATGCAAGGGGGACATAATTTGCTCAATATTAAAGACACAGTCAGTGAAAGAAAAAAATGTAACTCCTGAATCTCAGTTATATTATGAGTTGCAAAGGATGCAGTATTTTTTATTGTTCTGTTTACATTTCTCTCCCTCTCCCACACACGTCCTAAGAGCAAGGCAGCGCCTAAATGTTCCATTCTATTACCATTTCTAAACAAAGGGGAAATTATAATGGTTTGCATGTTCTTTTACAACTGTGCAGAGAGTGTATTTTTCCTCTGACGACTATGCTGTTAGTTTTTCCAGCAATGAAAAAAGAAGTATGAAGCAACAAAGAAAAGGTTCGTTCTAGCGGTTGAGTACTGACATTCTGCATTTGGCAGCATGATTCTTTCTGATTTTAAGCTTTTAGCACCTACTAAAGTGTTTGTGGCTTTTCAGGTTCCAAAATTTTATCACATCACCTTCTGTTGATATATATATATGTATTTAAGCTTCTAAGAGTTAAGGGAATGACAGTTTTGAAAATGTTTCTTCTTTTTTGAAAGTAACCAACAGTGAGAAACAGTGTAAAAATGACTGGAATACAATCTTTTTCACACTCACTTTTCAACAACTGCTTTTAGTGGGGAGAGGCGGTTAGTTCCATTTTATGTTCTCCTATAACTATTCATTGTGCTCAATTATGTGTAGCAATTTAAATGGGCTGTTTCCCAAAGAATCAATCACAGTTCACCTAATTTATCTGTAGCATAACCCAAATGTAAAATGTAGGAGTTTCCATCCCTTAAAAAAAAGCACTAAAATTGCCTAGGTTTTAAGTTAGAAAAATGCAAGCAAATGTAAGCAATTTTGGTTGTTTTTTGGGTCTTAGAAAGTCATGGATGAAGAATGAAGGGAAATATAGTTGGCCAAGATGTATAACTAGGTTTCAATTTTTTTTTCTGTTGAAGGAGAAAAGGTAAATATTGACTGATATCCAGATACATGATATAAAGTGTAAATGTAATACAATGAAAAAATCAAACAACAAAGCAGATATATAGCAGGCGCGACTGAAAACTGAGTATTTTCCATCAACAGATATTAAGCGTACCATGACATTTAAAAGCTGTCACATGCCAAAGTATCCTGGGGAAGTTCTTGCAACACAATGAGAACATAGGTGTGTCAAACATGCTTGCTGCACTCTAATCATCTAACACATTCGCGGATCTTCACCAGCCACTATAATTAACACTTGCTACACATCCAGGTCTTATCTGAATAATACATTCCCCAAGAAATCACAAGCCAACACTCAGAAAACTGATCATTAGACACCTATCAGTCAAACAACTGTATGCTAGTCAGCTCACACAAGTCTACAACATTCCAAACTCCTAAAATCCAAATACAGTAAGACCAGGTCTATACAGTACTAGGCCTGAAAGGTTGGTTTAAGGTACGTAAACAGTGTAGCTGGAGTACACATACCTTAAGCTGAAGTTGGCACTGTATTCACAGTGGGAAGTGAAGGGGAGCAAACGCTCCTGTTCACTTCCTTTACTTCTCACAACTGCGAGGAGTACTGGCACCAACCAGGGGTGCCCTCAGTGTTTAATTTAATGGGTCTTTCCTAGACTTGCTAAATCAAACACTAGAAGATCAATCTTTGGCGTAGCAAGTGGTGATATGGCCTAAGAGCCCAAGCTCCTGATAATCCACACCAGATCACTGATCAGGAGGTCTTTCACCATCTACAATCTCTTCATAAGAAGCACCCTACAATCTGGCTCGCATCATGCAAAGCATGGATGATGCTGCAGGCCCAGTATTAGCACATCAAGTCACATAGTTAACTCAAACATACCATACAGACCTAGGCCCATACAAGGGAAGGACAGAGAGGAAGCCACAGGTATGCTGGAACTATTTGTATAGTGGGGGGCACTAGGAGCCATTGAACCAAACTGTAAACACCGTATATAATGGAAACCATTTCAAGCAGCAGCACCTCTAGTTCCAGCCCCTATGAGGAGTATTCCAGTACAACCTCATATGCAAGAGGGGTCACTGTGAACCAAAATCCTCCGAGGGTATCCAGCTGCTTTGTAGATCTAGAGAGTAGACCAAATGAGCATCCCTAAAGACAAGGTTTCCTACAGGGGCTGCCTCGGGTGCCATCTGACAGTGAAAAAGTGCTCCAGTTTTATTTTCCTTAGAGACTTCCAAGGCCTGAGAATAACTCTGATGCACTGGCCCTACTACTCTCTCTGTCAGGGTGGCTGGCAGACTTTGCTGGGCTCTGGGCAAGGTGCGGGGTGGAGCAGTTCTGGGCTTCTGAAAGGGGCGAGGCCTTGGGCAGAAGGGATGGAGCTGGGGGCTAGTCTCTCCTAGCCAGCACTTCAGTGCTACCTGCCATGCCTCATCAGGGGCTCTAGACACTGCCATTGCTGTTGTAGTGTCAGCAGCAACAACCAGGAGCCTTGGGCTCTTTTAAATCACCAGGCCCTGGAGCAGCTGCTCCCTTGCTTCTCCCCCTCCCACAACTGGCAGGCCTGCCTCCTATTTATTCATTTCTGTATTGACACTGAAACAACTCATTCTTTAGACCTGGTTTTAGGACTGGCTAGGACTAAGGGGAACATCTTATTTCTCCCTGGACTGCATTCTGCCTCTTCCAGGATGAGATCAGAACCTTGCCCTAGTACCTAAAGAAAATGAATGAATTTATGAAGGTCCACCCTGGAAACGCATGGTCCCAAATCAAATTACATTTATCCCTGGATTATTGTCATTAATGATACATTATAGAATGGTACGCTGAAAAATCTCATTCAATACACAACAAGCCACCCACTCAGCAACAGAGATCGCCAAGCTTACATCACCCCAGTGATCTGTCCCTCTTGGCCAGTATCATGAAGATTGCAGAATCAGACCCAATAGTTCAGTCCTCCTCTTGGAGCGGTTGTAGGGAGATGTTCAAAGTTCCTAAGGGTGCACTTACACAGCAGGGATTAACTCGAAATAAGATACGCAAATTGAGCTACGTCAATTGCGTAGCTTGTTTCGAAATAGCTTATTCTGACATAGGGAGCGTCTACACAGCACTTATTTAGAAATAGAACACTCTTCCTCCAACTTCCCTTACTCCTCATACAATGAGGGTTACAGGAGTCGGAGTAAGAAGTCCTCCCAGCTTGACAATATTTTGACACTATTTCGAAATAACTGCCTGCTGTGTAGACACGACTAAGTTATTTCAGAATAGCACTAGTTATTTCGAAATAGTGTTGCAGTGTAGACGTACCCTAAGGGACTACTGCACTCATGACTTCCAAAGACTGTTAGAACAATGGAAAGGTCACGTTCAATAGCGAAATTCACCTGTGCAGAAAACAGCTTTCTTGGCAACAGGCCTCCCATTCTGGTCCTTGCTCCCAGAAGAAGGTTAACAAATGAGAAAAACTTGAGGGTAAAATGTAAAATCCACTACTTTGACATAGTTAATGCTATTTCAAAATAATAGGACAATAGTTCAGGTGAGACAGAGAATAAGGCAAATGATTAGTGATTTTGGTTGTCCACTTTGATAGACTCTTTAAAGGGGTCTGATTTTCAGAAAACACTCAGCATTTGAAAAACCAGGCCTCTCTAAAGGAGCCTCGACTTTGAAGCACCAAAAATCACTAGTCACTTCTGAAAATCCTGGCTGGCATTCTTATGTGAAAACGTGATAGATAGCTGAATAACTTAGCAAACACACCGATTTTTATCTCGATTATAAGATCCCAATCAGGCACTTCACTGACACTTCACTATTGTGTATTATTTGCAATGCAGTAGCACCTACAGCCCAAATGTGCCAGGCATTATAGAAATAAACAGGGGGGCAAAAGGGACACAGCTGGCGGCAATTTAAAAGTCCCTGTGATTCCAGGCCACTGCCACTGATACCACGGCAGCAGCAGGAGCCAGAGCCCTTGCCCCTTAAAATCATCGCTGGATCTCTGGGCAATGCAGAGGGCTGGGTGGGGGAGGCTAGGCCCCAGCCCTGCTCCTTCCGGAGGGCCAGGAGCCAAGCTTCCACCCCCACCCCTCGACCTTGTCCAGGGCCCAGTGAAATCTGTCACCAGTCCTGAAAACATAGAGCAAAGAATAGGTCCCGGTTCCCTAAAGTTTAATTTCAGTGTTATAAAAAGTAAATAGTAAAGTCCACATGATATTTCAGTGCTATAATCAATTTTCTTCCTAGGATTTGGAACAGAAAATTCTGAAGGTACAGAAAGGTCTTTTATGAAATGAACTCTACTCACTTTCTAAGCTAGTTAACATAGCAACATGGTGCTACTCCGTTAACAGTTAAGGTACAGAAGCTTCAGAGGGGTAGCCGAGTTAGTCTGTACAAGATAAACTTAAAATCAACAACAAATAGTCTGGTAGCACTTTAAAGACTAACAAAACATGTAGGGTGGTATCTTGAGCTTTCGTGGGCATAGCCTACTTCTTCAGATGACTGGAGCGTTGGATATCCAGGACCAAAATAAATAGGGAAGAAGGGAGGGAGAGTGGAAGAAGGAAAAAATGGGAAGGGGGAACAAGAAGAGGCAGTGAGTAAAAAATATCAAGGGGAAAGCTGAGCTGGAATGTAATAAGAAAAACAAATAGTTTCTAAGTACCTAAAGGCCGTATAGTCAAAAGAGGCAGATAAGAAACATTACTTAGCAAACAACAAATGGTCAGGTAGCACTTAAGGCCTGACAAAACATGTAGATGGTATCATGAGATTCTACATAGACAAAGAGCCACTGTCACCTTCATTGTTTGGTAGGTTGATAATGACCCAGCCATCCAGTATCTTTATTCAGTCCATGGGTATGAGAATCGAACTTGTGAATGAGTTGTAGTTCCAGTCCTTCCCTGTGTATTTGGCTTGTAACAAAACAGCTACTTGAAGATCTGTTAATGAATGCCCAGGGAGATTAAAGTGTGTGAGAGAGAACACACACTCTTGCATAAAGCCTGCTGGTTGTGAATAAATGCCATTCAAGACACTAAGGGATCCATGGGGGTCATTAGTACCTAGCTTTCAGACAGAGCTCAGGTAAAAAAGAGATACAGGGGAAGACATGGTGATGTCAGGTTTCTTTGTTTTATGGAGAGGAGAAGAGGGGCACATATATCTTATTTCATGTATAACATAGGAGTGTTATGGATAGAATTACTGCCTCTTTCTTTAGTCTCCTAAATTACAGCCAACAGCTCATTCAGACTACAACCTCTATTAAAGCTAGAGAGGAGAAAAAATAGGTTGTGAAAATTGTCTAAGCATAAAGCAAGAATAAAACACACTTTCAATGTCCATACAAATGAGAGCAACAAACAGGTGACGGAACATTAGCACACGCTGGCTGAGTGTCTGTGGAATTGAATCTGAGCTGCCGCAAAGTGGAATGTATAGAATCTAGACATGAAATTACCTTCCTTCATCCAAATTAGAAGACAGTTTTAATTAATTTAATTCTGAAAGGGACCTGAGCAAATATCAATTTGCCTTTGTTTAACAGCAGAGCTAGAAAATAGCCTCACTGAGTGAAATTTGCCCAGCAACACAGGTGCTGCCGTAGGAGCCAGACACAGCTGACAGCTGCAGAGCACACAAGGGTGGTGGGGGGGAGGGTGATGGGGAGAGGTGGTAGAACCATGGCTATCCTACCTGTCTTTTGCAGATCTCACTTCTTCACAGGGAAATGGCAAGTGGGGGTGGGTTACAGTGTGGTCATGTGGCCAGGAGGCGGAATTTTGTTTCGTTCAACTTTTGAGGTTTCAATATTTGTTTTCATTCAGTATTGCGATTAAAAAAAAAAAAACCACCAAGAATGTTTGTGTGCAAATGTAATTTTCAAAATATCTGTTTTAGAAGCAAAACCCAAGGGAAGGGAGGCATGACTCACAGCAGAATGTTTCATCCCACATCACTTAAATTCAGGGAGCTCTGTCACTTGAACATGAGTCTTCCCTAATCCAGGCCAACATGCTAGCCACAGGCTGTTTACCTGTCTCTCACATTCACAACCGGCCTTAGAGGTGAGCTTGCCTGCAGTGCGGCAGAGCTACTGGCCATGAACAACTGTGCAGGTGTGCATAGTTCCAGAGCTATGACTCAGAGTAGCATCCCATATCTGGACCAGAGAGTTCATATATTTTATTATCAAAAAGTGTGGATTTATAGATCCCAAAACTTTTCAAAAAAAACATTTAATTTTCACTAAATTTTATTGGATGCAACTTATTGGTGGGGGAGGAGGGAAGAAAAGAAAGAGATATTCAAAATAGCCAATAACCCCTTGTGGGGATAGGTGGCGCTCTCTTGTTTTTCAAGAAAATAATCCTAAAATCTATTTTTCATTCCGTGTGGAACAAATAGAAATATTGAGAGCCTGACAAATTTTCATGAAACAGAATTTTTGTTTTTCAGCCAGCCCAAGTTATTATAGCACTCATCAGCACCTCACTGTCTGAGCACTGCGTAAGTGTAAATATATTAAACATCATGGTATTCTTAAGCATTTTATCCTCATTTGAGAACCAAGAAAACCAGCACAGTGGAATTAAATGACTTTTTCCAGGTCTCATAGCCCTGGTCTTCGTTAGGGAGTTATTTCGAAATAACAAGCAGCACATCCACACTACCAAGCCTGTTATTTCAAAATAAGGGACTGGTGATTTCAAAATAATAACTCCTGCTTTCCTTCAGGAATAAGTTTATTTTGAAATAGTTATTTTGGGAGTTGTTATTTCAAAATAAGTTATTTTGAAATAACTTCCTAGGGAGCATCTAAACAGCAGGACTTAGGAATAAGCTATGCAAATTGAGCTATGTCAATTGCATAACTTATTTTGAAATAGCTTATTTTGAAATTGGGAGCATCTACACAGCACTTACTTGGAAGTAGAGCACTCTTCCTCTGACTTCCCTTACTCCTCATAAAATGAGGGTTACAGGAGTTGGAGTAAGAAGTCCTCCAGCTTGACAGTATTTTGAAATAACTACTTGCTGTGTAGACATAGAATAAGTTATTTTAAAATAACGTTGCTGCGTAGACATACCCCTAATGTAGACATTCCCATAGAGATCCTGAAGCAGAGCCTCAGCTATTCCAACTCCTATTCCTATGCATTATCCCCAAACCATCCTCTCCCAGACTTAATTCCAACCCTCTTTCCCATCTAGTCCCTGTATGAATCCCTTGCAGAACACCCAGGGGTGGCCTGTGAGCCTAGGCAGACTAGGCAGTCGCCTAGGGCGCCACGGGCCTGGGGCGCCCGATGATTACGTCTCAGCCATTGACGGCCGTGCAGGTGGGCGCACCGATCGCACCTTCCGCCTGGGGCGCCAGCTGTCGCAGCCAGCCTCAGGCCGCTCCTGATACAACCCATTAATTAGAGCTGTGTCCATATGTGAGACAAAAAAGAAATACTTCCCTAATGAAACAACGACAGGGCTAACACTAATAAGCAATAGTAAGCAATATATTCATAATCTTTTATTGATACTGTTTTATAGCACAGAGAAATGTAAGGAACTCTATAGCACCGATTAAATGGCTAGAACAGTAGGCTAAATTTACCCAACAGTGGTGACTGTTCAGAGGCTAGTCTGTTATCCAAGTGACATATAAATACTATAAAAGGAGGAAGGAAATGGGGTTAGTGGGTAAAGCTAGGAATCAGAACCCTTCTACTGACATCTGAATTCTTCCGGAGTTATCAGATGTTACTTGGGACATGACCAAGACACTATACTGTCTATACTGGGCCACTCTCTGCATGTCCTCTGTGTTGTTAAGTCTCAATTTTTTTCTTTTTGGAGTTGTGCTTGATGGAGTCCCCCTTTACACATTGCCCCAACAGTCCAATGCCCATCATGCCGAAGCTCTTGCTTCATTCTTAACATGACCCCATATTTCCATTTTCTTTGCTGACATGATGCTTGACAATGCCTTAATTTTCCTGTTTAAAAAAAACAAAAATCAAACAAACAAAAACATTTTCTGCTTTCTCCTACCCTTTGTCTGTCCTGTCTATTTAGATGGTAAATCTTCTGGGCAAAAATTGTCTCTAGATATATGTACAATAGCTAACACAATGGGGCCTTAGCAAGATCCCTAGTTATTATTTGTACTACAGTAATACCCAATCACTGTGTTGCACATATGAATATTTAGCTACTTTAGGCTCGATTATTTAGGGTCTGGACGGATTTCAGGAAGGTTGTTATAACAGTATGACCAGAAACATCCCAAAGCTGCAAATCTTTTGCAAAACGTGAGAAAGAAGTTTGACCCCACAAACAGTACAAAAAAGAAAGCATGTTATTTGGTAATAGTATCCAACTTTGAGAGGAAGGAAAAGAGGACTGGATTTTGTAGCTAGCCATCAAATCAGATTGTGTAAACTATTTGCAAAAAAGACATGAAGTGGGATCTATGAAGAGATCTTATGGTGAGTGAAATTTAGATTCACTTCTCAGAATTGTGACATTAAAGTTCCCCCTGGGCACAATCTGCATCATCAACTGTGAGCCAAATCAGTTCAAGCCAGTAAAGCAGAATTTCTCTTCGGGTACGTCTAGATTACATCCCCTTTTTGGTAAAGGGATGTAAATTAGGCATGTCAATATTGCAAATGAAGCCGGGATTTAAATATCCCGTGCTTCATTTGCATAATGGCAGCTGCCACTTTTTTTTTAAACGGGGTTTTTTCGAAAAAAAGGGCAGTTTAGATGGGGAATCTTTCGAAAATAAAACCCTTTTTCGAAATATCCTGTAAACCTCATTTTTTGAGGAGTACAGGATCTTTCGAAAAAAGGTTTTATTTTCGAAGATTCCGTCTAAACTGCCATTTTTTCAAAAGCCCCGTTCGAAAAAAAGCGCAGTCTATTATGCAAATGAAGCATGGGATATTTAAATCCCGGCTTCATTTGCAATATTGATGTGCCTAATTTACATCCCTTTACCGAAAAAGGAATGTAGTTTAGACACACCCTTCTAGTCCCTGAAACAAAGATAACCCAACCGTTTAAAGATGTAAACTAAACTTTTCATCTTTGACCACTCCAGAAGGGACAAGAGTAGGTGCAAAATAGCAAGAACAAAGAGTGAAAAACTTCATGTTGGTGTCCCCAATTTTTGTTATCAAACACTCCAGAAACAGAAGAGTCAAATGTTTTCTACTTTTTTTTAAATTCTTTGGGGCAGTGGTCCCCAACCTCTCGGGGCTGGTGCACACCCGGGGCTAGCACTGCGCACGCGCCACGCACCCGGGACGCAAGAATGGCTTGGGCCGGCCCTGAGTCACTCGGCGGGCGCACATATATGCCCCAGCAGGTGCCATGGTGCCCGTGGGCACTGCGTTGGGGACCACTGCTTTGGGGGAAAGAACCATGTCTGTTGGTATAAGAAAATAACTAAGAAGCATATAAACTGTACCTGACAGTGAACAATATGAGCTCTTTATGTATGAAGATTATATTGGTGTCTGCTAAATATAACATAGTGAAGTCTTTTTATTCAGAGCCAAGGCAGAAGATGGGCCAGCAACATTACAAGCATCCCAATACCGTGCTGTCAGTATGCTTACACCTGTGGTGGACACAGCAGCTGTAGAAAGCAAGAGGATAATTCAGAATCTACACCCATTCAGTCTTTAGTCTCAAAACTGCATTTGACGACAATTTTTTTCAATTAATCCCAGCTGCATGAATGCTCATTGCTCAGCTGACACCAGATGTTAACAAGCAGTTTAGATGCTAGTTGGCCAAAGCAAAGCTTTACACTCAACTCATTATTCTGTTTGTCTATAACATGATTATATGCAGCTTTTCAAAGTTACCAACCCCAAATTTTAAGGAACTATTATAAGCATCTTAAGAAGTCTGAGAGGGATAGTCATGTTAGTCTGTAACTTTAAAAACAGTGAGTAGTCCTGCGGCGGCACCTTACAGACTAACAAAAATATATATATAGTATCATGAGCTTTGAAAGGCAAAACCTACTTCATCAGATGAACTGGAGTAGAAATAACAGAAACCAAGATATATATTACAGCCCAAAAAGTTCCTGTCAATTGTAGGTCCGGTGCTAATGAGGTTAATTATGTAGGCTGGAAGTGTCTTGGTTTCTGTTATTTTCACTCCAGCTCATCTGATGAAGTGGGCTTTACCCACAAAAGCTCATGATACAATATATTTTTGTTAGTCTCTAAGGTGCGACAGGACCACTCATTATTCTAGGCATCCATGTGCACAACCCTATTGCTTTGGAGCAAATATGAACATAAATAAAGCCTAATTCAGGTGAAAATCAGGTGCCCATCCTGCTAGCTGGAGAATCAGAGAAACCTCTCTGTTACCCTCACATAATAAAGGCAGGAGATGGTAGGGGTGTAGACACAAGGGCTACATCTAGACGGGCATGATTTTTCCGTTAAAAGCATTTGCGGAAAAGAGCATCTAGATTGGCACGGACGCTTTTGCGCAAAGCACTTTTTGCGGAAAAGCGTCCGTGCCAATCTAGACGCGGTTTTGCGCAAGAAAGCCCCGATCGCCGTTTCGCCATCGGGCTTTTTATAAAACACTTTTTAGCTGTCTACACTGGCCCTCTTGTGCAAATACATTTGCGCAAGAGGGCTTTTTCCTGAACGGGAGCAGCATAGTATTTGTGCAAGAACACTGACAATCATACATTAGATCGCCAGTGTTCTTGCGCAAATTCAAGCAGCCAGTGTAGACAGCTGGCAAGTTTTTCCGCAAAAGCGCCCGCTTTTGCGGAAAAACTTGCCAGTCTAGACGCAGCCATGAAGGAGTGAATGGAAAGGAAAAGGGGGGAGGCACAGTGTCCCTGACTGGTGGAGAAGGGAAAGGAACTAGGGCAGGAGGAGGTCAAAGCTCCTGTCATGATGGAGGCGGTAAGGTAATTTGCACAGAAGTTCCTGACACAGAGCAGTGGTGGGAAATAAACACATTTACCAATTCCCAGTTCCAGACCCACCAACCTGGCATCTTTCTACACTTGATACTTAAGTTGATGGCTAAATTGTGCACTCATGTCATCATATACAGACTTTCCATTTTTTGTCAGGCCCTCTCTAGCTAGTATCTCCATAGTGACCTCAGAACTTGACTCAGGTTTATAGTAAAAAATAAAACAATCAGCAGGGACATCTCAGACATTATGTGATGGGTTTGCAAAACTATTTCTCATGCCCTCAGACACTTATAAGTAAGGCTGCCCAGATAATCATTTCTCTGACTCTGCTTAGCATTTCTAACTTATTTTATATGATCTTTAGTTCTATTCCTATACCCTGTAAATTTATTTCCCATTGTTAACTAATTCATGGGAACTGGAACTGCATGAAATATGCACCTCTTAAAGAAGCATGTTTCTGATTCTGAACCAATACAATTTTAGTAACTCACTTGCTTTGGCTATTAAAGGGCCAAGGAAGACATGTGTGGTCTAGGTTACAAACTAAAACATAATCCTAGGACATCTTACTCTATACCTTTTAGGCATAATAGAAAATTAAGTGAGCTAATGTAGCATTTATTTTAAATAAAACACTATTTCTGGGAATCAATTCATCCTTGATTAAAAGGACACCAGATGGTTAGATTTTTGAAATGGTTTCTTTAAATGTATAGAAAAATACTTCACATTTGTAAGGAAGAAAAATGTGCTCTGGCTTGAAAAGAAAAACCCTCCCTTGTTTTCTTCTTTCTGATGCAGAGAGAAACCACACACGCTGTGCAAAAAACATTAAAGTTTCATACATTCGCACACAAACTGACATTTGCAATATATTTTCCACACAATTATCTATGTACACTGAAAAACTTCCATAAAGCTCCATTTCAGAAACAACTTATCCTGTATGGTGATGTATTTGTAGGGTGTAATAGTCTTTTTCATATTCTAAGCAATATAAATGTTTCCCCTCCAGCAACACTGTCACTTTTGACCAATGTGAGAACTCATGAGTAGAAATGAGGCAGATGCTTAAGACATAAGGTCAGTAAGAAAATTTCTCAATTGGAACATTTTAATTAGGTCCACCCATGAAAATAAACTGCAAGGAGCTACAAGAAAGAAAATGAAAGGCAAGAATTTTTAAAATATCATTAGAAACTTGTGGGAAAAGAAGAAAATAAGGGTCAAAGATTTCTACAATGCTTTTGTAAAGTAAAATCCTTCCGACTGTCATTCCCCCCACATGTAGTGTCAAGTGATCTTTAATTCTGTTCTATAATTAAAGCTTTTAGGATAAACCATGTAGAAAATAATACAATTAAACAAATGTGTAAACTGAAAGTACATCTCATTGTAATTCCTCCTCAACATATAAAAGTAGCTGGTAGAGGACAGCAATATGGGACCTCCTTTCTGAATGAAATTCAGGTACCATTTTGGACAAACATTCTGTTCGGGTTTCTTATGCCACTGTCCTCACTGTCATATCTGGGCACTATCCGTTAGCACATTAAATGATGTGGCTACACATCCACCACATGCAGTTCATTCTTCTTCTCAAGGTTCCCCCCCACATCTGCTATGTCTACACTGCAGAGGAAGAATCAGAGGCAAAACCTTGGAACAGTTTCCGAAAAAGTGGACACGTTCTTTCAGCATCTCTGTATATACCTCATTGTATGAGGAAGAAGGGGATGTTCCGAAAGAGGAGGTTTTTCCAAAATTTGGCCCTGTGTAGACGCGCCAAATTTCAGAAAAGCCTCTTCCGAAAAAAAAGCGGAAAAAGATATGCAAATTGTGGTTTGCAATTTGCATATCTTTTTCCAATACAACTCTGCAGTCTAGACATAGCCCCACACACCCCTTAGGGAGAACTGCGTGTGCAATGGAGTGTACCAGTTTCCAGCAGAAAAGGGGAGTTCAAAACCTGAATTTTTTTTTTTCCAAGAGCCTTTGCTAATCCAATTAGAAAATGTGTGTTATATCCTGCAATGCCTAATTCATTAAATAAAGATCATGATGACAAATGAAGTGCCCAATAGCCATGATACAACAGAGGCAACTGTTATTTAGTGCTTGGGAATCTACATACCCAAGGTTTTGCCTCTGATCCTTCCTCTGATGGATTTGTGACTACAGGTAATTCCCCCCCCGTTTCAATTCCATCTGAATGAAAGTTTTCCTGGGAAATGTCTGTTTTCTATGACATTTTCCTCAAAAAAATAAAAACTGAACATTTTAGTTTTCAGCAACCAAAACTTTTATCTATCTATCTATATATCTATTTAGCAACTAAATACTGAAAAGGTTTAGTTGTTTGGATGAACATTTTCAATACCTGCCCGGCAATTTTTGCCCTACCGGCCAAATTTTCTCAGCATTCAGTTCCTAAAACAAAATAAAAAAACAAAAAAACAAAAACAAAAAAAGAGGGAAAGTTTAGTTTCCAAGTTTCTGAGGAGGCAGGAGGAGAAGGTTACCAAACCTTGAAAATTTTGGAGAAACATTTTTTTCATAGGAAAAACAATTTCCTGATTCGTTGTAATGCTCATTATTTTTGTGAAGTGTTGAAATATATGGATGAAAGATACTGTTATTTTTAGCAATACTGTGTGTGTTCTATTAGCAATATTTTTATTCACAATTTATATTGCAATAGTGTGACAAAGTGGGAATTTTCAGTAGTATTTTTATGAATCCTGTTTGTGAATCCCCTATATGCAACATTGTTACCCAGTGAGCAGAAAAGGAGTATTTGCTCTCAGGACTGGCAAATTAGGTAGGCAACTTTCTGACCAAACAGAAATGAACACACTTGCCCCACTCCTTCACTGGGGTTCCACCCCGCCCCCTCCATTCATTCCCTGCTCTCCCCAACCTTCACTCAATTTTCACTAGGCTGGGAATGGTTCTTTTGCAAGCGGGTGTTACTCGCCACTACTAGCTAAGAGACATAGGTATGACTGTCACCTCGTTGTCTGAGATTAAAGGGGTCCCTGAAAAAAAAACTGATTGAAGCCGACTATCACTAGAGAATTTGCAAGGCCTATGGCAAAGCCCGTCACCAGGACAGTGGCACCTAGTAACCAATGATCCACAGGGAGATAGCAATCCTGATCGCTCAGCAAGGAAGTTAAGCAACATCCTTCAGCTCAGAAACAAATACTAAGAACCTGTGAGGCAGGGGGGATATGAGTTGAAACAAGTTGGGGCTCCCTCTCCCGGAGTCTAACCATGGAGGTCAGACAGGTAGACAGTTTGAACAATGGGCTCATTACAGCTTGTCTGGTTTCTAGGCTAACCAGAATGGTCTATGCTTTAACCTTCAGTTCAGGGTTGTACACTGTGTTCTAGTTGGCTAATAAACCCTACTGTTTTGACACTGCTGTTCGAGTCACTGCAAATGTTTTCAAGCTACACAGTGTTCTTCTTTAGGTCTGGGGGGAAAGTACACAGTGTGTCAGCTAAATACAAGGTGAAACAGATGCATTCACATAAACAGTTCGCACATATTGTAAGGTGAAGTGGTCCATTAAGACCTCAGTAGTCACAGGATGAAACGGAAGGTTAGTTACAGACTGTTTTAACAAGCCATAAATCCAATATCTTCATTAAGAGCATGATTTTATACAAACAGCCCTAGTTCTAAAAAGAATACACTATTATCAAAATAGCCACAAGTACCTATCCAGTGCTTTTTACCTGCAAAGCTCATCACAAACATTAATGAATTTGATCCACAATTAGGCATGGAAGCTAGTCATGCCTTGACTGCAAACACAGTTCTGCTGCCTTGAAGTGTGGCCTTGGGAGGTCACTTAGGACACATCCCTCAGCAAGTGGAAACCTTGTGCTCCCAGCCCAGCCATGAGAACGACTAACATTTGCTCTCCTTTTTATGCTCTCCACATTCCCATTCCCTGGTGCAGAAAAGAGGGATACTAATACTAGCTTCAGTAATTTAACTTCGTTATGTTGCTGAACAAAGACGTTAGCATTGAGGGTGAAGCAAGGAACAGAGCGGTAATGAACTCATTTTCAGTCCAGAACAAGAGGGAAAACCAAAGTGTTTACTCCTCCTCCCCTTTAGCTTCACCATGAGTCAAATTATGAGGATTAAGCAATTAAGTATGAGGATTAAAAGTGTGTATAACAAGTTTAAAGAACTGATGTACATGAGATGAGACAGTAAATTTGTGTTTAACAAGTTTAAAGAACTGATGTGAGATGAGACAGAAAAAAAACCTGTTAATTATCCAGCATGTTAGAGAAAAGGGGAGGGGAGTGGGTTGCCGGTTAATAAATATTCTGGTTAACTGAGAGGTATATACTTTACCAATGGAATACCAATTTTTAAATTCCAATAAAATGAATAAAGCATAAAATAGTAAACACGTACTCACCAATCCAGTAGTAGTAGTACTGCACTGCAAAGTGGTTTGTTTCTTGATGCACTTAGGTGTAATTAGGTAAGCTTTTCTATACAGCACGTTATCTTATAGATAGGCAGTACAGGGTGTACACACAAATCACTAAAAATATATATAATACTAAACTATTCAGAACATGATTTAATCTTTCTTTGATGACTCAGAAGGCACTTCAGGATTTTGCACTGCCTCAGGGTCACCATTATCAACATTGTAGATGTAGAAGGCATAAGAGATTGGGCTGAATCTGTAATGACCCTGTGATACAACCTGGAAGCTGCTTTTTTCAATAAATCCCTGATTTCAGCTTGCTTACTTGCCTTCTGCTTCTTTCACATAAAACTAGAGTGAAGAATATACAATTGCATAACATGCTGGGCAGTATACTAGTTCCTGTTACTATATCGAAGATTTGTATTGGGAGATAATAGAAATACCGATTAATTCAGCTTTCTGGTTAACTGAGTGTCAGATAACAGAGCTTTTACTGTATTCCATATTGTAGGTCTATATAACACTTCTTGAAATCTAGTATAAAGAGAAATGATAAAGGGATTTTGCTGCCTTTCAATACACACCATCATTTATAATAGTGATGAACGGTAAGATTTTTTGCAAGATTGTATTTTTACTCTAATATATATTATATTCTATGCCAAAATCTTTGCATTATTAATTTCTACCAACCCTCATCTTGTGAACATGTAGTTATCATCAAAAGCTGGAAATCAAAGGATAAACTGACTAATGAAAGCAAGCAGGCTTAAAATAATAATAATAAAAAAAACCCTAAGGGAGTTAAAAGTGCTTTTCTAATATTTGTTGGCAAGAGAACTAAAATGCTAAAATGCTTATAAATGCCAACTAATGCTGAACTTTATCTTGCACAACTAAGAAGAAAAGCTTTCCCCTCTGAAAGCCATATTAAGAAGGCTGAAGTGTAAAAACCTTGATGAAATAAAATCAAAGGCTTTTCTTTAAAAAAAAAATATCTATTTTTACCCCTTTATTCCTTACATCCCTTTTCTCTCCTACAAAAAGTGCTTCTTAAAAACACTATAATGTGCAACCACAGGAATTCTGACCTCGCAAAAGCCCAACTGATGTGGCCAATAATATAAAATACGGAAGTGTTTTATAAGGGGAGATTTTCAAGTCAATAGCTCTTGTACTCCCAATCCTTTTAGGAAACCTTTGGAAATGTACCCCATAAAGCATATATGAGGTGAATAGAGTTCTTCCTTTGGAAGGGGTTGACAACTGCTAGAGACCTCTCTGTTCCATAGTAGCAAATGTGGAATTTAAACAATGATACTATGTTACTTGATGGTAACAGGCACTCCTACCAGTAGCAGTTTTCCTGAACATACCAAGTTTGATTATATCCTGTGGAGCAACAATGCTAGCAAATGGCTCCCAGGCTAGGCAGGATACTTCCGTGTCAGCCTAAAAGATGGTTTTGATTGACACTTGGCCCCCATACTGAAAAATAAGTTTTATTAATAGTATCAACATAAGAGGTGAAGTTGAGGCTATTATAGACTATATGACAGGGGTTCGCTTGGGATTGTTATATGATGTGTTGGTCATGCCACTGAGCCTACCAACTTGCCCTCTGGGGCACCTCCGCACCCTGTCCTGCTGGGCCAGAAGTTCTGGTCTCCCCAGCCAAGGCACAGATCTGAGATAACCACCTTTTCCCTCCTTCAAAGCAACACAAGCGCTGAACCAGCTCAGCTCTGGGAGGGCTCAGCTATTAGGTGACAGCACCCAGGAACTTAGCCCTAAAGAGGACCAAAACCCAAAATAAAGGTTTTATACAGAGAAAGCTTACAGGTTTGCCCTCCTTATCAATGAAAGAGAGAGATGTACAGCGGTTGCTTCCCCCTCCCTGCCCCCCGGTAATAATTATTTACACTGGGCTTGATAATAAACAGTGTTTTTCTAAATTATAAAAAGTAGGTTTTAAGTGGTTGCAAGTGATAACAGATGAACGAAAGTAAGTTACTAAGACAAAAATAAAGAAAACACTTCAGCTAATCCTAATACACTAAGACTAGGTCTACACTAGGGGGCAAAGTTGAACTAAGGTATGCAACTCCATCTACATGAATAGCATAGCTGGAGTCAACGTAGCTTAGTCTGACTTGCTGTGGCATCCACACTGTGTTTGTGATGGGAGAATCTCTCCCATTGACTTCCCTTATTCTTGGTGACCCGGTGGAGTACTGAGTTGACAACAGCATGATCAGCGGTCGATTTGACCCCTAGGAGATCAAACTCCTGATAGGTGTAGACAAGGCCTAAGAAACTTCTTACGTGCAAATTCTTACCTTAACAGTTGTTCCAATTATCTCTTTCACAAGCTAGGTGGCCTCCTAACTTGGGCCCAGACCTTCCCCATGTTCAGTCCAGATGTTTCCAGCAGGCATCTTGGATAGTAAATGGATATCTCCTGGCCACTCCCCTATTGGTTGGTTCCCCCTTTATATCACTTTTGTCCAAGGCGGGAATTCTTTGTGCTCAGTTCAAATTTCTCTCATTTTTTAGAGGAAAAGTACCGGATCCAAATGGGTTCCAGCATCAGATGGCCTGGCCACATGCCATTCTAGGACCAACCACAATTTGGGCTTACAGGAAAAACAAAACCATTTACAGATCCTTACCTTGAGTACCGAAACATCAAGTTTCCAGAGCATCAGTAATGGCCCTCATTAGCACATTTAGAATTATAAACAGATCTACACTTCATATTTCTAACTTCACATACAAAAATGATGCATGCAAAAATATACACATTCAGCCAATTGTAACTTTTCATCATGTAACGTATCATTTTTAAAGTCTCAGCGGGGTGGCCATGTTAGTCTCTGAAAAAATAATGAGGAGTCCTGTCACAAATCTGTTAAGCCACAGGACTACTTGATGGTATTGCATGATGTATTTTGCCTAGCATGCCATCCAGTTATGCATATTCATAAGCCAATTTACATAAAGCATGGGGGGCGTGAAAGAGGCCACTTCACCTTAAATACATTAAAGGTGGATATAGACATAGGGATTACCTTTTGGCTCCTTATCTTCCCATAGAGAAGGCAAGCAAGCATACCCCAAATGCAGGGAAGGAAGTACTGCCAGCGGTGTTGAACTTTCTAGAAAGATCATCTCTTCCCCACAAAACCTCATGACATACATACACACATATATACATGCATACACACACACACACACACACACACACATCACTAGCCTCCCAGTACAGTAGCATCCATCAGTGGCCAGTGCTTGGCCACCTGCAAACTAAACCTTGGTTTAGCAAGGGTCACTGTTTAGCAAGGGTCATGGATGAGTGTGCTCTCCAATGTACTCTGGCAGGGCATCTAATCCTTAGGCACTTCCTTTCCCCGCAACAGTACAGTTTTGGCACTAGGAATTTTAACTGAGCCCTAAAGATTCAGCCCAACATTTTCAAATGTGCACGAAATTTGAGTTCTCAACCTGAGACACCAGGGGCCCATTAGTTACAGTGGCATACAAAAGTCAAAGTGACTGCATTGATGTCGATGAAATTACACCAGTGCAAGTGAAAAGTAAATCTATTTCAAGGAACTGATTCACACAAAAGTTACGTACTCACAAGACCCTTTAGCATTAATAGCAATGGCAGCTGTAAAGCAGGCCTCAAAAATCAGGCCTATGACACATCAGGTTAGGCACTCTGAACTGGTTGACAGTTATGAATATTTTGGTCCCAGCATCCTGAAACAGAATGCACTACTATGTTCTGGAGCAACTGCATCTGTATTTCTGAAGCTCTATATTTTGAGTTATATGCTACTTTTACTGTATAAAATACAATATGAAGCATCCTGGGTCTTTCTCCACTTATTTGCTTTCCCCGATAGCCCACTGTTGGACTCCAAATTTCCCATGATGGTGTAATGTCATTCATGATAGTGAGGAACAAAATCATGTTAAAAATGTGAATTTTGCAAAACATGGAAGATCACAGAGAACACCAAGATATTTGCTATTTGTTTTTTGCTCACTCTAGGTAGCTGGTTCAGATTTATTGCAAACAAGGTGTAATGTTACCTACCCATGCGAGAGGCAATAAACACTAAACAGGAAATGTATATCTTGTGTGAGTTATTGTGGGTTGGTAGTAGTGAGAAATTTTGTCAATGACTTTCCGTAGGCTATGTCTACACTGGCGGCTTCTTGCACAAGAACATCTTGCGCAAGGGTTCTTGTGCAAGAAGTCTTGCGCAAGAACACGTCCACACTGCCATGTGCGAGCTGTGCTTTTGCACAAGAGCATCCATGGCAGTGTGGGCAAGCTCTCTGTGAGCAAGAAAGCTCCGATGGCCATTTTAGCCATAGGGTTTTCTTGTGCAAGAAATCCCTGCTGACCATCCACACTGCCCTCTTGCGCAAGAGAGCTTACACCTGTTAGAAAAGAGCGTAGCTCTTGCGCAAGACACCCTCTCTTACCACGCCATACTGTAAATTTCCTTGCGCAAGAGCAGGCGGGCAGTGTGGCTGCTCTGTGGGTTCTTGCGCAAGAACGCCTATTCTTGCACAAGAAGCCGCGAGTGTAGACATAGCCTTAGAGGGAACACTTCCCCCAGCCTCTCTGCCCCCGAGTTAATGTCACACACATTGGATTAATGCAATTGCAGGGTAGTTGCATGAGGGGGGTTTGGTGGGGGCCAAACTAATCCCTGTTGGTAGGAGGATGGTGGAACAAGTCCTTCAAGAGGGGTGACATGACACCTTTTATTTCTGGTCATGTGTCCATCTTGCCCCGAGCGTGTTGCCTCCAGAGGCCTGGTTAACGGGGGTCAGGGGGTGTGGCTAATGGGGCACCACCAAAAATTATACAAATCTGCCACCCCTGCCAGCCCCGGAGGAGGAGTGCGTCGGCTGCCTGCACCATAGGAGGTGTGAGTTTAGTGCAGGGTTTTCCTGTGCTGCGAGAGGGTGTGTGTGTGTGTGTGCTGTGTGGGTTTTTTTGTTTGTTTGCTCAATTAAAAAAAATCTCCCCCGTTGAAACTTTTCTGTGCTTTTTTTTTTGCTCAACCAAAATTGCTGCGGGGCCCCGTTAAAATTGTTCGAATTGGGCCCTGCACTTCCTAAAGCTGGCCCTGCTCAAATGGATCAGTGGAGGTTAATCCAAACGTTTGTACAGTGCACTGGCTTAGGCCCTGAACTTGCACACATGGAAGTCAGAGATTTGTCACTGAATTCAGTGGAACAAGATGAGGAAGAAAAGTCCATAAACAGCAGACCCCTGTAACCAAAGTATTTATCACAGAAGTTGTTCTTTTAATTCAAGTGCTAAGAGTTTGTGGTTTTTTCCCTGCTCACAACTGATTTATATATGAGGCCACATTTCATTATATTCGGAACTCACCATCTCCCCCTTTTCCTTTTCAGTTCAAGTTGCCTATTACACCTGTGATTAAAAAGAAATGCCATGTTTGGGGGGAACAAAAGGTTAAATCTGATCGAGGTAAAAATGTGAGGTGCAAGAAAGAGAATCTAAGGATCATTATTTTGATCTACTATGTTACTAACATTTTGAAAGAAAGCAACAAAAATGTGAATCATACTACACTGGCTAATTGATGTCCTACGTAAACTACAGATGTTAATTCTGTCATCAGAGTGCCACACTTAATTAGGTCCCAGTGATTCACTGGAGCAAAACCTTACAGATAGGGCATGATTTTTCTGAATCTGTGGCTTGACTTGTGCATACATTATTAAATTAATGTGACCCAACTGCATAAGAGATTTTTTTTTCAAATAAAGGCAGCCCCTGGCTAAAAGAATAATTACCACTGCAAAACTGTTAGATTACAAAGAACTTCAGAATTCATTCCTTTTGGCCTAGCTAAGAAACACTTATGTATGTAACACCCCTGAAGATAGGGATGGGGTGCCCATTTTTCTGCTATTGAGCAGCACTTCACATTATCTTTTCATGCCTTTCTTTTAGAATTAAAGTCTACACTGTGATTTACTCCTAAAATGAATCAATATATATTTTCCAGTGGAAGCAAAGGCACAACCCCATTTTGTCTCCAACTACAGAAAAGCCGAGTTTTAGATGAGCACAGTTCTCCCATTCCTGTGAAATTTGCAATTAGGCATAACTTTTCCCACTTCCAGTCACTGCGCTGTATTTTAGAATCACACAGCAAGTTGTTCTGTATTTACTTAACAAATCACTACTGTGTTGAAATACATTTCTATAGAAGTTTGAAATGCAAAACCAACACTGGAAAGGAGATCTACAAATTCATCACACGTGCCCCTTCCACATTTCATTTTTCTCATGTGCCTTAATCAGTAAACTGGCTCAGTATCTGATAAGGTGGAAGGTTAGGCAAAATAATCAGCACAATGGCTAAAAGCAACACAAAATATTTTTTCACTAAGGGTGTGTCTACACAGCACCCCTTCCTCAAAATAAGCTGCGCAATTTGCATAGCACAAATTGCGTAGCTTATTTCAAGGTTATTTTGAAATAGCTTATTTCAACAAATCCCTTAACCTTCGTGGAACGAGGGTTACAGGAATGCCGGAATAGTGTGCCCATTAATTCAAAATATATTTTGAGATAATGGGCGCATTTAAAGATGTGGAATTGCTATTTCAGGATACTTCTGGTATCCAAAAATAGCCCTGCTGTCTAGCCATATCCTAAAACATGAGCTATATGTTCAAAATTAAGGTAGGAAATCTGAATCCTTCATATGCCATCAAATGCTGCTCACAGCATATACAAAGCTTTGCCCTCCTGGCCAAATCTTTGCACATCCTCTATGCTGTAAAGTCCCATGAGAAAAAGCCCAGCAAAGAAATACCCGAGCGATACAGTACGAAAAAAAAATTAAATATGCATTTAGCAGTAAGAACAATTACTCCACTTCATGCCAGCTTTGGCTTGCAAATAAAACGTACTAGTTATATGCAAGAAAATTGGCTACATTAGTTGGATGGTTACCACACATGCCAAAGGAAAGGCTTTGTCTTGTTGTCTTGAGTATATTTCATTCCTATCTCTCTGTATGGTTGTTATAGCATAATGTAGTACTATATTGTTATAGTATAGAAATGTAGCCCAATCTAGTCAACTAAACATGATGCTTACAATCAGGAACCCATTCACACTTTTGCTCCTGATGCATTGTGGAGTCTCGGATACAGATTTTGACTGCTCTAGGTCAGACTCTCAAGTGTGGCATTGCGTATCCTGGGAAAAAATCACCCAGTGCAAGTGTGACATTCCCATATTGTAAGCATCACATCTGAACTCTCACAGCACACTTTTCCCCAGCTCCCAGCATAGTTAGAGAAAAGCAGCGTGGCCAGGATATGCTACACCATGCTGACACCAATCTCTAATGTTGTTCCCATCCCTTGTAGTTGATTTAAGTTAGAGACTGCCTACTGCTGAGTTGAAGACAGATTTTTTTTCCTTAGCCCCCAAATAAAATTTAAAAAACCACTCAGAAGACCAACAATCCATTTGTGAGACCTGGCTCCATCTCTTATACACACATTACAGCAGAGCATAAAAGGATGTGCAAATACATACCAAAACAAGACAGGTAAAATATGCTTCAAAACCATAAAGCTGTGTCAGTCTCTCTGTGTGTCAAATTTTGCTGTTCCTGCTCAGTCTAAACTCTCACTGAAACTTGTAGCCATGTCAATCAATGCTGGATAAAAGTAGATGTTTGTTATCACCACATTTGCACTTCTCACACTGCAGTGCATCAAGGTAATCTGGCACTCGCTCTACTATAACTCAGCTCCAGATAGGTGAAATTGAACACCTTTATGGAGAGGCCACTCCTTTATACTCCGGCATGAAGGGAATATGTGGGCTCCAAAACAGGCCAATGTTGGAAGAAGGCATGAAGAGTGGAATGGGGCCTCTGAATCTACGCTTCACAAATCCAGTGAACAGGGAATCCCTAGCTCAGAGATAGCAGTTGGCAATTCCAACCCACTGGACTGAAACAGCACCACAGATGGTTTGATAATGCTTCCCCAGAGATTCTCCCTCAAACTCAGTGGATAACACCTACATATCACTGTGGGATTGTGCTTGTTCCTGGCACTGTACCTTGCAAGTCAGTTCTACTGCATGCCTAGAGGGTTTAGGAGCACAATCCTCATACTCCTAAATCCCTCATGCGTTTCTGAAAATCCTGCTTCCTGTGTTTATATGTAATGAGGGTAGGACTCCCATTCACACAATATTGGGTCAAAATAGTCAAGTTCAGTTTCATCAAAGAACTATTAACAGAAGCCTTATATTAGTTTCCAAGGATACAATGCCAGATCCAGAAATATTTTTGATAACAGGAAACCATTATATTGAAGACATTAGAGAAATACCATTCTATTATAGTCCTAAGAAACAAAATTAGGATTAAGAAATGCTGACAACAGCCAGTTGCTTGTTCAATTACCACAGAGTCCTATTAAGAATGTTGTATAGTGTTACTTTCTAGTTTGCTACAAGGTATAAAACCATAATTAGTAAGTGAATGTCTACACCATAGGTTGTTATCCCCTGGACAATTTTGTTGGTGTTTCTTTGGAAACAGTCTCACTCTCCTTTTTAGTGCTTTTGAACAGCATATATTTTGTGATCCAGTGTGGAAAAATGTTACATTGTTCAGCACTGCAGGGAGTCTGGCTACAATACAGATAAAAGTAGCGCTGTATAATGCATGCAACTGATACATGGCATACTAATTACACGTGGGTTTAAAACAAAAACGTGAGCCCAAACGTTCATGAATGTTGAGAAAGTTTATTTCTCTTATTACTACTACAGGTTGAACCTCTCTAGTCCGGACCCTTGAGACTCGGATCCGTGCTGAACCAGAGAATTTGCCAAACCATTTAAGGTCAATATTGTCTAGCAGCATTATCAACATTTCCACTGCTTACTGCTCTCTTAGAAAACATTTAGGGGTAAATTAGAGCTAAATAACAGCACAGAACACTGAGAGCCAGAAGTGGTGGCTGTAAACAAACTTTATGGGACTGCAGGAAACTTGGCCACACCCATAATAAGTGGACATCTGGCTATCTAAAATCATGTTGTACCATGGATGTTGCTGGACTAGAGAGGTTCAACATGCATTAATTCATGAAGGTGCTATATTCAATTCCTTCAAATTTCTCCCTGAGATCCATCACAAACCCTACATCCAAACAATAATGACTACTCAGGGAGATGCTGTTTTTTTTCTTTGAATTCAGATGATTAATTATACACACAGCTAGACTATGTAATGCACCTTGTTACTATTAGTCTCATTCCCTAACCAGGCTCCTATTGCTTTTAAGGATACTTGCTGCATCTTGTCTTAAGTTATAATGTAAATGAAACTCTTTGGGATATAGACTATATTCATATCTATTCACACAGGTGCAATAACGAGGAGTCCTGTGGTACCTTAAAGACTAACGGATTTATTTGGGCCTAAACTTTCATGGGTAAAACCCACTTCATTGGATGCATCTGACAAAGTGTTTTTCACCCACAAAAGTGTATGCCCTAATACATCCATTAGTCTTTAAGGTGCCACAGGACTCCCTGCTGTTTTTGCAGATACAGACTAACATAACTACCCATCTGAGACAGGTATGATGTCTAGCATGGGGACTCTGGGTGATACAGTATTACAAATAGGAGAAGATAAGATTATCACACAATAGTGGAATTGGATTTTTAATGGAAGATGAGAAACATTTTAAAAAGTCTTTAAGAGAGTTAGATGCCCATGTCCCATTTTCAAGTGATGTTGATACTTAAGGTCCTGATCCTCAAGGGACATTAATAGGAGTTAGGCATCAATTTGAAGATCTTAGACTTGGGCCTTTTGCAATGTTTACCCAAAATGTCCAAATGCCTTAGAATACATTCAAAATCACAGCTATCTCTATTACCATTTATTATTTTTATTGCTGTAGAATCCACTGCTGGGACAAGTACAATAAAAAATTCAATCCCAGTGTCTTGGTCCTAAATTCAAATCCAAATAGTGCAACTTTCTCCCCAATTATATAGCAGGCTGCATCTTTTTTGTCTGACCCACTCCTCATAAGTATTGCTTAGTTTGCTATATGTTTTATGGCAAAACGTTGCAGGCTTATGTCATGGCACAAGGGACTTAACTTTGCAAGCTCCTTCTTACTTAGCCATATTCTATAGGATAACTATTCTCAATGTCACATATATTGAGCACTGACCTTAAGCATAATATATGTGTGTGTGCTGTGTCTCTCCCACTCTTTCAAATCATGCAAAATGAGTATCCTTCAGTTTGTAAAGCCTTTGGATCGCAGTGGCATGGCATTCATGGGAACTGAAGATTAGAAGAGGCAAGAATCCAGCTCTAATTTGCAAGTTAAATATATTTAACCTTTTCCCAAACTTTAAACAGCTGAATATTAAAATGTAGGCTCTTCTTCCTAATTCTCAGATTAACCTGTGGGCCCTATTCATCCCCTGTTAGTAACAGATATTGGATCATGCCTCAGAACCCTGACCAGGTGACAGTCAATTTTTGAACATCACAAAAATTCAAGAGTTGTTTGGCTCCCCGTTTTCTGTTCAGACCTGTCTCATGATATTCAGAGCCATGCAGTTACTTAGAGTCTTATCAAGTCAATTAGAAATTTTGGCTGAGGAAGCAGACTCTGATCAGGTTTTTAATAATGTTTCAAAATTAGTAAATTCTCCTCTTGATGAACATGCAGCGGCTCAACTCTTTAGGGTGAGACTGCAGAACAGTATCTGATCACCAGCCTTCTTCTGTAGTAACTGATTGTTCTTCCTCATAGTCACACAATTACTTGCTGGGCTGACCTGTCTTTCCTTCAGCATTAGTGGGACGTGAGCACTTGCTCATTGAATGGGGAACATCCCTGAGAGACCATTACATTATCTGAAAAAAATTACAGTTCACATGCTTAACACACCACAGTTAGTGATGGATACAGTATCTGAGCTCTCTGGGAAATACCACAGTTGTTCATACATTACAAGTAGGTAACTGCTAGGGAATATCTTATTTATGGCGAGCACTACTATATTTACTTAAAGTTCTATCATGGGAAAAGGTGCATAAAAAGGTAATTTAAAAACAAACGTTAAAAATTGCTGATAAAGGGAGTTAGTTGGAAGGAACTTATAATGGGGAAATCATGTGACACTAGAACTTTCAATAAAATATATTGAGGGAAATATTGTGATTTCAATTTAAATATTCATTGTTTACCAGTGGTTACCATAGAGTAATAGCTGAGATGCAGCTGTGTGTGTGTGTGTCTCTCTCTCTTTCAAATCATGCAAAATGATTATTCTTCAGTTTGCAAAGCCTGTTGGATTTCAGTGGATCTCCCCTCTGTACATAAATGGGAAACAGCTGCAGAATCTCCCATCGAAGATTTTAGAAATTATGAATAGTCATCCACAGTATATCCCTCCAATTGTCTGATGTAACAATATAAATGTAGATAAATTGTATATGTGAAATCCCTATTTCCATGCTGTAGGGTCTTAGTGGAAAAAGATAATAGAACTCCTATAACTGGATTCTGGAAATGACAAAAAGATTCCCTACTTTAGCTTTTAACTTCTCTAGGTTAGAACAACAGGCATTAAAAGCCTTCCTGTTTCTTCGTTCCTTGGCAACTAAATGTGGGCTCTTGTGCCATCAACTCTGTGATGTAGAACCCTGGGACCACACACTCTGTGATTTGTACTATTGTAACATGCACAGATGTGAGCAGAAGCCAGTTTTATGACAAGGATGGCCGTAGTGCATGCACATATCTAAAAACAAGCTAGAGTTGTGCACTGATTAAGGTATATACAGTGATAAATTCAGATGGCTGTCATAGTACTGTAGAAGTGGAGAAGCTCTTTTCATATAGTTCCTCTCTAGGGTTGTTTCCTAGATGTATGTATCTTACATCACCTGTTTTCTCCCCATCCAGGACATCTTAAATTTTATGCAGGAAAAATACCCAGGAGGTATATTTAAAGAAGAACAGTAAACTTCAAGTACAAAGTTCTTGTACTGTGTTTTCCCAGCAACTTTTTACATAAAATGGAAGAGTTGTATACACATTTCTTCCTCCCACAGCTGCCCTACACAGAACTTGGAATAATTCAAATAATTAAATATAATGACACATTTTAGAGGTATACCTAGGGATTTATTTTTTTATTAAGACTGACTTTTAACCGAGCCCCCTCTACAGTAATTATCTGTATTGTGTGGTCTGACTCAGGCACTTTAGACATTAACATTCAAAACGATGTTTCTTTTGATAGAAAGAAAGTCATCTTAGATCACATTTTTATTATCTTTGTACTTTTTTTAAAGTAGATATTGTGCCTGTTACCATATACCTAAAAATATTACCACAGTTGCCTGGCAACTGGGATATGCTGAAGGCCCAGAAGAATAAACAGAAAATTCAGCAACAGTTTGGGTCATCTCTAGAGCAGCTGAAGACTTACCTGTGCATGGGATTTTAATATCTTATTGTGTAAATGTTGCCCATTTTTCTTTGCACGCTGTTTTATAAAAGTAAGGGGGATGATAGAAAATCCAAGTGTTTATTTAAAGAACGCGATAGCATGTTGTCAACTCCCACACTGTATTCCTTAAGGATGCTTTGCTTTAAGGCTGATAAGCACATTAAGTAAGAGATATTGCATTGCTAGACCCCCCATAGAATATCACTGGATTCTTGAAAATTCTGTGTATTTATGAAGGAGTGGTAAGGATCAGTATTACATGGCAAACTCAGGAAAAATCTCTTTTTAGACATTTTTGAAGCACAGGGTTAAGTCCAAGACCATTCTGGGAAATACCATTAATTAGCTAAATATCTAAATGGAGATAAACTGAGACTTCTGCTTGCATAGCACTTACAATCATAAATAGAATGAATTATGTGGCACTCAAAACATGTTGTAGATGAAAAATAATATTTTTATCTACTATATTTCCCATGTTTTAGCTACACCATCTCATGCTGGGAACTCACCCAGTCTCCTGATCTTGGGGAACAAGGAATACAAGCAAATTGACTGGCTGAAGCTATCAGAATTGCTCTTTCTAAGGAACGCCTCACAATACATTTTAAAAGGTCAGCATTGAATCTTTCATCCCAGTCTTATTTTACTCCTGGGTGAACTGAAAACTCTTACCGGGATCAGTCTATTTACTTAAAGCAAGCAACCACATGATGTTGCACTTGCACCACAACTTTTGCTAAAGAATCCCAAAGCACTTCACCAATGTGGCTATTTATAATTAGCACTCTTGGCCTCTTTTAAAAGAGAGCCCAGAAAGGTTAACTGTGTCATGCACAGCGAGAAAACGGGAGTGTTAGTTATTCCGGCTGTTATTCCAAAATAACTTTGCTGTGTAGACACCCCCTAGAGTTGAAACTATTCTGAAAATAGCATGCAAGGTGCCTCTATTTGGGCCCATGAAATTAGTATACAACCAGATTTTTCAAACCTGTTTTTTAAATTAACATTAGCATCCATGGCAGTGTTTAAATGTCTAAATTGCAATGCATTCTTCATTAGTATTGATGATGCAAGTGAGCAGCAAAATGTGGAAGTTTAGGAATTTTGCTTTGGCCACTGACTTATGTTTTGGGGCTTATATAGTAGATTTGGGAATGAGAGTGAATAATGACAGAAAGAATGAACTATGAAATGTACAACCTGACAGAACCTGCTTTCCCTGAAGATATTTAATTGTTACCCTATTTTTTAACATTCTGCTCTTTTTTTTGCACCATAAAAAACCCAAGCACAAAGCTTACTTTGTTTTAAACACACTTAACAGATAAAGCAATCTGGAGTGGTTGGGGTCATGTCTGTTTTGCTTTATTTTTAAGAACATAGCAACACTGTTTCAGTGTTGTAAGCAGGACACAGAAAATAATTCTTCTATTCTACTGAGTGCTGATAAGATCTTAACTGAAGTACTGTGTCCAGTTCTGGGCACCTCACTTTGGGAAAGATGTGGGCAAACAGAAGTCCAGGGCAGAGCAAAATAAACTATAGAAAATAGTGTATCAGGAATAATTTAAACATTGGGCTTCTTTAGTCTGGAGAAGAGAAACTGAAAGGAGACATGATAATCTTCAAGGATGTAAAAGGTCATTATAAAAAGGAGGGTGATCATTTTTCCTCCTTAAGCACAGGGGACAGGTCAAGAAGTAACAAGCTTAAATTGAAGCAAGGGAGATTTAGGTTAGATATTAGGAAAAATTTCCCAATAGTAAGGGTAGTTAAGCACTGGAAGAAATTACCTAAGGTGGTTATGGAAATCTCTATCACTGTAGGTTTCTAAGAACAGGGTATTCAAGCACCTATCAGAAATGGTCTAGATAATACTTAATCCTGTCTCACTGAAGTAGGGGGGATGGACTAGATGACCTGACTAGGTCCCTTCCAGACCTGCATTTCTATGATTCTATATTTAAGAAGCTTGGGAGAATTGCAATTGCAACATGGTTTTAAAATTATTTAATATTCTGCTTCCTTAATAATGCAAACATTTCATTCAATTCTAGTGATCTTTCACAAAATTTTCATCCTCAGCACAATGACAAAACTTTATGCCACTAATTTGGTGACCTATAGTATCCAAAACTCCTCTTGCAAAACTTCATTAAAGTGAATCCTGAATTTTCAAAAATGTCTCTTAAGCAAGTAGCATTTTCAGATTGCATCATCTTTTAAAGTAAACAGTTACTGAAAAAACAAGAAGTTAGAAGCCAGATGCAGAACAACATGTTGTTTCACATACCTTAAAGCCAAGACAGCAAGGGTCACAATTTGCAGACACCTTTTCATGAAGGCATAATTCTAGTCTAGAGTGCAGATCTCTTCATTAATGCCCTGCAAATGAAGAAATCTTACATTACATTTCACAAAATTTCATAAAGGAAATCCAAAAAATTGGAAGGTTCAGGTAACATCCCGGAGAATGATGAAAGGATTAGAAAACAAATCTGCCTTATAGTGACAGACAACATGCACAATATATTTAGCTTAACTAAGAGAAGGTTATGAGGTGACTTGACAATACGGTTGCCAGATGGTTTCAACAAAAATACCGGACACACTTGACATTACATCACAATCTACATTATATCTTATTTAGAAAATACTGGACATTTATATTTTCTCATTTATGTTTTCTCAGTTTGTTTCCCGAACAGAAAGATCAAATACTGGACTGTCCGGTTCAAAACCGGACACCTGGCAACCCTACTTGACAACAGTCTCTTAGTAACTATCTGGAGAACAAACATTTGATATTAGGCTCTTCTATCTATCAGAGAAAAGGTATAACAAGATTAAATGGCTAGAAGATGAAGTGATACACATTCAGACTGGAAATAAGGCTACATTTTTTACAGTGAGGAGGACACTGGGTTACTGGTGTATTCTCCAATATGGATGTTTTAAAAAGATTTGCTCTGTGAGATTATTTTGTGGAAGTTCTAGGGCCTGTGTTCTTCAGGAGGTCAGACTAAATGATCACCAACATCCATTCTGGCCTTGGAATCCATGAATCGATTTACCATGACAATATTTAGAAATATAAACAAAATATGTTATTTCCTTGATATCCTAAACCCAACACAAGATATATTTATAAAGGCTTTGCTACTGCTTGTAACAGAGTGAAACCTCTTTGTTTGTTTAAATGCAAACTATCTTTATTAAAAAAAACAAGCCCCCTGTCCAGAATGATCTAATACATAGACCCTGAGCTAAGAAGCAAAGAGATAGGTTCCATTCCCAGCTCTGTTATTTACCTGCTAAAAGATGGCCAATCTCTCAGTTCCTTGTATTTCCCAACAGTGAAATAAGGATAATACTGGTTATATACTGTTGTAAAGTACTCTGAGATCTAGAGATGTAAAGAGCTGTATCATCGTTATTGTTAAACTAATCCACTGTATGTAATCTTGGTGCCTTGAAAGAGTGAAACCCAGATTAACAATTTGATGTGCATAGTACAGGTATGCAGTGTTACATTTCTAAGCACTATTACGAGGTCTGGAAGTACAAAGACTGCTATCTTGCACTAATGACAGCTACTGTGTGATTATCAAGTTACTCTGGTCAAGCAAGAAAAGCAAGGCTGGATGAAGTGGACTGTATTTTATGTCCATGCCAATTCATTGCCATGTATTGCATTTTCTTACACGGCAAAGTTCCAAAGTGGGAAGAAGGTACCTTGGGTACTTGAGACTTCCTGTCACTCCAAGCAGAAGACCATGCCTGACACTTTATTGTACATGGTCGGTAACATTCCCTTTCATTTCTGCTGGACCACAGCAACTTAGCATCCCCTGCTGCATAATACAGTACATACAGACTTGCAGGATCAAAATCTACTCGCCCACCAAAACAAAACCAACCAACCACATTTTGTTGAAGCCTTTTCCCCATACAAGCAGGATGAGTCTTATTCAATACATGAGAGAGGAAACCAAAGTTGTGCAGACATCCAGATGTTCACAATATAGGTCAAACTGTCTCTATTTATTTCATAGACCATTTTTCAGGGTATAAAACACTGCAATCCCTTTTGCTGGATTCGTTTTTTTCAATTATGACTTGTTTTGTTAAAAATAGCATTTCTTATGTAATGTAGCACATCAGCAATACAAATTTCACTCCAATTCTACAGCCAGCTCTGGTTACTAAATATTCCCTCAAATATTTCACACATTCAATTTTCAAATTAATTTAAAGTACCTCAGCAACCTCCTCTCACATTCCAGTTCTCTGGGATGTGGGATTCTATACTCCTCCGCTGGCCAACTTTGTCATGATCAGTGCATTAAAAAAAAAAAAACCCCACCAACCCCACACTCCCATGTGAAATACAAGAGTATGTGTTTGTTTCTCACAAACATCACACACAAAAGCAAGATGTCTAACTCAGTAGTGAGAAGGCAGGTTGGTGCAAACTTAAATAGCGCTGCTACTTCTCCTGTAGAATCTTGGTAATGATGTACTAACTGTAAACTTATACAAAGACACTACAGATAAAGTAATCCTGCTGCTGCTACACAATCACTGGCAGAGTAATGTGTGTTAAATTAGAAAGAAGAATCAATAGTAACTGAGAGGTGCCTATTGTAATCCATGGAAAACACAGTAGCATGCTGGTAATGAGACGGTATTAGAAAGAAGGGCAGTATTTCCTCTTTCCAAGTTCCACCATTGAAATTCACATTGGGAATCCATAAAACCATCAGAAATGTTCAATTTTAATTGCAAAGGTTTCAAACAACAGAAAGCCAAAGAAATAAACAATGCAGTAAAATGGTAGGATTGCAATCTGGGCCCATGAAAACTACAATTTGTACAATTTGTATTGATATAACACAATGATTAGGTTTCGCAGTCACACTAGAAGCAAATATCCTGCCCATTGGGGAAAAAAGAGAATAGATAAAGGATGAAGCTCTTTAGGTATGCTAGGACTGAATTCAAAAAGTCAACCTGAAAACTGATTTTAAATAAGAGAACCAAAGCTTCAAGTTTCATACGAGCACTGAGGGCCAATTTTAACAGCCCCTGGAAGATGGGACATTTGACAGCTGGAGCACTAAGAAAGGAAGTGACTATTTAAACCAGAGGCCTGTAAGGAACCAAGGAACTGAACACAGAGCTCCAGGCCAGCCCCCTAACCAATGGCCCATCCTTTCCCTTTAGCTAGCATAGCTTTTGCTTTGCACTGCAAAAGCCAAAGATGAAATAGCCAAGTGCAACAATAGAAAGTCAAACATCCTGTCAGTCATAGCGCAACTTCACTACAAGTTACTCAGCCTGGCAAGCCAGACAATATAACAAAATACTGCTGCCTTGAAAAAGAGAAAGAAAACTACATCGCTCCCACCATTAAGCCATATTTTGCACTTCAAAGATCATGAACCCTTATGACAGAAAGACAATTAAGGTGACATATATCAAAGCAGCAGAAAGGTAAAATGATGAAGCAAATGATTATTTAATTTGGGGAAAAAATAAATTCTTTGACAGCCACAAACACATATTGTGCTTTTTTCTTAAAACATAAGAGACTTTGAAATGATAATGTCTATAGTGGTGCATATAACACTCATTACTTATATTGGCTTGATAGTAAAACATCCCTTTCCCTGGGCCATAAATAGGTGTGCTTGCTCAAATAAAAGGTTTGCTTTAGCAAAACAGTTTATCTGTCTTACAGTTTTATTGCTTAAAAGATGAATTATAAGATTAAATCCACCTCACTGCTAAGTCCTATAGAGAGTCACATTATGAATATCTCATAAGAGGTTAGGGGTTTGGACATTAATAGTAGATATTAGAAATCTGAGACAGGAATTCCAAAAAAGGTATTAATGGTAATGGGCTTACACACTCACATCAAAGGAGAACAGCCACTACATTACAATGCTAGTCAGTTACGATACACATTTTTGTAAGCAAACCGATTCTAACCAACTATTAAATAGCAGCATGTTCTAAATAATTTTCCTGAATACACAGTCATAGAATCTACTTAGAATAAATAGAAAACTATTAGCTTCAAGCAGCCTATGACAAAGAAGTCAAAAGAAACTAAATCCCCATTCTGCAAAGGATTAGGCATGTGTATAACTTTGCTTGTGTGAGTAGTCTTACTTAGGTCAATAGAAATACTTGAATCAGTAAATATATTCATATGCTTAAGTGCCTGAAGGACTAATGGGCTAAGATTTACATTGAAACTAAAAGAATTAACAGGATGGAAGATGAACTGTAAAGTCCACGGTCCCTTCGACTGCGAACAGAATAAGATTTTATCCCCTTTCAATAGCGCATAGTCTCATTCTGTACTTCAACAAGTCACTTGAGTGCTCTATTTCAGTTTTTACATTTTTTAAATAGGAACAGCTCTACATAACCTCCGAAGTTACTCAGACATATTTAATTCATCTTATGGAAAGTTTAAGCGATCCCTAATGAAAGGTGCTTATGAGTTATTCATAAAAAATGTACACCCCACAGTTTGAGATGGTAGCTTGATGCTACATGGTCTAATTCAGTGTTTCTCAAAGTATTCCGTGGGCCCACTTTAGGAAAGCCGGTAGTGGGCCTACACCACTTAGTTTACCTAAAGAGTCTGTAGCCATGGAGCCTTGTGGCTCCCATTGGCTGTGGTTCATCATTTCCAGCCAAGGGGAGCTGTGGGAAGTCACAGCTTTGAGAAATACTGGCTTAGTGCATAGGGCATTCTCTACCTTGTTCGTTCTCATTATAGTAGAACTGGTTTGTAGTTTGATTTCAATAGGTTTTCCTGTTGACAAATACAGCTTAGCCTTAGAGAAAACCAAAATGTCCTTTCTGACAAAAAAACAAAACAAAACAACACTATCACCTTTTATTTCCTTCAGGAAACTCTGAAAAAGAATTTTTAATTCCAAACCTCCACTAGGAAACCCAATTGACAAGTATACTCTAAGATTTTTTCATTTGAAATTTCTTGCCAGTGAAAAATAATTCTACTTTCCAACTGACAGTAGGCACTTAAAAAACAACAAATTGTCTAGCAGCACCTTAAAGACTAACAAAACATGTAGATGGCATTATGAGCTTTTGTGGGTACAACCTACTTCTTCAGATGAATGGAGTATTCAGAATGAATACTCATGTGAAGAAAGGTGTTGTACCCACGAAAGCTCATAATGCCATCTACATGTTTTGTTAGTCTTTAAGGTGCTGCTAAACTATTCATTTTCCAGTTACAGACTAACTCGGCTACTCCGCTGAAGATTTTGACTGTAGACAGTAAGCTTTTGGGGGCAGGGATACTCTTCTATTGGGTGTTGAAACAAAGTCTAATACCACGAGGCCCCAGTTTTGGTTAGGACCAAAATATCAGAAAATTGGGAAAATATCAGACCTGAGAGTTTTAAACAGTGCAAATGTGATTCAACAATATTCACTCTAGGTTTGGTTTTTCATCTGATTTCACGGGTACTTAATAGGTGCTTTGCATCCGATTTAGATAATTTCACTACTAATAAAATCATTAAGCTTATTAGAGCACATTTCTTTGTCTTGGAGATCCTTCACCCAGAAGTAATATGATGAGCATAGAATAAACAGCAAAGTGAAGGATGATACATTACGACTTCTGGCAGGAGTAACATTTTACAACACTTGAGGGGTCTAGTAGCAAGATCTTTGGAATCTTCCAATATTAAGCTTTCTTTTAAAAACACACTGTGCAATCTGTGCATTCACAGACAAAATGTGTTCTGATGCTGTGAACTGTATTCCTCTAGGATTGCCTAAAGCTGTCTCTGATATTCACTGGTTTTGTAGAGCTTAAGTGCTAAAGACAATGTGCCACAAATGCACAAGTTATATGCAACTCTGCCTTGCTCACCTATCACCCTGGCAGCTCTCTCTAGCACCTCTGCATGCTGTTTCACACAGTAAGATTACTGATTACCAAACAGTTGGAGCAGGCAGTTTACAGCTGATGCCTACGTGTGATCAGGGATGCAAAGCTGCTACTAAAGATACCTCTGTTGGACAAGCAAATATTTGCAATGTGCAGATTTGGCTACGAGTGGGTTGTCTGCAGTAACGTGCAGCACCACACTCTTCCTTATAAATGGTTAGAGCTCAGACAAAACCTAGTCTCAGATCTTAGCCCGTGTCTACACAACAAAGTTCAGCTGACATAAACTACATCAGCATACAGCCACTGAATTTGTATATTGCTCAGGTACATGTGCACTTGGCTGCTTGTGAGTCCGTGTAGCATGAATGTAAAAGCATTGTAGGTTTTTTGCATCCCCTGCCATCCAATGGGGTGCCTTTTGAGGCATTCCACAATACTCTGAGTGATAGTAGTGAGTCACTTTTGGATTTCTAGGAGTTATTGATCTAATACCCATGATGCCATCTTCTACATTCCACAATATTTTTCACTTCTCATAATTCTTCTGAACTTTTTAAAATTCTACAGTCCATTGCTGAACTTTTCAATGTCCTCCATTTCTCTGACAGGAGCGTGGAGCCTGAAGAACTGAGCACAATTCTCTTGTGTGTGTTGCTAACAGGATACAGGCTTCTCCAGTATTTGCACAGTTTAAAAGAGTAGTGCTTCAATTGCGATGAAGACAATGACAGACACAGCAAAAAAACAATGCCAGGTTGCTGCTGGCATTCATGGAGCAGTTCCGCATTGTGCGAGAAATGAGCACTGACTGGTGGGCTTGCATCATCATGCAGCTTTGGGACAACAAGCAAGGGCAGCAGAATTTTCAGATGTGAAATGTCACATTTCTTGGGCTGTGTGCACAGCTTATCCTGGCCTTCCGCAGGGACACCAAGATGAGAGCAGCATTGTCACTCACTTCTTCACGGTCAGTCATGCTCTGGAAACGTGCACCACCATACTGTCATTGGTCAGTGGGCTACCACTTTGGAGCTGAAAAATCCACAGTGACAGCTGTTGTCAGCCAAGCGAGTGAGGCCATTAAACACTGCCTGCATACTGGACTGACACTCACATTAACTTTCAGGAAATACTGAATGGATTTGCGACAATGGAGTTCCCAAACTGCAATGGGGCAATAGATGAACAGATTCACACAGACACATATATCCCTATTTTGGTGCCAGCCAGTGCTTTTTTTTGTAAAAAAAAAAAGGTGCCGGTACTCTAGACTCAAACTTGTTGAAAAAAATGCGGTCGCAGCCACTTTAATAGCCAAAACACCGTGCTGGGAGCCAGAAAACAAAAACACCTCGCGTTCCGAGTAGGCTTCTGTCAGAAGACAAGCAGCGCCAAGGTGCCGGTACGCGTGGGGGAAAATGACATTCCTTTACTAAGTGCTGGGAAAATAGGTGACGATACGCTGTTCTGGGCTGTACCATCACAAAAAAGCACTGGTGCCAGCCCACCTTGCCAGACAATACAAGCAACAGAAAGGGCTACTTTTCTGTGGTTATGGAAAGATTAATGGATCACCAGGGATGTATCTCTGATAGCAATGTGGGCTGGTCAGGAAACATGTATGATGCTTATATATTGCAGGACTTTTCAAAAAGCTCCAAACAGGGACATTCTCTTCCAGCCAGTATATTACTACAGGCAATATTGAAATGCCAGACGTGATTCTGGGGGACCCTGAATCCCCTGCATCATGATTTCCTTCACTTGCCACCTTGTCAATATTAAGGAAAGATTCAACTAGCAGCAGCAGAATGCTGTTGAATTTGTTTCTGGTAAATCAAAGGTGTATGGGCATTTTAACTCACTGGATTGGACCTAATTGACAAAAACATCCCCATGATTATAGTTGCATATTGCGTACTGCATAATATCTGAAGTGACGGTGGTGGGGAAAGCTGCCAGAGTGGATGGCTGGGTTGACTGATGGTTTGCTGAATTTGAACAGCCAAACACAAGGGCTATTAGATAAGCTAGCCATGGAGCTGTGCAGCTGAGGGAGGCTTTAAAGGAGGATTTTAATAGTCAGTAACAGTTGATTTCATAAAATAGTATTTATCTTGTGTACTTCTGAATATACATGGCTATGAATTGTGAAATGCTTGGTATACACTTACAAATAAGGTTGGAGACTTTGCCTCCCACAACGTATTCTTCCAATACTTGGTGTGAACCCATAAAGAGACTTTGGATTTTCAGCAATAGAATTTGTCAGGGTTGCAAGATCTTGGAACTATATATTCATCAAGGTCTGCAATATTTGAGTTTGCTGTCTGAGCAAACCCATTATGTTTTCCTGTACTTCCCACTGCTTCTTCTGGTCTTTTACCCACTACGCTTCATTGTCCTGCAACAACAGTTATCTCCATACTATCTTGCTTCATGGTTGTGTTCTGAAGGAAGCTCCAAGCCCTTTGATGATGGTCCAAAGCAACTGTGGGTTGGAGGATCCACACCAGAAGTTGCTGATAAAACCAGAAAGACAGATACACATTTAGATTTATAGTTACAATGGACAGCAAAAGATAAATCTCAGAACACCCTTACGTTATTCCCTCAAATACCCTTAAGATTTTTTTATTATAAATACTTCAGCTTCTAAGCAGCTTGCTACAGCTCTGTGGCTCAAATGATGATGGGCCTGGTTGGCTGGAAGGAGGGTGTAGCTACAGTTTGCTCCCACACCTAGCCACTCCAGGTTGGTTATTACAAAACGGTGGTGAATATACAGGCATTCTTAACAGGTGGTGATTTTGACTAATGTCTCACTCTTGAGAGTGACAGAGACACAGAGTATTTAGCTGATACTGGTGTCCCAGGCCTGTGTGCTTTGAGCTTGTTTACTACAGTGGTTCCAACAGAAGTCATCCAGGAATGGCATGGAAATGTGTCCTATCCAGTGCTTTTTTTGTTAAAAAAAAAAAAAGGTGCCGGTACTAGGGTTCCAATGGTTTTCTTGAGCAAAAAGCGGGGCCAAAATGTGGTCATGGCCCCTTTAATTGCTGCATGTCCCGAGCGGGCTTCCATCCGGCGCAGCATGAGTACTTCCAGGGCCGGCTGGGGGCTGTCCAGAGAAAAGCAGCGAGTGCGCCCCAAAAAAAGGTGACAGTACGCTGTACCAGTGCGTACCGTCACAAAAAAACTGAGGTATATTTTAATGAATAATGCATGTACACTGTTACGCAAGCTCCTTTCTTCATCAGCGGTTCATCTATGTTTGCCTGTCAGGACCGGCTACATTCCTAAAGAGTTTTAAACAGTTCCTAGCTCATAGCATGTTTAGAGTCCTACATCACCTCTCCCTGCTCCTCTGGCTGTTCATGGCCAACCTTTCCACCTCAGGCTCCTCTGAGGTATGCACAGTGGTGAGGGGTGCTAGTGAGGTCACTACCATGTATGGCATGAAGTTTATTGCAAAAGCTGCAATTCTGTCCTCCTTTGCTTTGTGGATTGCAGGCATAGTTCCTTTTCTTTCCCGTGGAACTGCTACTAAACCCTGTCGTGCCCCTTTGTCGGCTTCTCCTGTGCAATCACCTCGTAAATGCCAATGATTGTACAGCCCGTCTACCGCTATGCTCGTGTAACTCATGCCTGCATGTTGTGGTGCTCTGTCTCCCTCCAGTGCACCATGTAGAGATTGATGAGTCTGCTACAACCATAGCTAAGAGCCATGTGGCTTTTAGTTCCTGCAGTAGAGGCTCATACACTAAGCTTCAGAGGTTCCAGGGTTGTTCCCACCTGTGAGCATTAAACTTGCACAGCCTCTTCTCCTAACGACCCAAGGAGATCCAATACTGCTTATCGGCATCTTGTAGCTTTCTGTATGCCTGGAACCAGCATGATAATTTGTCCAGGTGTACACAAAGGTGAGCTGCTAGGTATGGTCACCAAGGTGTCATTGTTGCAGGCAGATGGGCATGGTAGAACAGGTGCTAGAGGGCTGGCCCAAATAAAATGCAGTGTCTACACTTGCACTGCATCTACCAATGTAGATAGGTCTACACCACTTGGAGGGGTAGTATTACAGAGTCACTGTAAGAGGGAACTTAGGTCAGCTGGAGACATAGTTGAGATTAGACATGCAAAGCTATGTTGATGCAAAAGTAGATTTACATCAACTTAACTTTCAAGCATATACCAGGCCTTAAGGCATACTTTGCCTCATAAATAACCAGTAGCATGCATGCTTATTTTCCAAAGATGAGTTCAAGCTGCACATTTCAGATCAAGATTTCAAGTATCCCAAAACTTAATGCTATACAGATCTGGGGCCTGGATTTAGTTGATTGGTTTTTAGCCCCATGGCAAAGACTGGAGCTGTTTGCAAACAAGGCTCTGGCTCTGAGTTTTGATTATCAGCACCCTCAAAGTTCCAAGGATGATCACATTCAGGGGCTTTGACTCAGGTCCATCTTTTAACACTTATGTCATGTCAAGTGGAAATATTTTTTTTCCAATGTATTATTTGTTGGCCTCATGATGGAACAGCAAAAGCACTTAAGAGGTTTGAGAAAGAGAGGGTAAGAGATTTAAAAGCTCAGTGTAGAGCATTGAAAGAGAATTCAGATGGTTGATAAAGATTTCCACTATGTAGAATTGAACATTTAATTTAGACCCAACTGTACACCACCTTCCCCCACACAAATATGAGGTGATTTACCAACAAGAAAAATATTCAGATAAAATATCCCATTCATAATCTCCATTCACACACATGGCCAAACCTTGCTGATAATATAAACAGTTCTATGCTATTGATAGGGAGAGACATCCCACCCATTGTGTTTGCTGCAGGAAGGAGACGCTGTCTGCCCTGTCTTCTTCCATGTGACCTGGAGCCTGTAAGAGCCCATAGAGGGACAGAACAGCTTGCCTGAAAACATTTTGTTTGGCTGGAGTCTTCTGGAATAACAGTGGTTATCAATAAAACTGAATGGTTACTTGCTGACTGAACTTCAAGAGACTTTCCAAGCTAGAGAGCACTCCAGAAGTTGACAGACATTTATAAGGATGGCATACAAAAGTATGCAGAGCTGAAGAATGACAAAATCATTTGTATGGATTTATTTTACTTGACATGAACATGGAAAAACTGCTAAAGCTAAGTGCAAAGCATATGACATGCATGGATAGAATAAACACTTGTTGAATTCTTCTTACATGTATCCCGCAACTTCCAGAGAAAGATTATTGCAGTCAAGCAGCAAGAAAGGGAAAACTGGCTGGCATCAATATTTGTTCTTTTTCGTGCAGTCTCCTACCTCTTCTTTGTCAGCATCATCACAAAGCCATGGGATCTTTTTACGAAGATACCAGTGACCATGCAAGTGAAACTAATTCCATTTCCTCACCTTTCTAATATGAATGTTCCTACTATATCTGCTTCAGGATTGAAAATTCATACTCCTAGAAAATCTTCAGATGTTCATCCCATTGGTAGCAAGAGGTTTTTGAATAGAATGTCCCAAGACAGGAAAAACAAACGATAACATGGCTTCTAGAAATACATTTGCCAGTAATACACTATTTCATATAGCCAAATATCGCTTTATGCTAGATTTTTTTCATAGGCTGTACACAATTTACAAAGTATCAAGTATGAAATTACTTTCAGGAAGTCTTCTGAAAGTCAAAGCAGAAGATGTGAAGATCAGAGTTGGTATTCTTATTGTGTCAGCTCCTCACATATCTCTAGTATCTAATGAATGGAGCAGTATTTGCAAAGAGATTGTAATCAACTTGATGGGAGTAACAATATAGCCACCATTTTACTCATTCCAGTCCACAATTGAGCATCACCACATACCCCAACATATTGGTGACCTGTCAAAATATAATCAATTAATTGGGTCCACGAAAGGCTATTTTGATTGCAGCCAATACCATGAATTCAAAAGCTTTTTGGGCATTGTTTATAAATGAATAGGCACACTAGTGTTTGGTCTGGATGTGCTTTCCATATCACACAGGTTTTCCCTGGTGATAATGAAGATCTAACAACTTTCTCTTCATATGCGTCAAAAGGGAAAAACACTGTCAACTTTTTGAAAAACAAACAAAGCACCAACATCCAGCAACCAGGTCCAGCATCTTTAAGTGCAGGAGTCAATATAATCAATGCTGATTATGCTTTGTTGTAGTCAGTATGCAACTTCTATTAAATGTTTCAAAGATCTTCAAATATGCAAGAAGGCTTATCGATAAACTGATGTTGGAGATATGGCCAGATATTGCCCCTTAATAATCCTACAATGAGATTCTTGGTGATTATGTCTTTGGGATGTAAAAGACAAAATTCACTTTACGGTTGAAGCCATACCTCAATCCATTCAGAATGTGGAAAACAGTGCTTTTGGATTGTCTGGTCTGATGCCAAGAACAAGTAAGTGCCTGATCTTAAAGGACAACATATTTGTCAGACTACTAAACACACTCCACTTACAAAAGCTGATAATTGACAAAATAACATTATGAGGGAGAAAATCAAGAGATCATTCTTCCACATACTGCTGCCTCCATTCTCGATCTACGCCAAGACATTTCCAATTAGCTCGTTACCCTAGAGTGGCTCTTGCAAATTTTAAAGGACAGAGAAATAAACAAAACAAATCTGACAGATGTAACCAATTACAAAACAAGAGGCAACTCATTCAGTAGTCAAGCACATGCGGAATGCAATCCCAGCAGCTGAAATCCATTGTCATGGTGAAAGGGTTCTGTTTTCCTGGCACTTCAGATACAGTGGCAGAAATTCTTTTAACACATCTGTTTACTACTAGGTGTGTACCTCTAACTCCACTGCTGGGAAACTGGTGACCATGTATCACAGTTTAAGGTTCAAGGAGAAAGTGGCAGATGAAGAATTGACTTAGTATTCATCAGACAGAAAGGAATAAACAGATGCTGATGAATTTGATGAGAGCAACAAAGAAATAAATAAAACACTTGACGCTGATAAAGAAAGAGATGATACTGAAAAGCAACATGTTTGAAAAGCTGGTCTGCTGCCCACCTGGCATAAGTGTCTGTACAGATTCCT